>LR738711.1:16701130-16801344 GCA_902687465.1 Secale cereale
AAAGGCTAAACAACTATTTATACAAAACACTAAAAAATTAATATTATAATTCTAAAATTTTATATACTGTTGTCTAACAGAAGCATACTACAACATGTTAAAATGTACAGAAAGAACTAAATAAAAATAATTAAAAACAACAATTAAATGACTAAAACAACTATATAAGCAAAACAATACTATTTTTATTAAAATCCTAATTTAGATTATTAAAAAAAATATTAATGTGACAACAATATAACATGTGACTAGGAGAAAAAATAATTAAATTTAAAACTATTTTTAAACTCAAGTGATTGGCAATCTATGGTTTAAAGTAAAATTGAACAAATTAAAATTTTAAAAATTCAAATTGGAAGACTAATGGCGCAGATAGAAACTAGACAAAATTTTGAATTTAATGCAAAAAGAATCACTCAAAAATATCAAATAAAAAGATATAAGGAATTTAAAATAGAAACTAAAAACAGAAAGCAAATGAAAAAACATACTCTTTAGTCCCGGTTCGTAACACAAACTAGGACTAAAGGTCTAATCTTTAGTCCCGGTTGGAGACACCAACCAGGACTAAAGCCTCGTCCCCTTTTGTCCCGGTTTGTATCATAACCGGGACTAGAGGTAGAAAATGAATCGGGACTAATGACTAGCCGTTGGAACCGGGACTAATGGTCACATTAGTCCCGGGCCGAATCCAAACCGGGACTAATGATCCAAACGTAAGTTCTGTTTTCTACTAGTGTCTTGTGATCCTAGACAGAGTCCTGTGTCTATGAAGTTTGCTCGACTACAGACTGAAACCAAATCCGTTCTTACGAGTCACGACACTTTGGTCGGAAAAGCAATACTACATGGCATCACTACAGGATCAACATGGTGCATGCTGGGTATAATTTTCTCTACCATTCCAACCATGGTTCGGCCAAACATTGCCTTTCTGCTAAAATGACTAAACACGTGGACTTTCCGCACCTAGGATGACACTTTGTAGCACATTCTACAACAATTTCCTGCCATCCTATTAGTTCAAACCAAATAACATTGTGCACACTCTCTAGTCACATATCATACGAGGCACTAGCATGGTTTTCACTTTCGATGAGATTTCGACGAAATTCACTAAATTTCATTCATTTCAGCACTCACTAAAATATTTACCTTTCAGCCAAAATATTTCAGCAATTTCAGTACTACAGATGAATTCAAATATTTTTTAGTAATAATTTCAAAAGGTTCAAATATTTCATTGAATACAACCAAATATTTCGACCTTTTGGCTGAAATGCAAACTGAAATCACTGAAATTCACTACATTTCGGTGATTTCGGTTGGTGTTGAAATTTTTCTAAAATTGAAAATAAAAACCTTGGGCACTAGTAGTTTCCCGCTATTAACAGCAAGAGCAAAAAAAAGGGCAGCGATGGATCCCGAGTTCACAACCACATTAGATCAAACAACGACGATATGCTTTTCACACCACAACTGTCAACCGTACACACACAAAAAAATATAGCTATGGATGATAATCGGCAATGAAACACCCATTACCGAAAAGAAAACATGACAAACACAAATATGTAAAAAAACAAGATGCAGCGGAATCCAACTTGAATTGTTACTTGGGAAAGTTGAAATATCTAGTATTAGGTGTTCAAAAGCATCTTGCTACATTAGGCTATATTAGCATGGGTATATATTTAGATAACAAATAATCGGTGTTGACCACAATGATGCATTTAGTCAAACTCGGTGAGACCTGCAGCAACCATTCCTTCACCTAGACAAACACACACATTGTTAGTTTAGTAACAAAAAGAAAAACATTGTAAGAAATATGAAATTCCTGGATACATCTTGTTTGAATACCGATGTAAAAAAATCAAATCCTTGAAGAGTTTTAAGTTTTAACACTAATTTTTTAAGGTGGAGTTCAATGCTACAACTTATAACAAAATTAACTATTAGGTTTCTTAGGACTCCTACCTGCCCGAGGTCATGTGGGCAGTTAAAGTAAAGTTGGGTTTTGCTATGTATAAACAAAAAGAAGGGGACCAATCTATGGCTTTCATATTTGAAATTATGAAATATCTAGATGGAATGGGAACTCTAGGCATGTCAGATGCTCCAAGTCTCTCACAATCTATATTCATAAAATCTTCTTACCTGTTAAATCATTTCAGCACATTAGCAACCAGAAAATCATCTTATTTATCATGGAGCATTTTATTTATTAGATCCACACTTAATGGTTGTACCTGGAAGCATACGAATTCAGACAATTAAAAACGGTTTCAATGAGAAGATAAATAGACAAGAGAATGCAACAAATACTGGGTTAAATATAAGAATGGCCTTGAGAAAAATATATCTATATTCATATATGATTTGTAACTCAAATTTTATGCAAAATAGAATACAATAAAACTTAATAAAATAACTAACTTTGTCTAGATTCCACCAGTAGAAAATGAAATCTTGTTTGTTGTAACACACAAATGATATTCCTGAAAATAGTATATGTGCCTAAGTCGATAATGAAGAATTTTGCTCATAAAATAATATTGTCTAGCATTTTTATCGTGTAAACCCATCCCTACTCACATCAAGGACATAAAAAATAAAAACATGCCCAAGCTTGCTAATAAACCATAGAATCAAAAGTGTAATTGGTTATTCTGTTGGAATTAAATGGAAATTAATTGCAGACCAGAAATGCAATAATTTCTTGTGTGGTATAGATGTACTAATCAGATGAGGTATTTTCTCTTTAATTTATCAAGTGACGGAGATAATTAATTGCAACATGAATAAAAGAACAATTGGATTCAAAGGAAATAGAATTACGGTGTTATGAAAAATAGGAAGCTAAAAATACATGAAAATACTAGTTACAAAATATATGTGGCTTTGAGATTTCAAGCACGCCAACTAAGTTACTCATCAACATTTGATTTACATTGTATTCATTTGAAACTTGATTTGGATTGTCCAAAAATGAAGACAACTACATTGGAATAGGTAAACCAAGATATAATCCGGATGTAATTTAAGTTTGACTATATAGTAGAGGAACAAATTATGGTAAGCCCACATTGTTTGACTATCTAGTAGAGGGACACTTGCTGACAATTGCTATTAAGCCTATGTTTTTGATGACTCAAAATACACAAAGAGATGCTTGAGTATCCAGGTATTGTAGATAACTAGATTAGGTTACTCCTACAATACAAGGGTTAATGATGAGGAATCACCTGGTGCATAGCAACTCGGGAAAGGATGACACAAAAGGAGAAAATTATGTAGTTCATCAAATCTCTTGGACTCCATTGACTTCAATTGAACCATGCATGACTGGGTGGAAGGTCGGAGAATCCAGTCTTCAGTGGTGCTTCCATGGTTGTTGGATAGTAGATCAGAGAGGAAGGCCAGTAGAAATGTAGTTGTTTTCGTTCTCTTGTTATTCTTTTATCTTCCATTTGAATTCCATGATTTATCCTGCTATTTGGAGAGTAGATGATATGGTCTTTCTTGGGCTTAGCTTTCAAAGTGCAGTTCGAAAAGAGTGAGTTGTTGTCAATGGCTGGAATGGAATATATAGATAAGATGGAAAATATGGCTTTCTTTCCATCTACGTATTTGAAGTAGTAAGCTTATGTTTTAGGTGGGAATAGTTTACAATCGAGTTTGAAAGCATTAATGAAGTAAGCCTATAACATCAAGGTCATTTTTTACCTTTTCATTTGAAAGTAGCCATAGGCGAGGAAGGCTACCTATTGATACGTAACGAAAGCCATCTCTAGCTATTCATTTTTAGGGTGGAAAAGAGTGCTCCATATCCATATATGTGCTTGGAGGGAAGGCCACATCTTTAATTGTATTCTTTTTCGAGGTCATCCTCTTCAGCATGTGTTAGTAGTGCTAGTTTTTAGTTTTTAGTACCTAAAGGGTCTATAGAAATGCTTAGAGGATCCTAAAGTGTCAGTTTATGTTGGAATTGCTTTGCTCTTTTTAAGCAAATAAGCCTGAATGAAAGTGCTTTTATTTGAGTTGAAATGAAAGAAGAAATCGTCTATCTAGATAGAATATGTGTATTATTCGGTCCATGCTTGCGCTTCTAGGCCCTTTAGATATATATCTATCTTACTACCGAAAAGGATTTTAGGAGGAGCAGAGCAAGTCGCATTTACAGCCAGCAGTTCTTATGGGCGTAACTCCCTCTAGTATTCCAATAGCCTCCTTTCCTCCAATATGTCACTGGTATTCAAGTATGCAGCTCGTATTAGTATGACAGGCGTTCAACAGACCATAATTCTTTTCATAGCCTTCCCTTCAATATGTCATCTTGTCTTGCGGTGTTATATCCTACCAAGCGAGCCTGTGCTCGTGGAGCACTCCTTCTATCATTCATAAAAATCTCCTTGGTCGTAAAGCTTTGCTTTGCTTTCATTTACCGAAAATTCCATTGGAGTTTCCAGCCGGGAGGCGCAGTCTCGTGCAAGCAACTTATATTCCTCTTTCGAAAGTTAGCAAAGCGGTGTCAGGTTGGAAGCCCGCGGGCCAGTCTGATACAACGTAGGTTGCAGATGTGCCCCTTTGGTATAAAAGTCTCTAATGAAGCCTCACAACCCTAATTCTAACCTTGCATCCTCCACATCTCTCCATAGAGCGGCGGCGCCTGCGCCGACGTAAGCCGATGGTGGCTTGTCAGCGTCGTCTCCATCCATTCTTCTCCACCGGCCGACTGTCCACATCCTGCTCCTCGTGCTCCTACTTTGCTTCCACTTCTTCCGTGGCATCGCTAGATAACAAGATGCAGGCCCCGGTGATAGAGCTGCAGCAGCACTAAGTGCTTGGGAGGGCCAGCCTTTTCTACTGCTTTTCGGATTGTTGATTCTGGAATTCATTGATTCTACTTTGGTTTTCCACCAGTTGAATGTAACTCTGCTGTACGTTTTGGTTATGATTGGTTCGAACCTTTTTGAGGAATTTTCTCTCATTTTCATTCTAAATTTCAAATTTTAGTTTGAGATTTTCGTCCAAGTTTTTTTGATTTTTTTTCCTGAAATACTCGTCCATTTTGTTCTGGCCCGGTAAAAAACCAAAAACCGAATCCAAAACCTTGGCGATGACTGCTACGGTGGGAGGGGAGGAGGACCTCCCAGAGCATGCCGTCGTTGTCCGGCAACGATGCAAGCGCCTCCGGTGAGGTGTTAATTTTCTCCCTCATGCTGATTGGGGCCGGGGGGTCGAGACGATAGAGGAGGTCAAAGGTGGATTCGTTCACATGAAGAATACGTTCGCTGCAAGTGGAATAAATAACGGGGTTTGCTACACCAACGTGAAGTTATCGGGTTAGGGGCTGCCCTTATACATAAAAGATGTGGCCGCTTTTATTTGGTGATTAGTGGGGCGCAGGCCCATCTGGGAATTCAGAGGGTGCTTGTTTAATTAGGTTGAAATGAAGTTTACATATAGAACGTAAACACACTACGTGAGTGTAGCATTTTTGATAAACAACAGATCGACAAATCTGATAAATTTTCTGGACAGCCGTAATGTAACATAACGTACATATTTGGCTAACAGTTGCATCAATCTGAACTAAATTTTTATCATTTTTTTAATATCTGTACAGACACAAGCGCTTATACATACGATGAGCACCACCGAGATACTGAGTCGGCATATTATCTTAAGATTTACGAAGTCATCGTAGGTGCCTCGTCGTCGACGGGAACGTCTCCTCCCTTCAGGAATAATGCGAGCACCAGAATTTGAACTCTGGTGGACATACGATGAGCACCACCGAGATACTGAGTCGGCATATTATCTTAAGATTTACGAAGTCATCGTAGGTGCCTCGTCGTCGACGGGAACGTCTCCTCCCTTCAGGAATAATGCGAGCACCAGAATTTGAACTCTGGTTGTCTGGGGATACCACTGTCCCTCTAACCGTCCAACCACAATGTTGGTCTGGCAGACACACACATACGTACCAAACTAGGAATCATGGTCATTATCGTCCACCACATATGGTCGGTGATGTTACCTTTTTTTGAATCTCATAAATATTCATGGTCGTTAGCTTTCAGAAAGTAGACTAGCCATCAAGTCAAGAAAAGAAAAGAGCGTGTGAGCTATGCACAACCATATACTCCCTGCGTTTCTAAATATAAATCTTTTTAGAGATTTTAATATGAACTATATACGTTGCAACATGAGTGAATATACACTTTAAAATATGTCTATATATAATTGTATATAGTTTGTATTGAGATCTTTATAAAGACTTATATTTAGGAACGGAGGGAGCGAGCATACAACAACACTCGTCTTGGACGCGGAGTTTTGGCTCTAGGGAGCATATGCTCCTGGTGAACAGTCAATTAAAAACAAATAGCAAACAAAATTTAAGAATTCAGGATTATTTTGTAGATCTTCATGTTTGTGTAACAAGGGTGCTTGTCAATTTCCATGCAACATGGAATAGTAGTGTTTCGTCGGTGAAAAAATAAATTAAGTGTACAATTTAAAGGTATTGCCGTTCGACTTGTTCTTATTTTTGCATGGCTTAAGCTTTTCCCGGTAGCATTTCGATGTGACAATGAACATATTCTTTAAAAAAATGGAGAAATACATTTGTGACTCGCAAGAGCATATGCTCCCTAAACCAAAAGCAGTGTCTGCAAAATGGGCTACTAACATATTGCTTTAAACTTATGGCTCATCAAAAAGTTAAACCAAGGGAGATCTATGGACATACGACATTTGAATCATCTTCATATCATTTATAATCCAACACGAGTCGTTTTTTTACTTAGCTTGACCACCATTTTAGTTGTTTCTTTGTGTTATTAGCATGTGCAAATCCCTAGAGTCAAATGGACAGTTATTTTAGGGCGCCTGATATCCACATTTGCCACCACATGTATCTTCGAAAGAGAAAATAATAAAATCCAAATCTCAGAAATTATATTCAAACGGTATTCTTACCAGTTGAACTGTTTCAACACATTAGCACATCAAACCAGAGTCATGCTAACATTTCAGCACTTCGGCATTTGCCCTCTCCGCTTGACCGTTGCTTCTCGGGTGAGCAACAGAAGCGAAGCAGACCTTGGCGCCAAGATCTTGGACGTACTGCATGAAGGTGCGGCTCGTGAATTGCGTACCATTGTCGGTGATGATCCTGTTAGGGATCCCGAAGTGGCAAACAATTGACCTGAAGAACTTGACTGCTGACTGTGCGGTCATCTTCCTCACTGCTTCCACTTCCGGCCACTTTGTGAACTTGTCGATTCCAACGTACAAGTACTCAAAGCCCCCGGCTGTGCGGGGAAAGGGGCCGAGGATGTCGAGCCCCCAGACCGAAAATGGCCAGGATAAAGGGATCGTCTGGAGAGCTTGAGCTGGCTGGTGTATCTGCTTGGAATGGAACTGGCACGCTTCACACCTGGTTACTTGTGCGGTTGCATCCTGGAGGGCTGTCGGCCAAAAGAAACCTTGCCGGAACGCTTTGCCGACAAGTGCTCTTGCGCTAATGTGGTGACCACATATGCCTCCATGTATCTCTGCCAACAGCCTTTGTCCGTCTTCCCGATGAATACGCTTGAATGTCACACCGTTGAGTCTTCTTCTGTACAGTGTGTTGTCGACAAACTGGTACATACTTGACTGCCGGGCTACTCTTTCCGCTTCTTCTTGCTCTTCGGGAAGTTCTCCTGTTTGAAGGAAACGGACAATCTGTTGCGCCCATGCTGGAGCCTGTGGCTGGACAACAAGGACTAAAGGCACATCTGCTGTTGCGGGAACGTCCGCTTCTACGGCGAGAACCTGCGGCTCAGCCGGAGCTTGACGTTCCCCGGCAAGCTTGCCAGAGCAAAACTTGTCGGGAGCGTTTGCTTCGACGGAACAAACCCTAGGGCTTGCCGGAGCAGACTGCTCCTCAGCACTCTTGGTGTTGATCTTGGGGACCTTCTTGGCGGCGGCTTCGGGAAGCTCTGCCGGAAAATAGTCACCAGAAATCAACTTCCTCTTCTTGCTCTGTCCAGTTGATGGTGTTACAGACGGTTGAGTCAGCTTGAGCACAAAGATCCCTGGTTCCACAGGTAACTTAAGTGCGGCGCACTTCGACAGGCCGTCGGCAATATCGTTCTGAGCTCTTGGAACATGCTCCATTTGTAGGCCGTCAAAGTGCTCTTCTAGCTTTCTCACTTCATCGACGTAAGCTTCCATCAATGGACTCTGATAACTCTTGTTAACATGGCGGACGACAAGCTGCGAGTCACCCCTGACAATGAGCTTCTTGATCCCAAGGTCTGCCGCGATCCTGAGACCGGCAAGCAAACCTTCATACTCTGCAGTATTGTTTTTTGCTTGCTCCTTGGGAAAGTGCATCTGGACTACGTACTTGAGGTGTTCTCCGGTGGGTGCGACAAGCAGCACGCCAGCACCGGCGCCTTGCAGCAAGAAGGCACCATCAAAGTATATCAGCCACTCTTTGCTTGCTTCCTTGACGGGGATGCTCGTTTCTGGAATTTCTTCGTCTGGTGTTGGCGTCCACTCTGCTATGAACTCTGCCAATGCTCTGCTTTGGATAGTTGAAGTGCTCTCAAACTTGAGGCCAAAGCTTGATAGTTCCAATGCCCACTCAACAATCCTGCTTGTTGCTTCTGGATTATGCAGTATCCTTTTCAGCGGAAAGCGAGTGACAACTGTGATTTCATGTGCTTGGAAGTAATGGCGCAGCTTTCTCGAGGCCATGAGAAGGCCAAAAAGCAATTTCTGCACACCAGAGTACCTTGATCTAGCCCCCCTGCAGAAGGGAACTGACAAAGTAAACTGGGCGTTGCACCATTTTCTTCTGTATCTCCTCTTGCGCCTGCGCAGATCCATCTTTGTCGGGACCAGAGCTTGTCGGGGAAGCCCCCTGCTTGTCGCTGGATGCGCTTGCCGTGGTTGCTGGCTCATCATCTGCCTCCCTCTCCGCTACTAACGCAGCACTAACCACTTGATTGGTTGACGCTATATATAGCAGCAACTTCTCTTGTGGCTTAGGTGCGACAAGTATTGGAGTGGAGGACATGTATCTCTTCAAGTCTTGCAGCGCAGCCTCCGCTTCCGGAGTCCATTTCATTGGACCTGCCTTTTTCAAAATTTTGAAAAACGGCAGGGCGCGTTCAGCAGACTTAGAGATAAACCTGCTGAGAGCAGCCACGCAACCGGCAAGTCTTCGTACATCCTTGACGCGCTTTGGTGCTTCAATCTGCTCAATGGCCCTGATCTTGTCGGGATTAGCTTCAATTCCCCGCTGAGACACGAAGAACCTGAGAAGCTTGCCGGAAGGGACTCCAAACACACACTTCTCGGGGTTGAGTTTGAGGCTGATCTTGCGCAGATTTGCAAAGGTCTCGTCTAAATCTTGAATCAGGGTTACCTTGTCTTTGCTTTTGACCACTATGTCATCCATGTAGGCTTCTACATTTCTTTGTATTTGTGGCTCAAAAGCTGTATGGACTACCCTTGCGAATGTTGAACCAGCATTCTTCAAACCGAAAGGCATCCGTATGAAACAGTACGTGCCACATGGAGTGATGAATGCGGTCTTCTCCTCATCCTCTTCTGCCATGAAGATCTGATGGTATCCTGAGTATGCATCAAGAAATGAAAGCAAGTCACATCCAGCCATGGAGTCAACAATCTGGTCAATGCGCGGCAAGGGAAATGGGTCTTTGGGACAAGCTTTATTCACATCGGTGAAGTCGATACAAAGCCTCCATTTCCCGTTTGCCTTGCGCACGACTACAGGATTGGCCAACCACGTAGGATGGAGCACTCCTCTGACAAGGCCTGCTGCTTCCAACTTCTTGATTTCTTCTGCGATGAATTCTTGGCGCTCCACTGCTTGCTTCCTGACCTTCTGCTTGACGGGCCGCGCAAGAGGACAGACGGCAAGTTTGTGCTCAATTACTTTCCTGGGAACATCGGGGATGTCAGACGGTTGCCAGGAAAACACGTCGACGTTCGCCCGCAAGAAAGCAATGAGTGCGCTTTCCTATTTAGGGTCAAGTGTGGCACTGATGGTGAAGGTACTACCAGTGCCGTCCTCCTTGGTGGACACTTTCTTGGTCTCTGGTGGAGCTGCCATCGTCTTCTTACACTTGCCGGTGGAGCTCGATGGTGCGTCCTCGACGGCAGCGCAGCACTCCGAAGAGGTGCGCTTGCCGGAGTGGGCATCAGAACTCCTGCCAGACTTGGTCTTCTTCGATGTCAGGGAAACTAATCCGCGAACACCTATGGGACCGGCGGGCCGGGTCCCTTTCGGTTTGGCGGGGGCGGAGATCGCGCGAAGAGCAGATCGAGGCGTAGCACACGAGCAGTTTACCCAGGTTCGGGCCGCACGGATGCGTAAAACCCTACTCCTGCTTTGTGGTTTGTATTGAGTTCTTGCTCAGGAGCGCTGAGTGCTACAGTACACTTCAGCAACTAACGAGACCGAGCGTGAGAGTTCTTCTGCTTCGAACCCTCCTCTACGTTGCGCATGGGCCTCCTTTTATATGCTCAAGGGGTCACCGACAGGTGGCAACGTAGGCAAGGGCAAAAATGTAAAAAGTGTTGCGGTTGGTACAACTACCTGTACAGTGCATCATACCTTACCCTGACGGCAGGGGACAAGAGCATTAAATGCCCGTCTGCGTCGCCCAAACAGTGCAAAAAGGGACCGTCAGGGGCGCCACCGCTTGCCACGATGGCAATCTTGTCCGCGCCGCTTGCCACCGCGCACCCCTGGCTGCACAGCTTCCCGCCACGTACGCCTGGAAAGGTCCCAGAGCGACACGTTGGTGGATGCGCTGGAGCGCGGGTACAGAGTGGTAGCTTGCGGCGGCAAGTGCCTTGCCGCGGTCGATGTCTTGTCACGTCCGGGAGCTTGCCGCTCACCGGGTCTTGCCGGGACGCGTGGCGCGTCGCGGCAAGTTCCTTGAGATGCCTTGGTTGGCCTTCCCGGCAAGCTCCTCTTGCCGGGGTCTTGTCTCTTCGCTTAAATACTTTGTTCTTGAATGGCCCGAAAGGAACCACTAAGGACCTTGGCGGTCACCCGGCAAGCCTTGCCGCGGGGTGCTGCGACTGCCCGTGCACAAGTTCGGGATACTAGGGTACCCCTACTCTAGTACACCGACAAAACCCTTCAACCTTTTCCCAAACTAACTCAGCTGGGGAATGGAATAATGTGGCCGGCGTTTGTAATAATAAAGTGGGTTACTAATACGTTTCTTTCAGCTTATTCAGTGTGAAACAACCAAACTAAGAGAAAACTCTAGGCATAAAACATGTGGATCATTTCTATATCATTTATGATTCAACATGAGTTATATTTTCACTTAGCATTGCCACAATTCTAAATGTTTGTATGTGTCATTAGCATGATGAATAGTAGTTTGAGGGTGCATGCTACCCACATTGGTCACAAAATATTTTCTAAAGATAAAATTAAATAGTTCAAATACCACAAAACCAGAAGTTCTTTTTACCTGTTGAACTGCTTCAACGCATTATTAGCACTCAAATCAGACAGTGATCATGTGTAACGTGCACCATTTTCTCCACTAGATCCATCCTTAGTGGTTGTGCCTAGAAGTATTAGGGAGTGTTTGTTTCCAGAGACTTTTTGGTGTAGGGACTAGAAAAAGTCCCTCTTAGAGACTTTTTAACCAAACAGGAGGGACTACTAGGGACTAAAAGTGGCTTTTTGGGACTAAATGGAGAAGACTCTCAAGGACAGTCTTTTTTGGTACTTTTTCAACAATTCCCCTCCCTGCACCCATTGCCCCGCCGTCCCATAGTGTTGTTTAATAGGGGTAACATGGTCTTTTACATGTCATTTAATAACATCTAGGGAGAGACTAGGGACTTTTTAGTCCCTGGAAACAAACAAGGAGGGACTTTTTAGCGACTAGGAAGTTTTTAGTTGGGACTAGAAAAAGCCCTAGGACTTATGAACCAAACAGGGCCTTAGAAGTCAGACAATTAACAATAGTTCTGATGAGAAGACTAATGGACAAAAGGTGGCAACAATGAGCCAATTACGTATGTGAGGTTACTTTAGAAAATTAACTCTTTTTTTGTAGATGTTTTGTGAGTGGCTTTTTATGGAGAAGGGAAGGAAATAGTATGACTTAGCACAATAACTAACTTTTTATAGATACTAGCAATAGTACCCAGAGTCGCATATGTTGTAAAATCACAAAAAATATTCCTGAAACTATTATATGTAACTGCCTAAAATTTATCTCATAACAAAATATTGTCTAGAATTTCTCATGTAAGCTCGTCCCTCATCACTTTACGGCGAAAAAAACATGCATGAGATAATAAACTTTAGGAAACAAAGTGATATTAGCTATTTAGTTTGAAATAAATAGAGCCTAATAAGAGACTAGAGCAATATTTGTCATGTGCTACAGATGTACTAGTCACTTGCGGAGGTTCTTCATCAAGTACAAAAAGAGTACTATTGTATTCCAGGAAAGTTGATATTATGTAGAAGCAAGCTTAGAACAGATGGAAGTACTAAGTTACAAAAATAACAAGCTTAGAATAGATGGAAGTACTAAGTTACAAAAATATAACTAGCTTTCATATTCCAAACATGCCAACTGACTTACCATTAACATCTGATTTTATATTTTCACTCATTTGACAGTCATGCAGAGGAGCACTTGTTATTAAGCTTATATATGGTCGCGATTTAAGAAGAACAACAAAGACTATTCAGCAACCATGTACACAATATAACTGGATGAGCAATCACCTGTTGCATAGAAACTCGTTAAAGGATGGTAGCAAAAGAAATTGTCGCTTTCTTGAAGTCTCTTGGATTGCATCGAATCAGGTTGAACCATGTATAGGCTGCCGCCCACACATATAAAAATTGCATCCTTGGTATAACCTTCTATAGTTTCCCACTCTTCTGCCCTTCCTTCAACCAGGGGAGGGAGTCCAGGAATTATGCTCATATCAATTGTCTTCTGCAGCACCCATGTGGGAACAACAGGATAATTGATGTCCCTTTGCCACATTTGAAAGTGTGGGTAATTCAATATTGCTAATCCAACATCACCATTGTCAGCCTGCATTATCTTACGACTGGCATTGTTCAAATTATCTGTAACAGGGGGGCCCTTGATCATAGGTAGACTCTGCCCATCCAGATCAAACTCGAGAATGCGATCTCCCGTGCACAACCAATAAAGAGTATTACCAATAAGTGACCCAGAATATGAAGCATCATAGATCTTACATGGCACAGCCGTTGAGATGTGGTTGCCCCATGTGTCAGTCTCCGAGGAGTAAACCCATATGAGGAGATAATTATCCTTGGAGGAGGACATCAATACGACCTTGAAGGGGCTGTAGTGGCAGGCACCGTGCACGTGGCCCTGGTCTCTAGCGGCACAGAGCACAGCCGAGGGTTGGAAGCTTGGCTCGTACTCAGGCGGAACAGCCACACAACGCTTCTCGCCGGTGATGGGGTCGCACACAATTGTTAGAAAGGAGAGAGAGGGATTGATGGAATAGTTGTTGTATTGCTTGAGCCTCGTGGGCATATATATAGGAGTACAAAGACTAACTTGGAGTACAAGACAAGGCAGGACCAAATCCTAGTCTATCATATACTTCCTAATAATCCTTATACTCAACATCCCCCCGCAGTCACAACGGTAGCGACGCAGACGGTGAGACTGGAGAAGAATCCGAAGGCAAGCCGACGGACACCCCCCACAGTCGAAACGGTCGACGCATCGCGGAGTCGTGGCTGGAGTGGAAACCAACGAGGTTGCTCAAGCAGGCGGTAGCCCTTTGTGCCGTTTGTCGATGGAGCCGAGAGCGTAGGT
Source organism: Secale cereale (assembly GCA_902687465.1). NCBI lineage: Eukaryota > Viridiplantae > Streptophyta > Magnoliopsida > Poales > Poaceae > Secale > Secale cereale. Next base: position 16,715,020 of record LR738711.1, read on the forward strand.
GGTGTAGCCGTTGTCGAGGTTGCTGTGCGAAGAATGCCGTGGTCGATGTCGAGTCGGGGTAGCCGGTGTCGAGGAAGTCGCCGTGGAGCCGCGGGCGCAAGGAGGCGCCGAGTTAGTCATGGGCGCAGTGGTGTCGAAGTAGTGGTGCGCCGGGAAGAAGATGTTGTTGACGACGCGTCGCGGCGGGTTTGCCAAGCCCGGGGACACATCGTAGACGAAGGCACGCACCAGTGTTGCCAGCACCGGGCATGCGTAGACGGACGAAGACGAAGTTGACGAAGCGCCGACCAGGCTTGCCAGGCCCGGGGACACGTCGTGGATGAAGGCACGCATCAGTGTTGCCAGCACCGGGCATGCGTAGACGAGGGACCTGCACGAGCTGTACGCCATGTCGGAGAAGTCGGAGAGGCCAGCAGAGAAGAACTCGACGACGATTGCGGCGTCCATCGGCGCGGGGCCGACGTCACCAACGGTGGTCGGAGTAGACGAAGTGGTCGGGGTAGATGACGGCGACGCTGGCGACGGGCTGGTGCTTGGACGAAGACGAAGGGGGTGGACGGGCGACGGCGGCGGCTACGAAGGTAGCGGCGGCGGCGGCCAAAGAAGAGCGGCGGCGGCGGCGGCTAGGTTAGGTTTGCGGCGGCGGTGCTCGAAGTAGGCGAAGAACCCTGATAGCGTGACAAAGACCGGCGCGGACGGTGGCGTTCCCGCGCCAAGGAGACGGCGCGGCGTATACCACGGGAGGTCGACGCGCGGTGACGACGGAGTGGACCGCGGGCCGCGACGCTACGGCCCGAAGGGGCGACGCAGCGGCGGCAGGCGGGTCGGGGCGACGGCGGGAAGACCTCGGGGCGGCGGCGGGGACCGCGGGCCGCGACGCTGCGGCCCGAAGGGGCGACGCAACGGCGGTTCGCGAGTCGGTGCAACCGCGGGGACGGCCTCGGGACGGCGGCGGGGACCGCGTATCGCAGCACTACGGCCCGAAGGGGCTACGTAGCGGCGAAGTACGAGTCGATGCAGCCGCGAGGAGAACCACGGGGGCGGCGGCGCTGCGGCCCGATGGGGCGACGCAGCGGCAGCCCGATGCTCGATCGGTGAAGAGGCGCGCTGAACTCGGGGACGATCTTCACGGGACCTGCGGAGGCGCGCGTGACCGACGGGCCAGGTCGGTCGCGCGGCGTAGATGAGGTGGATCGCGGCGGCGAGCGGGTGATCAAGCCGATCGCGCGCGAGGTCGGGGACGCCGCTCGGTGGAGGAGTGATGGCGGAGTCCCGGATGAGGCCGGCGACGGCGGACGGAACGGGACGTCAGCGCCGGCACCCGGGCTGCCAAAGCAGCGCCGGCGCCCGAGTTGAGGCAGACGACGAGCCTGATGCAGCCGAGGACGAGGCCGGCCAGGTAGACCGCCGGGCCGCCGTGCAGACGCGGCGGAGGCGGGTGACGTGGATCGATGGACGGGCCGGGGCGCGAGCGACGGCTATGATTGGCCGTCGCATGGCGCGAGGCCGCCGGGTCGGGGCGATGTGATTAGATCGGAAAACCAAAAAGAAAAACGCCGATCAAAACGACCGGCGAGAGAGCGAAATAACCTGGAGCAAGGGCTCAGGAAAAAGACTCTCTAGGGCAGCCGGCCAACACGGCCGGCGGACGAACCCTAGGTACGGGCGGCGCGGCCCCCGGCGGCGATCATGGAGGCCGACCGCCCCGGGGGCGGCGCGCGGGTGCGGAAGCGGTGACGGCTAGGGTTTAGGATCGACTTGCGATAGATACCATGTTAGAAAGGAGAGAGAGGGATTGATGGAATAGTTGTTGTATTGCTTGAGCCTCGTGGGCATATATATAGGAGTACAAAGACTAACTTGGAGTACAAGACAAGGCAGGACCAAATCCTAGTCTATCATATACTTCCTAATAATCCTTATACTCAACAACAATGACCTCTTGCTGCACCTGGTCTTCAAAGAGGATGCGACCGTGGCGGCAGTCAAGCAAATTATTATAACCCGCGTTGCTACAGCGTTGCAGGTTGAAGCGTTCAGGAGGGATGCGGTCAGGTGGGTCGAGAGCCGGGTGGAACACGATATCAAAGTCGCGGCACTCGAAGACGCCTAGGAAGGGCGGATTCCGGTGGTGGGCGCGGAAGTGAAGGTGGAACTTGGGGTCGGTGAGGATGCCTCGCCGGCGCTTGCATACGGCCGAAGCGCGCGGGAGCGAGGACGGCAGAGCCGGGAGACGGAGGAGGATCTCCCAGAGCATATCATCGTTTTCAAGCGGCCAGCTCGGCCTGCTGCGGCGGCCGCGTTGGATCATTCTGGCGCCCTTCTCGCGTTGGATCCCTCTTCAATATCGCGGGTCTGGGGACGAGGGCGCGTACGTGCACCGGCGGCCTTGGCTGGGTTGGAGACGATCCCTATGTTTCCTTCGGTGCCAGAAAGATCTTGCTAGCCCTGGGTTGGACGGACTCTGGTTTTGTTCTGTAGTGTACATAGCGTTGGGCTTGGGCCTTGACTTTAGCACTCGGATTGGCCCCTGTTCGTTCCAAGGATATGCGAGAATTAGCTACTACTCCACTAGGGTTCTTTTACTTTAAAAATAGTACTAGGGTACTAATAATCATGACTGTAATCTTGTATCCATATCTCCTAACTCCTAACTTAGTTGCCCTGTCCTCGTTATTTGGGTTCTTCGTTGCGCCAGGTCGTTGATGCTATATAGATGTGTCTCTGAATGTGAGATGATGTTGTTAAACAAGGTACGCCTACATGGAAATCATTGTAATCATGGGCCAGGGCGTGCTATTGCCAGGCGATGTCCATATCACTGTCAAGATGCTTGAGGGGAGCTCTATCTGCAACGGAGTAGACTTGATGTTGGAAGGCGGTGCCGATGGCTTGTGAATGCCGTTGAGGCCATTCTTCTGTTAGAAAGGGCACATCCATACCGAGGATGAGTGAAAAGGAATATGGGTGTGGTGTAATGCATGAGGTGGTGCACACTTAATTAGCACCTGAAAAGTTGAAGCAATGCTCGTAGCTGTACTAAGTACTGTATGAAATTAATCTAAATTGTGTTCTGATTCCTGCTAACTTCTTATTTTGCAGAAGTATGTAACAGGTAGCAGGTAGAGGATGGAGTAGTCCAACTTCATGAATATTAGACTCTGGACTAGCTGGCTTCTAGCTCGGGTATTAATGTATCATCACGAAAATAGCTATGGAAATGAGTATTCCTGTGGGCACTCCAGTCCAGACGCAGTCCCAGGAGAAGAAGCAAAGTTGAAGTGACTTGGAACTTCAGTCAGAGTCGTGGTGCACTGCCACTGATGGGTGATGGCTCTGTGCCTCGCCTCTGTATTTCAGTCAATATTCATGTGATTGTCGCGTTACAACACACCTGCAGTTCAGTATCCAAATATGTTCAATTCTTGCTGTCTCTGATCTAATCTGTGATAAATTCCATAGTATAAAATCATTTAGGTGGAAGTGCAGCGGAGAATGATTACAGAGATAAGATGCAACCTCGCACTCTCTCAGGGTACAGTGATGAGCCCTCGGGCACATATTAACCATAGCAAATAACTAGGCAGCCACCTCAGTCTCAGGAAGAAACTTCCATCGTCATCTACCAAGTTGTTTTGTAAATATTAGTAGTAGGCCTGCGACGGTTCTTTTGGATAGGCAAGATTACTTGGCACCCACACTATGATACAGTTCTCATAAATCTCATCCTGCTAATGTAAAACATGTGAAATTCACTCATCCAACTTTTGCTGCTTTTGACAAATTCTAGACCAACATCATGGGAAGTATATTGCTTTCAACTTATATATCATGAAACGGCTAAACCATGAGAGAACTCCTGGAAATGCAACATTTGGATAATCTGCATCACATTATTATCCAAAAGGAGTCATAATTTACTTCCCATCAGCCACCACCATTTGTAATTGTTTTTCTGTATTATTCGCATGTGTGAATCTCAGTAGCCGAATGGTTAGTAGTTGCTTGTTATGAGAGAACTCCTGGAAATACGAAAGAACCATCTAAAAGAGAAGAGAAGGGAAGAGAGAGGAGCAGTAGCCACTTGTTCATATTTGCTTGTCTGCAGGTACTATCATCTCAGAGTCATGGTGTACACATGATATCTGCGTACTGCTAGCCGTGAAGGAATTACTCTGCTATCATGTCCTTATAATTACAAGTACGTGTGGTATGTCTGATTGACTAGTAGTGAGTGAATAACACAGAACCATTACAAGTAAATTAGTATTGGACAAGCAGCAGTCCAAGGCTGGATCATGAACACATACGATCAAAGTTAGAACAACATTATCGACAATGATGACATGCTTTTTGAACCACAGCCAAGAATCACACTCAAAAGAGTCATTTAAACATTGCTAGATTAAGGCATAAAGCAAGATACCGCAAATCCGACTTCAACTAGGGTATTCAAAATCACCTTACTACATTAATACTTAGCTAGGAATGCAATGGGCGAGTTTCATAAGATTACATATAAACACTGCCAACCACATTGATGCAATGTGACAAACTTAGTGACAACATTAACACCTCACTACATAAGAGTATTGCCTAAACTAATACTCCCTCCGTCCGGAAATACTTGTCATCAAAATGAATAAAAGAGGATGCATCTAGATGTATTTTAGTTCTAGATACATCCCTTTTTGTCCATTTTGATGACAAGTATTTTCGGACGGAGGGAGTACACGATAAGCTTTTTAGATAATGTAAAGACACTGACGATCACATTGAAGTAATGTGGCAAACACAGTTACACCTAACAACTGCAGCGGCCTGGATATGTGGACGATCATATAGACACTGACGATCACATTGACGATCCCTTCTTCACCTGGATAGACAAAAGCGTTAATATGACAGTAACCTGATGCAGATAGTAGCACCAGAGAATATGTTACAGTGTATGAACAAGGTATGCATACAAACACATGACCAGCTCAGCAACATAAAGTAGAGCTATATCATATCTCATAAAAAATAAGTCATATCATATTACATTGGAAACCAAATAAACCCTTCAGCCTTTTCACACAATTTTTTTAGGCAATGAGGTTGAATGACGTGCGTACACTGCATTACCTATTCTATTAGCCAGATGTCGTCTATCATTAAAGAACTCACACTGTCCAACCATTGTAGCACAATAGGAAATCAAACCAGGTAGTGATTCCAATGCATCATGCAACACTTTAGCCGCATCACATTTACGAGAAATGGGTACGCCTAGAAACATAAGTAGTCAATTTGATGACAGTGTCGTGGAAAAGATAAATGGATAAGAGATGGTAGCAGTAAGCCAGTTACACAGCTGAGTTGACACAAATAGAGAAAAACCAATTCACGTCTAAAATTGAGTTTATATAGGTGTTGTACAACAAGTAGAGCGTTTTGGTGACCGGACTCCATGGAGCCTGAAATTTTTAAGAAATTCTAAATTCAAATTTTCTTGTTTCGAAAATATATATATATAAATATAAGTATATAAGTATGAAATGTATATGTCCGGAAGAACTCAGAATGAAATACTTTCAAATGCGACCTGTACAGAAAAAACAAACTCATGGACTTCGAGAATGAATAGTATCATGTGCTAAAAGGCCACATATTTGTTTTTTTTTTGCACAACCCTCGTTTCAATGTATTTAGTTCTGAAAATTTACACATGTGTACATTATACCTTCATGTACATCAGTAGTTTTTCAGAAAATTTTCAAGTGTAAAAATATGAATTTTGAATTTTGCAAATGGAGACCTGCAAGGAGCCTGGCCTCCAGAAGCAATTTTCGTTTTATAACCCACTCTTGGTACCAGCAATATATAAAGAAAACCACATGCGTGTTGTAAATGCAATGAATATTCATGAAAGCAATATACTTAGCTACCAGTACATCAAAGAATAAAGATTTTTAGCCAATAAGGAAAAGCCACATGGCTTAGATTTTTCTCATAATTCACCCCTTCCCATGTCAAGCAGACAAAACGAAAACAGCGGAGCCATAGAGATGCTTTATTCAAGTTTTTTGTGTGTGTTCTACAAATGTACTAGTCACCATGGGAAAACACATAAAAACTATTATTCGAAAGTAATGATTCAACAAAAGTTTCTGATATGCAGTTAAGATTAATAACCTGATCAAAACACATACAAAATATTGGACGAAAGAATATACCTTGCTTTGAGGTTCAGACAACCATGAACACAAAAGAATTAGGTTACTCCCTAAATATAAGGACTATGTATGAGAAATTACCTGATGCATAGAAACTCGTGAAAGGATGGTAGTTCGAGATATAATTTGTTTCAGGATGTTTCTTGGATTGCATCGACTTAAGTTGAACCATGTATACATTGGCTTGCACTAATATAAAAATTTCATCAGTATCCTCAGAGTATCCCAATATTTCTTTCGACCATCTATCAATCTGAGGAGGGAGCTCAAGAATGTTATGCATTTCAATGTTCTTTGACAACACCCATTTGAAAACATCACTAGAACATGAAGGCGCGCGTTGCCGCGCCCGCTAATTTTAATAAAAAGGATAGAACATTGAAGGACTATATAAGGATAAATTAATGAAAATTTGATTAGATCCGATTTAATCTACTTGGTATGACATATTTGGGCAAAGTGGCATATCAATCATAACTGAAGACAAATGGCATACAAGTAACAACGGCGAATCTGTATTCTGTATACAAAACAATACAACACTTGTTTGCACACTCTAACAATGATGTGAAATCATAGTATTTCGATTATACTACATGAACACTACCTTGTTTTATGACTTAGAGCTGATCCTAAGGCTAGCTGAAAGTATTTGTGCCCGAGGAAATCTTGCACAAATTGGATAGCTTGCTTCATATAATTTTCTGCAGTATAACATCATGTTTAAGGTTTCAATCCTTACAATCAATATCTGAATCAACCCTCTGCTGGAGAGAGGTTAATAGGTTATCATCACCCTTATTAAAAGAGCAGTGATATGAAGCAAAAAAACATGGTTGAGCATCCAACCCATCCACCTATTACTGCGTAGATAAAAAACAGTGGGCTAACAATCAGAATTTATGAACACACTGAATAGCAAGGGACAATTGTGTTCGCGTGGATTTTACGAAAGAGTCAATTACACTGGTGGTGCTAGAGGCATGAGGCATGAGGCATGAGGCATCAGGCGAGAGCAATGAGAAGTGTCCAGTACCTGTTCGCTATGGACGTGGGAAAAGAGACAGAGGAGCAGGAGATTTGGACCAACTTTTACCTTAGTCCTCCAAGATGAACACCATCTGGTGATCCTTTCCTCATCGGCGACCTCTCCACTTTATAGCTGCATGTCCTCCTAGTCTTTCTCTTCCATCATCGAGCCTCTGCCCAGAAAGGGTAGGGCGTCACCGCAGCGCTGATCCAGAACGTCGGGAATGTGGAGTCGTGGAGGGGAACACGATTAAAACTTGAAGGAAGATAAAAGGAGAAGTAATCATTTCTGCTACCACAATACACGAAGGGAGGCGAAAGAGGGAGAAACGGTCGAACAAGAGCTCCGTGCCTCCATCGCTATGAGTTAGCCGGCGGCGGCCGCACGGGGCGAGACACTTCCGCTTCTTAGGAAAAATCATCGTGATTTCATCTTTTTAGCGACTCGGTGATTTCTTTTCTCCAGATCACTCAGCGATAGGTACGTATGGAAGGCCCGCTAAATAGGTCATCCCCTCGTGACCGCGTGGCCCAAGGCGTCTCGGCCCGATTAATCACAGTGCTCCCTGGTCGGTCTGAGGAGTAGCAGCCCCGTTACTTGGGCTCGGTCGTAAAGACGAGCGTACAGCGTACGTGACTGGGTAGGCTGTGACGAGCGAGTGCGGGATGCTCACGGGATCTACGACGTTGAGAAGTCTAATCCAATGGTTGTAGATGTCAAATCGCTGTGAGGAGTCCTAGCTAGCTCTGTTTTACTGTTTAGTAATGGCCATTGGAGTTCCTCCGCCAGATTTGGAAGCATAGATAGGACAATGCGGCAAAGCCAATAGCGCCATCATTGGCCTGAATGATCTTACAAGAGCAAAATTCCATGAGTCCCGTTTCGGTACAACCCCCTCACAAAACGTATAAAGGGTAATATAGACTTTTGACAATTTGTATCTACTTTTATATGTACGTATACGCTCAATTGGGCCGGCCCATTTGTGGTGCATGCTATGACAAATATCGAAAAAGGCAAGAGCTGGGAATCGAACCCGCGACCACCTAAAACATAAACTGTAGTCCACAACCACAGAGACAGCAAGCCTTTCCTGAATGTTGATGTAAAGCTAGGCATGTTAAGTAAGAGAAGGGTTAGGAATTTTTAAAATATGTTCGGAACACATTGTGAACCGGTTCTTTTTTCCATAGTTATTTTCCTGTTACATTTCTTCTTTCTTTTTTCAAAAAATGGTCGCGCTTTCGAAATGCTGTACAAAATTTCAAAATGTCTTTTATTTCCAATTTGGTTCTTAATTTAAAAATATTTGCATTTTCCAAAATTGCAACGTAACTTCAAAAAATATGTGTGTGTTTAAATAATTTTTCACAATATGAAAACATGAATAGTTTTTTGAAAAGCATGAGCAAAATTGTGAGCACAAACATTTTCGGAGAACACGAATACAAATTTAGATTCTAAAAGAATTTTCAGAAATGCGAACAAAAAATGATGTCAATAAAGTGTTCTAAAGTTTCCAAAATATTTTTTAACTTGGGAACAATATTTTTTGAAAATAGGATCATTTTTTAAATTCCGAGTAAATTCCAATAGACGCCCGACAGGAGCGATGACATCACTTAGTTGGGCAAGGCCTAAGATTTCAGTTTCTTTTCTTCAAAAAATTGAAATACCAAAATAACAGTTTTAAGTAACTACTTTAAATTATGATTTAAAATGATTTTTTTCTTTAAATATTTAGTAGATGCTTTCAAAGAAGCTTTTTCTGTTTTTAGTTCTACCATTTTGTATTTATTAGTTATGTTAAAAACTTAAAATGAGAGTTTTAAGTACATAAATAAATTATGTTTTTAAATACCTTTTTTCTTCAAACCTGGCATGGATGCCTACTCGGACATACTATATAGGACGTGGAGTTTTTTGGATATCCTTGAAATGACCGTAACTTTTGCCAGCAGGTGGCATACCCATGGTAGGCATCCATGCCCTCGATATAGTTTTTCATTGTCTTGTATAACCAATTCAAGGCACCAAGCCAAGTTGCATGAGGTTTTGACAAATTTTGCATTCTCTAAAGTTTTCTCGGTCAAAAAAAGGTCGATAAATGCCTAGACATGTCGCAACTTGCATATAGTCTCAGAAGTCGTTCAAACCTGCCATTATGCCTACCATTGGCATGTCTATCTAGTGACAAAAGTTGGCGTAATTTCAAGGATGTCCACAAAAACACCATTTTCAATGGAGGGTCTCCAAGTTGGTCTGAGAGCACGTTGTTTTTCAACATCCTTGAAATGACCCTAATATTTTTTCATGGCCTCATATGAAGAATCCAAGGCACCATGAAAAGTCGTTTTGGTTTTGGACAAGTTTTGTATTTTCCTTAAAATGACCCCATTTTTCATGGCCTTGTATGACCTATTCAAGGCACCATGCAAAATTGTTTGGGTTTTCAGTCAGTTTTGCATTTTCTAAAGTTTTCTTGGTAAAAAAGGACGATAAATGCCTGGATGTGTTACCACTTCCATACGGTGTCGAAAATCTAGTATGGATGCCTCATATGCATGTGCCATGCGGTTACAAGAAGCTGGATCATTAATCCATGACCTTACATGTTTAGATGAGTGTATTTGTAATTTATGTCATTTAAAATCAAAAAGAACATTTTGTTTTGTCCTAGAAATTTCTTGAAAATTGTCAACATTTCTGGAAATACAAAGTGTATATGAAACTTTTACAAACTGGAATATTTTTTGCAAAATTGTTAAGAAAAATACAAAAATCTGATGGCAATTTCAAATAAAAATGGCAACCACGTACTTTTTAAAAAATTAACAACTTTTCTGAAACACATACATCTATTAAATTTGTGAAAAATAAATTTTAAAAACTGGAACATTTTATGAAATTTTTGAACCTTTTTTAGAATTATAAACAACATTTGAAAACAAGAACATTTTATGTTATGCCATACAATTTTTCAAATTTTGAACAAGTTTCACAAAGAATAATAAAGTTCAAAAGTAGAAAATTGAATTAACAAAAAGAGAGGAAAACGGAAAAAAATTTAAAAGAAAAAATGCTTAGGGCCTAGAAATTGAAAATTGTGTTCAGACCATGTTAGTATATTTGAAACATATCGTAAATTTGAAAAAATGTTTGCATTTGCGAATAAAGCTCACAAATTTGAACAAGTGCATTTGGAGACAAATGTTCGAAAATTTAAAAAATGTTCAAGTTTTCAAGCAAATATTCACACATTTGATAAGTTATTCTCCTTTTCGAAGAAATGTTTGCTGTATGACAAGAATGTTTACAATTTGAAAAAAAATCGTAAATTTGAATAATACTCACAAAAACAAATTATTTTTCATAAAAAATGGTTCGTACATTTGAAACAAAAACCAAGTTTCCATAAGAAGTTCAAATTTTGGAAAACATTTCATTTTTTTTAAATATTCATGCTTCAGAAAATATTTCAGAAGATGAAAAACACATTAGTTTTTGTTGAGCTATAAAAACGCTTTAGGTACAATGCCTCGGGTTGGTCGCTACAGTGCCTGTCCAGGTTGTACAGTATCAATTTTGTTCTGTGACAGTATTTCTAAGAAAAAAAACTTCTACGGTACATCCATTCAGGTCATAATAATCTGCGCTGCAAATGTATCAGCAAATATTGTTTGTTCTGGTGGTATTAGCAAGTTCACCTCCACCTGAGGTCTTTAGTTCGAAGCCTAACAGGCTGACGGTTATTTTTGGATTTTCGAACCTTGCTACAGTACAAACTCACTAATGGGCCAGCCCACGGCGGACTCAGAAATATCTCCACAAGTATTTTCTAAAAAGACTATCTTACCCTTTATTATGAAGAGGTATGAACAGATCTTGTCCCTTGATGTGTTCAGGGGGTTGTACCGAAGCAGAAGTGAAATTCCATTGTAATGCGCGGACCCCTGATCATAGCTAGACTATGCGTTTTCAAATCAAACTCAAGTATGTGATCTCTGGGCATGCACAGCCAGTAAAGTGCATTACCAACAAGCGAGCCAGGCATAGCGGGAAGGCTAATTTGACAAGGAACGTCTATTGAAATGAGATTGCTCCATGCACCAGCCTCTGAGGAGTAGACACATGCAAGGGGCCGAGAATTCGATCTGAACATGGACATCAAGACTACTTTGAAGGGGCTCGAAAGGCAGGCACCGTGCACGTGGTCCTGGTCGTCGGCAGCGCAGAGCACGGCCCCGTTGAAGTATCCCCTCCAGAACTCCAAAGGGACGGTCACGGGGAACTGCTCGCCGATGATGGGGTCGCACACAATGACCTCCTCTTGCAGATAATCTGCGATGAGGATGCGACCGTGGCGGCACCCAAGCAGATGGTTCTCTTCGGGCAAGCGATCTAAGTCGGCCAAGTAGCGGCGTTGGCTAAATCGCCCAGGGTTGAAGCGCACGGAAGGGATGCGGTTGGGCGGGTCCAGCATAGGCGTGAACACGATGTCTTCGCGGGACTGAAAGACGCCAAGGAGGGGCAGCTTCCGGTGACGCTGGTAGAACTGGCCGAGGAACCTGGCATCGGTAGCAAGGAAGGGTGGACGGCTGTGGGGAGAGATGGAGGAGATCGTCATCATCCAGCATGGCGGCGGGACGTGCTACGGGACGTGCTGGATGATGACGATCTCCGTGTGCTCCGCCGTACGACGATTGACCTAGGGAGTGTCTATTTAGCAGTTGACTATTTTACAATTGGAAAACATTCAAATTTCCTGACTAATAAGCAGATGCCACTTGTATGTCCAAAACCCACCCCACCGGCACTATATGCAGTTGTCTTTCAAAAATAAAACAGGTTGGAAATAAACCTTGATTCTACTAAACCTGGACCCGAACCCGGTTCCACAAAAACGGAAAAGGAGGGACCACAAAACACACCGAACAGTTGCCATTCACCATTTCTTGACCCTTCGCCAGCTTCACCAATTCTTCATCACCTTCACCACGCTTGGCCTATTACATGAGAAAAACAACTACAAAAAGAGCCATCAGAGAAACTAGGTACAAAGAGATTCCAGAAATAATGGGAGACTCTGGAACGTGTGATCGCTAGCTATTGTAAAACTCTGGAATTACAAAAATTTTGTTGTCTACTGTAAAAAACTACAGTAGCAAAGGTAGGGAAATTACACTACAATCTTGAAAAAAACATACAGTGGACTTACACTGTAAAATACAAAGGAAATGCCACTGCAAGTTCACAGGAATTTACAATTGTATTACTCTTGAAGTTGCACACTAAACACCCAAGAATTACATTCATAGATCCCACGAAATACACTGTAAATCCCCTAGAATTGCACTGTTATTATCAGGTATTTACACTTGGAAAAACTGATGAACTTACACTATATGTACCCAGGAATTTCAGTGTACATCCCCTGGAAAAATACGTTACACGGAAAAACTGAAGAACTTACACTATATGTACCCAGGAATTTCAGTGTATATCCCCTGGAAAAATACATTATACATTAACCCAGGGAATTGCACTGTAAAAACTGATGAATTTACACTGTAAATACCCAAGAAGTACAGTGAAAATCACCAAGAAGTACAGAGTAAATAGCAAAGAAATACAGTTACTGGAGTCCAAAAATACATACTACATACACAGGTGATTAAGTTGAAAGTATGCGAGCATATACAAAGAGCATATGCTATAAAAACGCAGCAAAATTACAATGAAACTTCAGAGGTAGCGTACTACAATTTACAGCATAAATAGAGGCAAAGCAACATTTTAATTAACCAGCACTTTCCATCTATTTCTAAACGGTTTGCTGCTCATAATTATGCTAACACTGATAATCCTCTTTTCAAATATGTCATATGAGGAGCATGCTAAGGACAGTAACTGAAGAGGATCTACTGAGAATGTCACAGGAAGAACCCATACTACAGTGTAAATCTGTTGTAAAATCCACTGTCTATTTGACATAAACCTACAACAATTACATTGCTGAAGTATTCAAATTACAGTGTAAATCTGTAGTAAAATCCACTTGTAATCTATCTGACATAAACCTACAACAATTACAGTGCTAAAGCATTCAAATTACAGTGTAAATCTGCAGTAAAATGGGAAAGTTGTGGCTACTCTCGGGTGTAGGTACACCCGAGTTTGGAAAACTTTGAAAAATGCGATAAAACAAGGTCCAAAAAATCTGTAATTTCGAGACAACAAGCTTCATCAAGTGTTTGAACTTTTTGCAAAATTTCAGCTAAAAACAACATCCGAGGAGCTCTCACAAAAAAAAAAATCAATGCTCAAACAGTGCACAAACATAGAGCATTGATTTTGTTTTTTTTGCCGAGAGCTCCTCTGATGTTATTTTTCTGTGAATTTATGCAGAAAGCTTGAACATTTGATGAAGTTTCATGTCCCCAAATTTAAGATTTTTTTGACATTGTTTGATCATGTTTTTCTATTTTTTTTTTCAAACTCGGGTGTACATACACCCGAGAGTAGAAAAGCTGGTCTCCAGTAAAATCCACCATAATCTATCTGACATAAACCTACAACAATTACAGTGCTGAAGCATTCAAATTACAGTGTAAATGTGCAGTAAAATACAGTGTAAGCCACACAACAATGCATTACTGAAGCTAACTGAAGAACACCAAGAATCTGCAGTAAATCATTGTAATCTATATGAAGCATATAACAACAAATCTTTTACGGAGAAAATCTTGTAGCGCATAATTTACGGAGAAAATCTTTTATAAACAATGATGAAGCAACTGAAAGTAATCTATAAACAAAAAACTGAAAGCCCTCCAACAATTACAACGTTGAACCATGCAAATTATAGTGTAAAACTACTAAATAATACAGTGTAACCGTGCAACAATTACAGTCCTGAAGCATAGAAAGCTGTGAAAATCTGGGGTAAATTACACTGTAAATCTGGGGTTGGAAAATTACAATGCAATTTTACGCATATTACAGTGCACATCTGAGCTAAATTACATTATAAGTCTAGGGTATATTGCACTGTAGTTACAATAAAGAAGCATGGGCATTACACTCAAATTCTGAGATAAAATTACACTGTTATTCTGGGGTAAATTAGAGTGACAACAACAAGAAAAATCCATTTGGCTAACACTACAACAACACTACAGGCCTACATCAGCACTATAGGCCTAGTACAACTACATCTACAGAAAAAAAAATGCGGATTAGAAACCCAGGCCATCGGAAAACAGGGGAATCGATCCCTACAACTACAAAATCGCCTACCTCTACATCTACAGTAGAAGAAACAAATTAGCAGAGGAAAACGACCACAACCACCAGATAACCTAGAACACCCACCTACCAGTAGCTACATCGATGACTAACTGCACGAAACACACATCTTAGGAGAGCTGAAGTGGAGCAAAATGGCGAACTACAACAACACGGCAGAACATGCACCTACAGTAGAATCACAAACCCTAACCCCCCATCAGAAGACCCAAATCTCAACAAAGCTGCAAAAACAAGCAACCCACCAGCACCTCCATCGAGCATGTCAAAACAGGGATACCTAAACCTAACATGGGAATCACAAAGCAGCCGGTCATCCATGGAGAGAAGCAGAAGGAACCGCTAAATCTTCAAATAGCACACAAATCCTACAACCAATGCATAAAAAAAACTACCAACAATCCGCAACCTTAGATCTAGAAGCTACACAAACAGATACAGGGCAAATCGAACACGGGAAAGAGGGAGAGACAGGAAGAACCAACCAGGGGAGCTGAGAATCAAAGGGAAAATAAAACTCGAGCTGAGAGGCGGCTTGGAAACGCCATGAACCCGATGGAATCGCCTCCTCTCCTCCGCCGCTCGAGCGCCTCCTCCTATTGCTCCTCTCTGCCCCTCTGCCTCATCGAAACAGTGCCACCTAAAAATGAAATGGGAAAAACATCAAGAAGGGGGGAAAGGAAAAGGAAAACTGAGAGACAACGGGGGCGCTAACGGGCTAGCCCAGAATAATAACGCGCCCGACAAAGAAACCCGCACCCTAAAACAAGAGTTCTCAGCGCGAATCTTAGCATGAGATCGGACGGACAGAAAATTGAATGATAACGAAATGACAAACAGTCGACCGTAAAATAGCAAAACCGTTGATCTATGTTTGCCTTGGAGTTGCGTTGGTTCTGATTTGTTTCCTACACGATATCCGGAAAACACCCCGGACAACCCATGCATTAACGAACACAATTTTGGGTATTAACGAACAAATTTTAAACGGGTGGAAAATGAAAACTGCATTCAGTAGCAATTGTGCATGTCAAGGAGAGACGAATAAATTAGTTGATCCGAGGCCAACTCTTGCCAATCCCCTAAAACCGGTTAGAGGAGTAAAAATCTCGTTTTACTCTTCTAATCGGGGCCTAGCAGATCTCCTAAAACCCATAGAGGAGTAAAAAAATTACTCACTACTTATCCGGCGAGTATATTTACTCCACCAATCAGTGTCGGATTAAAAATCCCCATGCCTCCTCCGCTTCTCCTCCTCCCAAATCCCCGTCGCCGACGAATCCCCCGTTGTTCCTGCAACCCCACGGTTGCCTCCATAGCCAGATCCTGTGGCCGCCGGTCCCCGCCACCCATCCACAACGCGGATCCGCAACACCACGAGCGCAGCTTGGGCGCGCCCTCAAGCCACCGTGACATTGCGGCCCTATCACGCCGGCTCGTTGGCTTCCCCGGTCTCCCTGCGACGCCACCGCCATAGAGGAAACACCTCAGCGTCCGACAGCGGGCGTAGGCGACGAGGGTGGCCGAAATCACCAATCATGACACCAACATAAAAAAACTGGCTTGGGTCATTTCACACCGCCGACCTCGCCGCCCGTGAGTACGACCGTTGCCAGGTCCGGCAACACGGCGCCGGTTCCCGCCTCAACTTTCCGTGGGGTGAGGAGATGTCGCTGCTTGACCCGCCGCCATCATAGGTGGTGAATGCACCGATGGCTCTGGAGGACTGGGAGGCAAGGGAGCGACGCGCGACGGAGGTCATTGACGAGGAGTACATGGTAGACCTTCGCCCCAGTACCCTAGGCAGCGGCAGGAGGAGCGCAAGCTGTTTGTGGAGCTCGCGGGCGGCGGGGGGAGGTCATCATCCTCTCAAGTGATGTGGAGGACGGGGGCAGCGACGACAACTTCGATGTTGAAGAATGGCCGAGGATCTTCCCTGACTCCGGCGATGATGACACAAGGCCTCACCCCATGGGCGATGGGATTTCTAGGGTTGAGTGGCTCGCTCTCGCAAAGTCCGATTAGTAAGGTTTATTTATATTTGGGTTTAAACTAGACTATGTTTCGGTGGATGTTAATGTAAAGTTTAAACTAGACTATGTTTTGGTGGCAGTTTGTTTAAAAATGAACCTTCGTTCCTCACATTCACATTTGTTTTAATCAAAATTCAAATTTTTAAACCGAAAAAACATTCAAATTTGCTTTTTACTCCATTGAATTAATGGGATCGGCGGAGTAAATATATTCCACTAAGTTTACCCCCTCTATTTTACTCCTCTATTTTTAGGGGGGTAGGCTAGAGTTGGCCTGAAACATATAGAGAGCTGAATAATTTTGTTTTGGAGAGCACGACATGGACAGACATATCATTTCCATAGAAGAATGGCCAAGAGGCCGAACTGTGCCCTTTCAGCTTGCAACACTGATTTGTGGTAGTATTAGCTGGCCAACTATACTCGGCAACATCCCTTACATACACACCTCTCCCCTTGTAATTGATTACCCATGTTCCATTAGACAGATGTTCATGCTAATTAATGTGTAATCATATTTTTCTATCCCACAAGATTTCCAGCATATGATGGGGCCAGCTCTTGAACGGACTGCAGTTCCCTTTTGCCAAGTGTGGGCGCGTCTGCTTGGTTTGTTTCAGGCAACATGTATACTCCCTCCGTTCCGAAATATTTGTCTTTCTAGAGATTTCAATAAATGACTACATACGAAGCAAAATAAGCGAATCTACGCTCTAAAATATGTCTAGATACATCCACTTATTGTAACCATTTTAAATGTTTAGAAAGACAAATATTTAGGAACGGAGGGAGTAGTTACTGTTAGAAATTAAGGGTTTGTGGTCTACCCCCTATTCCTCTGCGCTTATCCGTGGTGCCGCTCACAATTCGCATATCTGAGGCTAGGGGGTAGGGACCTTCTTATATTGTCTTTCCAAAGAGTTCACCTCTTATACATATATAAGATTCCTTGTTTTTTACACTAGTTTCCGGGATAGAGTCCAGATCAAATTATCAACCACGATCATATTTGTCTGTTAACGGATTCTACCCGTTATGTCCTCGGAGCACGCGCTTGTGAGCAACGCGTCATAATAGAGTGTAAATTCCTCTAATCATGTAGATCAACATTAGGGCTGTAATCTAACTATACGATCTAGCTCCTTCTGATTATCACTGTACCCGGGTAGTCTTTCCAATATAAATATTATATTGTATTCCACTAATAATCGACCAGCTTCCTTAAGCATATAACTTAGGTACGTTCCAACAAGTGATAATTCCATGATAATCATGTAATGTAATTCCATGCACAAATGCATGTGTAATTCCATAATGAGGTATTCCGAATATTTAGTTATTCCTAGTAATTTGAATATAGTTGCAGGACACATAATTTCAACATCTCCCACTTGTCCAAAACGATCATTCAAATATTCGTAAACACATAGCCTTAACATGCTTACCAAATACCTCATGACTAATATGCTTAGTCAAGGGGTCAGCAACCAGGTTAACACTAATGGCGCACCGGACAAGCAGTGCGCCATTAGAATATAGTAATGGCGCACCAGCAACAGATACGCCATTAGAGCTCGAACTACTAATGGCGCACGATGTCCAGAGTGCGCCATTAGTATCAAGAAGTTTTTTTTTGAACTAGCGCGCCTGTCCAAACATACTAGTGGCGCACCTAGGGAACGTGCGCCATAAGAATCTACATACTTATGGCGCACAGAGGTGCAGTGCGCCATTAGTATTCCCCCATCCATATCCCCCCCACCGGCCGCACTCTCCTCTCTCTACCTCGCCAGATCTCCCCCCTCTCCCCGACGCCTCTCTCTCCCTCCAGCGCCGCGCCGCCGCCCCCGCGCCACCCCCGCTGAGCCGAGCGCCGCGCCGCCGACGCCCTCGACGCCCGCGCCCCCGACGCCCCGGACGCCCGGAGCTACGCCGCCGCCGCCCGCCCCCCCGACGCCCCGGCCTCGACGCCCGCGCCCCCGACGCCCCGGCCTCCCCCGACTCTGCAGCAACGCCGCCGCCCGGAGCTACGCCGGCGACCACTCCATACGCAGGTAGCCATCACTCCTCCCTCCTTCCTCTCTAATCACCACCACAAAGTCATTTTTTTGTATTTCTGCCATTATCGTTGAAGTACGCGGTTGAGATCAAAATTTAGGTCACTTGGATCAAAATTTTATTAGCCCCTAAATGGAAGGATCCTTGATGGATGGATGTTCGTCTTCTCCAAGTCCGGTTGCTTAAACTAGCTCGTGCACCCCCTACCTATTCTGCGTGAGAGTGGAAATCTGCTGTTTCCTGATTATTGTTCTCATGAAGATGATGATATACTGATATACCTTTAAGATTCGAGCTTGCTCTTCAATGGTAGTCCCTGTTTGATTAATGGGTCATTTGATGATATATAATTGATGATATATTGTTAAGAGCTGATCGGACTTGCCGTTAATATGCCTGGGTGGGTTTCACCATTCTGGCTGCAGGATACTCCCTCCGTCCGAAAATAAGTGTCGCTGTCTGTATGATCCAAGTATCGGAGCTGTTTTGACAATGCAGTTATCCTTTTTTATAAATTTGTATGGGTGAACCACTAACTTGCAGTTATCCTGTTTTATAATCTTGCACAATAACAGGGATGCGTTCTCTCTTCCAGTTTCTTTGTGCATTCATGAGAGCCCAATGTTGCAAATATTGACAATATCGGGACCATGATGAAATGAATTGTTTTACTGAACTATAATTATATTGTTATTTATATGTATGCACAAAGACCAAGCTATACATAGTGGTAATACTGCCAGGCACAATACTGTCTGCTACAATTAATATGATGGCAAAATTGCAACTGGTTACTAGTTCTGCACTTTTAAGAAGTTGGTCATCACATGTTACTGTTTCAAGTTTGAAACAACTGAAATATGTCCACATATCCTTGTAAGGGATGGCTAGGCATAGATTAAACTTACTGTATTTCCAAACATTGCTTATTAGATGCCATGCCCTAATTTTTTGGTGGTGTTTTAGGATAAAGATCTTACACTTTTTGAACTCATTTAAAATGAGTTTATAGAGAGGATAGTAATCAGATTGTGAGGTTCGGCTGAAAGTCACAAGCGCTTCAAGTTTGTATGTTGTAGCAATGTTGAAACTTAAAAAGCCTAGGATGATATGTAGCAGAACTAGTGCAAAAGTGTTGACAATGTTAGTCCTAATGAGCCTAGGATGGTGCCACAGCTAGCTTGTCTAGGTACATATTTTTAATTTATAAAGTTTAATCTCATTGAAACATAGGAAATGTCGTCTTCCGACGACGATAGGATCCCGGTGTGCTCCTGGTGCGGTGACGACCGGGGTCTGTGCGACAGGCCTCACCTGGTAGACGGTCGTTACTTCAGTATTAAGCTCGACGAGACCTTCGATGTCGAAACGGTATGCAACGACAAGTCTTGTTTCGTAATTAATTAAGCACGATTTCTAGCTACTTCAACGTGTAAGTAATTAATTTTCTTCTTTTACATGCAACTAGTTTATCCCGTGTCATGCAAGACGCTATGTCTTGGAGAGGATGGGATTTGAAGATCATGAAACTTCGAAGACAAAGAAAATTCAACTAAGGACCATGCATAATGTTGATTTAGAAGTGGATTTGTACAATTCAGATAACGTAACCACTTTTGGTTGCAAGAATTGGGAATCATTTTGCAAGATATATGGTTTTTATGAGGGTATGCTTGTCACCATGGATCTTGGTAATCCGGATTCCATCGCCAAAGATGATTTGGACATTTGGGTCCTTGTTGACGATATGATTCCAATTTTACTGAGAAGTGAGTTTATCAAACATAGTTATTTAGTAATTTATATTGTTTATTTTCAAAATAGTTGACAACTTATTTCCATTGATAGGTTATTTTGATTATTCAAATAATGTGAGGATGATGCTAGACAGAACCAACTACATCCCTGGCTCAGAATGTACTTATAAGGACAAAGAGCAGATCATCTTCTTTTATTCCTTTCTTCTGGACTACATTCAATATCGCAATATTGATCCACAATATAGTCAATACGTCCCACTAGTGCACGTCTTGAACTACGTTAATATCAATGGAGATACCATGGTAAGATTTTTTTACTATTACGACATTCGTGCATGTTTTGCATTAGTTCTTCTCGAACTGAACTACAATGCTAACTACGAAGTCTTACTATGTTTTGCAACAGATTCTCCCTAGTGACTGTGTGCCTCCTGTCATGTTTCAATCTGGTCAACTACAAGTTTTAAACATTCTGCCAGGTGAACCTACAAATCACACGTGTCCATATCGGATTTCTTCTAAAAATGAAGGAATGAGAATCAAAGAATGGCGAAAAATAACGAAAACTCGTAAGGAGGTACTTGGAAGCAATAGAGTGAGAAGGGCAAGAAATGGAGACAAGATAATCTGCGTTCTCCATAATGGCCCTTTAAATCTAATTGATTTAGAGACAAACGCCATCTTGTTTTATGCCATTTTATCTTAAAAAATTGCTACGTAGTAGAAGTTGTATGGTCGATAATGATGTGTAAGACTTATTATTTAATACCAATGTTGAGTTTTTATTATTATTATGATCGATGATGCATGATGCTAAGTTGTTCTATGAGCTATTATATACTCCCTCCGTTCCGATTTACTCGTCGTGGTTTTAGTTCAAATTTGAACTAAAACCACGACGAGTAAATCGGAACGGAGGGAGTAGATTCTAATAGTTTCGATGTGCGTACCATATATGTTGGCTCCATGAGAAATTATATTTATATATATGCATAACCTGTGCAAAAAACAGAAAATTAAAAAAAAACCTAATATTCATACTAATGGCGCATCACAGCAGAGTGCGCCATTAGTATGCCAAAGCACCTGGCTACACATGGCCCCTGGGAGGCATACTAATGGCGCACCACTGTGCATTCTAATGGCGCATCTGTGGTGCGCCATTAGTATACCAGATACTAATGGCGCACCAGAGGTGCGCCATTAGTAAAGTATACTAATGGCGTGCTAGTAATGGCGCACCCCTAATGCGCCATTAATGGCCAAACTAGGTGCGCCATTAATAGGCCTTTTCCTAGTAGTGCTTGCTGTGACACTTAAGATCACTAGAGACCTTTAGTTTCCGCCTAATTATTCCAGCTGAGCTGTCCTCGGTGCCTCGAGTATTATTTCCTCGACTGTAATTCCACCTTTATAGGCACCTTGAATATTTTGTTTCCTCTAGTGAAAATTCCACATCAATTATTTTCAGTCACATATACCTGTAATATGAATAATTCCACATTGAGTCAAATAGAAGATAACCATCTTGAATAAAGTTTCCAAAAACACGTAAAATATCAAATCCAATCAGCAAATGAAGCTCCATAAGCAACCATGTTTTGAAAGAAATTCCTGACTTCGGTCAGTGAACCTGCACCATATTAGTACTTCACAAAAAAATGGATATGCGTACCTGGACTTATTTCTCAACTCGTAGATACAGTAGTAGCTTCCTCAATGTGTTTACCTTTAATATATAAATTCCAAAACAAGTGACAGGTTCTGATGCACTTTCCACAATCTTATATGATGTGTGAGATTCACTTAGCTGCTCGTCTTTCCTTCCACTGCTTGAATGCAGCATAAATTCCGACAGCTAAGGTATGATTGTATATTAAAGATACATACAAATTCCAGTATCATTTATTATTCCATTTTCCTCATGAGTTTAAATATAATTCCTCACTAAGTATGATTCCCTTTATCAAGGTATTTTAACACAATTGCAATCTTCCATAGGAAACGTTTCAAAACGTACCCTATGTAGTTCCACTCCTAAAACACAGGAAGCTTTAAACGTTCCTTTCACATGAAAGTTATAACATGACCAAGCTTTCATTTCCATCAATGTGACTTTATCATTGCAAACAAGAAAACAATGTTAACATATAAAATAATAATGCAAAATACTCCACACTTACATTTGTAAATGACCGCCTTGCTTCATTTAGAAAACCATATGACCTGCTATTCCATTGATGTGAAGCTTGTTATAAGACCATACATTAATATACTCAATTAGCAAACCATGTGTTTAGTTCCTCTTTCCCAAAATTTCAGGAGAGAGAGTTTCCACAAAGTATATTTCCCTCTGTGTGAATAATTGAATAACAAGAGTGACATTATAATCCTCAAGTGAGCCAAATATTCTTACAAAAAAAAAAATCACTTCCAGACAATAGGCTTGCTGTTATTTGGTATGATGTTAAGTTCCCAAACTATGCTCTTCGTCATTTGAGTTTGTTCCTTCCCGCAATTCTTCCACCCATAGCTGACATTAAAAAGAAAACCTTAAGAGGATTTATTGATTCCTATAAAATTTAGAGTGACCTGCCCCAACAACACATAACAATTATCCAAACATGATATTCCAAGCTAATTCCTCCCACTTATCCTATGCATGTCATGTTGGGAGTGTCGCTTGTAGTTTCCTTGGGGTCAAGATTATATTCCAGTATGATTGTCAATAATTCCACCCTTAATCATAAAAATGACTGTGTTCCTATTTTCCACAAGTATTCTTTTTCCAGATAACTATGGAAACACCGTTTGATCCACTGGAATAACCATGAAAAATTCCTGGTGTGTGCTTTGTAATATCTAAGAATTTCATGCCAAAATAGAAGATTTCCTTGCAGCCAAGTGACTGTACTAGATGGAGAATGATATCAACAAATGATACTATGCAATGTTTCTTTCCAAAGAAACAAGGGAGTATACAAGATACTTAATTCCTCCATTCAATTGTGGAGTGTACGGTATATTACAATGGTGAATAGTTCCATGCTCTTTACATACAAATGATATATTCCTGAAGTGTAATTCCCCCATCAATCAATTGTTAAAACTATGATATTATTTGATCAACTGATTTTCCACTTCAGTATAACACGTGAAAAACACAATAAAACATTCCGACTTGTATTTTGAAATAGTATAAACATAACCTTATCAAGTGCAATCATCAATGAATTGAGATAAAATAAATAACCGAACCTCTAGTGGGAGTGCAATGAAAATACCATAAGGTTACCAAAGAAAATAATGATGTGAAGCCT
The DNA here is from genome assembly GCA_902687465.1 of Secale cereale. Lineage (NCBI taxonomy): Eukaryota > Viridiplantae > Streptophyta > Magnoliopsida > Poales > Poaceae > Secale > Secale cereale. The sequence continues at coordinate 16,738,747 of LR738711.1, forward strand.
TTTCTTTTCCCACCTTCAGAAAAAAAAGGTGTATATAAACCGGAAATACCATCACATATGCTTCACAAGATACGATAGTCCTCCCACTAAAGTCTACAATTCCAGAAAGCCAATTCATTTAGTTCCAAGATATGTGACCAAGTCATTTATGATGTAGATAATAAGATTCCAAGCATGTGTTCCCATTGTCGGTATTCCTCCATATGGAGTTATCTTTGCCAAATATAAAAATTTGGTCTACGAACTTCCAATGGACATCATGATAGATAGACCATTGTGAGAAAAACCATAATGCATTAATTTAACCATTGAGCAATATTTCCACTCTTCCTTTTCCAAATAGTATTTCATAATCAATGGGTTCCAAGATAGAACAATAAATTAAATCCCTTCACATTGAAGTTTCACAGTGTCCTATAACAATAATACATTTCCTCCACAAGGAAGTTTCATGACTTAATTTCCAATCCAAAGTACATCAATTTTCCTTTGAAATTGTTGCATGACAATAAAGTTGCTATAGTATTCCAACAATGAATGATGTATATAATCCAACACCATAATCCAACTATTTGAAAGAGTACCAACAAATAAATATATATAGTGCAGATATTAGCATTAGACATACCAACAAATGAAGAGCAAATTTCCTTGTCCTCGGAGTGACTCCCATCTTCCTCCATAAACAAGTGATGCTCAATAACAACACTTCTCCGAAATCCCTTTCCAGGTTATATGTAATTTTCCGGACATTATTTCCACCGTAGCAAATTAGAAGTTTTTTTAATTGATAATCAAATAAATCAATGAAAATTGCAAGATAGAATATTCCGTCCCCAGTTCCACCGACAAGCAGAAAGCAGAGGCCCGTGACAACAAGCATAGCTCGGCGGAGCAACATCGGGGCAGAGCGTCAGTGTGTCAACAGAGTACTTCAATGGGTTCCTAAGTATTCGGATGATATCCCAATATGCCAACAAGTTCCGGATACATAGTCAACACTAGTCCGTATAGGGCGGCCAGCAGGGCAGTAAGTAGAGCTCAAACTTGAGGAAAACGTCCTGACAAAATTCTTTTTCCTATTATTCCAGCGGCTTGAATTGAAATTGTTGATGATATTGGTAGCCGACTGTCCAAATAGTTCATGTAACTAGAGATAGCATATTAATATGCACATGCATACTGACAGAACAGTGCAACATCCAGTGTCCATCAATCCACCGCACAAGGTCTTGGAGGAGATTACTTTTAGACTTGATCACAGCATGGCAACAATGGCATGCATGTTTCCTCAGTCCACGTGAGTGACTAATTAAAATATCAATTAAATCCTTAGCAGATTCCTGTGTTGGCTAATGAATCAAAGTAGTAGCCTTCCTCGGTTGGTCTTAATTTCCACCGATCTTGTGTGGAGAGAAAAAGAAAAAAACAATTCCGTCGACGACGACGTTGCAGGTTCTTGTTTTTCTGGGAGATGCATGCAACTTTGACTTGTGCGGAAGTGGATTAGTACTCTGTACTCCATGGGAAAGCAGGGGCGGAGCCAGAAAATTTGGCCATTGGGTTCACTCCATAACTACATTCCGCATAGCTTTATTTTAGGTTACCAAATTATGTACCAACTCTTAAAAAAATTCCTTAGTTTTTGACTTTTCTAACTCTTCATCGCCTCAGAAATTTAAGCCTTAATGCAACATGTATCTTACCAAATAAATGAAAGCATTAAGCCGGATTCGATTTTGCTTTTTGTAAGATAAGTTTGTTTATCAAGACAACCTGAATTGACTGGACTTGAATTCATCAAAGCATCACATCTTTTTTACTATTGCATTATGAAAGCTAATAACATTAGCCTTACCATCATGAGTATATAGTCTGTTTTTCTTGTTCCAACCGTTCCAGTCGTTAATTGCAAATGCGCTAGTCCAGCTTGTCCCTTGTTGTAATATTTGAAAAGCTAGCAGCATAAACACAAGGCCTTATGCACTTTATCACTATACTCAAGCCAAGGACCATATACATCAACAATCTGGATCAAATCTCTGTTGAGTATCTTCAATCTTCTTCTGTGGGTAATCAAAATTAGACGTTGGCCTATAAGGTCCCTCGTTAAATATTTGCGCCTAATCTCAGCTTGCTTCTGTGGATTTCTTGTGTACTCTGAAATTTTCTTCCGATCATCCGGATCATAAGGCAACTCATCTAAGTTAATTTTTGCATGAATAGTAAGCTTTGGGAGACTAGCTGCAACATTTGATGAACTTTGCCTATGTCTAATTTAGTGACCGAGTTCCCTTCGAAAAATACGGCTCCGTAGACTATATCAATCAAAGTTCATGGAGTATTTTTCTAAAAAAGAAGACGAGCGAAAAACAAGCTAATTACCTCAAGTTTTGGATTCAATCGTTGTAGATGTTGATCTGCATCCGACTGCTTGCTGCCGCCGCCGAGTCGCCGAGCAACACGCACAGGCCAGATGGGAATTGGAGAAACGAACAGAGGAACGATGAAAAAGAAGCATACGATAGAACTTTTTTTGGGGTAAGCAGACGATAGATGAGGCGTGCCCCGTGCGGCTGCATGCTTGCGTGACTTGCGGGCTCACGGTTTAGGCATGTGAATGATTTGTGGTCTCTTTCCTTTTGGGCCCTTTGTTCCACGTGAGGTGCATTTTGTTTGTTGGGGTCAGCCAAGATATTTTACTGGGTTCACATCAGATAAATACGTACATATACAGACGTACTAGGCAAAATCCATTGGGTTCACTTGAACCCAATAGCTCTACGCTGGCTCCGCCGCTGTGGGAAAGTAGCAGCGGAAGTCGATTTTCCCATGGATCGGCATTAAGACGAACACCGAGCCATACCAGCTGTACTAATAGTCTTTGATCCGTGCGCTCAGAAAAATTTCGGATCGATTGTACACACCACCGAACAACACAGGAGCACATGGGTGTCTACCACGGCTAGGGCCTGCTTGACGCGTCGCACAAGAATACGCATGAAGAAGTGGCAGATCCGGCACTTGACGCACGCGGAGACAGCACGGGCTGCAACGGATTGTATCTGGACGTCGACCACGACGTAGATGGGAATAATTTTGTCCATAGCGTCGAGTCTTCTGAGATCTAAGCGGCGGCAACAGACACGGCAACAAATCCATGAGATGGACAACGACCAACATGCTGGAGGCGAAGCGGAAGCGAGGGATCCGCCCGGCGGCTTGGCGCAGAGTGCGGCAGAACGCACAGCCGATCAACATCGGTTGGTAGCGGTGAACCTGGCTCTGATACCAATGTTAGAAATTTAGGGTTTGTGGTCTACCCCCTATTCCTCTGCGCTTATCCGTGGTGCCGCTCACAATTCGCATATCTGAGGCTATGGGGTAGGGACCTTCTTATATTGTCTTTCCAAAGAGTCCACCTCTTATACATATATAAGATACCTAGTTTTTTCCACTAGTTTCCGGGATAGATTCCAGATCAAATTATCAATCACGATCATATTTGTCTGTTAACAGATTCTACCCGTTATGTCCTCGGAGCACGCGCTTGTGAGCAACGCGTCATAATAGAGTGTAAATTCCTCTAATCATGTAGATCAACATTAGGGCTGTAATCTAACTATACGATCTAGCTCCTTCTGATTATCACTGTACCCGGGTAGTCTTTCCAATATAAATAGTATATTGTATTCCACTGATAATCGACCAGCTTCCTTAAGCATATAACTTAAGTACGTTCCAACAAGTGATAATTCTATGATAATCATGTAAAGTAATTCCATGCACAAATGCATGTATAATTCCATAATGAGGTATTTCGAATATTTAGTTATTCCTAGTAATTTGAATATAGTTGCAGGACACATAATTCCAACAGTTACGTAGGAATGAATGATGCAAAGTTCGATCGCAAGATGATTACGTAGGATGCGCGAGATTGCGGGTGGCGACAAGGCAGCAGGGCGCTGCTAGTGTAACGAGCAAAGCGTTCTACTGAAGCTATCCAGGGAACTGACGGCGTCCGACTGACGGAACATGCATGGCACTGTTTAAACGATATGTGGGCTTCATGAGTACATACATGAAAAAACAGAAAGAAATCTTTCAAAACTGAAAGCCTCTCACCTGGTCATTGAATCTGTAAAGACGCTTTCTGTCAGCAGAAGCTGCTCACTTGGTCATTAGGAAATAGGGCTAAAACATAATCCCACTCTTCTTTGAATTAGCACGCAACTGTTGAAATCAGTTTTTGGCACAGAAGAAAACATTATTAAGATGGCCTCAAATGAAGAAGTGCTCTACATGAAGATGTCGTATAGTCGACATGAACATCTTTGAAGTTTGGGTCATCGCCATCCGGTCTCGTCTCGAGGGCAGAAGTTGTGCTCGAAGTACTAAGATTTTATATTAAGAGTACTGTTTGGCCGATTAAACCTCCAAGACGTCCTCGTATGAGAAAATGTTCTACATGGATTGTCTTGGCCTCGTCAAAACCGTCGATTTTGATATAAAATGGTCTTATTCCAAAGTCGTATGAAAAAGTTAGAACCCGCACAGTCTGACACTGCTGTGAGCAAAATATGACGCCCGGACCAGACAGACATATGACTATGTCTGATGGGTTGCGTGAGTTATTGCATGTTTTGCGTGGGTGTTTCGGCGCTGAGATTGCCTTGAATCGAAAAGAAATCAAAATGAAAATTATTCGTCTCTTGGAAACGGTTAAATTTGCTTTTGAGCTCATCTTCATCCAAGGTCGTTTGTGGCTTCTGAGACCCAAAAACCGAACTACTATATCAAATTTAACTAAATTCGAGTTCGTTTAATTTTGGAAAGATTTGGATGTGATTTGGAGTCATTTTATTGCACGGAAAGTTCAGTCGCCTTATAAATAGATGTGAGGTAACGGCCGATTGAATAACATACAATCGACAAATAAAACATTTACCTTTACTTTTTATCTTCTCCCTTATTTTCTTCTTCCACGTTCTTAGTTCGTTCTTCAAGTAGCAGGGCAGCGATCTATGAGGCCCTAGGGGTGATCAAGTCGACCTAGGGCAGCGCATAGCCACCGCGCGCCCTAACGGGGTCCCTCCAGGAAGTGTGAGGTTTCAGATCTACAAAAGCATCTGTATGATTGCTTGCGTGCCGCGCTTCCGGACGTGTCTCCTTGGACATGAGCTGTGGTGTATCATCCCGGTGTCGAGCGTACATGGTGACGTGTTCATGTGCGAACATCTACAATGTACTGAAAGCGGTAGCAGGATGTGTGACTATCCTTTGCGTGCTCTCACTAGTAGAAAACGGGCTTTTAATCTTGGTTGCATAGATTCAGTTCTCCTTTAAAGCTGGGACATTTCCTATGTTGTACTTCTCAGTTTCTGAACTGAACAAGTTCATCGGGGTAGACTCGAGTGGGGCAAACTTCATGTGCTAGCAACAATGCAACATTAGTTCAACATGGTCGGTTTATGTCGGTTTTCTTTCCCTTTAGTCTGAACCCATAACCTGAATTTATTTATGTCGGGTAACTATAGAGTGAACTAACGTCAACATAATTATGCTTGTCTTGATCTTCACTTCACATCTTGCACATTCAAATGAGGTGTAGATGCACGAGAGATAAATCTTTTGCTGTCTACCAAAAAATACCCCCTCTGACCGGAGTAACTTAATTACGATTATGTGCTAGTGATGATCCGGGTACACACTAGTTACTAATAGATTCTTTTTTAACCTCCGATTTGGGTCTAGTGTTCGTAGAAACACATGATTATCTTCATCATACAAACTGACTGACTGCCAAGTTACAAATTACAAGTAAAAGTTCCTTTTTTGTTGGTGGCATATAAGTGACAGAGAAGTGGTTGTAGCCTGTAGGCTAGAGACTGATACTGTTTCTTGTTACCACTTCTGACATCAATAATGTTTCTTGTTAAAATATGTTCATCTAGAGTAAATATTTTTTACTTTTAGCAACCAATAATATTCGTTGCAGGGTGTTTTAGTTTTACATCAACATAAGGCATGTTTCTTGGTTTGCATAGATTCAGTTCTCCTCTAAAGCTGGGAATTTTTCTCTATTATACTTTATCAATAATGCAAACTTCATGTACTAGCAGCAATGCAGCATTAGTTCAACCTGTTCTATTTGTGTAGTTCTTCTTTTCCTTTTGCCCGAAGAGGGTTTCATCACTTGGTCATTATGAACCCATATACTGAATTTATATATATCGGCAAACTGAAAGAATATGTATTGTATGTCCCAGTAAATTCCTCTCTGACCAGAGTAACTTAATTATGATTATGTGCTAGTGATGATCCTGATACACACTACTTACTAGTAGATTCTTTTTATCCTACGATTTGCCTCTAGTGTTCATAAAAAACACATTATTATCTTCGTCATATAAACTGACTGACGGCCAAGTTACAAGTTGCTAGTGAAAGTTTATTTTTTGTCGGTGGCATATAAGTGACAGAGAAGTGGTTGTAGCCTGTAGGCTTGAGACTGGTATTATTTCTTGTTACCACTTCTGACATCAATAATGTTTCCTGTTAAAATATGTTCATCTAGAGTAAATATTTTTACTTTTAGCAACCAATGATATTCGCTGCTGGGTGCTTTAGTTTTACAGCAACATAAGGCCAGTTCTAGGTTTGCATAGATTCTGTTCTCCTCTAAAGCTGGGAAATTTCCTCTATTATACTTCTCAGTTTCTAAACTGAACATGTTCATCTGGATAGATTCGAGTGGTGCAAACTTCATGTACTAGCAACAATGCAGCATTAGTTCAACATGTTATATTTGTGTAGTTCTTCTTTTCCTTTTGTCCGAAGAGCGTTTCATCACTTGGTCATTACTAACCCATAACCTGAATTTATATATATCGGCAAACTGAAAGAATATGTAATGTATATCCCAGTAAATTCCTCTCTACCCCTTTGTCATTACAGTTGTGTGTTTATCATGCAAACAATCCATATCAACCAAACACTGCAACAAATTTCTAGTATTTGAAAAGTTCAGCAGTGGCCTTCCTGAAAAAAATGCTAACATTGACCTGCTGCAGGCCTGGCTTCCACCACTCCGAAAGCTCAGACTTCCGAAGGTGGAGATGCAAAGTCAGTGAGAGTGAAGAGGAAATATCGTAAGGGGAACTACCATACCGACACTCCTAGGAGAAGTCCTAGGCTTATACAGATGGGTGAATGTTGTACCAGTCCTGTGGAAGAGCTAGCAGTCGACCACAAGAGGTCTCGCATGCTTGGGCCAGCAGAAGAATCAGCTGCCTCTACCGACTCAGCTGAAAAGGTTGTCCTCCCTGTGCCACATGCTAGATCAACGAATTGTGTTCGCCCTCCAACATCAGCGACATTCCCCAGTAAATTCTTCTACATCCCTTTGTTATTACAGTTGTGTGTTTATCATGCAAACGATCCATATCAAGCAAACATTGCAACAAAATTCTGGTATTTGAAGTTAACAGTGGCCTTCCTAGAAAAGTGTTAATAGTAACCTCTATGGGCCTGACTTCCACCAGTCCTAAAGCTATGACTCTGAAGGTGTCGATGCAAAGCTGTGGAGAGTGAAGGCGAAACATCCTGAGAGGAACTACCATATCTTGTCCTTGGTTAGGGAAAAATCACCTCTTGGTACGGGTTTCCTTGCTCTCCAACATGATGAATCGCTGAATCGTCCTCGCCCTCCAACATCAGCGCCATTCTTGTCATTACAGTTGTGTTTTTTATCATGCAAACAATCCATATCAATGCAAGTGTTGCGACAAATTCCTAGTATTTGGAGTTAACACGGGCCTTGCCAGAAAGATTAGGGGTTATTGCAGAATTGCCCCAAGACTATGGGCCTCGTACTGGTATTTGCTGCTTGCAGTCGAAAATGATCATGTGAATTAGATGAGTTTGTCAAATATTGCTTAATGTCCCTGCAAGTCTTGTGTTTGGTTTACCCCAGTTGCCGATGCTCTGCTCTAGCATGCCTAGTTTCTGTTCTTGTTTAAACCAAACTAACATGGCGAGGTCTGGGTTTGATTTACTGCTTGCTTGATTGGTGCTGCTGCACTCCCAGGTTGTTGTGTGTGTAGGATCATGAAGAAATTATGTAGTAATTAACTTCTTGTGCCAAATAATAAAGCACCCACCTAGAAAATGCAGATTGTCTGCACTGATGAACTTTCTTGCTGCTCAACTCCATTCCACGCAAAACATGCCTATCCAGTGAGGAATTATCAGTGTTCAACTCTTCTTAATCTCAAGCTCGCGGTCAGTTATGATTTTACTTTTGTTTTGTATTTGTAGATCAACCTGCTTGAGCCAAACATCTTGTTGTTGATGTGGAGAACACCTAGATCAGCTCCCACTAATAAAGAACTAAATAGGTGAAATCATTGGCATGGCTGTGTAATTACAGCATAGTAACATGGTTGAGTTAGTTGTTTTTTCTTCTTCTATTTGTTTGTTTCTCGTTTGTAAGAAGATATTGAAAACTCTCACTTGTAGGTTGCGAGTGGATGTCTAGCCTCCTGCATCCAACTAACCCTTGCCGAGAGGACGGTGATGCAGCGCCGCGGTGGAGCTTTTCACCGCCGTCATCCGCCTCCTGGCCGTGGCCTTGTGCCGGCTCCAAATCCTAGGGTTCTGGCACGACCGCGGCTTTCTCCCGGTCCAAGGTCTCGCCAATGCGACCCCTGCAATGTGTACGGCCTCAACAACAATTTTCTCAGGTGGGCCCTTTCTTTCTCCATTCCTTCTTCCTCGTGTCCGCAACCACTGCTCTGAGTCTCGACAGCTATGCACGGACCTGGGCGCACCTGCTATGCTTCTCACTTCTGAGATGATTTATTCCTGCGTAGAGTATGTACGGATAGGCTGTAAATGGCAGGATGCTTTTAATTTGGAGGCTTGCTGCTCCAAATCTAGTAAGATTTGGTTCATTTGGCTGGAGAGGTCCATATATGTGCTTTTTGTTCTGTGGAGAAAGAGTGTACTTTCTGCAACTGCCATTCTTGCTTAGAAGAGGGAGGGGGAGCAAGCTTTTTCTATCCCATCACTTCATAGCGCTGCTATCACATTCCACCTTGCTACCTCGTTTCCACGGTAAAATATAGATGCAGAAATTCCTGCCATATATTACTACCACTGTTTTTTTCTTCTAATTGTTAGTATCACTGTTCCCATCCATGTGTGATGAGCCACAGCTTCTTGCAGGTCCAATGCCGAAGGAGCAGGGGGGATCTGCCATCTTGAGTTCCAAATGACGCGTGTGACACTAACGATTGCGTGAATTGGCCTGTGCGCCACAACGTACATCCTCAGATGAAAGTATGCAAGGATCAAAAGTTCCCTCTGCACTCTTGTATTTATCAGAGTGCCCTTGAACGTGCTACATACAATTTATTACTATCAATATAAACTTGATCTCTCATTTTGGTCAGCTTTTTGCCAGTTAGCCATACTGGAATCTAAGATGTGAATGACATAGCTCATGCCTTGATTTTGTCAGATCTGAGTCATAAGGTTCACTTGCTAACAAATATCTAGAGTTAGTTTTTTTTACTAGACAATACCAGTATTTTTCGCTGAGAACATACCATGCTGCTGCTCGAAAATGACAACTAATTTCGGTCAATTTTGAGGAGGTGACTCGTGGAGCACTTCTACTCTCCTATGAACCATGGAGAAATTAACTTGATTCAGCCAATTATGGGCTGGTGACTAGAGTCCATTGCTGGAGTTGTAAAGTATGGCAGTGATACATCAGGTAGTTGCTAGAGTTGGATCACTAGCATGGTTTGTTTGCTGTAACAAGAGCTAACGTTTTCCACACAAAAATCTTGCAATTGCGTAACAGCAATTTTGTCTAGTATTAGCAAGCGATGACCAAATTTTTTATGTTTCATAGGTGATGAGGCGGCTCATCTCCAAAGGGATCGAGTTGCACACTTCAGTAACGAATGATGAAATTGTTTCTAAGGTTATGATTCAGCTCTGTCATCCCCTGTTTATTTTAAAACATCAAACTATAGGTAGTAACAATAGTTTATCCTAGTTTTTCTGAAACGTAATAGTGCTTGCCATGTTGCTGGAATATGTGGAACTTTATATTTTCACTTTTTCATTGATAAAAAATATTGAAATACTCCCATGTTTCACTCGTTTGAATAACTAATTTCACTCGTTTAAAATACATTACACTTTTGAAATACAAAGTTTCACCCTTTTGTGAAATGTATTTCTGAAAGGATACAAATATGCTTTTTAAGAAAACAGATCAGTTCTTCGTAAGTTGAAAAATAATTAGTTTCACTCTTTTGGGATATATGAAATTGAAATAATTAAAATCATTTCATAAAAAAGTGTGAGGAATTAGTATTTTGAAAATGAGTGAGATTTGTTTTCTAAAAGAAATGAAATTATTTTTTGAAATAAACTGAAATATTTTTTATTCAAATTTAAATCTACTTTACAAAATATTTCAAATAAGCTTAAAGTGAAAGAGGTTGATCGGTTAAAGAAAATGAACTGACGTAGTCTGTACGTCTGAAGTGAGAGGTGAGTGACATGCACATGGATGGGTCCCTAGTTGGTCAAATACAATGAAGTTAAATGAATGAAAGAGAGAAATACATGTATATAACTTTTGAGTTGGCAGCCTCCCATTGGCGAGAGAAGCACCGGTAGCTCCCGCCAGCGGTAAAAGACACTTTGCGTAGACAGACCCTAGACATAACCATGGGACCTATTGGTCTGAAAGAGCCATGGGACCTATTTGTCTGAAAGAGCCACACAAACATCGGATCATCAAGGCAGAGGATGGCGATGCTGGTCTTGCCGTGTTATCTAATAACAGCATTCAAAGGTGGCAGAGGAAGATCAATTGTCAAGGTGTTACCACATGGTTGTTGCGGAATACCGTAAATCTTGGGATTACCCCTCGAATTAAGAGAAATAAGGGGCAGCTGCTGGGGTATGATGAGGATACATAAGCGATATTTTTATATATGCATAACAGTGTCTACATGGTTCAACTTAAGTCAATGCATTGCAAGAAAATTTATGAAACTAGTCGTTATGTAAACTATCAATATCATCCTTTCAAGAGTTTCTATGCACCAAGGTGATAATTATATAAATGTGTTGTTTTTTCAAGTGTTATTTCTCGTCTCAACAATGTAATTGACCCCTGTTGACTTCTCTTACCCATTTGTCTTTTCATCCAACTATCTAATTAAGCTTTATGTATCTAAGATATCCATTGTTGTAGGATCTAGTGGAGCCAAAGTTTTGCATGGTTCAGACTGTCCAGCTTTATTTTACTAATGTGCTGAAATGGTTCAAGGGGTAAGAATATCTTTTGAATATAGTTTTTGATATTTAGAAATTTTTAGTTTTTGAATGGTAAATATCTGACTGCCAACATAGGGACGATTTACATTAGCAAACAACTACTATCGATTTGGCTATACGGGTTCAAGCATGCGAGTAACACTAACAACAGTTGAAATGATGGTGATGCCAACAATATAGATAATCTAGATTTAGAGTATGGTATTTGTCTTAATATACATGCCTTAGAGTTCTCTTTTTTTTAATCCTAGATGATACTCCCTCCGTCCAGAAATACTTGTCATCAAAATGAACAAAAAATGATGTATCTAAAACTAAAATACATCTAGATATATCCCCTTTTATTCATTTTAGTGACAAGTATTTCTGGACGGAGGGAGTACGTACCTAGACGATCCAGATTTAGAGTATGATGTTGTGTCAATATTTGTAGCCCCGCCACCACTTAGATATAGCCGTCGACCGTTGGCGGCGGCTCGGGGGCTGGTAGGCGGCCTAGTCATCGGTGGCATTGGTGATGTGACAATGATGGCGGCGACGCGAAGAGTCATGGTACTTCAGAATTTGTGCTGAACAAAGCCTAAGTGAACGAAGGACATGACTTTTGAGCTTTGTTATATTTTTTTACATGACATGTTTTCAACAACACTTGGATTTTGATTTATATATGAGTAGATCTGCATGAGAAAATCTGCTCCTGGCTGAAGAGAAGGGTTGTCAAGCCAAACTTGTATATAAAAATAAAAAGAAGAAAATTTTGATTGGTCAATTTGATGCTTCCTATCTCCATGTACATCTAGCACCCCCGCGTCGTCCCGTCGGGCGAATTGGGTGGCTTGCCTCCGCCGCCGCTCAGCCCCCTCCTCGCATCCTCTCTCCCTCGTCGCCGCCGGCAGGTGCCATCCGGGAAATGCTTCGGTCGGTAGTCGCCGACGGCAGGACTCTTTCTCCCGCCTCCCGGTGCGGATGTGAAGGCGGACAAGAAGGTCGTGGACATGGCGATAGTTCCCGGTGTCCATTGCACCAGCGGGCTAGCTTCCCATGGAAAGACAACGTGCTGGTGGTGGAGCGCTCATCCACGTCTCGTCCTGGGCGCCTGCTGCCGTGCGGTTGATGCGGAGCAAGGCACGAGCAGTAGCCACACCGGACCACTTCCCAACCCGCGCCGCCCGCCGAGCTCAAGGCGTCAAAACCGTCGGGCATGCACCTCCCGCTTCCGGCGAGCCACCCGCAGCCACCCGAACACCCCGGACCGAGCCACCACAAGCCAGCACGCCGGAGCCACCGGCATCACCGGCATCCACGCACGCCGGAGTCACTGTTTTTTTTAAGAGGTGGGATTAACTTTCATATTCGAAATCATAGTACACCCTAACCCTAAACCTTAAACACTAGTATTTCTACGCTTACTATATATGACTTTTCTTTGGTAAGATGGCGGTCTAGTTTAAACTTGTCCTCGCAGCTCCTAGTAGTGGTAGACTGGTAGTGGTCCAAGTAGAAGTTTCTAACCCTGAGAAATGGGAACACCGTACCTGTGACTAGCTAGTCATAGACTTATAGCCTTGAAGTTTCCCACCGACGATAATTTATGAGGGACGATAGAGTGACGCATCGGCGCACGGTTAGTGCAGGGACGATACCTTATCCTCCATCTCAACCGAGCGAGGTTGTAGCAAGTTATATCGATCGTGGTCCATTTATACTTGTGTTTTCTTCTCCAATAATTGTACTCGCCTATGCATGCAGATGCTTGTGGTACGGTGGCGTCGGTGTCACTGACTGACCCACGCCATTGATGCTTGTGGTGGCGTCGTTAAGTGAGGTGGGTCATGTGGACGAGGTTGAGGTTGAGATCGCCATTGATTCCAGCTTGATTGCTACGTACGTGCATGACTCGTCAATCGTGAGGTACGTAGGTAGGTAGACGGCCGTCCGCAATGAAGGGAAATAATTCACTAGCTAGTACGTACATGCCTGCCTTGCCTTGTATATAAGGACGCCAACGAATTACACTAGTTGTGCTTGCTGTTGTTGCCCAACCATCACCATACTTCTTCTTCTCCCGCAAGTTAAGGTCAGCCGACCTCCTTGATTCTCTGGTTCATGCATGCATACATCCAGATCCAGTTGCGCTCTCTATTTTCTTTTTTTATGTTGCTGTCAATTTACGGTGCTTGCTTGCAGCAACGCATCCGGTCGATCGATAGATGGGCATCACTGTGACGGTGAGGCGGGCAACGATGGTGAGGCCAGCAAAGGAGTTGCCGCGGTCTCGGCTATGGAACTCCCACCTCGACCTGCTGGTGCCGCGCTTCCACACGCCAAGCGTCTACTTCTACCGCTGCCCTGCCCGTGAGGAGGGGCAGGGAGCGCCGGCGGGGTTTTTCGATGCCGAGCGGATGCGGCGAGCGCTGGCTGAGGCGCTCGTCACCTTCTACCCGATGGCCGGTCGCCTCGCCCACGACAAGAACGGGAGGGTTGAGATCGACTGCAATGGGGAGGGAGTGCTCTTTGTCGAGGCCGATGCGCCCGACGCCACCGTTGCCGACTACGGTGACTTCGCGCCCACCATGGAGCTCAAGCGACTCATCCCGGCTGTCGACTACACCGACGCAATATCCTTCCCACTCGTCCTGCTCCAGGTCAGCTCATTTTCTTCTAATGCCACTTACAGTTACTACAGTAACCTCCACATCATTGGGAGCTTAAGTTAGAGCATGTGGTGTACGGACTTATAGCCGAAAAGTATAATATAATTGATGGATATAAATATGTACTCGCTCTGTCCGGAAATACTTGTCATCAAAATAAATAAAAGGGGTTGTATCTAGATGTATTTTAATTTTAAATAGATCCATTTTTGTTCATTTTGATGACAAGTATTTTCGGACGGAGGGAGTACTACTTTAATGGTGTAGGAACCATCTCCCTTTCTCACGTATATAGACTCTAGGCGCATGTGGTGTATCTCGCTGTTAATACGTAGATCGCTTCTCTTCTCTCTCCATCGACTCAACAAAAATATACTCCCTCCGTTCCAAAATAAGTGTCTCAACTTTGTACTAGCTCTAGTGCAAATTTGTACTAAGCTCAAGACACTTATTTTGGGTCGGAAGGAGTGATATTTAAAGTCTTATAATCCGTCTATATCACCTTAGAGTGCGTTCGGTCTGGAGGAAAACTCAAATGAGTCTAATCCTGTGGTATTTTCTATCTTTGATGCGTCCCGAGTGAAGGAAAAATGTGCAGTAAAACTTTCTGTGGTTTTCCTATAGATTTCACGGAAAACACAACAGAGCTAGAATAGTAGTCTAATTCAATAAAATATTCTAATCGTATGGCATGGATTGTGAGAGTAAAGTCTGCAGCCGAATGAGAAACAATAAAGATACGGTTCACGACTATGCTGGTGTCCAGCTTCCTTTGATCACCGCCGATCGCTTCTGGCTCCTGACTATTCCTCTGTTTTAAATTTCTTAGTTTGGCATGTGCTTGCTTTCCTCATTCCTTTACATTATTCTGTTGCTATGTTTTTTGATCCTGCAAACCGAACAGAGCCTTATTGTACTTGCTCTTATATTAGAGGCCACGCAACACAACTATCTTTGTTGCCAAAAATTACTGAATATCTACAATGCTGATGAAATATATTTTCATGTCATGTTTTTTTGTCTAAAATTATCTCCTCTACTCGAAAGTGTAAATATTCATATTTTTCTTGTAAAATATATATATAGAAGAAAATGAAATATATATGTATGCACTATACATATTGAAACAGAGGGAATATAAATTCTAATATGCGCTATATATTGAAATCGAGGGATTACAAAATTGGAAACTAGAGAATAAGTCCTAACCATAAACATATGATTCGGCAAGTCTGTTTAAATCTCTTCATATACAATTTGATCAATGTTTTGGTGTCGCCTTATAGTAATACATTAGCTGCTAATTTGATCAATGATTCGGCAAGTCCTTACTATACTGGCCGATATTCGCTTGAAATCTTTCGATATAAAATTTACCAGTGTTTTCGGTGTCTGCGGAGAGTAATACAACAGCTGTCACTCCTCCATTATCTGCAAACATGTGTGCTACCACACCAGAATGTTGTCTCATATCGACTACGAGTGCCCTGATGGTAAGGATACTCTAATTGACTTTAGTGAAATCAAGGCGCAAAATTCTTCAATGTCTTGGATAGAAGACGATGATAGATTATTACATGATCCTCACTAGCCAGATATATTTCTCACAATGGCTAAAGAGCAATAAAGAGATACAAAAGCCAAGCATAAAGAATACCATGCAGCTGGACGAAGATAACAAAAAGTACAAGCTAAACACTGACATAACCAAGGTTTAAGGAGGGTAGAGAATTTCATTTATCACTTGGTGCCCTTCTATGATTCTCATATATATTTCAAGGAACCAATGCAGCTTGTGTTTTGATCCTTGCATTTTACTGTGCACCAGGTGACCTATTTCAAGTGTGGAGGTGTCTCCCTTGGTGTTGCCACACAACACCATGTCGCTGATGGCATGTCCGGCTTGCATTTTATTAACTCATGGTCTAATCTCTGCCGTGGAGCTAAAATTGCAATCATGCCCTTCATCGACCGCACCGTCATCCATGCTCGAGACCCTCCGACTCCATGTTACCAACATGTTGAGTACCATCCATCCCCAGCCATGTTGTCATCCAAGCCCCAGGATCTCTCTTCTAAGCGAATATCGCCTGACACTACTGTTGACATCTTCAAGCTCACCAGGTCAGACATTGACCGCTTACGCTTGCAGCTTCCCACCGGCGACGACATGCCACGGTTGAGCACGTACACATTGCTGTCTGCGCATGTTTGGCGTTGTGTCTCTCTTTCACGTGGCTTGCCATATGATCAGCCCACCAAGCTGTATTGTGCCATTGATGGGAGGAAACGGCTGAAGCCGTCGCTACCGGATGGTTTCTTAGGCAACGTTCTGTTCACCGCCACGCCGTGTGTCGAGGCAGGTAAGGTGACCAGAGGGCTGGCGGATGCAGCAAAGATAATTCAAATGGAGTTAGATAGGATGAACGATGACTACTGCCGCTCAGCATTGGACTACCTTGAGCTGCAACCTGATTTATCGGTGTTGGTCCGAGGAGCACAAACCTACCGTTGCCCTAACCTAGGAATCACCAGCTGGGTGAACCTGCCCGTCTACAACGCAGATTTCGGATGGGGCCGGCCGGTGTTCATGGGTCCTGGCGGCGTCGCATTTGAGGGGCTCGCCTACATCCTCCCAAGCGCACACAATGACGGTAGCTTGTCCATCGCCATCTCTTTACAGGATGACCACATGAAGAAGTTCCGAGAGTTAATCGTTGTACTGTAAGCTAATTGCACTTAACACATGCGGAAATTAGTTCCATTGCAAGAAATTTCATTTTGGATCTGTAATCTATTATTTTGAGCTTCCCTTTTGCTAGGCCAAATATGTTACTCCTGATTTCCAGCACAATAAAGCACCCATTTTGGCCTTATTTTGAGCAGTTCCCAAGACGCACACTTTGTCCAGTCATTGCCTGCTTAGCTACAAATAATGTGAATATTCTTGAGGTAGCTACCAATCTCTTATTTATTAATTGAAGGCACCATATGAGCCTTCACATTAATCCACATCATTAAAAATATATTGACAGTTTGATCTACGTAGTTGATCTACCCCAACCCCATAATTTACGTTATTATTGCATGAAAAGAAACACCCAAAGTTAGTTATTTACCTAAAACCACCACACTTGAGGCTATGGTAATAATTTGGTACCCATTGAAGGCAGGACACAAAAAACCACGGGAAATGCGCATAATACGTAACGCATAACATTGACGCTCAAATTTGGTCATGAAAATAGCGAAACTGATAGGTGGGGCTCGCCTGTCGGGGCTGATGTGGCAGAGACCTAGCACAAAAAAAAGCTTTGACCAGCTGAGGTGGCAAATGAGATGCGGACCGCGCCTATCTGTGACTACATAATCATCTTCCCATTTCGTTTTCTACGCAACATTACATCGAGCAGCCTAAGGGCGGCCAGGCTCCGACGACTATGCCCACACCGGCGAGCACCGTGGTGGTGGTGGTGGGTGGGGGCGACGTGAGGCCTCGTAGCCTGATGCCGCTGCCGTCGGCATGGACGCCCGAGCTTTTGGTCCCCATGCAAGGTGTGAGCTCTATGGCCACCATGGCCACGACAGCCGAGCAACTGCCACGAGCATGCACACACCTACACACGCACCCCACGCCACGAGCACGCACGCGCCTACACGCCCTCAGCACCACTAATGCGAGATTCAGCAGCTGCTCGTCTCGCGCTAACTTTAGACGTCGGCCATGGCTGACCTCGGCCACACCAACGCACCCCATGCGCGCTCGCGTGGCCAAGCCTTGCTGCCGGCCGCCATTGTTGTTCGCGCGGCGCTTGCACATTGTGGTTCCCGCGCGCCTCCCCGTGGCCACGCCTTGCCGCCCACCGTCATCGTTGTTTGTGCTGCGCGTGCACAGTGTGGTTCCTGCGCGCCTCCTCATGGCCACACCTTGCTGCCGGCCACCATTATTATTCGCGCCACGCGTGCTGGTTCCCACGTGTCTCTCTGTGGCCACGCGCAAGATTCTACATCCGCACGCCGAGCTCCGGCGAGATCCCGCACAGGCTATGTGTGCATCCACCTCTGACGGGTGGCCACTTTCCGGACGCGGCCCGCATACACAACCTGGTTTCCCACCACAACGGCCTAGTCAGGCATCGCCGTTGCGCATGGCCTCTCTGGTGGCTGCGTCGGTGATGTCAATGGTGTTCGGCTAAATGCCAGAGAGAAAACGAGAAAGAAATAAAAAATAAAAGGTGAAGAGTTAATAAACACTTGAGTCAGTGACAAATGGGATCCTCGTCCAACTCAGCATATTGTCCACACAAGCATGTCACCTCATCCCGACAAGCAGGCCCCAGCTTTCGGTTTCGCTGTTTTTGCGACAAAATTCGAGCATCAGTGCTCCGCGTTACACATTAGGCACATCTTCGATAGTTTTTTATGCCATGCCTTTAATGTGGTACCAAGTTATTATCCTAGTCCCAAGTGTGATAGTTTAGGATAAATAACTCACCCAACGTAGTTGATCTATTCTAACCCCATAATTCATGTTACTGTTGCATGCAAAGGAAGACCCAACCTGGCCCAAACTGCACGTAAACCTGACCCAACGTAAACGTAATTAGCATTGGACAGAACTCATCACCACGTTCAGATCTTATATCTAATCAGAGAAGAATAAAAAAATAGAAAACATCTATTTTGAGGAACTCCCCGCGTTCTCTAACCTAACTGCCACCGTTCCACTGCTGATTCTTGGATGCTAATCAAGTCAGGTGCACATACGGAAGTATACGGCGATACGTGCATGTGCTAGAGCACTGTTCATCAATTAACCTGCTAGCTAGCTTGCTTGCTAGCTTGCACGCACAGGTTGCTTCGGTGGATTTGGTTTTGCAAGTTCAAAAACCAACAATTGATATCTCGAGCCTCGACGATCTACGATCTACGATGGGGGACAGCGACGCTGAGTCAGTCAAGTCCAGCAACGACGGTTCCAAGGCGAACAAGAACGGCAGCAAGGTGAAGAAGGGCGGCAAGTCAGCGACTAGTGGTGGCGGAACGGGCGGCGCCAACGTACTGGTGCATCGCAACATCCCCATCCAGTACCCGATGCTCACCGACGCCAACTACGACGTGTGGGCGGTGAAGATGAAGATTATTCTCCGAACTCTACGAGTGTGGGAGGCCATCACGGACGACGACGTCGACCTGGAGTGCGACGAAGGTGCCATGGCCGCCATAGCCCAGTCTGTACCGGATTCCGTGCTGATGACATTGGCGGAGTACGAGACGGCAAGAGAGGCGTGGAACGCACTCAAAGAGATGAGGATCGGAGAAGATCGCGTCACGAAGGCTCGGGCACAAGTGCTGAAGCGCCAATTTCACAAGTTGCAGATGGAGGAAACTGAATCGGTGAACGACTATGCCATGCGTCTGACTACTTTGGTGGGAGAGATCCGCGCGCTTGGTGCAAAGCTCGATGAGACCGAGATTGTGGAGAAGTTTTTCAGCTCTGTGACTGATAAATTCACGTACATCATCGGCACGCTCGAGCAGCTTTACGACATCGACGACATGACCATAACGGAGGCGATCGGACGCTTGCGGACATGGGAAGAGAATGCTCGTTGTTGTCGGAAGGGCAAAGGAGGAGGTGGTGACCAACTCCTGTACTCACGCGCAGATTGGGAGTCCCCAAGTAGCAAAGGAAGGCGCAACGTTGGCGAAGGCTCAAGCAACGCGAAGTGCGGCGGACAAACCGGAAAAGGCAGAGGAAAAGGCAAGCCACAAGGTCGTGGTAAGGCGGACCGATCTAAAGAGCGGAAGACATGGAACTTGGATATGTCCGAGGTCAAGTGGTATAACTGCAACGAGATGGGTCACTTTGCGAAGAATTGTCCGGAGCCTAATAAGCGGGAGATTAAGGCAAATTTGGCGAAGCGGGAGTCAACGTTTTCTTTGTCGCGTCCAGTTCGTTGAACTGAATTGCTTGAGGACAAGCAATATGCTAAGCTTGGGGGAGTTGATACGTCTCAAACGTATCTACTTTTCCAAACACTTTTGATATTGTTTTGACCTCATTCTTGCATGATTTGAACTAAACTAACCCGGACTGACGCTGTTTTCAGTAGAGCTGCCTGTATGGTTTTATTGTGTGCAGGAAAACGGATTTTTAGGTATCTCAGAAAAATCCACGAAAAATCACAGAAAATCCACGCACCCGAAGGAACCAGGAGCTAGAAGAGGGGCCAGAGGGGGGCCAGGGGGCCCCAGGCGCCCTGGTGGCGCGGCCCACCCCCTGGCCGCGCCGGGGGGTCGCCTGGGTGGGCCCCACCTCCCCTGGTGCCCTACCTTGACTCGTATTTTAGCTCGTGACGGAGAAATCCCAGATAAGAAGTTCTTTTTGCAGTTTTCGTCGCGGAGCCGCCGCCACCCTCTGTTCTTCTTCGGGAGGGCTAATCTGGAGGCTGAATTGGCCTCCGGAGAGGGGAGATCGTCGCCATCGTCATCACCATCACCACTCCATCATCCCTCCATGACTTCTCCTTCCATGTGTGAGTAATCCCCTGCTGTAGGCGAAGGGGATGGTAGGGATTGGATGAGTTAGATCATGTAATAGTTTGTCAGATCGTTGGGGGCATGTTGCCTATCATCTACTATGGTGTTTATCATCTTTCCTTCAACTTGTTATTCTTAATGCTTGTCACTTAGGGCCCGAGTGCCATGATTTCAGATCTGAACCATATGTGTTTGCATGAATATATTTGTGTTCTTGATCCTATCTATGAGTTGTTTGCACCTATTACGGTTCGGAACCGGCGATCCCAAAAGTGACAGCTTGGGACACCAAAGGGGATGGTCCGTAGTTTGAGGATTACATGTATCCATTGAGTTTATTGCTTTGTTCCGGTGCTCTTTGACAGGAGCACCTTAATCTCCATAAGTTCCTTTTGGCCCCGTTCATAGCGGGATGGTAGGACAAAAGATAGTGTGCAAGTTCTTATTGCAAGCACGTACAACTACCTACGGGATACATGCCTAATGTTTGATATTTGCCTAGATGATCATTACTTTTCCGTGTGCCTTGCCCCAAGTTGGAATCATGATATATCTCATCCATGCAGCGCCCAACCATCCATCTCCCTAGCCTACAGTGTTTTAAATCCTGCTGGTTACTAGTTACTACTTTTGCTATTTACTCCTGCTATTTACTTTTACTGTTTACTTTTACTATCACCATCATCACTATCATATCACTGTTACCACTTATCTTTTGTTGCAAGTAAGTATATTTCAGGTGCGGTTGAATTGACAACTCAACTGTCAAAGCTTATAAATACTCTTTGGCTCCCCGTGTGTCGAATCAATAAATTTGGTTATTCTTACCCGCGAAGACTATCTCGATCCCTTACGGTTGAGGGTTATCACCTATGCGATTTCGGACGTCAGCTCGCGATATAGGGCCGTGGTGATGATCGTCGCAATGTCCCTCTAGATGCGAAATAACTCATCTCTAAGTTTATAATCCGCTTCTCTCCTTGAAATTCTACCCACTTGCGGATATGATAATCGATTCTGGTTGTCATGCGAAGCTTTTGGTGATCCCTTCTGAACTCAATCATGAGATGGAGGAGGTAGAATCCATCATTCTTGCTTGGTTTTGGGACATGGATGCAGCAGAAGTTAGTTTTATGCGAGAAACGAGTCTTGCAGTTCCTTTGTTTCCTGATCTGTAGGTGGCTGCTACTTCTCGAGCTTGCGTTGTATTCCCTCGAAGAGGAAAGGGAGATGCAACATAGTAGCGTAAGTATTTCCCTCAGTTTTTCAGAACCAAGGTATCAATCCAGTAGGAGACCACGCGCGAGTCCCTCGCACCTGCATAAACAAATAAGAACTTCGTAGCCAACACGATAAGGGGTTGTCAATTCCTTTACGGTCACTTACGAAAGTGAGATCTGATAGAGATGATAGTTTATGTTTTGATATTTTTTATTATAAGAACAGAAAGTAAAAGCGGAAAAACTAAGGTAGATGTAGATTGATATGTTGAGAATAGACCCGGGGGCCATAGTGTTCTCTAGTGGCTTCTCTCATGATAGCAATATTCTACGGCGGGTAAACATATTACTGTCGAGCAATTGATAGAAAATCGAATAATTATGAGACTATCTATGCATGATCATTGTATATAGGCATCACGTCCGAGACAAGTAGACCGACTCCTGCCTACATCTACTACTATTAATCCACACATCGACCGCTATCCAGCATGCATCTAGTGCACTACTAGGAAAGGGCTATAGATGATATTGACACTAATGGCGCACCATGCATGTGGTGCGCCACTGCTACAGGTGCGCCATTAGTGTCCTCATTACTAATGGCGCACCAGAGACAAGGTGCGCCATTACTAACATATTTTTTTTCCAAAACTACTAATGTTGCACCACGGGGAGGTGCGCCATTACTAGTTTTAATTAGTAATGACGCACCACACACTCCGTGTGCTACTACTAACAATTTTTTTCATTTTTTTCTATTTTTTTTTCAAAAATAGTAATGGCGCACCACTTAACAAGTGCGCCATTAGTGACCAGTGTTACTAATGGCGCATTTTATTGTAGTGCGCCATTGGTAACCTGAGATCTTTTTGGCATATCCACCTACCACACTCACTTTCCCCACTTCATTCTCTCCACCTCCTCCTCCAAGCTTGTCTCGGCTGCCTCCTCCTCCTCACCTCATTTGCACCATAGATTCACCCAAATTAAGTGGTTAAATTACCTTTTTTTGATAGGTAAGTAAGGGGAAAGCTTTCTTTACGTCGTAGATCTACTGTTTTCTCCCTCCAACAACGTGCACATGCACTTTTTATGGCCTAGATCTTCGTATGTTTGTGGTGTTGCATATGTTTGTGGTGTTGCATATGTTTGTGTTTGCAGGTACCGGTATTTGAAATGCGATAGTTTCCAATATTTTGCCGGAATGTTGATTCATTTCCGTTTCAGCGAGAATTTGGCACCATGCATTCTTTTTTGTCCTATTTTTAAGCAAAGTCATGACATTTTTTTGGGGTTCTAATATATCGTTTTGCTCTACCCCGCAAGCGACCATGGTCCGCACGATGACCGAAGGCAGCGTGAATAAGTTTTTGAGCTCCGCGAAGGCCGAGATGCTTCAAAAGAACGAGACGGACATAAGATGTCCGTGTCGAAGATGCAAGCTGAAGAGCCTTATTACGGACCCGGATTCCGTACAGGTGTAGGACCACCTGCTCTTGCGTGGTTTCATGGATGGCTATAGGTGGCAAGGTGATGAAGATGACTATGAAGTCGTCCATTGGGACCGAGCAAGAAATGAGGAAGGGCAGCAAGACAACCGCGGCGAGGGAGGGCGAGAAGACGAAGAATCTCCAGGACACAGTCATCATGTAGAAGATGCCGGTCATGATGATGAGGAAGATCAAGACGAAGGGCTTGATCATGAAGATGAAGATGCCGGAGCAGACGACGATGGACCATCGATGGGCTGGGTGCAGGACCCTCATATTCAAGAGCTGCTTCTCAAGCAGACGGATAACGCAAGAGCTGCCGCCCGAGTGAAAGCCAAGCTGGATCAACTGTACATAGACGTGGTTAATCCATTGTATGAAGGATGCATGCCCGAGGATACCCGCCTGAAAGTAACGCTCATGGCTCTGGAGATGAAGGTAAAACACAAAATGACCGACGCATGCTTTGACGAGAACATGTCATTCTGGCACGAACGTCTTCCCAAGGGGAACAAATGCCCGACCAATTTCGAGGAGGCGAAGATAATCGTGTGTCCTCTGGATTTACCGCACGTGAAATACCATGTGTGCATTAACAATTGCATCATTTATCGGGACGAGCACGCGAAGTCTACCATATGTCCGGTGTGCGGCGTAACTCGTTACAAGAAGAGGAAGAAAGCTCCTCGAAAAGTGGTGTGGTACTTTCAGATCACTCCTCGTCAGCAGCGTTATTTCGCGGACCCTAAGCTAGCAAAGCTCCTGCGTTGGCACGCGGATAGGGAGGAGAATAAGCGAGAAGATGACGGAAATGATCCGGATATAAATAAAAAAACAAGATGATGAGTCACCCTAAGGATGGGAGCCAGTGGCAAGCATTGAACTTCGAAGACTTAGAATTTGGGGACCATCCAAGGAACATTGTGCTGGGCGCGAGCACCGATGGAGTCAATCCGTTTGGCAGCCAGAGAAGCACACATATCACCTGGCCTGTGTTTGTGTGGATGTACAACCTTTCCCCCTGGTTGTGCACGAAGAGGAAGTACATTCACATGAGTATGCTAATTGAAGGGCCGAAACAACCAGGGAACGACATCAATCTGTATCTGGGGCTGTTGAAAGACGACTAGACACGCTGTGGAAAATGCCAGCCAATACGTGGAATGCCGCAGAGAAAGAATATTTCCCTATGAGAGCCGCACTACTCACGACGGTGCACGACTATCTCGGTTACGGATATGTCGCGGGGCAGGTGGTCCACGGATTTCAGGTGCATGGATGACACAAGGTATCGCCAGCTAGATAGAGATCTTGGGTCTTCGAAAACCGTGTTCATGGGACATTGAAGGTGGCTTCGCGACGATGACTCACGAAGAAAACGCACGGATCTGTTCGATGGTGAAACCGAACCCCGAAGAAGCCCGCGTACGAGGAGCGGCGAGGAAATAGACGAGCTATTGAAAAATTGGAAAGAGTGCCCACCACCGGGAAAGAAGCGAAAGGCGCCAGAGCCGCTGCTGAAGGTATGGAAAACGAGGTCTGTTTTCTTGGACTTGTCGTACTGGAAGATCCTACGTGTGCCTCACAGCCTTGATGTCATGCATATCACGAAGAACGTGTGCGAGAGTCTGCTTGGTACCCTGCTCAACATGCCAGAGAGGACCAAAGATGGGCCGAAAGCAAGGGCAGACTTGAAATCAATGGGAATCAGGGAGGAGCTTCACGCTAATGATGATGATGATGATGATGAGGTGAAGCAGGACACGGAAAGTCGTCGCAAAGGCAAAAAGGCCAAGAAGATCAGAAATGACTACCCTCACGCATGCTTCACTCTAAGTCGGGAGGAGATCAAGCAGTTTTTCACCTGCCTCGTACGAGTAAAACTTCCTTACGGTTACGCGGGGAAGATAAGCAGATAAGTAGAGTCAGCGAAGCAGAAGTTCAGCGATATAAAGTCTCACGACTGTCACGTGCTGATGACGCAGATACTTCCAGTTGTAATCCATGGGATCATAGACGTGCACGTCCAGGAAACGCTATTTGGCCTATGCAACTTTTTCAACGTCATCTCTCAGAAGCCGGTTGGCGTGAGGCAACTCAGAAGGTTACAGGAAGAGATCGTGTTAATACTATGCGAGCTTGAGATGTACTTCCCGCCCGCATTCTTCAACGTTATGGTGCATCTGCTGGTCCATATCGTGGAGGATATAATCCAACTCGGGCCGACGTTCCTGCACAGCATGATGCCATTCGAAAGGATGAATGGTGTCATCAAAGGATACGTTCGCAACATATCACGTCCAGAGGGAGGCATAGCCAGAGGCTTTCTGACCGAAGAGTGCATCTCCTACTGCACGAATTATCTAGGCATCGAGAACCCCGTTGGTCTGCCCGTCAACAGGCACCTCGGCAGGCTCGCTGGATGGGGTCACCGCGATGGTCGCCGCGAAATGCATGTCGACTTCGAGGGTCGACTCGCCGACTTTGAAAGAGCAAATCTAGTCGCGCTACAACACATAGACGTGGTCGATCCTTGTGTGGTAGAGCACCAAACCTATATTGAGAAGGCGTACAATGACCGAGGCCAACAGAGGACGGACGGAGATATAATCAAAGAGCACAACTCATGTTTCACGCGTTGGTTCAAGGAGAAGCTTCTGTCGTACCCTTTACATGAGGATTCTTCTGCGGAAAAAAATCTCATATTCGCCTTGTCACAGGGCGCCGAGCACAACCTGATGACGTATGAGGCGTACGATATCAACGGCTACACGTTCTACACCGAGGACAAGGACATGAAAAGCGATGGTTATCAGAACTCCGGGGTAACGATGGAATCCTACACCGATAACGACAAGGACAGATACTACGGAAGGATCGAAGAGATCTGGGAGCCGAGCTACGCTGGAGAGAAGGTCCCGATGTTCCGTGTCAGATGGGCCAAGAGCGTCCTAAAAGAGACCGGTATTTCACCACCATGGTTATACCCGAAGCCAAATCCAAGACCGCGGGCGCAAACGTCACCGCAAAAAATGAGCCATGGGCACTGGCTTCCCAAGTGGACCAATGCTTCTTCATATACCGACCCATCAAAGCCCAGTCGTCTTGTCGTGAGGAGAGGCAAAAGGAAGATCATCGGAATGGATGGAGTTGCCAATGAGCAGGACTTCGACAAGTACGGCGACCCGAAGATGGAACATGACGACGACGATGAAGTGCCATACACCACAAGAAGAAGCAGGACCACCCTACCTAAAGGACGTCTGTTCAAGAGAAGAACTTCGTTTGCGAAAAAGAAGGGCAAGAATATTGTGAAAAGATAGCTAGCTAAGATCAATTATATTTAAATTGTAGCCTTCATTTCTCGATTGTATTTCGACATATTCATAAATGTTTTTTCATGGGCACTTTTTGAATTCATGAATATTTTTTCAAATTTGATGATATTTTTTCATATTCATAAATGTTTTACCAATTCACAAATGAATGCAACTAGAAATCCAAAAAAAAAGACTAGTTGTGCTTGGTTATATGTTACTCCCAAAAGCATATAAAGTTTGTCAAATTTGGAGCTATGGATATTTAGTTATGATTTAAACAAGTTTGAACATATTTAAACACAAATAAATATCAAACAACATTTTAAATGTTGTTAACATGGCAACAAACTGCATATTATTTTTCTACATGAAAATCTTAGCATCTAGCATATGTGACATGTTATATTTGGATGCACGGATAAAAAGATATGTGCAAAGAAAAAAATGCATAAAAACAAAAATTGGGGAGCATGTGAATCGAACCCAGGACCTCCTAGTGTGTGTGCTGCATGTTGACCAGTCGGGCTAGTGTGTGTGTTCTGATGGAGATTCGGTTAGGTGGAATATAACTTGAGTGCTCGAACTGTAATAAAAAAATTACTAATGGCGCAGCAGGGGGAGGTGCGTCATCGCTGTCGTCGTACTTATGGCGCACTAGGGGGAGGTACGCCATTGCTAACCCTCCCCCCACTCCACCTATTCCCCTCTGTCCTCTCTCCCTCCCTCGCCGGATCCCCCACTCGACCAAACTTTGCATTGCTCCGCCCAAACCGTACGCCGCCGCCCCACCTTGCTCCGCCCCCTCCGTCCGCCGCGCCTGCACGCCGTCGGCGACGCCGCCGCCTCTCCTTCCCTGCCTTCTTATCCCCTGTCCTTCCCTGCGACTGCGACTGCGACCAGCCGCGAAGAAGCCGCCCGTCCAGGCCCAGATTGAGCCCCCCGCCTCCCCGCCGAGTCCACCGCGCACCGCTGCGGGAGTCAGGGAGCGCCACCCCTCGTCGCCGCGCGCGGACGAGCGCGACCGGCCGTCCCCGCCAGAGACCCGCAAACCTTAAGGTATCAATCTCAGATCCTCCGTTGGATTGGCTGAGTGAGACCCCCCCTCTTTTCATTTTTATTTGTTGGGATTCTCTTTGTGCCTTCATTGGATGATAGGGCACCTAGTGGCCTGCAAGATGTTTTCAAATGTTTTTGGGCAGATGCCAATTGTAGGAAACTAAGTTTCAGAAAGACAAAATTCAGTATGACCCCAATAGTAATCTCTAGAGATCTCCACGAGTTACTGCCAAATAAATATGAGTTAACAACAATTCTACTTCAGGAATCAGGACGTGTGCTCATTAGTTTTCAGAATGTTGTCAGCCAGCCATGCATGCTACTCATGCATTATCCACATGTATGTTGTTCCCAACATGACTCATTATGTTTTAACTATAGATAGATAGATGATGGTGCCACTAAAATCTTTCTTTATCTTCCCTATCAATTTTAGCATCCCGTGATACTTCAAGATGAGCACGTGGATCTCCAACAATGACTTGTCCAGGCTTCTAGATGTCTGTGTTTTGTGGGTTAAATTTATCCCTACAACCAAAGTTATCTATCTATAGATGCACGAGACAAGTGTTCAATGAGCTGGCAATGCTGAATCTGCAGTGAATTTGGATACAAGCTTGGTCAAACCATCTCTTGATTGTTGTTATAATGAATACTCTTCTACCCAGTCACCTCCATTTTAACTGTTGTTATTATTTATCTTCATCAGTTATATGCCTATGCATGACCCAAGTAGATAGTACTGAAACACAGTACACATGTATGCAGAAATGAAATTGTTCAATCAATGGCTAAATGAAAGAAGAAATGCTACTCATCAGCTGTGGAGCAGAATATTATCGTCTTGCATTTCCAACCAAAAGGTTTCAGAACCACACCATGAAACTAGTTACACAAACAGAGCACACTGACTGACAGGTAAAACTAAAACTAAGAGCACCCATATAAAGGTCTTCTTCATACTCTAAGAAGGGCCTTAACTAATGAAATCGGCAAACAAAGCATGAGATAGGAATATAACAGTAGACTGACTATGTAACACGCTGCAAAAAGCCTCACCCAAATATAACAGACATGGTTACTTTTTTCATATATTTTGAGCTACACATCAGATTTGGATGTTGCTTACTAGTTTGTTGTTTACCTGTATATAAGTATATAACAGACACCGTTACTTTTTTGACATTGTGCCATTGAGTTCTTGTGTAGCATCTGTTTGTTATTGTAAAAATCTGCCAGACTAATGGTACATAAATAACTACAATTTACCGAGTGGCATGAAATTTTACTTGACTTGTCCTTAGTGCGTTGCTTAGCCTATTTATTCTCTTGCTGTTGTTGTGTTGTTGTGATTCTTTTTCCCATTTGTTCTCTTCTTTTGGGGTTCTTTCTTTTTACACCTTGGTGGGGACTCCTCCTTGAAAGTAAAAAATGATGGCAATGAACAACATGTTTGCATGGGGATAGATAGATAGATGTGGATGAAATGATGGTGGTGGTCAAGGAGGAATGGTCAGAGCTACAGCTAAGGTGTGGTGTGGTAGTAGGGGGCCTTCTCCCTGCCGAGCTCTGTTCATACTCACGAGGGAGAAATTTGTTTGTTTGTTTCCGAGTGGTTTGTTTGTTTTTTGTTGTTGATGTTACTGAAGAGAGAGGGGGCATGGTGTACTGGGAGGCACATGCATGCCCTAGCTAGTGTGCTGCTCTGGAGTGAAATATTTTTCCATCTCCGGGCTGAACAGTGTACGAGCATGATGCTTTTGGGGGCCCTTGCTATTTGTACTTTTTTTTCATCATCATCAGCAATAAAAGATGTTGCCATTTACTACATTATCTTGGAAGAATGTGAGAATTTATGCTTTTCCTTTGCGGGTATGCTATGTGGTCAGCCATGTGTTTCTGTTCCTCTTATTTTTCAAACAGAGCTCAAAAAATCAGATCGAAGACGAGTTGCAGCGTCGGGAGAGGAACCTAAGCTATGTTACCATGTTATGAATCGGCAACTTGTATTATCAGAACGCCAAAGCCATCATATATATGTACATGAGGATGCCAAAAGTCAAGAATACAAAAGGCCAAAAGGCCACCATCAATATAACTCTAACAAAAATAATTGGACATCATCAGCAACCTCGCTCCCAGGGTAAATAAATTCTCGTATAGCAATTATTTCAGACATCTAAACGTTGAAATAAATTCTAGTCCAAGACCTCGCTCCCAGAGATTGGATGATGTATCACACTCCCAGGGTAGGGAGTCAGACGACTCCGGTGAGGTACCATTGTGGCGGGGCATTCGGTCGCCCTCGTTGCTCAAGTGGTTTGGGGAACATAGGCACGTGCCGCGGCTGCGCAATAATCCATGGCGCCCCTCACCGGCACGGATCTAAGGATGCAAGTGCGGGCTACGGTGGATGGGCACTCCGGCGGCGCCAGTCCTAGGTATCTTGCCAGGGGAGACTATGGCGGGGGAGTGTGGGTGCCGCCGAAGTCCCCACACTCTAGCCAGAGCGCCTTGATATTCTTCCTCCATATCAGGCGAGCTAACTTCCACCTCCGCCATCATAAGAGAACAATGGTAGACACAATCGAGGAGCCGCTCCACCTTGTCGGGCACCGCCGGCTACCAGCAGTTGTGGCGAATGGATTGCTCCGCCTCTCTCTTGCACATTGCCTCTCGAGGCGGGCAATGCACACCTACGATTCAGGTGTGCTTGTTCGTGCGGCCGGTGAAGCGGGTACTAGCACCCACCACTACCCTTGCGGAGCAGGGGCCGACGGCAGGGGAGGTGGACGACGGGCCAACATCGCAAACTAAGCATCCCTCTCGAAGTTACGCGTGGGCCGGGAGGCGCCAGCTCTGGCATCCGCGCTACACCGGCGGGGAAGTGCCGACATGGCAGATCCGGAGCTGCCCCGTGTCCACCTTGGACCGCTCTAGTGCAGTGCGGAGGGCCAGATCCACGTCGACATCGAGCTCAGAGTCAAAGTGGTTTCCAGAGCTTGACATGCTCGCCGGAATCGTCGAATTGGATTGGAATTGGAGAAATCACGGGAGGGGAGAGGAAGAGATGTAGCGAGAGAGGAGTGAAGTGAGCTATGGTTTTTGGATTTGGTTTTTTTATGGAGATCGAGTGAGATTGGCGATGGCCAGGTAGACGTTTTCGAGCCGTCTATTATCCGACCTATATTTGGACTGGATATGAGGGGTGCCGAACATCCCAAGCGTTTGATGCCGGTTTGAGGCGCCCGAGAGGGTCCTTTTTTTGACCGGTCGGTGAACGGTCCGCCCGGACGTGTTTTTGAGGCCGGTTTGAGGCGCTCGGCGGTATATGCTTTTAGACTCATGTTATTAGTAGTTCAAGTTCAACAAGTATGTGGGTCAACCACACAACATCACCACATCAACATACATTAAAAAATCTTGGAATAGTACAAAGGGAAATCCACCCTTTAATTTTATACTACATGATGATGAATTTAAGTTAGGAGAGCATGTATCAGTGCAAGCAATTTGAGTGGAAAAAGCCTGACATCACCATAAAACAAAACTTACTAACAAAACCAATGCCAGGAGCTCGATGCGCTTCCATGTAAGGTATTCCAAGTTTCCAACAGATTGCCTCATATTGCTTGCACATGATTCACTCTTCTGATTATTGCTCAATTAACAACCGTTTGAACCGCGGTTTGTGAATACAAAGAAACCTAGCCATGCATGTGTTTGTTCTTGCAGTCTTTTGATTTGGGTGTTTTGTACTATGCAAGAAAAAAACAGCTACAAAAGGTCGATTCATTTGGAACTTCAAAGTGTAGCCAGCATTGCACTTGTTACCTACTCTAATCTCAAAGTTTAACCTGCAAGCACGACATACAACCAAAGAGGTCAAAGATAGAACAACCTAAGCTCAGGGAAAACTGAAAAGATAGCCACCCACGTATATTCTTTGCCCCAAATTAAGTTTTGTATGTCAACCTTCTGACTGATGAATACCTCCTGATGTTGCTATTATCTTGAACTGGAGCTTCTGGTGATCGAATGCACAAAGATATGTTCGGGCAATGAACTCTTGATGTTGTAATGGAGGCAACGCTTTGTGATCTCATTATGTTCCCGATACAGAAAAGTTAACCTCAGATTTCCAAGTACTTGACAAATCGATTATGTAGCTCATATACCATGACTCCTTGATTAGAGATGGAGATGGAACAAAGACACACAAAGGTCGACGGTCGACGCTGTGCTTCCTAAGCGTAGATAGAGCCTAGAGAGTAGGCATGCGCTCATGGATGTGCAGCCCATGCAACCAAACAGAGCCCGGCCTAGCACAATGCGACCCATAGGTGGACAAGGCCCGTAGGCATTACTAACAACATACAACCATCCACCCAGCAAGCCTGACACTCCAGCCGATGATGATATCTCTGTGTGCCTCCATCGGAGAATGGCTTGGAATTTTCCTAAAAAAGACAGAGAATGACTTGGAATTTCAACCGAGATGAAAGCATAATTCAGCTGAGAATGACTTGGAATTTTAGTCAAAGTAGTTCTCGAGGAATTCCAGCTGAGATCAATCTAAAACTCATGTGTTGCTATTGTGAGTTGTGACACATATTGATAGTGGACAGCAGTACCAATGCCATTCAGTCTCAGGGCATGAAATTTCAGTCATGTAAGACAGACACCTGAAATGACTTGGTAACCAAACAGAGAATTATGGCCATGACTGCAACCTCTTTCCATATGTGCTTCAATGATTATAAATGCGATTGTAGACACGCCGCTGTCTAGTCACTCATCTTCAGCAACCAATATCTTCTGCAGGAACAATGAGTCCGATTCATGGTGCATGGATAAGTTTGTACCTTTGTAATTTCAGTCCAGCGCAGCTCTATTCATAGTTGTATATAGATAGACCAAAGGAGTGGACAACGGTAGCAACATAAATTCGATTTAATCTTGTTTTCTGCAATCCAACTCATGTTTTGACTAAACTATATCTTCCTGCCAACAAAAGCACATCGACTTTCCCCGCCAAGCATGCCAATTTGTAAATCTTCTAGGAATAACATGCTTTATGAACCACAACTAAGAAGCACATAAACTCGCATGGCTTAGGAGAGGAGCTTCCATGCAGAAGCACATAACAAAATCAAGAGATGATGAAGTCCTACTCAAAACAATAATAAGGTATTCAATGGCATCCGACTACATTGCAAACTTTTTTTGAGAACGCTACAGACTAAAGTGCTTGCTCAGTAAGTTTTTCAAATAACATAATAGACAATGCCAAGCACATTGAAGCGACGCGCCAAACTCAGCTGCAACTAACAACTACAGTAGCCCTTTCTTCACCTGGAGAAAACATAAGTGTTAGTCTATTAGGGAGCCAGTGTAGGAGATGATAAACTATAATAGAAACACCTATGTACGATAGTGTATGAACAAGAATTTAGTGGCTATATCATATCCCCTAAAATAATAAGAGCTATATCATGTCCCTTAGAAGAAGATAGGGTTGTACCATATTCCTGACTATCTCCTAGAAATACCAATGACAACAAAATAAACCCTTCAACCTTTTCCCATAAACTAACTCAGCTAGGGAATGGAATAATGTGGCCGGCATTTGTAATAATAAAGTGGGCTACTAATACGTTTCTTTCAGCTTATTCAGTGTGAAACAACCAAACCAAGAGAAAACTCTAAGGCATAAAACATGTGGATCATTTCTATATCATTTATGATTCAACATGAGTTATATTTTTACTTAGCATTGCCACAATTCTAAATGTTTGTATGTGTCATTAGCATGCTGAATAGTAGTTTGAGGGTGCATGCTACCCACATTGGTCACAAAATATTTTCTAAAGAGAAAATTAAATAGTTCAAATACCAAAAACCAGAATTTCTTTTTACCTGCTGGACTGCTTCAACACGTTATTAGCACTCAAAATCAGACAATGATCATGTGTAACGTGCACCGTTTTCTCCACTAGATCCATCCTTAGTGGTTGTGCCTAGAAGTATTAGGGAGTGTTTGTTTCCAGAGACTTTTTGGTGTAGGGACTAGAAAAAGTCCCTCTTAGAGACTTTTTAACCAAACAGGAGGGACTACTAGGGACTAAAAGTGGCTTTTTGGGACTAAATGGAGAAGACTCTCAAGGACAGTCTTTTTTGGGACTTTTTCAACAATTCCCCTCCCTGCACCCATTGCCCCGCCGCCCCATGGTGTTGTTTAATAGGGGTAACATGGTCTTTTACATGTCATTTAATAACATCTAGGGAGAGACTAGGGACTTTTTAGTCCCTGGAAACAAACATGGAGTGACTTTTTAGTGACTAGGGACTTTTTAGTTGGGACTAGAAAAAGCCCTAGGACTTATGAACCAAACAGGGCCTTAGAAGTCAGACAATTAACAATAGTTCTGATGAGAAGACTAATGGACAAAAGGTGGCAACAATGAGCCAATTACGTATGTGAGGTTACTTTAGAAAATTAACTCTTTTTTTGTAGATGTTTTGTGAGTGGCTTTTTATGGAGAAGGGAAGGAAATAGTATGACTTAGCACAATAACTAACTTTTTATAGATACTAGCAATAGTACCCACAGTCGCGTATGTTGTAAGATCACAAAAAATATTCCTGAAACTATTATATGTAACTGCCTAAAATTTATCTCATAACAAAATATTGTCTAGAATTTCTCATGTAAGCTCGTCCCTCATCACTTTACGACGAAAAAAACATGCATGAGATAATAAACTTTAGGAAACAAAGTGATATTAGCTATTTAGTTTGAAATAAATAGAGCCTAATAAGAGACTAGAGCAATATTTGTCATGTGCTACAGATGTACTAGTCACTTGCGGAGGTTCTTCATCAAGTACAAAAAGAGTACTATTGTATTCCAGGAAAGTTGATATTATGTAGAAGCAAGCTTAGAACAGATGGAAGTACTAAGTTACAAAAATAACAAGCTTAGAATAGATGGAAGTACTAAGTTACGAAAATATAACTAGCTTTCATATTCCAAACATGCCAACTGACTTACCATTAACATTTGATTTTATATTTTCACTCATTTGACAGTCATGCAGAGGAGCACTTGTTATTAAGCTTATATATGGTCGCGACTTAAGAAGAACAACAAAGACGTTTCAGCAACCATGTACACAATATAACTGGATGAGCAATCACCTGTTGCATAGAAACTCGTGAAAGGATAGTAGCAAAAGAAATTGTCGCTTTCTTGAAGTCTCTTAGATTGCATCGAATCAGGTTGAACCATGTATAGGCTGCCGCCGACACATATAAAAATTGCATCCTTGGTATAACCTTCTATAGTTTTCCACTCTTCTGCCCTTCCTTCAACAAGGGGAGGGAGTCCAGGAATTATGCTCATATCAATTGTCTTCTGCAGCACCCATGTGGGAACAACAGGATAATTGATGTCCCTTTGCCACATTTGAATGTGCGGGTAATTCAATATTGCTAATCCAACATCACCATTGTCAGCCTGCATTATCTTACGACTGGAATTGTTCAAATTATCTGTAACAGGGGGGCCCTTGATAATAGGTAGACTCTGCCCGTCCAGATCAAACTCGAGAATGCGATCTCCCGTGCACAACCAATAAAGAGTATTACCAATAAGTGACCCAGAATACGAAGCATCATAGATCTTACATGGCACGGCCGTTGAGATTTGGTTGCCCCATGTGTCAGTCTCCGAGGAGTAAACCCATATGAGGAGATAATTATCCTTGGAGGAGGACATCAATACCACCTTGAAGGGGCTGTAGTGGCAGGCACCATGCACGTGGCCCTGGTCTCTAGCGGCACAGAGCACAGCCGAGGGTTGGAAGCTTGGCTCGTACTCAGGCGGAACAGCCACACAACGCTTCTCGCCGGTGATGGGGTCGCACACAATGACCTCTTGCTGCTCCTGGTCTTCAAAGAGGATGCGACCGTGGCGGCAGTCAAGCAAATTATTATAACCCGCGTTGCTACAGCGTTGCAGGTTGAAGCGTTCAGGAGGGATGCGATCAGGTGGGTCGAGAGCCGGGTGGAACACGATATCAAAGTCGCGGCACTCGAAGACGCCTAGGAAGGGCGGATTCCGGTGGTGGGCGTAGAAGTGACGGTGGAACTTGGGGTCGGTGAGGATGCCTCGCCAGCGCTTGCATACGGCCGAAGCGCGCGGGATACGGTGGACGACAGAGCCGGGAGACGGAGGAGGATCTCCCAGAGCATATCATCGTTTTCAAGCGGCGAGGTCGGCCTGCTGCGGCGGCCGCGTTGGATCATTCTGGCGCCCTTCTCGCTGGCGTTGGATCCCTCTTCAATATCGCGGGTCTGGGGACGAGGGCGCGTACGTGCACCGGCGGCCTTGGCTGGGTTGGAGACGATCCCTATGTTTCCTTCGGTGCCAGAAAGATCTTGCTAGCCCTGGGTTGGACGGACTCTGGTTTTGTTCTGTAGTGTACATAGCGTTGGGCTTGGGCCTTGACTTTAGCACTCGGATTGGCCCCTGTTCGTTCCAAGGATATGCGAGAATTAGCTACTACTCCACTAGGGTTCTTTTACTTTAAAAAAAGTACTAGGGTACTAATAATCATGACTGTAATCTTGTATCCATATCTCCTAACTCCTAACTTAGTTGCCCTGTCCTCGTTATTTGGGTTCTTCGTTGTGCCAGGTCGTTGATGCTATATAGATGTGTCTCTGAATGTGA
This sequence comes from Secale cereale, assembly GCA_902687465.1. Lineage (NCBI taxonomy): Eukaryota > Viridiplantae > Streptophyta > Magnoliopsida > Poales > Poaceae > Secale > Secale cereale. Next base: position 16,775,140 of record LR738711.1, read on the forward strand.
GATGATGTTGTTAAACAAGGTACGCCTACATGGAAATCATTGTAATCATGGGTCAAGATGGCAATGGGCCCCGAAACCCGTGTCCCCGCGGGTTTTTACCCTATTAGGGGACGGGGATGGGCGTTTCTTTAACCCCGCGGGGCTGCTGCTGGGTAAGGGCATGTACAATGGTTCTAGCTTAAGGATGCCACGTAAGATAAATGATGAGGTGGAGGAGAGAGAAATCATAAGAGAAGGCTTGTCTTATCTTATTTAAGAGAAGACAAGAGATGATAGCTTAGCACAATTTGTCTCACCATGTTTTTAGGAATAACTAGTTATTGAAGATAAAGCTAAGAGATGACCCATTGTAGACTTGTTTTTTTGTCATCTCTAATTTACATGCAAAACTTAAGATAAGACTATCTTATCAACCATTGTACATGCCCTAAGATATAAAACCCGACACGTTTCGTGGGTTTAAACCCGTTTGAGCAATACCCAAACCCGAAACCCATCATCCCCGCCAAAATACCACACTAAGCCTAATTAGACATCATGTTGAACCATGTATGGCTGAATAATGATCATGTTTGTTGCGGAAATATGCTTATGCAGATGTTGTTACTACTCTTTCTAGCTAGCTGTTGTTATTGCTCTTTTTGTATGCCGCTGAAATATGCTCCTTGTAGCTACTGTCATTGCTCTTTTTGCTCGAGTTATGCTGGTGAAATATGCTCCTTGTCGCTGTTGAACCATGTATCATTGTATTGTACTGAAATTTTTGCAAGTTAAGCTGTTAAAATATGCTCTTTTTGCTGCCGAAATGCTATTCTTTTGCTACTATTATGTTTGCTTAAATATGCCGATTTCCCCGTGGGTTCCCCGTTGGTTTAGGAAACCCGATGGGTTTAGGGACGGGCAAAAAACTAGCCCCGCGCACGCTGACGGGGACGGGTACGGGTTTGTGATTTTCTCGTGGGGATGGGTTTGGGCAGGCAAAACCCGATGGGTTTCGTCCCCGTTGCCATCATGAATCATGGGCCAGGGCGTGCTACTATCAGGCAATGTCCATATCACTGTCAAGATGCTTGAGGGGAGCTCTATCTGCAACGGAGTAGACTTGATGTTGGAAGGCGGTGCCGATGGCTTGTGAATGCCGTTGAAGGGCACATCCATACCGAGGATGAGTGAAAAGGAATATGGGTGTGGTGTAATGCATGAGGTGGTGCACACTCAATTAGCACCTGAAAAGTTGAAGCAATGCTCGTAGCTGTACTAAGTACTGTATGAAATTAATCTAAATTGTGTTCTGATTCCTGCTAACTTCTTATTTTGCAGAAGTATGTAACAGGTAGCAGGTAGAGGATGGAGTAGTCCAACTTCATGAATATTAGGACTCTGGACTAGCTGGCGTCTAGCTCCCGTATTAATGTATCATCACGAAAATAGCTATGGAAATGAGTATTCCTGTGGGCACTCCAGTCCAGACGCAGTCCCAGGAGAAGAAGCAAAGTTGAAGTGACTTGGAACTTCAGTCAGAGTCGTGGTGCACTGCCACTGATGGGTGATGGCTCTGTGCCTCGCCTCTGTATTTCAGTCAATATTCATGTGATTGTCGCGTTACAACACACCTGCAGTTTAGTATCCAAATATGTTCAATTCTTGCTGTCTCTGATCTAATCTGTGATAAATTCCATAGTATAAAATCATTTAGGTGGAAGTGCAGCGGAGAATGATTACAGAGATAAGATGCAACCTCGCACTCTCTCAGGGTACAGTGATGAGCCCTCGGGCACATATTAACCATAGCAAATAACTAGGCAGCCACCTCAGTCTCAGGAAGAAACTTCCATCGTCATCTACCAAGTTGTTTCCTAAATATTACTAGTAGGCCTGCGACGGTTCTTTTGGATAGGCAAGATTACTTGGCACCCACACTATGATACAGTTCTCATCAATCTCATCCTGCTAATGTAAAACATGTGAAATTCACTCATCCAACTTTTGCTGCTTTTGACAAATTCTAGACCAACATCATGGTATTTAATTAGTGCGACAAACTCATTGACAACAAAAAACTGCAGCTGCCCTTTCTTCACCTGGAGAGCATAATATATTGTCAGAACAAGATGTGTGTACAAACTCATGATCACCTCTACATTACAAAAAGAGCTATACTATATCCCCTCGATAAAATATGAGCTATATATATCTTATGAATACCGAAGACAATAAAGCAAAATCCTTCAGCCTTTTCAACATGAATTTGTAGGGTGGTAGAGCTGAATGACATGACTGATATTAGTAATAACAAATTGCTACTAGTATATTGCTTTCAACTTATATATCATGAAACGGCTAAACCATGAGAGAACTCCTGGAAATGCAACATTTGGATAATCTGCATCACATTATTATCCAAAAGGAGTCATAATTTACTTCCCATCAGCCACCACCATTTTTAATTGTTTTTCTGTATTATTCGCATGTGTGAATCTCAGTAGCCGAATGGTTAGTAGTTGCTTGTTATGAGAGAACTCCTGGAAATACGAAAGAACCATCTAAAAGAGAAGAGAAGGGAAGAGAGAGGAGCAGTAGCCACTTGTTCATATTTGCTTGTCTGCAGGTACTATCATCTCAGAGTCATGGTGTACACATGATATCTGCGTACTGCTAGCCGTGAAGGAATTACTCTGCTATCATGTCCTTATAATTACAAGTACGTGTGGTATGTCTGATTGACTAGTAGTGAGTGAATAACACAGAACCATTACAAGTAAATTAGTATTGGACAAGCAGCAGTCCAAGGCTGGATCATGAACACATACGATCGAAGTTAGAAAAACATTATCGACAATGATGACATGCTTTTTGAACCACAGCCAAGAATCACACTCAAAAGAGTCATTCAAACATTGCTAGATTAAGGCATAAAGCAAGATACCGCAAATCCGACTTCAACTAGGGTATTCAAAATAACCTTACTACATTAATACTTAGCTAGGAATGCAATGGGCGAGTTTCATAAGATTACATATAAACGCTGCCAACCACATTGATGCAATGTGACAAACTTAGTGACAACTTTAACACCTCACTACATAAGAATATTGCCTAAACTAATACTACACGATAAGCTTTTTTAGATAATGTAAAGACACTGCCGATCACATTGGACACATTACTGCACGACATCACTTGCATTTACCATTCATCAAAACATCACATTATGAGGGTGTATGCATTCACTCCAACTGGCAGACAAGCCATAAAAGACAACACCATTTAAATAGATGCCTATCCCACCGACCCACGTACTTCGCGTATCACAAACGTGTATTCATCCGATTAGCCCACCGTATCATTTTAGTATTTCTTAATGCACTATATTAAAGGGACAATTACATTTGAGCCCCTAGTTGTGTCACACACGTGTGTTTTGCCCCTAAATTCAAAAAACCCTCGTTTCTGCCCAAGTTTGTTTGGTCTTCTTATGCTTTTGCCCTTTGACCGTTTGACTTTAACTTTGAAAAAATCATAACGAATTCATACTAACTCAGAAAAATGCATATAAGATATCAAAATGTTCGAAAAAACATCACCTATATGTGCACGTCATTTGCATTCATGACAAAAGTGTTGCAAATCCAAAAAAACTCATATGATCCCAAACTGAGGTATAGACTTTTCAGCATTGTTGTCATGAATGCAAATGACATGTACATATGGGTGATGTTATTTCGAACATTTTGATATCTTATTTGCATTTTTCCGAGTTAGTATGAATTCGTTATGAAGTTTTCAAAGTTGCGGTCAAACGGTCAAAGGGCAAAAGGATAAGAGGAGCAAAGGAGCTTGGACAGAAACGAGGATTTTTCGAATTTAGGGGCAAAACACACGTGTGTGACACAACTAGGGGCTCAAATGTAATTGTCCCTATATTAAATGCTAATCTCATAGCATGGATGGACAGCCCAAATTTCATCCTCGCGTGGCACCATGTCCCAAAAATTCACGTCCTATATCATATCTCATAAAAAATAAGTCATAGCATATTACATTGGAAACCAAATAAACCCTTCAGCCTTTTCACACAATTTTTTTAGGCAATGAGGTTGAATGACGTGCGTACACTGCATTACCTATTCTATTAGCCAGATGTCGTCTATCATTAAAGAACTCACACTGTCCAACCATTGTAGCACAATAGGAAATCAAACCAGGTAGTCATTCCAATGCATCATGCAACACTTTAGCCGCATCACATTTACGAGAAATGGGTACGCCTAGAAACATAAGTAGTCAATTTAATGACAGTGTTGTGGAAAAGATAAATGGATAAGAGATGGTAGCAGTAAGCCAGTTACACAGCTGAGTTGACACAAATAGAGAAAAACCAATTCACGTCTAAAATTGAGTTTATATAGGTGTTGTACAACAAGTAGAGCGTTTTGGTGACCGGACCCCATGGAGCCTGAAATTTTTAAGAAATTCTAAATTCAAATTTTCTGGTTTCGGAAAAATATATATATAAATATAAGTATATAAGTATGAAATGTATATGTCCGGAAGAACTCAGAATGAAATACTTTCAAATGCGACCTGTACAGAAAAAACAAACTCATGCACTTTGAGAATGAATAGTATCATGTGCTAAAAGGCCACATATTTGTTTTTTTTGCACAACCCTCGTTTCAACGTATTTAGTTCTGAAAATTTACACACGTGTACATTATACCTTCGTGTACATCTGTATTTTTTCAGAAAATTTTCAAGTGTGAAAATAAGAATTTTGAATTTTGCAAATGGAGACCTGCAAGGAGCCCGGCCTCCAGAAGCAATTTTCGTTTTATAACCCATAACCCACTCTTGGTACCAGCAATATATAAAGAAAACCACATGCGTGTTGTAAATGCAATGAATATTCATGAAAGCAATATACTTAGCTAACAGTACATCAAAGGATAAAGATTTTTAGCCAATAAGGAAAAGTCACATGGCTTAGATTTTTCTCATAATTCACCCCTTCCCATGTCAAGCAGACAAAACGAAAACAGCGGAGCCATAGAGATGCTTTATTCAAGTTTTTTGTGTGTGTTCTACAAATGTACTAGTCACCATGGGAAAACACATAAAAACTATTATTCGAAAGTAATGATTCAACAAAATTTTCTGATATGCAGTTAAGATTAATAACCTGATCAAAACACATACAAAATATTGGACGAAAGAATATACCTTGCTTTGAGGTTCAGACAACCATGAACACAAAAGAATTAGGTTACTCCCTAAATATAAGGACTATGTATGAGAAATTACCTGATGCATAGAAACTCATGAAAGGATGGTAGTTCGAGATATAATTTGTTTCAGGAAGTTTCTTGGATTGCATCGACTTAAGTTGAACCATGTATACATTGGCTTGCACTAATATAAAAATTTCATCAGTATCCTCAGAGTATCCCAATATTTCTTTCGACCCTCTATCAATCTGAGGAGGGAGCTCAAGAATGTTATGCATTTCAATGTTCTTTGACAACACCCATTTGAAAACATCACTAGAACATGAAGGCGCACGTTGCCGCGCCCACTAATTTTAATAAAAAGGATAGAACATTGAAGGACTATATAAGGATAAATTAATGAAAATTTGATTAGATCCGATTTAATCTACATGGTATGACATATTTGTGCAAAGTGGCATATCAATCATAACTGAAGACAAATGGCATACAAGTGGTCAATAACAACGGCGAATCTGTATTCTGTATACAAAACAATACAACACTTGTTTTCACACTCTAACAATGACGTGAAATCATAGTATTTTGATTATACTACATGAAGACTACCTTGTTTTATGACTTAGAGCTGATCCTAAGTCTAGCTGAAAGTATTTGTGCCCGAGGAAATCTTGCACATATTGGATAGCTTGCTTCATATAATTTTCTGCAGTATAACATCATGTTTAAGGTTTCAATCCTTACAATCAATATCTGAATCAACCCTCTGCTGGAGAGAGGTTAATAGGTTATCATCACCCTTATTAAAAGAGCAGAGATATGAAGCAAAAAAACATGGTTGAGCATCCAACCCATCCACCTGTTACTGCGTAGATAAAAAACAGTGGGCTAACAATCAGAATTTATGAACACACTGAATAGCAAGGAACAGTTGTGTTTGCGTGGATTTTACGAAAGAGTCAATTACACTGGTGGTGCTAGAGGCATGAGGCATTAGGCATCAGGCATCGGGCGGGAGCATTGAGAAGTGTCCAGTACCTGTGCCCTATGGACGTGGGAAAAGAGACAGAGGAGCAGGAGATTTGGACCAACTTTTACCTTAGTCCTCCAAGATGAACACCATCTGGTGATACTTTCCTCATCGGCGACGTCTCCACTTTATAGCTGCATGTCCTCCTCGTCTTTCTCTTCCATCATCGAGCCTCTGCCCAGAAAGGGTAGGGCGTCACCGCAGCGCTGATCCAGAACGTCGGGAAGGTGGAGTCGTGGAGGGGAACGCGATTAAAACTTGAAGGAAGATAAAAGGAGAAGTAATCATTTCTGCTACCACAATACACGAAGGGAGGCGAAAGCGGGAGAAACGGTCGAACAAGAGCTCCGTGCCTCCATCGCTATGAGTTAGCCGGCGGCGGCCGCACGGGGCGAGACACTTCCGTTTCGTGCGACTCGGTGATTTCTTTTCTCCAGATCACTCAGCGATAGGTACGTATGGAAGGCCCGCTAAATAGGTCATCCCCTCGTGACCGCGTGGCCCAAGGCGTCTCGGCTCGATTAATCACAGTGCTCCCTGGTCCGAGGAGTAGCAGCCCGGTTACTTGGGCTCGGTTGTAAAGACGAGCGTACGCTGTACGTGACCGGGTAGGCTGTGACTGTTGGCCCAGACCCGACGCCGAGTACTTTCCGGCGACGGCGACGACCGACGACGAAGCGAAGCAACGCTGGTTACACTTGGTTCCTGCCCCAAGCGGCTAAGTGTGCATGTACAAAGCTAGCACCTCACTCCCTGATTGATTCCTTTGACAGAGATGTGCTAGTACTAGTTGGCCGTTGACCAAAAGCTAGCTTAGCTAGAACGATCAGCTTCGATCGATCTCCTAGCCAGCTCTCTTACACACACGGCGAAACAATATTGATTGCCACGGGAGCGTGTCGCTCCCGTCAATACCTTTATTGCTTTGATCTCAATACAAAGAGTACAGGGGTACATGAGTATTTATATTAGCTAGCTAACCTGCCAACTAATCTATGTCCTACTCGGTGAAGGTTAGGAAACCTACACGGACACATGCATCTATACGTGCACCAGTCGGACACAGACAAAGATGCCGTGTTTAATCCTAACAATCACCCCCCTAAACACGACGTCGTCACGTCACAGCTCCGACGCCGATCCTTCTTCGCATCTCCAAGAACTTCTCTCGATCCAAAGCCTTGGTTAGCATGTCCGCCAGCTGATCATCTGTGTAATTATAGTTGACCTCCGTCTTCCCTTCTTCCACGCCGTCCTTCATGTAGTGATACATTGTATCAATGTGCTTGCTCCTTTCTTGTCGCATTGGATCCTCGCATAGAAAAATTGTAGACTCACTGTCAACATTAAGCACCACTGATTCCGGATCTCGATTCATGAGATGACCGTGTAGCGTCCCTAGCCACACACTTTGACATGCCGCAGCGGCCGCTGCAATATACTCTACTGCATCAACTACGGGTGCATTGCTCTTCTTGCTTAGCTCAAGACGAGGTTTCATTGGAGCGACAATGTGATTGCAATCTTTCACGCCACTGCTTTCAAGTACCTTTCTTGCATATGCCTCCTGGCATAGTGTGATCTCCGGCTTTTGATGTTCCTCCATCCCGAAGTAGTAACTCAAAATACCGAGATCGTCCATCTTGAAAAGCTCCTTCATTTGTAGCTTGAACTTTGCAATCACCTCTTCATCTGCTCCAGTTATCAACAGGTCGTCGACGTAGATGCCAACTAGTAGACGATCCCTACCTTCACCTCTCTTGTACATTGCATGCTCCAGTGGGGCTTTCTCAAATCCAAGAGAAATCATCGTCTGATCAAGTTTGATGTTCCATGCCCGAGAGCCTTGCCGTAGCCCGTACAAGATTTTGTGTGACTTCAGTACCTTGTGCTCTTCTCCCTCTTTATTGAATCCAGGTGGTTGATAAACATCTTCTTCTATCTTGCGGTTCAAAAACGTGGATTTTACTTCCATGTGATGTATCTTCCATGATTCCTGAGCCGCGAGAGCGATGAGTAATCTCACCGATTCCATCCTTGCAACGGGAACGAACACTTCTTCGAAGACCACACCTTCCTCTTGCACGTACTCTTTGACTACTAGCCTTGCTTTGTGCTTCACGGACACATCTGCATCTTTCTTGATCATAAATTCCCACTTAAGATCCATGACTTTTTCATTGTTGGGAAGATCCACAAGCTCCCATGCAATGTTGTCGTGGATCGACTCCAACTCTTCTTTCATAGCATGACGCCAACACTCCTTCGTATTTGCGTCCACAAATTCCGCCGGTTCCTCGGCGCTTGCTAGACACGGTCGCCCAGTCCTTTTCAACTTGACCGGGTGTATCGTCCGAAGAGTATTCTCCGGATGTGGGTGTAACACCGGTTGTAGCAGTACGGGTGTAGGTGTTGGTGTCTTTTCCTCCTGTGCTTTCAGAGGTGAAACACAATTTTTTTCTGAAGATGCCAAACTTCCAATTCCTGGCATTTCTAACCCTTCCAAACCAGTCTTAACGCATGGGCTGCTTTCCGGCCCACCAACCACCGTCTTTGCTAATTTAGCCAGTGGTTTTTCACGTGGTGGTGTGCTCCCTTGAGAGGAGCTGGTCGCTTGGACTTGTCTAGCTTCACGATCACACCCATGTGAGGCGTCCTGCTGGTGGCTATCTCGGCTTGCTCCGGCCACATCCGTTGGGCTGCACCTTGGCACGCGCCCTCCGGTAGAAGTAGCACTCATTGTGCTGCGACGCGGCAGTGACGTGACTGCTTCAGGCCCTCCTGGCCGAGTGCCTCTTCCTTCCGGATGTTGAGCATGCTGCACGAGGCCACCTATTGCCGCGTGTGATGTAGCATCCGACATGGCTGGGCTCGCCTCGCCATTTTTTGAACTGCTCTTTCGGCCACAGCTAGCCTCTCTTGAACGCACAACACAAAGGCTCCTTCTCCATGGTCGTGCACACGCAGCTATCGCTGCATCCGCTCCAGCAAAGTTGGCACTTACATCCATAGCATTGACATAAGTTTCGGAATCACCCCCCGCATCTGTAGCATCGACGCGAGTTTCCGAACCATGATCATGATAGCAAACTTTTTCTTCCGCAAGCTCGACAATTTCTTTAGTCAACGCTTGTGAGTCTGGATCCTCCTCGTCCACAAGTTCACTCATCAACATCATGTCACCATCATCTCCTTGCTGGGCCATGAGCGCCTTCTGCTTCAGTGCTTCTTCGCAGTCAGCCTTGAAGTGACCGAGGAGACCACATTTATAACACCTCACTTTCTTGATGTCAAACTTTCTCCTCGGTGGTGCAGGCGCATCCTCGTCGTCCGAGTCGGCGAAGTTCTTTCTCGCCGAGTGCTGCTTCCCCTTCTTCTTGCTGCTGCTTGTGGACCCACCTTGCGTTTCCTTTGACAAAGCGACCCACTGCGCCCTTGTGAGCATCACAAGCTCGTCGTTCCTCCCGTCCCCAAGACTGTACCGCATCCTCTCATCGTGAGCCTTGTACCGTCCGACGAGATCGTCGATGGAGAGAGTCGCGAGATCGACGCACTGCTCGATCGCCGTGACAATTTGCAGGTACCGGGGAGGGGCCGCGCGCAAGAACCGCCGGACAACCGAGGCCTCCGTGAGGTTTTCTCCGAGCGCGCGAATCCGATTGACGAGAGTTGCCACCCGTGAAGCGAACGCGTCCACGGACTCATCATCGCCCATGACCAAAGTCTCATAGTGCCTTAAGAGAGTTTGGAGATTTGCTTGCTTGACGCGGGTGTGTCCCTCGAACTGGAGCTTCAGCGTATCCCACACCTCCTTCGCCGTTGCTTTGGCAATCAGGTGCTGGAGGACATCCATCGGCATCACTGAATAAATCGCCGACGCCGCCTGCCGATCCTTGCGGTGCTCGGCTCCCTCCTTCTTATACGCGTCGCCTCCTGGATCCACCGCGTCCCATAGCTCGTTGGCGCGGAGACCACACTCCATGAGGGCCTTCCAGACCCCGAAGTTCTCGCGATCAAACAGTGGGTATGACGAACTCGCCCGAGTAGCAATTACTTTAGCCGCACCGGAGTATTCCGCCAGCTGCTTGTTCTTCTCGTCGTCCGACATGACCTCCCGTTACTAGAAGATCAACCAAGCTCTAGATACCAATTGTTACGCAATCCCGGGTCCGCTAGCACCAGCGTTTCGGACCCACCTGCGTCACCAGACCCAACCGGAGAGCAACACCGACTTATGAGAGGCCTTGGGCCCTCTCTCCCCAAAAGACTAGCCTGTTAGGAGGGGATACCCTCACCCTTATAAATCGTGTTATGTCTCCTCCCACAACCGATGTGGGACTAAACCCAACAATCTCCCCCTCACACATCGGTCACCCATGGGCCCGCTAACACCAGCGTTTCCAGCCCACCAACCATGACCGACCACCAGTGAGTTCACCGAGATTTATTCCGGGCACCTGGGCTCTGATACCAATTGTTGGCCCAGACCCGACGCCGAGTACTTTCCGGCGACGGCGACGACCGACGACGAAGCGAAGCAACGCTGGTTACACTTGGTTCCTGCCCCAAGCGGCTAAGTGTGCATGTACAAAGCTAGCACCTCACTCCCTGATTGATTCCTTTGACAGAGATGTGCTAGTACTAGTTGGCCGTTGACCAAAAGCTAGCTTAGCTAGAACGATCAGCTTCGATCGATCTCCTAGACAGCTCTCTTACACACACGGCGAAACAATATTGATTGCCACGGGAGCGTGTCGCTCCCGTCAATACCTTTATTGCTTTGATCTCAATACAAAGAGTACAGGGGTACATGAGTATTTATATTAGCTAGCTAACCTGCCAACTAATCTATGTCCTACTCGGTGAAGGTTAGGAAACCTACACGGACACATGCATCTATACGTGCACCAGTCGGACACAGACAAAGATGCCGTGTTTAATCCTAACAGTGACGAGCCAGTGCGGGATGCTCACGGGATCTGCCACGTTGAGAAGTCTAATCCAACGGTTGTAGATGTCAAATCGCTGTGAGGAGTCCTACCTAGCTCTGTTTTACTATTTAGTAATGGCCATTGGAGTTCCTCCGCCAGATTTGGAAGCGTGGATAGGACAATGCGGCAAAGCCAATAGCGCCATCATCGGCCTGAATGATCTTACAAGAGCGAAATTCCATTGTAATGCGCGGACCCCTGATCATAGCTAGACTATGCGCGAACCCCTGATCGCATGCACAGCCAGTAAAGTGCATTACCAACAAGCGAGCCAGGCATAGCGGGAAGGCTAATTTGACAAGGAACGTCTATTGAGATGAGATTGCTCCAGGCACCAGCCTCTGAGGAGTAGACACATGCAAGGGGCTGAGAATTCGATCTGAACATGGACATCAAGACTACTTTGAAGGGGCTCAAAAGGCAAGCGCCGTGCACGTGGTCCTGGTCGTCGGCAGCGCAGAGCACGGCCCCGTTGAAGTATCCCCTCCAGAACTCCAAAAGGGACGGTCACGGGGAACTGCTCGTCGATGATGGGGTCGCACACAATGACCTCCTCTTGCAGATAATCTGCGATGAGGATGCGACCGTGGCGGCACCCAAGCAGATGGTTCTCTTCGGGCAAGCGATCTAAGTCGGCCAAGTAGCGGCGTGCGCTAAATCGCCCAAGGTTGAAGCGCACGGAAGGGATGCGGTTGGGCGGGTCCAGCACGGGACTGAAAGACGCCAAGGAGGGGCGGCTTCCGGTGACGCTGGTAGAACTGGCCGAGGAACCTGGCATCGGTAGCGAGGAAGGGAGGACGGCTGTGGGGAGAGATGGAGGAGATCGTCATCATCCAGCATGGCGGCGGGACGTGCTACTTGGAACCGCGATGGAAGACCCTGCCACGCTGGGTGCCAAAGGCAAGCTTTGTCCGTGTGCTCCGCCGTACGACGATTGATCTATGTTTGCCTTGGAGTTGCGTTGGTTCTAATTTGTTTCCTACACGATATCTGGAAAACACCCCGGACAACCCATGCATTAACGAACACAAATTTTTTTTGTGGGGTATTAACGAACAAATTTTAAACGGGTGGAAAATGAAAACTGCATTCAGTAGCAATTGTGCATGTCAAGGAGAGACGAATAAATTAGTTGATCCGAGGCCAACTCTTACCAATCCCCTAAAACCTGTTAGAGGAGTCAAAATCTCGTTTTACTCTTCTAATCGGGACCTAGCAGATCGCCTAAAACCTATAGAGGAGTAAAAAAATTACTCACTACTTATCCGGCGAGTATATTTACTCCACCAATCAGTGTCGGAGTAAAAATCCCCATGCCTCCTCCGCTTCTCCTCCTCCCAAATCCCCGTTGCCGACGAATCCCCCGTTGTTCCTGCAACCCCACGGTTGCCTCCATAGCCAGATCCTGTGGCCGCCGGTCCCCGCCACCCATCCACAACGCGGATCCGCAACACCACGAGCACAGCTTGGGCGCGCCCTCAAGCCGCCGTGACATTGCGGCCTATCACGCCGGCTCGTTGGCTTCCCCGGTCTCCCTGCGACGCCACCGCCATAGAGGAAACACCTCAGCGTCCGACAGCGCGGGCGTAGGCGACGAGGGTGGCCGAAATCACCAATCATGACACCAACATGAAAAAACTGGCTTGGGTCATTTCACACCGCCGACCTCGCCGCCCGTGAGTACGACCGTTGCCAGGTCCGGCTACACGGCGCCGGTTCCCGCCTCAACTTTCCGTGGGGTAAGGAGATGTCGATGCTTGACCCGCCGCCATCATAGGTGGTGAATGCACCGACGGCTCTGGAGGACTGGGAGGCAAGGGAGCGACGCACGACCGAGGTCATTGACGAGGAGTACATGGTAGACCTTCGCCCCAGTACCCTGGGCAGCGGCAGGCAGAGCGCAAGCTGTTTGTGGAGCTCGCGGGCGGCGGGGGGAGGTCATCATCCTCTCAAGTGATGTGGAGGACGGGGGCAGCGACGACAACTTCGATGTTGAAGAATGGCCGAGGATCTTCCCTGACTCCGGCGATGATGACACAAGGCCACACCCCATGGGCGATGGGATTTCTAGGGTTGAGTGGCTCGCTCTCGCAAAGTCCGATTAGTAAGGTTTATTTATATTTGGGTTTAAACTAGACTATGTTTCGGTGCATATTAATGTAAAGTTTAAACTAGACTATGTTTTGGTGGAAGTTTGTTTAAAAATGAACCTTCGTTCCTCACATTCACATATGTTTTAATCAAAATTCAAATTTTTAAACCGAAAAAACATTCAAATTTTCTTTTTACTCCATTGAATTAATGGGATCGGCGGAGAAAATATATTCCACTAAGTTTACCCCCTCTATTTTACTCCTCTATTTTTAGGGGGGTCGGCTAGAGTTGGCCTGAAACAAATAGAGAGCTGAATAATTTTGTTTTGGAGAACACGCCATGGACAGACATATCATTTCCATAGAAGAATGGCCAAGAGGCCGAACTGTGCCCTTTCAGCTTGCAACACTGATTTGTGGTAGTATTAGCTGGCCAATTATACTCGGCAACATCCGTTACATACACACCTCTCCCCTTGTAATTGATTACCCATGTTCCATTAGACAGATGTTCATGCTAATTAATGTGTAATCATATTTTTCTATCCCACAAGATTTCCAGCATATGATGGAGCCAGCTCTTGAACGGACTGCAGTTCCCTTTTGCCAAGTGTGGGCGCGTCTGCTTGGTTTGTTTCAGGCAACATGTATAGTTACGTAGGAATGAATGATGCAAAGTTCGATTGCAAGATGATTACGTAGGATGCGCGAGATTGCGGGTGGCGACAAGGCAGCAGGTGTAACGAGCAAAGCGTTCTACTGCAGCTATCCAGGGAACTGACGGCAAGAACATGGTGCATGTCCGACTGCCGGAACATGCATGGCACAGTTTAAACGATATGTGGGCTTCATGAGTACATACATGAAAAAACAGAAAGAAATCTTTCAAAACTGAAAGCCTCTCACCTGGCCATTGAATCTGTAAAGACGCTTTCTGTCAGCAGAAGCTGCTCACTTGGTCATTAGGAAATAGGGCTAAAACATAATCCCACTCTTCTTTGAACTAGCACGCAACTGTTGAAATCAGTTTTTGGCACGGAAGAAAACATTATTAAGATGGTCTCAAATGAAGAAGTGCTATACATGAAGAAGTTTCGTATTGTCGACATGAACATCTTTGAAGTTTGGGTCATCGCCATCCGGTCTCGTCTCGAGGGCGGAAGTTGTGCTCGAAGTACTAAGATTTTATATTAAGAGTACTGTTTGGCCGATTAAGTCTCCAAGACGTCCTCGTATGAGAAAATGTTCTACATGGATTGTCTTTGCCTCGTCAAAACCATCGGTTTTGATATAAAATGGTCTTAATCCGAAGTCGTATGAAAAAGTTAGAACCCGCACAGTCCGACACTACTGTGAGCAAAATATGACGCCCGGACCAGACAGACATATGACTTTGTCTGATGGGTCGCGTGAGTTATTCCATGTTTTGCGCGGGTGTTTCGGCGCTGAAGATTGCCTTGAATCGAAAAGAAATCAAAATGAAAATTATTCGTCTCTTGGAAACGGTTAAATTTGCTTTTGAGCTCATCTTCATCCAAGGTCGTTTGTGGCTTGTGAGACCCAAAAACCGAACTACTATATCAAATTTAACTAAATTCGTGTTCGTTTAATTTTGGAAAGATTTGGATGTGATTTGGAGTCATTTTATTGCACGGAAAGTTCAGTCGCCTTATAAATAGATGTGTGATAACGGCCGATTGAATAACATACAATCGACAAATAAAACATTTACCTTTACTTTTTATCTTCTCCCTTATTTTCTTCTTCCACGTTCTTAGTTCGTTCTTCAAGTAGCAGGGCAGTGATATATGAGGCCTTAGGGGCGATCAAGTCGACCTAGGGTAGCGCATAGCCACCGCGCGCCCTAACGGGGTCCCTCCAGTAAGTGTGAGGTTTCGGGTCTACAAAAGCATCTGCATGATTGCTTGCGTGCCGCGCTTCCGGACGTGTCTCCTTGGACATGAGCTGTGGTGTATCACCCCGGTGTCGAGCGTACACGGTGACGTGTTCATGTGCGAACATCTACAATGTACTGAAAGTGGTAGCAGGTTGTGTGAATATCCTTTGCTTGCTCTCACTAGTAGAAAACGGGCTTTTAATTCCGGTTCGTAAGGGCCTTTAGTCCAGGTGAAAATATAATACTTTTTTGGATTTCTTTTATTTTTTTTCCAGTATTCTAATCTTTAAATGATTTTTCCCCAATATTCTAATCTCTAATCGTCCCTCCTAATTGCGTCAGTGTGAAGCACTGATTCCAAATCAGTCTAACTTCCCGGCCGGTCACCCATCCACACACTACTCCAGCCCGAGAATGCATAACTTCCGAGTTCTATTTTCCTACTTTCCAAGTCCGCACTTGTTGTTTTCGTGACAATAGTAAGCTATCAATCCTATTAACCCTTAGGTCTTGATATCACACGATTTATTTATTTGAATTCCAAAAATTACTAAAATAAAATATGTAATAATAATATTGAATTTCAATGAAAGCTGAAATAAGTAATACTACTATTTTATTCATTTAATATGGTATAACTAATATCCTTAAATATGTAAATCTAAATTCGACAAATAATATATCCATTATTATCAGAAAAATGTAAGGAATCCAAATATGACATCAATTTTTTTTACATTTTCGTTTGTTTTTTTTTCAAAACTGAAATGACGATAGGGTGGGGGGTAGAGTTTGAAAATTAAAAACAACTAACATGGCAATAAAGCAATATTAACTAATTACAAAAAATAAATTATTGTCAAACAACAAAAAATAAGTTAATTATATCAAAGTGGCAATAAGAATTACTTTTTAATATAGCAAAACTAATTGTATAAAGTATAATTAAAGGCTAAACAACTATTTATACAAAACACTAACAAAATTAATATTATAATTCTGAAATTTTATATACTTTTGTCTAACAGAAGCATACTACAACATGTTAAAATGTACAGAAAGAACTAAATAAAAATAATTAAAAAATAAATAAATGACTAAAACAACTGTATAAGCAAAACAATACTGTTTTAATTAAAATCCTAATTTAGATTATTTAATAAAACAAATAAATATTAATGTGACAGCAATCTAACATGTCTAGGAGAAAAAGGAATTAAATTAAAAACTATTTTTAAACTCAAGTGATTGGCAATCTATGGTTTAAAGTAAATTTGAACAAATTAAAATTTTAAAAATTCAAATTGGAAGACTAATGGCGCAGATAGAAAATAGACAAAATTTTGAATTTAATGCAAAAAGAATCACTCAAAAATATCAAATAAAAATATATAAGGAATTTAAAATAGAAACTAAAAACAGAAAGCAAATGAAAAAACATACCCTTTAGTCCAGGTTCGTAACACAAACCGGGACTAAAGGTCTAACCTTTAGACCCGTCTAACCTTTAGTCCCGGTTGGAGACACCAACCAGGACTAAAGCCTCGTCCCCTTTTGTCCCGGTTTGTATCATAACCGGGACTAGAGGTAGAAAATGAATTGGGACTAATGACTAGCCGTTGGAACCGGGACTAATGGTCACATTAGTCCCGGGCCGAATCCAAACCAGGACTAATGATCGAAACATAAGTTCTGTTTTCTACTAGTGTCTTGTGATCCTAGACAGAATCCTGTGTCTATGAAGTTTGCTCGACTACAGACTGAAACCAAATCCGTTCTTACGAGTCACGACACTTTGGTCGGAAAAGCAATACTACATGGCATCACTACAGGATCAACATGGTGCATGCTAGCTATAATTTTCTCTACCATTCCAACCACGGTTCGGCCAAACATTGCCTTTCTGCTAAAATGACTAAACACGTGGACTTTCCGCACCTAGGATGACACTTTGTAGCACATTCTACAACAACTTCCTGACATCCTATTAGTTCAAACTAAATAGCATTGTGCACACTCTCTAGTCACATATCCTACGAGGCACTAGCATGGTGTTCACTTTCGATGAGATTTCGACGAAATTCACCGAATTTCATTCATTTCAGCACTCACTAAAATATTTACATTTCAGCCAAAATATTTCAGCAATTTCAGTACTACAGATGAATTCAAATATTTTTTAGTAATAATTTCAAAAGGTTCAAATATTTCATTGATTTCAACCAAATATTTTGGCCTTTTGGCTGAAATGCAAACTGAAATAACTGAAATTCACTACATTTCGGTGATTTCGGTTGGTGTTGAAATTTTTCTGAACTGAAAATAAAAACCTTGGGCACTAGTAGTTTCCTGCTATTAACAGCAAGAGCACAAAAAAAGGGCACCGATGGATCACGAGTTCACAACAACATTAGATCAAACATCGACGATATGCTTTTCACACCACAACTGTCAACCGTACACACACAAAAAATATATAGCTATGGATGATAATCGGCAATGAAACACCCATTACTGAAAAGAAAACATGACAAACACAAATATGTAACAAGATGCAGCGGAATCCAACTTGAATTGTTACTTGGGAAAGTTGAAATATCTAGTATTAGGTGTTCAAAAGCATCTTGCTACATTAGGCTATATTAGCATGTGTATATATTTAGATAACAAATAATCAGTGTTGACCACAATGATGCATTTAGTCAAACTCGGTGAGACCTGCAGCAACCATTCCTTCACCTAGACAAACACACACATTATTAGTTTAGTAACAAAAATAAAAACATTGTAAGAAATATGAAATTCCTGGATACATCTTGTTTGAATACCGATGTAAAAAAATCAAATCCTTGAAGAGTTTTAAGTTTTAACACTAATTTTTTAAGGTGGAGTTCAATGCTACAACTTATAACAAAATTAACTATTAGGTTTCTTAGGACTCCTACTTGCCCGAGGTCATGTGGGCAGTTAAAGTAAAGTTGGGTTTTGCCTATGTCTAAACAAAAAGAAGGGGACCAATCTATGGCTTTCATATTTGAAATTATGAAATATATAGATGGAATGGGAACTCTAGGCATGTCAGATGCTCCAAGTCTCTCACAATCTATATTCATAAAATCTTCTTACCTGTTAAATCATTTCAGCACATTAGCAACCAGAAAATCATCTTAGTTATCATGGAGCATTTTATTTATTAGATCCACACTTAATGGTTGTACCTGGAAGCATACGAATTCAGACAATTAAAAACGGTTTCGATGAGAAGACAAATAGACAAGAGAATGCAACAAGTACTGGGTTAAATATAAGAATGGCCTTGAGAAAAATATATCTATATTCATATATGATTTGTAACTCAAATTTTATGCAAAATCGAATACAATAGAACTTAATAAAATAACTAACTTTGTCTAGATTCCACCAGTAGAAAATGAAATCTTGTTTGTTGTAAAACACAAATGATATTCCTGAAAATAGTATATGTGCCTAAGTCGATAATGAAGAATTTTGCTCATAAAATAATATTGTCTAGCATTTTTATCGTGTAAACCCATCCCTACTCACATCAAGGACATAAAAAAATAAAAACATGCCCAAGCTAGCTAATAAACCATAGAATCAAAAGTGTAAGTGGTTATTATGTTGGAATTAAATGGAAATTAATTGCAGACCAGAAATGCAATAATTTCTTGTGTGGTATAGATGTACTAACCACATGAGGTATTTTCTCTTTAATTTATCAAGTGACGGAGATAATTAATTGCAACATGAATAAAAGAACACTTGGATTCAAAGGAAATTGAATTACGGTGTTATGAAAAATAGGAAGCTAAAAATACATGAAAGTACTAGTTACAAAATATATGTGGCTTTGAGATTTCAAGCACGCCAACTAAGTTACTCATCAACATTTGATTTACATTGTATTCATTTGAAACTTGATTTGGATTGTCCAAAAATGAAGACAACTACATTGGAATTGGTAAACCAAGATATAATCCGGATGTAATTTAAGTTTGACTATATAGTAGAGGAACAAATTATGGTAAGCCCACATTGTTTGACTATCTAGTAGAGGGACACTTGCTGACAATTGCTATTAAGCCTATGTTTTTTATGACTTAAGATACACAAACAGATGCTTGAGTATCCATGTATTGTACATAACTAGATTAGGTTACTCCAACAATACAAGGGTTAATGATGAGGAATCACCTGGTGCATAGCAACTCCGGAAAGGATGACACAAAAGGAGAAAATTATGTAGTTCATCAAATCTCTTGGACTCCATTGACTTCAATTGAACCATGCATATACTTCGGCCCACATCTACGAAATTACACCAGTATCCCACTATAGTTCCCCTCCCTCCCATCCATCCTATACTGTTCAGAGGTATGACAAGAATGCTATGCATTTCAATGGCCTTGTGCAACATCCATGTGGCAACACGATGGCAGTAGATGTTTGTTTGCAACAATTGGAAATTGTAAGACAGTATTGCGAAGCCAATAACTCCATCCTCAACTTGGGTGATCGGAAGGATGCAGTCCCAGAGATCATTTGTAAAAGGAGGGCCCCTAATCATAGCGAGGCTCTGCTCTTCGTGATCAAACTCTAGTATTCCAGTATAGGGCGTAAAAGGCGGCAAGTAAAGGGCATCACCAACAAAGGTAGAAGGGAAACGACCATCATGGAGCTGACATGAAGTCCATGTTGAGATGATATTACTCCATGTGTCCGTCTCTCACAAGTAAAAACGGGTGAGGGATCTCTTGTCTATTGAAGGCAACAACAGTACCCCAAAGGGAGTGGACTGGTATCTGTCGTGCTCGTGTCCCTGCTCGCCTACAGCGTAGAGCACTGCTCCATTGACAAAGCTCCTGAAATATGAAGGAATGGACATGCGACATCGGTCACTTGTGATGGGATCACACACCACACAACCTCTCCACATGGCTAGTAACTCAGGAGGACACGACCATGGCGACAATCGAGCAGACTACATTTGTGGTTCCCGCAACTGCATCATCCGAAGGAGATGCGCTCAGGAGGGGTGCGGTCAGGAGGGTCCAATAATGGGGTGAACATGAGTTAGCTCTGGTTCACGAAGACACTGAGGAGTGGCAACTTTTGGTGATGGGCGTAGAAGGAATGCGGGAACTTGGGGTCCAGACCCGGTATAAATATAGGCCGGCCGAATATTTCAGCCCATATTGAATTTCTGGCATAAACCAGTATCGTATCTGTTCGATATGGACCATTCTATAAGTATAGTCATTTCAGTCTTCCTCAAAGGATCTCCGATCTATTGTGCAACCTTCCATTCAAAACCCACCCCACATGAATACTTCACCCCTTATCACAACTCCAATACCCAGGGGCATCTGTCTCTAGCACAAATCTTTTCCTAAAATCAGGGAGAACCAACACAAGGGCCTCAATTAAACCTTGCTTGAGAACATCAAAGGATTGCTTTGGATTGTCCACACAAATGGTACTCCTTTCTTTAACATGTTCATGAGAGGTCTCTTAATTATGTCTATACAGGATGAGTCACATCTAGACCGGAGCCATGCGGAGCACAAAAAGTGAAGAGAAAGGATTTGTTCACCGCTTTAAGCCATAGAGATAGAAGTGAAAGTTGTTCCCATAGAATGAGATTAGATCCCGCAAGTGAGCTATTTGTACCGAAGCTTACACGAAGCAAAGTTGAAACGGGAGCTTTCCCACCATGGCATCCAACTCTTCTCTTCCGTAAGCAAATGGGCTTTCAATGAGATAGGGAGTTGTAAAATTTCACCATTGGGTGGGGCTGGCTATGATTGCTAGATTGGATAAAATATATGTGTCCTGCGCTAGGCGGAATCATTGTTTCACTCCTCCAAGTATTCCTTGTGAATGAGTAAAGCCTTTATCTATCACTTCGGTCGGAGACATATTAATTACCTTTTTTTTATCTTGGGACCCTTGAAAGCTCGCTTCCCCTCCTAAACTGACGGAAACCGATGCCTAAGAGATACGTTATTTGCAGTCTCTGAGCTTGATTGCACATGTTTTCCTGCTCATACATGTGTTTTTGCACATTTCAGAAATCCTCTTTTGCTTGGCTATCTGAGGAAAGATGTCTTATGAGGAGGGCTGGACAATGTACGTAGTGAGCCTGCTACTATCAGTGTGAAGATGATCATCTATCTTTCTTTTTAGGATTTAGTGTGTGTGTGTGTGCTTGTTCTTAATGGAACGTGCAAATCACCCAATCATATCAGGATGGGTCCAATGGGTCTAATTTTTGTCTGTATTGATCACTTACCCACGCTATAAGAAGAAGGGTGTCATGGAAGAGTTTGGGGTCCTGCATTCAATCTGACTGATGACTCCTTGAACTGCTGGCTGGGCCCTGCATTCAATCTGACTGATGGCTCAAGATAAGTACGAGACGTACTTGAGATAGATAATTTATGTATTTCGCTATTTCGAATACCTAAACTCCCGTGTGCTAATTTGCTAATACAAACCTTATCAATAATACCAACACGCCATCTTATCCAAGATTAGAAACCTCTCTTTCTCTCATAGAGGAAACCTCACTGATGCATTCAGGGCTCTGCATTTGAAGCATTCCTACCATCCATATATAGGGAATCCACACCGTCGGCTTGTCGATCCGGGATCGCCGACAATTGGGTGGAAGGTCGGAGAATCCAGTCTTCAGTGGTGCTTCCATGGTTCTTGGATAGTAGATCAGAGAGGAAGGCTAGTAGAAATGTAGTTGTTTTCGTTCTCTTGTTATTCTTTTATCTTCCATTTGAATTCCGTGATTTATCCTGCTATTTGGAGAGTAGATGATATGGTCTTTCTTGGGCTTGGCTTTCAAAGTGCAGTTCGAAAAGAGTGAGTTGTTGTCAATGGCTGGAATGGAATATATAGATAAGATGGAAAATATGGCTTTCTTTCCATCTATGTATTTGAAGTAGTAAGCTTATCTTTTAGGTGGGAATAGTTTACAATCGAGTTTGAAAGCATTAATGAAGTGAGCCTATAACATCAAGGTCATTTTTTACCTTTTCATTTGAAAGTATCCATAGGCAAGGAAGGCTACCTATTGATACGTAACGAAAGCCATCTCTGGCTATTCATTTTTAGGGTGGAAAAGAGTGCTCCATATCCATATATGTGCTTGGAGGGAAGGCCGCATCTTTAATTGTATTCTTTTTCGAGGTCATCCTCTTCAGCATGTGTTAGTAGTGCTAGTTTTTAGTTTTTAGTACCTAAAGGGTCTATAGAAAGGCTTAGAGGATCCTAAAGTGTCAGTTTATGTTGGAATTGCTTTGCTCTTTTCAAGCAAATAAGCCTGAAAGAAAGTGCTTTTATTTGAGTTGAAATGAAAGAAGAAATTGTCTATCTAGATAGATTATGTGTATTATTCGGTCCATGCTTGCCCTTCTAGGCCCTTTAGATCTATATCTATCTTACTACCGAAAAGGGTTTTAGGAGGAGCAGAGCAAGTCGCATTTACAGCCAGCAGTTCTTATGTGCGTAACTCCCTCTAGTATTCCAATAACCTCCTTTCCTCCAATATGGCACTGGTATTCAAGTATGCGGCTCGTATTAGTATGACAGGCGTTCAAGAGACCATAATTCTTTTCATAGCCTTCCCTTCAATATGCCATCTTGTCTTGCGGCGTTATATCCTACCAAACGAGCCTGTGCTCGGGGAGCACTCCTTCTATCATTCATAAAAATCTCCTTGGTCGTAAAGCTTTGCTTTGCTTTCATTTACCAAAAATGCCATTGGAGTTTCCAGCCGGGAGGCGCAGTCTCGTACACGCAACTTCTCTTCCTCTTTCGAAAGTTAGCAAAGCGGTGTCAGGTTGGAAGCCTGCGGGCCAGTCTGATACAACGTAGGTTGCAGATGTGCTCCTGTGGTATAAAAGTCTCTAATGAAGCCTCGCAACCCTAATTCTAACCTTGCATCCTCCACATCTCTCCACGGAGCGGCGGCGCCTCCGCCGACGTAAGCCGATGGTGGCTTGTCAGCGTCGTCTCCTTCCATTCTTCTCCACCGGCCGACTATCCACGTCCTGCTCCTCGTGCTCCTACTTCGCATCCACTTCTTCCGTGGCATCGCTAGAGAATATGATGCAGGCCCCGGTGATAGAGCTGCAGTAGCACTAAGTGCTTGGGAGGGCCAGCCTTTTCTACTGCTTTTCGGATTGTTGATTCTGGAATTCATTGATTCTGCTTTGGTTTTCCACCAGTTGAATGTAACTCTGCTGTACGTTTTGGTTCTGATTGGTTCAAACCTTTTTGAGGAATTTTCTCTCATTTTCATTCTAAATTTCAAATTTTAGTTTGAGATTTTCGTCCAAGTTTTTTGAATTTTTTTCCCGAAATACTCGTCCATTTTGTTCTGGCCCGGTAAAAAACCAAAAACCGAATCCAGAACCTTGGCGATGACTGCTACGGTGGGAGGGGGAGGAGGATCTCCCAGAGCATGCCGTCGTTGTCCGGCAGCGATGCAAGCGCCTCCGGTGAGGTGTTAATTTTCTCCCTCATGCTGATTGGGGCCGGGGGGATCGAGACGATAGAGGAGGTCAAAGGTGGATTCGTTCACATGAAGAATACGTTCGCTCCAAGTGGAATAAATAACGGGGTTTGCTACACCAACGTCAAGTTATCGGGTTAGGGGCTGCCCATAAAGGTAAATGCTTCCTATCTGTAGTCTGAAGGAACGCCAACGCCAGACCGCTCGAACGCCGTCGATTCATTCGAAAGCCGACGCTCAAGATTTTGAGGTGGTTTGTAAAAATAAATCCCCGAGCGGAAATCCCTCGCGGCCCCATCATCCCTAACCTCTCGCCCCAGCCTTGCGTCGCCAAATCCACTCCTCCGTCCATCTCCCATCGCGACTTCACCGGTCAACTACGCCCTCGCCATGCGACCTCACAGGCCAGCTCGATCTGCCTCACATCCCCATCTCACCGGACAGCTTCCACCCCCATTCCTCCTTCGATCCTCGCCGCCGAGCAGCACGGCTACCCAATAGACCTCTCCACCAGTGCGACCCCCACGCAACGTTGCGCTTGCGCCATCCGGGCATTAGCAGGCCGAGCACCCCATCCGCCACGGCGTTTCGTCCTTCGCCAGGATCCATTGAATCGGCTGCATCCTGGGTTACACTGGCCGGCCAGAGAATAAGCATTTGGATTGCAAAGTTCCACCCTATTTGAAGCAACGCATCTCCAGATCGAAGGTATGTGCGCTTCGCCCATGTCCCAGATTAGGGATTTGTAATTTTTGCAACGGAATGTTTTTTGTAATTCATCCAGCAGACGGAATAAATTGTTATTTATGTTCATTTGCCTGCCTAGTATTGATATGAAAATTCTTTTATTTCAATTTTTCTGAGCGCTTCAAATCAATTTGACAAATGTTGTGAAATTTTTATTTCAATGCTTCGTGTATACATAGCTTCCAAGTATACGTACCCACAATTCGGTCAATTTGTTTTTTTTTTCATTTCTCAAAATTTCATGCTTCCACATAAGACTAAATTGCACCCTTTGCACTTTTACAGCTTCATACACGAATGCTTCTAAATTGTCCCCTTTTCGATACAGTCGTCTAGAAAAATGCTTCCATGCCAATGGCACCAACAGATGCTCCTTGTCATGTCACCAAGCTTACTACTGCAAATTGTCATGTCTCATATTATTGAGTGTCATATTTCATGTTTCCTACATTCTTGATGTCATCAGTCAACATATATTAGTTCTAATGTATTGCTTCCATACAACTAATTCTACCACACAACGAATCTATCACTTTATTCATTGTAACACATTTTTCTCAAGAATGCTAACACGTTACATTCCTTATGTTGTCCGGTGACACTCCACAATGACTACAAAGAGTCGTCCATGTTTTCCAAAAATCCATGCTTCCAAGTAATGTCGCTAATATGCCTAGGGCACTATTTTCTTGCTTCCTATCCATTGTGCTTCTACATTGTTACTAGTAGAACGCCCGTGCGTTGCTACGGGCTTTTGAAACTACATTATGATGTTAATAACGGATTCTACGGCCGTGTGTCGCTACGGGCTTTTGAAAAGAAGTTAAGATGCTAATGATGGAGCTAGCTAAAATAACCGAGAACAATGTCATCTCAGCTTACACGACAATCAACTAACACACTTCATACTATCAAATCCTCCACACATGTCAATGGACGCGCCCGGTCATTGACCAAACATGAGAGAGAAGGAAAAAAGGTGACCCAACCACACCCCTCATATCATCCCTAATGTCCTATACGTCCGGGTTGTCCGCAAACCCTCTATTGACACCATATATGGAGAGATATGTGGATTCGCGGACACGGTCCATCTTTCTTTGTTTTCTTTCTTCCTCTTCATCTCCACCAATAACATGCAAGTGAGGGAGAAAAATGTGGAACATGAGTGCATGCACAGATAAAAAATGGCTCAAAACGGACACAATCAGACACTGACACTACTGGAATCTGGGAATTTGCCATCAGCCAGCTCTTTGCCATCTGCCAGCTGATGGCAAAGAACGTCTTTGCCATCTGCTTATAAAAAACAGATGGCAAAGAACTGACAGATGGCAAAGAACATTGTTACCATCAGCCAGTTCTTTGCCATCTGCCAGCAGATGGCAAATAATCTTTGCCATCTGCCAGCAGATGGCAAAGAGGCTGGCAACTCCAGTGGCCGTTAAGAGGGTAACAGCATACCAGCCCCATCTCTTTGCCATCTGACAGCAGACGGCAAAGATTCTTTGCCATCTGCTCGCAGATGGCAAAGACGTGGGTTTTTTTTTCCAGGTAAAAAAAACTACGGGGCGTTATCCCCTCCCTCATGCGTGCACCCCGGGCCCCCTCCCCATCGCACCACACCACTCGGCCCCGATCCCCACCCCCACCGTCCACCGCTTCCCCCCTCAC
>LR738711.1:16801436-16821323 GCA_902687465.1 Secale cereale
CCGATCCCCACCCCCACCGGCCACCGCTTCCCCCCTCACCGGCGACGGTGGAGAGCACCGTGCACCCTCGCCCTCCCTCCGCCGGAGCGGCGATCCATCCACCCGATCCATCCACCCCGGATCCATCCACCCCACCCTCTGCCTTCTCCGACTCTGCCTCCTGCCGGGTGGCCCGGACCGACGGCCGCGCCGAGATGCTCTGCGTCGGGAGCTCCGTCTCGCCCCGGGACTGCCGCGAGCTGGTCCGCTCCTGCGCCGCCCTCGTCGAGAAATTGGGGGGCCGTGATGGTGAGATTTCCCCCTTACTTTGTTCTCCCGAATAGCATGCAGTAGACTGCAATGCTGCCACTTTCAAACGAACTTTAGGAGGCTGTTGTATAATTAATCAGTCAGATCTACGTTCCTTGCAATTCAGTGCTCAACTCATGAAATTTTGTGTTAATTGTTATTCAGTGCTCAACATTTCCTCAGGCTGTAGGTGAACATTATTTTATTTGTTTGTGTTGATGTTCATGTATTATGACTTTATTTTGTGTAGTTGCGGGGCATTCCTATGATCTGTTGCATGCTGCTGTGAAAACAGCCCTGTTATCCCCTCGTCACCAGTGTCAATTTCCTTGGCCGTATTACAGAGACATTGGAGAAAACAGTTGCGAGATGGGTACCATTTCTCTGGATGTAACAACCCATCCATCTTATCAGGTGCTTCCCAGTGATGGCTCAGTCCCGCCGAGGTCAGCTTGGGACAGTTATACATGGACCAACATAGTACCAGCATTAGATTTAAGGATGTTGTATGACATTCGTCTGTGTTGCGCTGTCTTCTAGTAATGTTTTGGCTGTGAACATGATATAGAACATAAGGCAATATATGCTAAAGTGCAACTAGAATCCCAGAAGTGTACATCAATATATGCTAAAGAGGCGCCTCGCTCCTGTCCTTCCTGTTAGTGTTTGAAGGATATCTCATCTCTTATCTTGCTCCGGCATGAGACATCGAATTGAGATGCCACTCAGCTCTCAAGTAGGCGGCGGAACGTCATCGCTCCTTGTTGCTGCTCCCCGTCCTACTAGTATGTTTGAACAAGTAGGCGAGCCACAGGTTGCCCACCCACAGCACGCTCAGCAGTATCCCGGACCCAATCACCACGATCCACGACGCCCACGCCCACGTCGGCACAGCACCGTAATTGACAGTGATCAGGTACGTGCCATCCATGATTGACAGTGATCTGGTACGTGCCACGCTCCTCCTTGTCATCTCTCTTCTCTAGTACATATTCATGGATCTGTTTTTGTGTTCTGGCCCTTGCTATGTCAATGATTTTGAATGTCTATATGCAGTGCTAGTTGGATGGATTAATAGATATGTTGAGCCTATACATTTTGTATTACCTAGATGGATTAATCAATGTGCTTTCTTTTTTGTTTTCTTGATGTGTCCCAGCTACGCATCTTCTTTTCTTGCTCATAGTATTTTCTTGTGTGCTGATGGTTGCAATTATATCTGATACAAGTTGTCCTACTGCTTGTGGTGGTTGCCCAGATGCCAACAATGCATGGGAATGGATTCATCACCCAGTGACGTGTCTCCTTGCCGATTATGGTTGGACCCTTTGCTGTTCGCGGAACCCATAATTCATCCCATAGTTCTTCCTCAACATTGGTCGGGGGTGGGATGGACCTACACATCCATCAAGGTAACTATCGGGGGTGGTGTTCACGAATCGGGGCAGTATGAGATAAGATCGATTACATGGGTTGTGCCTTTGCAGCAGGTGTTTTGGATGGGAGGGACATCCAAGTTCTATTTTTGTATTTGTCTCTTTTTTGATATGCTGCAAGTAATTGCTATCATCATGAACATTAGGCAATACTATTTTGGTGATATCTCAACAACCATTTATCTGAATTGAGCAAACTCAGTCCCTTTGGAAAGATATCAACAAGCTTAGAAAAACTGATTTTGGTGTCATCTCGAAATTATGTACAGATTAATACCAGTTTTCAGAACACTAATCTTGTCCAATGATTCAGTCATCGGAAGCAATTCTATGCACCTACTTTGATCAGGAAACTGCATATTTAGGAACTAGGGACTGTCAAAGAGGTTATCCTTATGTTGTAGAACAGAGATTGTACTCAATGAACGATAGCAGTTTTGTTTGCAAATAGGTTCAGAAATTTGGTTTCCTGCACACATCATATCAGTAAGGCAATAGCTAGGCAAAGTGTTCTATTCAGATTTAGTCATGACGGGTCTGTTTTCCACTGTAGAGAGGAAAAAGTAGGGACGGTGAAGCCTTGGGTTACATGACAAATGCAAAAAACTTTTCAAACAGGTATACTTTTCTTCGTGCTTTTTGTATATGTATCTATGAGAATTATGCAGTATCATATGGCAATTTGTTTATATTCTCAGGTGTGCCTGCAAGGGAACATTGGATTTCAGCCATATTATTGGTTCTGCATACAAGGATACTATCAAATGGAGTTGAAATTGCAGCTGCGTTAAGTTTGGTGACAATTGCGAAGGATTGGTTGAAAGAACAGAGTCACAATACAGGAAACTGTAAGCTGTTACCATTAGCTTGAATAAATGTACACTGCTTAGTACATTTTTGATTCCAGTGCTTTAGCTTTCTTGGATAGTAGAGTTATTATAGAATAAATTTGTGTCAGTATAGACACAGAAACATACATATAGTTGTACAAGGATAGTAGAGTTATTATAGAATAAATTTCTGTCAGCATTTACCTTGACTTGGTTTATGTTTGATATGTAATCTGATTAATGGTATACGGAAACAACTATAAAATCTACTTTGATTTGCAAGGTACCCCCAATTTCCATACTTTCGGTGTTTTTATTCTCCATTTAGTGCAGCTCCGTCCTAGATAATATTGCTTGGTTTGTTGTCGAGTCCTATATTTGCTTAAGTGACGAATAGACCAAGTTCATCTACTATAGATATTTTTTCCCCAAAATGAAAAAGATTGACTTTGAGCATGGAATTAATAATCTATGTGCTTGAATTTACCAAGAATTATGTTTGTGTTGGATGTGCAGAATAGTAATACACGCAACAAAACATATATCTGGAAAAGTTTACGCCGTACTGATGGATTAGTTATTCTGCTCTTATTCCATGTTAGTTAAGAAGCAGATGTTTTGTGTCGGTTTCGGTTGTATGCCTAAATGTTTTTCGCCGCAGAAATAGGTCTTATATTTAATGCGACCTACTTTTTTCTCAAATAATGATATCTGCATCCCCTGATGTTGTAGGCCATGGTTTGACTGATTACGGCCAATTAGAGCATGTATATTTATATATCTTGCTTTTTTTTCTTTTCTTTGGTTATGGCGACCCAAGATATTTGTTGGTGGTGTTGCAATGGTCATCTTGCTTATTCTTGTGTCTGCTGCTGCTTATTTCTTGGTTCCTTACTACCACTTATGGCCACATTACTTTGCCTTACATGTGTAGGGTTATGGCTATTGTGGGCTAGTCAAGCAGTGACTGGGTCATTGAGTTCCTGGTGTCCTTAGTTTGCTGCAGGGTACCCTAGTGGCAACAACTCCTTGCCTTAGTTTACTGGACTGCAACTTGCCCAAACCATACCCTGATCCGCAACTCTACTTTTCTCTTCAATTTTTGCTCCTGGTGTGCTTTGGAACTTGGTTGCCTAGCGCAGCTTGCCCCCTTAGAGCCTAGCATAATTTGTATTGGAGCAGACTTTAATTAATTAGATGTGTGATGTGTCTGTTTACAAAATATTTGTTTTTTTTTGTAAGTTTATCATGTTCCAGGGGCTACACATGCCTTGATAATAGCACCACAAATGTCCAGGTTCATATGCAGTTTTAAGTTAGTACTACTACAAGACAACGTACGAACTTTGAGTGTATCTTTCGATAGTTAAATTCAGTTCAAATGAGGAACCTGTAGTGCCGCCTTTGTTCTTCAGTTAAATTCAGTTTAAGATGTGGAACATGTAGTGCCGCCTCTGTTCTTCAGTTAAATTCAGTTGAGACGAGGAACCATTTTTACTCGCTCATGAGAAATAAGTGTGTACTACTACGACACCGCGTGCGAATTTTGAGTGTATTGTCTCTACTGTTGCTCCGCGATAATCATCTCTTAACTGCTAAGTTGATCTTGTTAACTGCCACGATTTAGTCGCAGAAGCTATGCATTGAAATAGGAAGTTCCAAATTGGTTTCTGTAATAGTTAATATTATATTTTGCAGAAGTTAAAACCCTGAAAAAGTGTGCTAAAAACGACAGTTTCCTAAGAATTTGCAGCAGTTAAACCCTGATTTGCAACGGTTAAAACCCGAAGCTATTTTCCTTTTTCCTATGAAGGATCACAAGTTCACAACTACACCGAATACAACAAACCTGTTCTCATATCGTGTGAAAAACTACTTTATTCTTCTTTATGTGTTTTCTGATTCATGTTTGGTAGTGGGATTGGGATGTGGAGAGGGAGAGAGAGAGGGAGAGGTTGAGAGTGGGATGTGTTTTCTGATTCATGTTTGGTAGTCTTCTTCTTCTAACTTTCTTCTTTCCCATTTTACAGATTTGCTTAAGATCACGGAAGCTTGGGTTGATGGAGTACTTGTATTTAGTTTTTGTTTTGACCTTGTGAAACTTGCTACCTATGGATGAAACTGTGTAATATTGATGAAACTATGTATATGTACGGATGAAACTTGCTACTATTGGTAACATGTGTTGGATATATATATATGTGTTCATGACTATTGGTAATATGTGTTGAATATGCTATATTGGTCATATAAATATATTTGTGTTTGATTTTCTGTGAAAATGAATTGATATAAGAAAAACAAAATTAAATGGGGCAATATAGACACTTTGCCATCTGCTGGCAGATGACAAAGAGCTTTGCCATCAGCTGGCAGATGGCAAAGAGACCACGTGTCGTCCAAAGGAAAATTTTGGACTGGCCTATTTGGGCTCTTTGCCATCTGCCAGCAGATGGCAAAGCTCTTTGCCATCAGCTGGCTGATGGCAAAGTATGCCGTTATCCTTCTAACGGGGCTAACCCAGTTAAGAGGCTTTGCCATCTGCCAGCTGATGGCAAAGGCACAGGCTCTTTGCCATCAGCCAGCAGATGGCAAAGAAGCCTTTGCCCACTGGATTTCAGACAAACTGTTTGCCATCTGCTGGCTGATGGCAAAGCCTTTGCCATCCGCTGACCGTGCCTTTGCCATCTACTATGGCAGATGGCAAAGTGCCAGATTCCAGTAGTGTGACCGGGTGCATCGGCGTATGTCTAGGAGGCCGATTTGGTAAATCCAGCTATAGATGCTCCCTTATTGACAACCAAATAAAATATGTTTTTTATTCCATAACATCATAAATACGATCCGACCTAACCCAAGTTTTATATATAACTTATTCGCACAACCCTCCTCCGCTAGCCAATGAGCGGATCCATAAGCCAAGCATCTCACCCATGCCACCATGTACTCCTCCCTTGATCGCATGCACTTCTTTACCTCATGGATAGATTGAACTATCAATTTCTAAGCTTCTTAACTTAGAAGCCATCGTTTCTTGAGTCCGTCTTCAGGATAAGCTTTGCCACGTCCAGATCATGTGTAAGCTAAGCAGCCCATCGACACGTCTAGAGTTAAGCAAATTCAGGGTCCATGGTGAAGGAGAAAAAATGGCATGTGCCCCCGCCTGGAAAAAATATTTTTGAACCAACCAGTAGTTAAATGGTTAGAGCATCTCCAGCCGCGCCCCCAACAGGCCCCCCAAGGCCGTTTTTTAGCGCCGACGCCAAAAAATTGGCCCAGTTGCGCCCCCACGAGCCTGTTTTTCGCCGGATTGGGCCGAAACTGGTGCCGGCGGACCCAGGTCGAACCCGGCGTGCTGGGGGGCGCCCGGGGGCGCCGGCGCGAATGTTTTGGCATGAAAGAGTGGCGGGACCGGTGAGTCAGCGAGACGACGCCTCGTCGTCCTCATCATCTCGGTTTTCCCGCGGGGAATCAATGCCAAGTCTGTCATCGGTCAGCCTGCCATTGATTCACAGGCGGCGACGCCGCCCCCCTCCCGGCACGCGTTCGCACGCGGCCGCCCCCGAGCTGCTATAAAAGGCGCCCCTGGCCGCGCCAGTGAGGCACCCATCCATCGGCAGTCCTCCCCCTCCTCGCCGCCGCACTTCCTCCCTCTCTCCGCCATTCGAGCCCCTCTCTCTCCCCCTGGCAAACATGAGTGCGAGGTTCCCCGGCAACGCGGCGGCGGCCAACGGTTTCGGCCGCCGCTCGCTGCATGAGTGGGAGGCCTACCTCCTCCACGAGGCCAACTACCCCGCGCCGCCTGATGTACCCGCTCCGTCGCGGTGGAGGCTCAGCGCCGGCGGGGTCCCAATCCCCCCTCTGCCCGTCCCGGGCGAACTGTGGGGGCGACCTGGGGGCGGCGGCTGGGAACGTGCTCGCCCCACGCCGAAAAAAACGCCGGCTCGCCCCCAAGCGGCGCTTTTTTGTGCCCTTGGAGGGCCGAACGGCTGGAGATGCTCTTAGGATAGTGGTGGTACCGACCATGTGTGAGTGCATGTGTGTATTGATGGTGTGCATACTGTTAGCCATATTTCCTTAAACTTCTATCAAGATACAGAAATTCAAATACAAACACATCAAAAAAATCTGGAGTTCGTGGGCTTTTCTCATTCCCCGCCGGTCGGTTTTTCATGGGGAGTACAAATGCACACTTCCTAATATCTCAACGATCCAACCTTGTAGACATGTCCAAAAACGTATTTTTTTTACCATTCTCACTTAGTTACCTGGAAAAAGATGCCATCTTTTTTACAGCATTATGGAATGATTTTTTAAACACTTAATTATACTATCTTCATTATGGATAATGCATTTGTATGTCAAGTCATACAAGTTCGATTGCACACCCGCGGAACATCCAATGAATTCTCAATATCCAGTTACACACCAAGCATGACAGGACCCTAAAATAATCAAAGAGATGTCATGCTTGTTTTGACATAAGCTCACTGGTTGTTGGCCCACATAAACTGGCAACATTCAAATACACCAGACGACCTTCCATTATGGAAATCTGGTAGTACAGGTGAACATATACAAGGCTATAAATCCAAATGAACAAATCGACTATGATACAAATAAAATGTAAGAAGCTGTCAACATTCACTGCTAGGAAACTGTACAGTACTACCCATCTTCAAGTTGTTCCCCCTCCCTGCATCCCCAAACCAACATTCACTGCTAGGAAACCAAGATCTTCCAGATATAAGCACGCACACTTTAAACCAGATTCACACACCAAATGAAACAACCATTTCTCCCTTTTTCATTCTTCTAGAAATCCAGCAATGAAATTATGATATAAACTGCTCTGTTACCTTTAGATGTAGGGTCCTCATTGAATTAACTACAAAAGAACGACAAGAGAAAATAATTAGATTTTTAGTACATGTCATCTCCAAACCTGCATAAAGCATGAAAATTATTAATTGTACCCGAGAAAAATGTGGGAACATCCTGAATAGTGAACTAAGTAGTAATTAACTATAAATCAAACACCTGGAAGGGTTCTGGTTATATACAAAGTTACACTCTTATACAATGAGAGCTGATGGGAGCAGGTTTCACATTACATATTTCAGTGGCACGAGAATTATGCAACAAACTGAAACTCTTAAGTAGGTAACTGGGCTTAGAGTGCATGAAATAAGAAAGACACATGGCCTTCATTAGTATTCATATATTTCGTGTGTATTCGTTGCATATGAATTGGGTATATTATATCCGGCTCTGAGATAAAAACCTATTAAGGATATGTACTATTCCCAAAATAAGGGTGAATAAGTGCCTTTCTCGGGATGAAGTCTGCTTTCAAGCTGGTTGCCCTCCTCCCTGCTTGCCGGTTCTTACTTCATTGCTACTGTCCTCCTCATTGTAGTCGTCGCCGCCTATGAAATCAAAAATACACAAGAACTATCATCTCCAAGATTCATATAATTATCACAATCGATAATGGTCTTGTGGTTTTCACAAGGATACTTGAAGTTGTAACGCTTGAAAGAAGACCAATTGAAATAGGTGTCATGAGTCCATAAAAAAAGTATTGAGATGTTACAATTTTTTTCCCTACAACAGTTTGGTGTTCATCCCTAGCAAGTAATACTTTCCCACAATAGTTAAATTATAAGTATGCAACTTTTCTCATGAATAGTAAGTAAAAAAGATTGCTAGCTCTTACAACTACAAAGTTAAACAAAAATAGCAAAACTTAGTCCAGACCAACATATGGTGCTGTTATTAATCACAAGAAGTGGACATGATCTCTGAATCCTTCGGTACACATCACTTGTGCGAAAATGAAATGTCATAAATTATTGTTTAGGATATGCAACTTACGACAGAGAATTATTTCAACTACCAAGTTTGGTTCCAGTTCCATCCTACAGCACGAGAAGAGGCAAAAAAAAATTGCGTATCAGTAACCATGTGAGAGAGTAGGTATACTTTTTAAGATTAAACATTATAACAATAACAACAATGACTTCTAATGCATCCCATATTTCTTGTGCTGACAATTGATCTGTGTTTATTCCCAATAACACGTTCTAGTTAACAAACTGATCTAATTAGTTGAACATGTGTCCCCTTTGCACACAATCACAAATTCACAATATAGTAAAACTGCAGCAGGCAACACCACATTAACAAACAGCTGATTTGATTTTGAATCATCTCTACTGAAATACCATGCAGGTATGCACCAGGGCATAAGCCAATCTTCCTACTGTAAACAAACGACTCCTCCTCCGTGGGCCTCCTGCTCGTCATGCGTGAGGCCGTGCAGCTAATCGAGCTCTTCTTCTGCACATACAGTTTAAGCTTCAGTTCAGTTCAGCTTCAGAAGCAGCAAGAGACAACATGTTGAGTTCACGTGTGGAGAGTACATACAAGTGGGTACAGGCTCTTAGGGATCTTGTTCGGACGAGGAAGAGGGCAGCCCCTGTTGAGTATCTCTATCCTCCTCTCACCACAAAGCAAAACTCCAAAAGACACAGAAAAAGGGAGGGACCAACAAATTCTCACTCACTGAAGTCTCTTAGCTAATTATTAGAGAAACTAAAAAAGGCCAAAAGGAGGTGTCCATTAAAACGCTAGCAAGTACCACTATATCTAGCTCTCTTTCTCCAGGGCTGCAGAAGAGATGGGCTCCTAACAACCTTCCCCGAAACAACAAAAAACAGAGAACATGAGTAAACATGTGGACTCTGTTTCGAAAAATTAGATACGTCGGCGATGGTGATCTGGTGTGAGGAGTGAGCTTTTCCAGTGCTCGGCTTGCAAATATTATAGAAATTTTTATCATTTCAAGCATCAGTTCTATTAGAATTCCCGTGTACATATAGAACAATTTCTAACTGTTATTCACCCACATGTTTACCAGAATGTAAAAGAGATAAAAAAAGAACTCTTAGAGCTAAAATGAGCTCATGTAATCTAGGCAGTAGGCACTTCCGAATTTATTGGTGACTGGAGTATCAGTGATATACTCTTAAAAGGTGCGTACTTCAGTCTAGCATATCAAACATCATCTGCCTCCTAAAAATTTAAAAGCAAGTAAAATTTAAGTTTGGGTGTATGGTCTGATTACCTCAGATCCCCCAGAATGATTCGGTGCATAACCAAGCCCATGTCTGATTTGATAAATCTTCTATACTTTCTTATATTTGTTAACTGTGCCTGCCTTGCAACTCTGAATCTTCAACTACAACAACAATAAAAGCTTGCTCCTCAAATTGTTTTCAGTAATTACTGCAGAAATATCAGATGATGAGGCTTGTGCATAACCACTAAATACACAATAAGAAACATGCCAAAGAAAGCCACCTAGGAGTATGGCAGGATGAACACCTAATTTCACCGGAGCTGGTGCTCAGAACTTGATGAATGAAGACACCACAATGCAGGTCGCAACTCGAAAGAATTATCTTATGGATTTCACATGTTAAGCAAGCATACCAGAGGCATGGCTTACCTTGAATGCATCTTTGTTAGCCCTGTCATCTTCGTCCAGGCGGTTACAGCAAAAATTCCACAACTTTCACCCTGTTCCAATCAATGAGAGGGCGGACTTCGAGAACCTGGTAGTTACGCACAGATGAACTTTTTCTTAGTCCTACAAAACAATAAACAAAGATAAGATAAGTGTTGAACATAAATTTTCTAAAGAAATATTTCCAATAGAAAATTGAAAGGAAGTTAGATGTAGACTCACATGTCGTGCGGCGTTTCGGTGATGCGCGCGCGCACACACACACACACACACACACACACACACACACACACACACAAAACTTGTTGTGTTCCATTCTCGCACCGTCAATGTCCTCTCTCACTAAGATTTTTGAACACCTGGTCAGCAACCAAGGTGAGCAACCTAAACCATATGGTGTAATCTGGTTATTTTTAACATTTAGACATTGATACATACCTCAGCAATTGTGTATTGGAAGAGGTTGACCTCTTTACCCTGTGAATGAAAGCAAGTGAACAACCAAGATTAGGAAATACAAGAACAGATTGTGCTGTAACAAAATACCAAAAGTTGCTTCACCTCTGAAACAGTGGATCTAACACATTCGGCATGCTGTCTGCTGAACTCAGAGTTCCTAATAAGCCCTGTGATGTTCATTCCATGAGACCATGACGCCTATCTTTAGTACAATTTGGTTAGTTTCACAAAGTCAAATATTACGAGGTACAGAAAACATTAACCACATACCGTGACATGAGATCTTTCACTAATGATAGCAGTCGGGAGAAGTGGTGCTACATGCCTCACAGCAGTACACATCTGTGAACAAAAATCTTCAGAAAGTTGAATGGAAAATTCATTGGTACTGCAACACATATATGGAGCAAATTAAGGAGGAACTGTTGTCCAGTGGCTGAAGTAGATTGGCGGCAAGCATACCTCGTGGTCAGCCCAGGCGTGAGGCTTGAGTACCTTGGGGAAGTAGGGGCGTACACAGTACACACCTTGGGTTGCCTAATGAGCATCCTACTACCGGTCGTGGAGCTCAGATAGAAAATAGAAACTTAGGATGGTGCAGCCTGATAGAGCGTAGAGAAAAGGAGTTGAGCAACATGAAAAAAAATACAGAATGATTACATGTACTCTCAAAAATAGTATAATATGGCAGAGAGCAAATTGAACAAAAAAAATGAAAAACCTACAATTAGTAAGGCAAACCATTCTAACTTCAAAATTTTAGTGAGACTATCATTCTAAACAATAGTACGTTTACTTAGCGCAGCTATGATATTCTCCCACTGGATCTACAATGTATATTCCATGCCAACAAATATAGTGTGTTTATGTCAGTTAAAATGGTAAAATACCAAAAATTGGTATAAAAGAGCAAGATAAGATGCCTGTGCGTTGCCAGCATCCACACAAAATGCACGAAGCATGCCCTTGCATATCTCGACAAATGCATGCTTCCCTACTTGAATACCTTGGAGTGGCGATGACTGGTGACATTTCTTTTTGTAGGTCGTATCTTTCCGATCACATAATTGGCATCCTCTTTCAGATTTTGGAGTACAGAAGACTACTGTTCATACTACTCCTAGTAGGACATACATTAATACATGAAAAGAAGAATGGTTTAAGAACATAGCAGAAAATTGTACCTTGCCTCAGGGGAGATGGGCACGGGCTCTGCAGCTTGCAGTGAGCGAGATCCGTTGCAGGGGACGGTGGCGGCGGCGGCGTGGCCGCGCACGCAGGCGACCAACACCTACACGAACTTGGCGAGGATGGCCTCCTCTGAGGCCAGGTTGGTGTCCTCTAATCAGCAACTTGTCAAGTCTCCCAGAACGGCGCACATGACTTGGCGGCGGCGCCCGCGCTGGGAGACACGAGGCTGAGCGATAGGGGGGCGGACCCCAGGACGTAAGCGCCGCTGGAGGCGTCGGTGGCACACACCGTAGGAGCGGGCGGAGGGGATCAAGCGAGGGACAGATGGGGGCCTTGCCGGCGCGTGGTCATCCGCGGTGGTGGCGCCACCAGATCAGTGCCCGTCATACCTGTAGGGTTTGGGACGAGAAGAGGGAGGGGTTGGAGATAAGAGAGACGATGTTCGTCAACCGTAGTATTGTGTTGATTGGCGACTCGTCAAATTTTTTTCGTAGGTTAATTTTCGTAGGTTTTTTTCGCAGGTTTTTTTTTCGTTCGAGGCATCGCTCCTGGATGCATCGCTCCCTCTTTTGGTTGGGTTTTTTTGGTCGAGGGGGTGGTTACCCGCGGGAAGGTGGGAGGTGGGATCGAGGAGGAAAAAAAACCGTCTCTGGTGGGACGAAAATTGACCGGCGGAGACTACCAACTGCTCCATTAGGAGTAGAGATACATATGCATCTTCGGGTTATAGTGTATGCTTCAATTGGTGAATTGCAACCGGTTGGAAAGTAGCAAATTATCACTTCTTGTTAATCACGCTCTCTTGATTTTTACCATATTCTTCTAATGTAGACATGTAGTCCCGCACCACAACAATGTTTCTAGGCATTAAATTTGCGCACCCAAATCTTTCCCAGCAAGCATGTAGGTTTTGGCAAATCAAATTTCTATGCTTACAGTGCATTATAGCATCAAATTATTGATTTTGTGGTAGCCATGCCTCATACTTTTTGATCTCCCATATGTCTATGCCGTTTAGGAGGCGCCCGTAGATCAAGACTAATTGCGTCTACTTCAGAGAACAAGAGTCAAGTTCACACACCAATTGCTATGACCGAGACATTTGGATTGTCGGCGTATATGGCCTCAAAAGGACCTTATAGTGAAGAAGATGAAGGCGCTCCGGCCGGGGTACCGCAGCTTCTACCTGCCAGCATCGTGGTTCACGTTTTTCATCACATGATGGCTATGTCACATTTGAATTAGTGGAATTTGACGGATGGAAGTAATTTGACTTTTCCTATTGAAGCATGCTCTCATTTGGCAGTAGCAATTCTTTTCTTTCTTTCATTGCAAACAAATCCCTACTTGTACACTATGAAACATGTGTATTTTTTGTTAGAAATATATTTATCTTTGATCGAAGCAAGATCAGTTGCAATAGTTCTCTGGTCGATTTAAGCAAGATGTGTGATGCTTCTCAAACATGTGGTGTAATTTTCTTTTTGGTGGGAGGATGTTAGAAGCAATTATCTTGTTGATGGAAGCTAGACAGTGATGCTTGTGAAATGAAATATCATGCTACAAGTACACAAAATTTGAAATAAATCAAAGCTGGTTTATTTCACCACAGAAGAAAATTTTATAATGAGTGGAAAAATATATTTGTTTGCTGTAAAAGAAACAAACATAAATTAACTTGTTGAGGAGAAAGAATACAAGAAAAAAATAAAGGTGGAAGCATGAATTAGTTACATGGGATGCAAATTTGGATAACGTGGGAGGCATTGCTTGGTAAGGAATCTTTTTATACGTATACGTACTCTACTTCGTTGGGAAACTTGCAGCCAAAATTTGGAAGTTGTTTCCTAAAATCTGGAGCAATGCACGTATAGTCAGGGATCCATACCCGTAATTTATGGAAGGAGTCCAGGGCCGTGATTTATGGAAGCAGTCCCAGCCTCGTTTTAAATGGAGGAAGCACTCAATTAGGAAACATATATCATCTCGCGCGGGGCCAAAGCAGCAAATCAGACGCCCACCTCTCTTTTGATCCAACGGTGTAGGACTGGTCTGATGTATGCATAATTTCAGTAGTCTGATGCCTAGTGCTGCCGCTTTTATTTGGTGATTAGTGGGGCGCAGGCCCATCTGGGAATTCAGGGGGTGCTTGTTTAATTAGGTTGAAATGAAGTTTACATATAGAACGTAAACACACTACGTAAGTGTAGCATTTTTGATAAATAACAGATCGACAAATCTGATAAATTTTCTGGACAGCCGTAATGTAACATAACGTACGTATGTGGCTAACAGTTGCATCAATCTGAACTAAATTTTTATCATTTTTTTGAACATCAGTATAGACGCAAGCGCTCATACATACGCACACACTACCTCTATGAGCACCACCGAGATACTGAGTCGGCATATTATCTTAAGATTTACGAAGTCATCGTAGGTGCCTCGTCGTCAACGGGAACGTCTCCTCCCTTCAGGAATAATGCGAGCATCAGAATTTGAACTCTTGTGGGCTGGGGATACCACTGTTCCTCTAACCGTCCAACCACAATGTTGGTCTGGCAGACACACACATACGTACCAAACTAGGAATCATGGTCATTATCGTCCACCACATATGGTCGGTGATGTTACCTTTTTTTGAATCTCATAAATATTCATGGTCGTTAGCTTTCAGAAAGTAGACTAGCCATCAAGTCAAGAAAAGAAAAGAGCGTGTGAGCTATGCACAACCATATACTCCCTGCGTTTCTAAATATAAATCTTTTTAGAGATTTTAATATGAACTATATACGTTGCAACATGAGTGAATATACACTTTAAAATATGTCTATATATAATTGTATATAGTTTGTATTGAGATCTTTATAAAGACTTATATTTAGGAACGGAGGGAGCGAGCATACAACAACACTCGTCTTGGACGCGGAGTTTTGGCTCTAGGGAGCATATGCTCCTGGTGAACAGTCAATTAAAAACAAACAGCAAACAAAATTTAAGAATTCAGGATTATTTTGTAGATCTTCATGTTTGTGTAACAAGGGTGCTTGTCAATTTCCATGCAACATGGAATAGTAGTGTTTCGTCGGTGAAAAAATAAATTAAGTGTACAATTTAAAGGTATTGCCGTTCGACTTGTTCTTATTTTTGCACGGCTTAAGCTTTTCCCGGTAGCATTTCGATGTGAGAATGAACATATTCTTTAAAAAAATGGAGAAATACATTTGTGACTCGCAAGAGCATATGCTCCCTAAACCAAAAGCAGTGTCTGCAAAATGGGCTACTAACATATTGCTTTAAACTTATGGCTCATCAAAAAGTTAAACCAAGGGAGATCTATGGACATACGACATTTGAATCATCTGCATATCATTTATAATCCAACACGAGTCGTTTTTTTTACTTAGCTTGACCACCATTTTAGTTGTTTCTTTGTGTTATTAGCATGTGCAAATCCCTAGAGTCAAATGGACAGTTATTTTAGGGCGCATGATATCCACATTTGCCACCACATGTATCTTCGAAAGAGAAAATAATAAAATACAAATCTCAGAAATTATATTCAAACGGTATTCTTACCAGTTGAACTGTTTCAACACATTAGCACATCAAACCAGAGTCATGCTAACATTTCAGCTCCATCGGTTCCACCGGCAATTAACAACATTCCACAAGAAGGACAAAATGGATAAGAGAAGGCAACATGAGGCAGTTAGAAAGATGACCTCACAAATATAACTTGAGCAAAATAATTCACCAATATAACTTATTTCTACATGAGTGTTATAAGTCACTCTTGACACTAGCGATAGATAAAACAAAACAAAATTTGTTGTAAAATGCATTCAAATGACTTGGAAGTTGAGCAGATAATTACAAGCTAATAATGCCATACAATGTTCTTCCGGTTTTGAGTACGATTGTGGACTCGCTGCTGTTCAATCCCATATGTATCATATCAGCGGGGAGTATCTTAGTTGCCGTGAGAACGACAAGTACCTGGGTCATATGAACCACTACAAATAACAGGACATTAGCAATAACCACGACAAGTACCAGGTTAAGAAAGTCAGTTTGCTGACAACCAGATTTCTGCAGCATTGTTTCAGTTGAGTAAACATCGAAGGGAAAACCGGCATTTCTCTTCCATCAAACAATGGTTCTACTAAACTTATTTTCTGCAACATGTGGAATTTTGCCAATCCAGCATATTCTGGTTTTTAGAAAAATCCAGAGCAACTTCTGGAATACAGTTAGTTCAGAACAAATAACATATTTTCCCTCCCTCGTCTGGTACCGACGTGGAATACAGTGCAGCTGTTATCCCATTAATTTCCTGCTATTCATCTCACGGCAAATGAAAAAGCAAAACAGAGCACGGATGAAAATGACCACATTACATCGTCAGAGATGACATGCTTTACAAACCAAAGCTGAAAAGCACACTCAGAAATCAGAACACGGACACCTTTTGGTGATACTTGGGCCTGAAAGTGTCTTGGCCGGAGAGATATGAGCTCCCAAGTGCAGGCACGTACATAAGCAACAGATAACAAAAACAAATTTCATTAATAATAGGGTATTCAAAAGCATCTTGCCACAATAGAAACATAGATAGACCAAGGCATATGCATTCACCAAGTTTCATCAATAACATCTTTTTAACGCTGCCAACCACAATGATGCGTGACAAACTCGGTGCCAACAAAAAACTGCAGCATCCATTTCTTCATCTTGAGAACACAAAAGCATTAACTTGCAAGTAACCCAATATAGATAAAGATAATATCTAACAAAACTGATCATCAGTTGATTCAGTTCAGCATTACAAAATCATTAATCTGCAAGTAACCTGGTGGGAAGAAACTCGTTAATGGGTAACAATATTTTGGAGGACGGGTCACATTTAGTTTCTTGGATTGCATTGTCTTGTGTTGAACCATATAGACACCACTGCTCGTACCGAAAAAGATTACATTGGTATCTTCGTCATACCCCACTAATCCAAGACATTCCCTCTTTCTCCCTGTTCGAGGAAGGATGTTAAGAAGGTTACCCAATGCAACAGTCTTGCGTGACAACCATATGGCAACGCCCCGATGATTGACCTTCCTCTGCCATAGTTTAAGGGTATGGTAAGACAACACGGAGAGACCAACGGTGCCATCCTCTGCCTGGATGATCTGGAATTTGGCGGGATCCTTCATACCAGGAGGCCCCTTGATCACGGTAAGGTTCCGCGTGTCCAAATCAAACTCAAGTATGTTGTCTCCCCAATTATGTAAAGGCCAGTATAGGACATTACCAACAAGGGTGCTGGGACCAATATGAGAACACTTATTTGTTAGAATTTATTTAATCCCGTAGCATAAATTGGATCTTATGCCTAGAATATAGATCACCTAATAGCATCGATCAGAGAGATAAAGTTAGCGTTCTTACCACCAATGGGAGCAGCCATTGGTGTAGGCGATGCGAAGTCCCGTGCCTGCTCGGTGCAGGCGTGATGCAGGCTCGGGGTAGATGTTCGCAGCGGGTAGCGGCGTCCCTCCGGGCGCCACCGGCACTGCCCTGGAACAGGGGCAGAGCTTGGAGATGATCTTCCCGTCGTGCAACGCTCCCCCAGATCGGTTAGGGTTTTGGGATGTAGGGAGCAGAAGTGAACCGTACGAGAACTTGTCTAACGTAGGTGCCGGCTGCTCCCCCACCTTTTAATGTGCGCTGGCGACAGGGGACCAAAACCATAGTTGGTTAGGGTGCCCCCGATCAGGGCGCGAAAGATGGGATCGAGGGGGCACGATCGTTGGTTCGTGACCTCCCTGTTTCCCCTTAACGTAAGTTGTTTCTGACCCTTTCTTTTATTTTCGTTTTGGCCCATTGGGCCTTTAGATCAATACCAACATTCTCCCCCTTGATCGTTAGGCTCAATATCTTTTGCCCATTCTCCATAGGAATGATATACTAGAGTAAGGTGTTACAACAGCCAATGTAATGCCATTGAACCGCAATACTCATAGCACACATCTTACTTCAAAGTGGAATACATATTACTTTATGGGGAGTGGTTTATATTAGCGGTCCCATAATTCCAGAATCAAAAGGCTTCCAATAATCCCATGCCGGCTACATGCTCACGAAATATATTGGGTGGTAAGCCTTTAGTGAGCGGATCCGCAAGCATACGTGTCGTACTGATATGCTTAACATTAATAGTTTGATCCTGGATTCTATGCTGAACAACACGGTACTTTATGTCGATGTGCTTGGCAGCTACACTTGACTTGTTGTTATTTGCATAGAAAACTGCGGGTTCATTATCGCAGTACAATGTCAGTGGTTTGGAAATGCTGTCAACCACTTTAAGTCCGGGAAGGAAATTCTTTAGCCATACAACCTGCCCAGTGGCCTCAAAACATGCTAGATATTCTGCCATCATCGTAGATGAG
The DNA here is from genome assembly GCA_902687465.1 of Secale cereale. NCBI lineage: Eukaryota > Viridiplantae > Streptophyta > Magnoliopsida > Poales > Poaceae > Secale > Secale cereale. The sequence goes on from LR738711.1 coordinate 16,819,618, forward strand.
GCAACTATAGTTTGCTTGGAGCTTTTCCATGATATGGCTCCTCCAGCGAGTGTGAATATATAACCTGACGTGGATCTCTTACTATCCACACACCCGGAAAAATCAGAGTCCAAGTAACCAATAACTTCCAGGTTATCCGACTTTCTATATGTAAGCATGAAATTTTTAGTACCTTGCATATAACGCAAAACTTTCTTTGCGGCCTTCCAGTGGTCCGGTCCTGGATTAGATTGAAATCTGCCAAGCATCCCGGTTACAAAAGCTAAGTCGGGGCGTGTACAAACTTGAGCATACATGATGCTTCCAACAGCTGAAGCATAAGGAACCGACTTCATCTGATCAGTTTCATTTTGGTTCCTCGGACATTGGAATGTCCCAAACTTATCACCCTTGACTATGGGGGCAGGTGAGGAAGATCACTTATGCATATTGTATTTCTTTAGTACTCTCTCAAAGTATGCCTCTTGTGATAGTCCTAATGTACCTTTGGACCTATCTCGATGAATCTCAATGCCAAGGACATACGAGGCTTCACCGAGATCCTTCATGTCAAATTTTGAGGACAAAAATCTCTTGGTCTCATGCAACATATCTTTATCGCTGCAAGCCAATAGAATATCGTCAACATATAGGACTAAAATTGTGAACCTATTGCCTTTGAATTTAACATATATGCAATTGTCCACTTCATTTTCTTTAAAACCAAAAGTTCGAATAATCTCGTCGAACTTGAGGTACCACTGCCTTGAAGCTTGCTTCAAGCCATATATGGATTTCTTTAAACGACATGCCATGTGTTCTTTTCCTTCCTCGACAAAACCTTCTGGTTGAGTCATGTAAACTTCTTCTTTTAAGTCACCATTTAAAAAGGCCGTCTTGACATCCATTTGATGCAGCTCCAAATCGTAATGAGCTACAAGTGCCATGACAATTCTAAAAGAATCTTTAGTCGACACAGGCGAGAAGGTATCCTTATAATCAATCCCTTCTCTCTGTGTATAACCTTTTGCTACAAGTCTCACTTTGAACCTTTCAATGTTCCCTTTGGAATCATATTTGGTTTTGTAGACCCACTTGCAGCCTACCCTTTTGGCTCTATCAGGAACTTCTACTAAGTCCCAAACATCATTCGAGCTCATAGATTTCAGTTCGTCCTCCATGGCTACCAACCATTTGGACGAGTCTTCACTTTTAGTGGCTTCTTTATATGAGGTCGGATCTTGGGCCTTCCCTATGTCATTTTCATCCTCACACATGAAAGTGACATAATCGTTAGAGATGGCCTTTTTCTTTTCCCGTTGTGATCTTCTCGTAGGCTCATTAGTATGCACATTTTCTCTTGCCCGAGAAGGTTGAGGATTAACATTGGGTTGAGGCTCATTATTTGGCTGAGGATCCTCATCTTGCTGAGGGTCCTCGTCGGATTGATGATCCGCTTCAGGTTCGGGATCACCAGTAGGTGTCTTATGCATATTAGGCATAGGGATAAGGTTCTGTTGGATAGTCGGGGTTGGAACATACACCCGCTTCTCCTCAAGATCAATCGCCCTAACCTCAGTGATTTCATTATCCTCAAAAAACACCGCTTGCCTGGTTTCCACAAACTTGGTGGTATGACCTGGGCAATAAAAGCGATATCCTTTTCCTCTATGAGGGTACCCAATGAAAAAACAACTGACTGTCTTTGGGTCTAACTTCTTAATATG
>LR738711.1:16821333-16835154 GCA_902687465.1 Secale cereale
CCCCCCCCCCCCCCCCGCGCGATCAGACCGTACTACTTTGATCTTTTGGTTGAGTTGATTTTCAACCTCGTCTTTATAAATCTTAAACTTTTCCAAAGCTTCGGATCGATCACGTATGGGGTAAATGTAGCCATAGCGAGAGAAATCATCTGTGAAGGTAATGAAGGAATCAAAACCATCCATAGACTTTATGTTAAAAGGTCCGCATATGTCAGTATGAATTAGTTCAAGGACCGTTGTGGCTCTTACTGCTCCTTTCTTAATTGTTTTAACGTATTTTCCCTTAATACAGTCAATACAATTGCCTGCATTAGAGAAATCTAATGGATGAAGTATTTCTACTTTAATCAATCGTTCCATTCTCCCCCTGGAAATGTGGCCCAAACGACGATGCCACAATTTCGAAGAAGGATTGTTACTTCTCCCATTTTTTTCATGATTGCGTTCATTCATGTTCATCTCGCAGAGATTCACACACATAGGATAACTGGAAAGATTTAACATATAAAGTTTGCCTCGTCGGACGGCGAGACCGACATCCTTATTACAATACTTTAAAAAACATTGTTTCTCCCCGAAGGTACAATGAAATCCAAAATCATCTAAACATGAAACTGAAATTAAATTCCTACTCAAAGTAGGCACATAAAGAACGTCCTTGAGCTGAAGTAGGAAGCCAGTGTGCAACTTCAAGGTGAGGGAGCCCACGGCTTCAACTTCAGCCTCCTTCCCATTCGCGACATTAAGTCTTCTTGTTCCCTTTAGGGTGTGGCTTATATGGAATCCCTGCAAAGAATTCGCGACATGAACCGTCGCACCTGAGTCAATCCACCATGTAGATTTGGAAAAATCGACATATAGAGATTCATCTACAAGAGTGATCTCATCCTTACCCTTTTTATTCAGCCACTTAAGAAAACCTGGACAGTCCGCCTTAACATGATTTGGCTGCTTGCAAAAATTGCAGAGTCTTTCTCCAGCGGCATTTGTAAGATTAGTTGAAGTAGCCATTGGAGGAGCGGAACGTGAAGAACTTGCCTCGTTGCATTGCTTAGGCTTTGGAGAATTCTTTTTGGAATACTGCTTTTTGTTGGGGACAAAATTGTTATGACCATTATTATCATGCTTCCTCTTTGCAGAGTTAACATGGAGAGCTAGATCTTTCTGCTCACTCTTCATTCTCTCTTCCTCCTGGACACAATGAGCAATGAGTTCAGATAGTTTCCATTTGGTTTCGAGAGAATTATAGTTTATCTTGAATGGGTTGAACTGTGAGGGTAGTGACCTAAAAACTAGGAGCACAAGAAGCTCTTCGTTCAAGTCACACTTCATCATTTTAAGCTTTGTCGCAGCATTGCTCATGCCCAAAATATGCTCCCTCACATTTCCATTTCCTTCATATTTTGCAAGCAGCTTGTGTAAAAGTTCATCTGCATACACTTTCTCTAAGCCTTTAAATTGTTCTTCCACTGATTTCAAATATTCGGCAGCACTTTCATTAGGGGGAATAGCCCCCTTAATCTCAGTGGAGATGGAGAAGTTCATAATTAGGAGTGCCATTCTGTTGGACCTCTCCCACTTCTCAGCTTTAGTGTCATAAACTTTCTTAAGCTCAGCATACCCAGTGGCAGTCTTTGCAGGCTCCACTGGTTTACTTTCCCTTAGGGCGAGGTCAACCTCATGCCATCCAAGGTGCAATAGCAACGAGTCCTTCCAAGTTTGGAAGTTGTTTCCCGTGAGTGGCTCGATGTTCTCGAAACCACGGGGACCGGGAGCTGTCATCATTTCAAAATATCATAAGTAACGGAAAAGAACAACATAATTATAATTAAATTGCACCAAAAATTAATCTACGTTGGTTTGATCAATTTTCATGCAAGAGTTAACTCCAAATTATATCACCGTTGGGCAGAAATAATAAGGAATTAACTGGTGATCCAAAATGTAAAACAACGTTGGTCTGTATTACAAAATGATCACATTAATGTGTCATAAAATGACACAAACATTAATTTCATAAAAGTTTTCTAAATAAAATTTCTCGTCGGTTCCATTTTATTCAGAAAACTGAAACATAATTTAATAACATTTTTGTGTGTGGCAATTTTCTATTTAAAAACAGTACATGAACATTTTGGAAATATACATAATGCGGAAATGCACTGAAATAGAAAACGCACAGAAACTTTAATGTTAGCCTATCAGCCCACGGTAGTCCTTTAAAATCCTAGCCCAGCGGACAAAAGAAAGAGAAAAAAAAAGGTCTACGGGCTAAGACAACTTGGGCCGAAGCCCAGCCGCAAAAACGGCCCGTTAATCGGCCGAAGGCCAGTCTGGAGCAGCGCGGCGGGCTCGTCCATTGGATCGAGCCGACGGCTTGGATCGCTCCTGAGTCGATCAAAACACTGCCTGGTCAAAACAAACCCTAGCCTTATCCCCTTCTGCCCGATTCTATCGCTCTCTCCAGAGGAGTGAGGCGAGCGACTGAGGAGACGCGCCCGCTCAGGGGACACGGCGGCGCGAGGCGCGCGGGGCATGGCGACGCGGCAGCTTTGCTTGCCGGAGGAGCGTGCAATGGACTTTGTCCGCCGCGCTCCTCCGTCGAGCGCAGCTCCGGTGAAGCGACGACGCAAGGAGGGGGGCATTTCGCGACAGAGACGGCGCAGGCGTTCGTCAGCGACGGCGGCGTGCAAGGCGCGGAGGCCAGGCGACGTGCGCGCGCGTGCGTGAGCGCAGCAGCGGCTGCTGCTGCTTCATTCCGCTCTCTGTCCCGAGGGGCGGCGGCGTTCCAGCCTTTCCGAGCCCAACGACGGTGGCCGTCGGACCCGAAGGCCGGCATGCTGAACAAACGTAAGATCCAGCCCCTCCTTGATCTAATTTCTTTCGATTTCAGGCATGATTTTGACATTCTAGGGTTCCAAAATCAGGGGAATTTCTAGAGTTAGGGTTCGGCTGTTTTTAACATTGCCAGTTCAATCTAATTGCTAGCAGGGACTAAAAGAAAACAGTGTTAATTCACACATCTGATGCGGAAGCATGGTATTGTTAGACTAACCGAATGGATTAATCATCATTATTGAATCATTAACACTAATCCCGTAGCAAATTAGATCTAAACCGAAACCACATAACCCTAGAAATTAAAGATTGACATCAACAGAGGGCAATTTGACCAAGCAGTAATCGTTAACCTTTAACAGTGATGATCTGGACTTACTCAAGCACATTAATATAACCAGAACATCATTAGGGATCTAATCTAGGATTAACCATGCTCAAGATACCAATGTTAGAATTTATTTAATCCCGTAGCATAGATTGGATCTTATGCCTAGAATATAGATCACCTAATAGCATCGATCAGAGAGATAAAGTTAGGGTTCTTACCACCAATGGGAGCAGCCATTAGTGTAGGCGATGCGAAGTCCCGTGCCTGCTCGGTGCAGGCGTGATGCAGGCTCGGGGTAGATGTTCGCAGCGGGTAGCGGCGTCCCTCCGGGCGCCACCGGCACTGCCCTGGAACAGGGGCAGAGCTTGGAGATGATCTTCCCGTCGTGCAGCGCTCCCCCAGATCGGTTAGGGTTTTGGGATGTAGGGAGCAGAAGTGAACCGTACGAGAACTTGTCTAACGTAGGTGCCGGCTGCTCCCCCACCTTTTAATGTGCGCTGGCGACAGGGGACCAAAACCATAGTTGGTTAGGGTGCCCCCGATCAGGGCGCGAAAGATGGGATCGAGGGGGCACGATCGTTGGTTCGTGACCTCCCTGTTTCCCCTTAACGTAAGTTGTTTCTGACCCTTTCTTTTATTTTCGTTTTGGCCCATTGGGCCTTTAGATCAATACCAACATTATTATGTGAAGCCGCTGTAGGGATGAGACCGCTCCATGAGTTGGTCTCCGAGGAGTAAACACGGGCGATGGGTTGTCCATAATTACCCATGTATTCTGTGTGCATGGACACCAAGACCACCTTAAAGGGCGAGGGGCTCGAATGGCATGCGCCGTGCACGTGGCCCTTATCGCGGTCAACGCAGAGCACCGCCCCATTGAAGCACTCACCCCAAAACTTATAAGGGACGGCCACGGGGCACTGCTCGCTGGTGATGGGGTCACACGCAAGGAATTTTCTCCACAAATAGTCCCCGACAAGGACAAGGCCATGACGGCACCCGAGCACAATGTTCTCAATGGGGAAGCGGAGCACACTATCATCATCGGCGCGGCCGCGATGGCCGCCATACCCTACAAGGTCGAAGCGCACGGGAGGGATACGGTCGGGAGGGTCCAGAACTGGAGTGAACACGATACCTTCATGGTACTCGAAGAAGCCAAGTAGGGGCGGTTTCTTATGATGCTTGTAGAACTGCTGGAGGAAGCTGGGATCGGTGGCGAGGCGCCGCCACCGCTTGCAGACCGTGGAGGCACGCGGGAGGGAGGACGGCTGCGGCGGGAGGCGGAGGAGTACCTCCCAGAGGAGATCGTCGTCTTCCAGCACGGCTACCACGGAGGTCATGTCGGCGCCCTCGCTATGGCCCGATCTAAGACGCTGCACGCTTGGGGGCAAAGGCAAGGGAGGGTTTCCCGATACCTGGTGTCGTTTCTTTTCCTTGTAATTTGCTCGTAGTAATTTGCTCATATTTTCAACAATTTTCACGGAGCCACTAAAACCGAGCTCCACAGCTCCGCGGAGTCAGAAATATTGGAGCGGAAATGAGAGATTCCGAACAGAGCCGTACACTCGAGAATCGTCGCCTTTCAGCTATCCAAGGAACTAACGGCAACAAGAACTGGATGGTGCATGTCCAACTGACAGAACATGCACAGCATGCACTGTATAAACGATGTATGTGCTTTAGGAGTACATACATGGAAAAGCAAATCTTCAACTAGTTTGCTTTCTGTTATCATCGCAGGTAACTCTTTTGCATCTTTCAAAAGTGAAAACGTCTCACCTTGTTATTGAATCTGTAAAGATGTTTTCTGTCGGCACAAGCTGCTCACCTGGACCTGGTCACTAACCCTAAGCACAAACTCCTGTTGCAAACATGCCTAACAAATGATCTAACACTTCTCTGCACTATCATGCAACAATGCACTGAAAATGGTAGTTGCGTGCGTGCCTCTCCTGGCGTGCTCTTGTGATTCCAGACAGAGTCCTTTGTCTACAAAGTACCGGTGGAATTTGGGGTCGGTGAGGATGCCTCGCCAGCGCTTGCATACGGCGGAAGCGCGCGGGAGCGAGGATGGCAGAGCTGGGAGACGGAGGAGGATCTCCTAGAGCATATCATCATTTTCAAGCGGTGAGGTCAGCCAGCTGCGGCGACCGCGTTGGGTCATTCTGGCGTCATTCTCGCTGGCGTGGATCTGGGGATGGAGCCTCGCGCGTCCTCCTTCCTCAATGGCGTGGGTTTGGGAACGGGGGCGCGTACGTGCTCCGGCGGCATATATTAACCATACCAAATAACTAGGCAGCAGCAGCAACCACCTCAGTCTCAGGAAGAAACTTCCATCGTCATCTACCAAGTTGTCGCGTAAATAAATGGTAAAAATTACTAATAGACCTGTGACGATTCTTTTGGATGGGCAAGATTACATGGCACCCACACTACGATACAGTTCTCATCAACGCAATTTGATCCAACTTTGTCATCCTGCTAATGTAAAACATGTGAAATTCACTGGTCCAACATTTGCTGCTTTTGACAAATTCTAGAGCAACATCATATGGTATTCAATTAGTGCGACAAACTCATTGACAACAAAATACTGCAGCGGCCCTTTCTTCACCCGGAGAGCATAATATATTGTCAGAAAAAGATGTGTGCACAAACTCATGATCACCTCTACATTACAAAAAGAGCTATACTATTACTATCCGCTCAAAAAAAGATGAGCTATATATATCTTATGAATACCGAAGGCAATAAAGCAAAATCCTTCAGCCTTTTCCACATGAATTTGTAGGGTGGTAGAGTTGAATGACGTGACTGATGTTTGTAATAACAAATTGCTACTAATATGGCTTTCAACTTATATATCATGAAACAGCTAAACCATGGGAGAACTCCTGGAGATGTAACATTTGGATCATCTGCATCACATTATGATAAAAAGGAGTCATTATTTACTTCGCATCAGCCATGCCATTTTTAATTGTTTTTTTGTATTATTAGCATGTGTGAATCTCAGTAGCCGAATGGTTAGTAGTTGCTTGTTATGAGAGAACTCCTGGAAATACGAAAGAACCATCTAAAAGAGAAGAGAAGGGAAGAGAGAGGAGCAGTAGCCACTTGTTCATATTTGCTTGTCTGCAGGTACTATCATCTCAGAGTCATGGGGTACACATGATATCTGCGTACTGCTGGCCGTGAAGGAATTACTCTACTATCATGTCCTTATAATTACAAGTACGTGTGGTATGTCTGATTGACTAGTAGTGAGTGAATAACATAGAACCATTACAAGTAAATTAGTATTGCACAAGCAGCAGTCCAAGGCTGAAGACTCCCAACCCTAGCCGCCCCTCCTCCTCACCCCCACCCCCACCCCCCTCCTCCCTTCCTCGCCGCCGCCTGAGGCAGCCGCCGGGCAAGCGCGGGGCGCCAAGGATGGTGGCGGTGGGGCCTCGGCTGCCCTGCTTTTGCGTGTCACGACCAGCTAGCAGCCGTGCGGGCGGTTGATCCGGTGTACCGGTCGCGCGGGCGACGGGATCCGGTGGTCGTTGGCGGCCGACGGCGGTTTCTGCGGCGGTCGGTGCGCACGATCTGGCGCCTCCCCTCCTCCCCTGCTCGGCGTGTGGGCCAGCTTGGTCGGGCCATGCTTCCTCTTGGTTGCCGGTTCTGTACAGGAGGCACTGCTGGTGGCGGAGATCTAGTTCGGGCGAAATCCCTGGCCGGCCATGACTGGACGCACCGACGGTGACGCCTGAGGGCGCCGCTCCCCTCCTTGGAGGCGTCGGTATGGACTGGTCTCCTCACTTCACCTTACCCTAGGTCTCCCGGACGAAAGCCCTAACTTTGTTGGGCGGCGGCGGCGCTCACGGCGTCGTTCCCTACTTGAATGCACCACTTTTGGGAACCTTGGGGTTGGGTTGCGCTTGTGGGTGGTGAGCGACGGCGGTGGTGCGGCCCTATCCTAGCATGGATTTACGTCCATTGCTTGGGGATGGACTCACGTAGGTGGATTTCGTCGGCTGGCGTCGTGGTGGCGTCAATGGTGGAGGACCTGCCAAGATTCACGTAGGTGGAGGTCGTCGTTTGGCGTCGTGGTGGCGTCGATGGCGGAGGTCCTGCCAAGGTTGTCATCTCAATCTGCTCTGAAGATGGACCAGTGGAAGATGGCAGCGGCGACACATGTGAGTGCGTCGGACCGGTTTGAGCCCCGGACCTGGCAGATGGCTCGGTCAGGGCCTCCAGCTTTAGATGTTAGGCTTAGGTGAGAGGTCTGGGTCCGTGGCCCAGCTTGCACCCCTTCATCATTTGGATAGGAGTAGCGACAGATGTTGCCAAGATGGCGAATTCAGGCATATTGTTGTTATACTTTGTAAGGTCCTCGAGAATAATCAACAAAATAGCCGCATGCATCTCCTAGATGCAGAGGCCGGGGGTCATCCTCCTTTTCTAAAAAAAAGGAGTCCAAGGCTGGATCATGAACACATACGATCGAAGTTAAAAAAAACATCAAATCGACAATGATGACATGCTTTTTGAACCACAACCGAGAATCACACTCAAAAGAGTCATTCAAACTTTGCTAGATTAAGGCATAAAGCAAGATACCCAAAATCGGACTTCAACTAGGGTATTCAAAATCACCTTGCTACATTAATACTTAGCGAGGAATGCAATGGGCGAGTTTCATAAGATTACATATAAACACTGTCAACCACATTGATGCAATGTGACAAACTTAGTGACAACTTTAACACCTCACTACACCAGGTAGTCATTCCAATGCATCATGCAACACTTTAGCCGCATCACATTTACGAGAAATGGGTATGCCTAGAAACATAAGAAGTCAATTTAATGACAATGTCATGGAAAAGACAAATGGATAAGAGATGGTAGCAGTAAGCCAGTTACACAGCTGAGTTGACAAAAATAGAGAAAAACCAATTCACTTCTAAAATTGAGTTTATATAGGTGTTTTACAACAAGTGGAGCATTTTGGTGACCGGACTCCATGGAGCCTGAATTTTTAAGAAATTCAAAATTCAAACTTTCTGGTTTCAAAAATAATAATATATAAATATAAGTATATAAGGATGAAATGTATATGTGTGGAAAAACTCAGAACGAAATACTTTCAAATGCAACCTGTACAGCAAAAACAAATTCATGGACTTTGAGACTAAATAGTATCATGTGCTAAAAGGCCACATATTTGATTTTTTTTTTGCACGACCCTCGTTTCAACATATATAGTTCTGACAATTTACACACGTGTACATTATGCCTTCATGTATATCTGTATTTTTTCGGAATTTTTTCAAGTGTAAAAATATGAATTTTGAATTTTGCAAATGGAGACCTGCAACGAGGTTGGCCTCCAGAAGCAATTTTCCTTTTATAAATCACTCTTGGTACCAGGAATACCTAAACAAAACCACATGTGCCGTAAATGCAATGCATATTCATGAAAGCAATATACTTAGCTACCAGTACATCAAAGAATAAAGATTTTTAGCCAATAAGGAAAAATCATATGGCATAGATATTTCTCATAATTCACCCCTTCCCATGTCAAGCAGACAAAACGAAAACAGCGGAGCCAAAGAGATGCTTTATTCAAGTTTTTCGAGTGTGTTCTACAAATGTACTAGTCACCATGGGAAAACACATAAAAAACTATTATTCGAAAGTAATGATTCAACAAAAGTTTCTGATATGGAGTTAAGATTAATAACCTTATCAGAACACATAAAAAATATTGGACGAAAGAATGTACCTTGCTTTGAGGTTCGGACAACCATGAAAATAAAAGAATTAGGTTACTCCCTAAATATAAGGACTATGTATGAGAAATTACCTGATGCATAGAAACTCGTGAAAGGATGGCAGTTCGAGATATAATTTGTTTCATGAAGTTTCTTGGATTGCATCAACTTAAGTTGAACCATGTATACATTGGGTTGCACTAATATAAAAACTTCATCAGTATCCTCAGAGTATCCCAATATTTCTTTCGACCCTCTATCAATCTGAGGAGGGAGCTCAAGAATGTTATGCATTTCAATGTTCTTTGACAACACCTATTTGAGAACATCATGGCCATTGGAGTTCCTCTGCCAGATTTGGAAGCGTGGATAGGACAATGTGGCAAAGCCAATAGCGCCATCCTCAGCCTGAATGATCTGACAAGAGCAAAATTCCTTTGTAATGGGTGGACCCCTGATCATAGCTAGACTATGCTTTTTCAAATCAAACTCAAGTATGAGATCTCTGGGCACGCACAGCCAGTAAAGTGCATTACCAACAAGCGAACCAGGCATAGCGGCAAGGCTAATTTGACAAGGAACGTCTACTGAGATGAGATTGCTCCATGCACCAGCCTCTGAGGAGTAGACACATGCTAGGGGCCGAGAATTCGATCTGAACATGGACATCAAGACTACTTTGAAGGGGCTCGAAAGGCAGGCACCGTGCACGTGGTCCTGGTCGTCGGCAGCGCAGAGCACGGCCCCGTCGAAGTATCCCCTCCAGAACTCCAAAGGGACGGTCACTGTGAACTGCTCGCCGGTGATGGGGTCGCACACAATAACCTCCTCTCACAGATAGTCTGCGATGAGGACGCGATCGTCGGGCTGTGGGGAGATCGTCATCATCCAGCATGGCGGCGGGACGTGCTACTTGGAACCGCGATGGAAGACCCTGCCATGCTGGGTGCCAAAGGCAAGGTTTGTCCGTGTGCTCCGCCGTACGACGATTGATCTATGTTTGCCTTGGAGTTGCGTTGGTTCTGATTTGTTTCCTACACGATATCCGGAAAACACCTCGGACAACCCATGCATTAACGAACACAATTTTTTTTGTGTGGGGTATTAACGAACAAATTTTAAACGGGTGGAAAATGAAAACTGCATTCAGTAGCAATTGTGCATGTCAAGGAGAGACACTACTAGGAAAAGGGCTATAGATGGAATTGATACTAATGGCGCACCAGACAAGTAGTGCGTCATTAGTATATAGTAATGGCGCACCAACAACAGATACGCCATTAGAGTTCAAACTACTAATGGCGCACCAGGCCCAGAGTGCGCCATTAGTATCAAAAAGTTTTTTTTTTTTGAACTAGCGCGCCTGTCCAAACATACTAATGGCGCATCGAGACGAAGTGCGCCATTACTAGTTGTAACTGATAATGGCGCACCAGCAGTAAAGTGCGCCATTAATGTTCTTTTTTGTATGATATTTTTTATTGTTTTTTTTACAAAACTACTAATGGCGCACTGTCCCAGAGGATGGCCAAATTAGGTGATTCTCGAATAAATTTGTTGATCCGAGGCCAACTCTTGCCAATCCCCTAAAACCGATTAGAGGAGTAAAAATCTCGTTTTACTCTTCTAATCCGGACCTAGCAGATCTCCTAAAACCCATAGAGGAGTAAAAAAATTACTCACTACTTATCCGGCGAGTATATTTACTCCACCAATCAGTGTCGGAGTAAAAATCCCCATGCCTCCTCCGCTTCTCCTCTTCCCAAATCCCCGTCGCCGATGAATCCCCCGTTGTTCCTGCAACCCCACGGTTGCCTCCATAGCCAGATCCTGTGGCCGCCTGTCCCCGCCACCCATCCACAACGCGGATCCGCAACACTACGAGCGCAGCTTGGGCACGCCCTCAATCCGCCGTGACATTGCGGCCCTATCACGCCGGCTCGTTGGCTTCCCCGGTCTCCCTGCGACGCCACCGCCATAGAGGAAACACCTCAGCGTCCGACAACGGGCGTAGGCGACGAGGGTGGCCGAAATCACCAATCATGACACCAACATGAAAAAACTGGCTTGGGTTATTTCACACCGCCGACCTCGCCGCCCGTGAGTACGACCGTTGCCAGGTCCGGCTACATGGCGCCGGTTCCCGCCTCAACTTTCCGTGGGGTGAGGAGATGTCGCTGCTTGACCCGCCGCCATCATAGGTGGGATTTCTAGGGTTGAGTGGCTCGCTCTCGCAAAGTCCGATTAGTAAGGTTTATTTATATTTGGGTTTAAACTAGACTATGTTTCGGTGGATGTTAATGTAAAGTTTAAACTAGACTATGTTTTGGTGGAAGTTTGTTTAAAAATGAACCTTCGTTCCTCACATTCACATTTGTTTTAATCAAAATTCAAATTTTTAAACCGAAAAAATATTCAAATTTGCATCTTACTCCATTGAATTAACGGGATCGGCGGAGTAAATATATTCCACTAAGTTTACCCCCTCTATTTTACTCCTCTATTTTTAGGGGGGTCGGCTAGAGTTGGCCTGAAACATATAGAGAGCTGAATAATTTTGTTTTGGAGAACACGCCATGGACAGACATATCATTTCCATAGAAGAATGGCCAAGAGGCCGAACTGTGCCCTTTCAGCTTGCAACACTGATTTGTGGTAGTATTAGCTGGCCAACTATACTCGGCAACATCCCTTACATACACACCTCTCCCCTTGTAATTGATTACCCATGTTCCATTAGACAGATGTTCATGCTAATTAATGTGTAATCATATTTTTTCTATCCCACAAGATTTCCAGCATATGATGGGGCCAGCTCTTGAACGGACTGCAGTTCCCTTTTGCCAAGTGTGGGCGCGTCTGCTTGGTTTGTTTCAGGCAACATGTATAGTTACGTAGGAATGAATGATGCAAAGTTCGATTGCAAGATGATTACGTAGGATGCGCGAGATTGCGGGTGGCGACAAGGGAGCAGGGCGCTGCTAGTTTAACGAGCAAAGCGTTCTACTGCAGCTATCCAGGGAACTGACGGCAAGAACATGGTGCATGTCCGACTGACGGAACATGCATGGCACTATTTAAACGATATGTGGGCTTCATGAGTACATACATGAAAAACAGAAAGAAATCTTTCAAAACTGAAAGCCTCTCACCTGGTCATTGAATCTGTAAAGACGCTTTCTGTCAGCAGAAGCTGCTCACTTGGTCATTAGGAAATAGGGCTAAAACATAATCCCACTCTTCTTTGAACTAGCACGCAACTGTTGAAATCAGTTTTTGGCACGGAAGAAAACATTATTAAGATGGTCTCAAATGAAGAAGTGCTCTACATGAAAAAGTTTCGTATTGTCGACATGAACATCTTTGAAGTTTGGGTCATCGCCATCCGGTCTCGTCTCGAGGGCGGAAGTTGTGCTCGAAGTACTAAGATTTTATATTAAGAGTACTGTTTGGCCGATTAAGTCTGCAAGACGTCCTCGTATGAGAAAATGTTCTACATGGATTGTCTTTGCCTCGTCAAACCATCGATTTTGATATAAAATGGTCTTAATCTGAAGTCGTATGAAAAAGTTAGAACCCGCACAGTCCGACACTACTGTGAGCAAAATATGACGCCCGGACCAGACAGACATATGACTATGTCTGATGGGTTGCGTGAGTTATTGCATGTTTTGCGCGGGTGTTTCGGCCCTGAAGATTGCCTTGAATCGAAAAGAAATCAAAATGAAAATTATTCGTCTCTTGGAAACGGTTAAATTTGCTTTTGAGCTCATCTTCATCCAAGGTCGTTTGTGGCTTGTGAGACCCAAAAACCGAACTACTATATCAAATTTAACTAAATTCGTGTTCGTTTAATTTTGGAAAGATTTGGATGTGATTTGGAGTCATTTTATTGCACGGAAAGTTCAGTCGCCTTATAAATAGATGTGTGATAACGGCTGATTGAATAACATACAATCGACAAATAAAACATTTACCTTTACTTTTTATCTTCTCCCTTATTTTCTTCTTCCACGTTCTTAGTTCGTTCTTCAAGTAGCAGGGCAGCGATCTATGAGGCCCTAGGGGTGATCAAGTCGACCTAGGGCAGCGCATAGCCACCGCGCGCCCTAACGGGGTCCCTCCAGGAAGTGTGAGGTTTCGGGTCTACAAAAGCATCTGCATGATTGCTTGCGTGCCGCGCTTCCGGACGTGTCTCCTTGGACATGAGCTGTAGTGTATCACCCCGGTGTCGAGCGTACACGGTGACGTGTTCATGTGCGAACATCTACAATGTACTGAAAGTGGTAGCAGGTTGTGTGACTATCCTTTGCGTGCTCTCACTAGTAGAAAACGGGCTTTTAATCCCGGTTCGTAAGGGCCTTTAGTCCCGGTGAAAATATAATACTTTTTTGGATTTCTTTTATTTTTTCCCAGTATTCTAATCTTTAAATTATTTTTTCCCCAGTATTCTAATCTCTAATCGTCCCTCCTAATTGCGTCAGTGTGAAGCACTTATTCCAAATCAGTCTAACTTCCCGGCCGGTCACCCATCCACACACTACTCCAGCCCGAGCATGCATAACTTGTTGTTTTCCTGACAATAGTAAGCTATCAATCCTATTAACCCTTAGGTCTTGATATCACACGATTTTTTTATTTGAATTCCAAAAATTACTAAAATAAAATATGTAATAATAATATTGAATTTCAATGAAAATTGAAATAAGTAATACTACTATTTTATTCATTTAATATGGTATAATTAATATCCTTAAATATGTAAATCAAAATTTGACAAATAATATATTAATTATTATCAGAAAAATGTAAGGAATCCAAATATGACATCATTTTTTTTAACATTTTCGTTTTTTTTTTTCAAAACTGAAATGACAATGGGGG
>LR738711.1:16835164-16867037 GCA_902687465.1 Secale cereale
AAATTATTGTCAAACAACAGAAAATAAGTTAATTATATCAAAGTGGCAATAAGAATTACTTTTTAATATAGAAAAACTAATTGTATAAAGTATAATTAAAGGCTAAACAACTATTTATACAAAACACTAAAAAATTAATATTATAATTCTAAAATTTTATATACTGTTGTCTAACAAAAGCATACTACAACATGTTAAAATGTACAGAAAGAACTAAATAAAAATAATTAAAAACAACAATTAAATGACTAAAACAACTATATAAGCAAAACAATACTATTTTAATTAAAATCCTAATTTAGATTATTAAAAAAATAAAAAAATATTAATGTGACAACAATCTAACATGTGACTAGGAGAAAAAATAATTAAATTTAAAACTATTTTTAAACTCAAGTGATTGGCACTCTATGGTTTAAAGTAAAATTGAACAAATTAAAATTTTGAAAATTCAAATTGGAAGACTAATGGCGCAGATAGAAACTAGACAAAATTTTGAATTTAATGCAAAAAGAATCACTCAAAAATATCAAATAAAAAGATATAAGGAATTTAAAATAGAAACTAAAAACAGAAAGCAAATGAAAAAACATACTCTTTAGTCCCGGTTCGTAACACAAACTGGGACTAAAGGTCTAATCTTTAGTCCCGGTTGGAGACACCAACCAGGACTAAAGCCTCGTCCCCTTTTGTCCCT
This sequence comes from Secale cereale, assembly GCA_902687465.1. Lineage (NCBI taxonomy): Eukaryota > Viridiplantae > Streptophyta > Magnoliopsida > Poales > Poaceae > Secale > Secale cereale. The sequence goes on from LR738711.1 coordinate 16,835,862, forward strand.
GTTTGTATCATAACCGGGACTAGAGGTAGAAAATGAATCGGGACTAATGACTAGCCGTTGGAACCGGGACTAATGGTCACATTAGTCCCGGGCCGAATCCAAACCGGGACTAATGATCCAAACGTAAGTTCTGTTTTCTACTAGTGTCTTGTGATCCTAGACAGAGTCATGTGTCTATGAAGTTTGCTCGACTACAGACTGAAACCAAATCCGTTCTTACGAGTCACGACACTTTGGTCGGAAAAGCAATACTACATGGCATCACTACAGGATCAACATGGTGCATGCTGGGTATAATTTTCTCTACCATTCCAACCACGGTTCGGCCAAACATTGCCTTTCTGCTAAAATGACTAAACACGTGGACTTTCCGCACCTAGGATGACACTTTGTAGCACATTCTACAACAATTTCCTGCCATCCTATTAGTTCAAACCAAATAACATTGTGCACACTCTCTAGTCACATATCCTACGAGGCACTAGCATGGTTTTCACTTTCGATGAGATTTCGACGAAATTCACTAAATTTCATTCATTTCAGCACTCACTAAAATATTTACCTTTCAGCCAAAATATTTCAGCAATTTCAGTACTACAGATGAATTCAAATATTTTTTAGTAATAATTTCAAAAGGTTCAAATATTTCATTGAATACAACCAAATATTTCGGTGATTTCGGTTGGTGTTGAAATTTTTCTGAAATTGAAAATAAAAACCTTGGGCACTAGTAGTTTCCCGCTATTAACAGCAAGAGCAAAAAAAGGGCACTGATGGATCACGAGTTCACAACCACATTAGATCAAACATCGACGATATGCTTTTCACACCACAACTGTCAACCGTACACACACAAAAAAATATAGCTATGGATGATAATCGGCAATGAAACACCCATTACCGAAAAGAAAACATGACAAACACAAATATGTAAAAAAAACAAGATGCAGCGGAATCCAACTTGAATTGTTACTTGGGAAAGTTGAAATATCTAGTATTAGGTGTTCAAAAGCATCTTGCTACATTAGGCTATATTAGCATGGGTATATATTTAGATAACAAATAATCGGTGTTGACCACAATGATGCATTTATTCAAACTCGGTGAGACCTGCAGCAACCATTCCTTCACCTAGGCAAACACACACATTGTTAGTTTAGTAACAAAAAGAAAAACATTGTAAGAAATATGAAATTCCTGGATACATCTTGTTTGAATACCGATGTAAAAAAAATCAAATCCCTGAAGAGTTTTTAGTTTTAACACTAATTTTTTAAGGTGGAGTTCAATGCTACAACTTATAACAAAATTAACTATTAGGTTTCTTAGGACTCCTACCTGCCCGAGGTCATGTGGGCAGTTAAAGTAAAGTTGGGTTTTGCTATGTCTAAACAAAAAGAAGGGGACCAATCTATGGCTTTCATATTTGAAATTATGAAATATCTAGATGGAATGGGAACTCTAGGCATTTCAGATGCTCCAAGTCTCTCACAATCTATATTCATAAAATCTTCTTACCTGTTAAATCATTTCAGCACATTAGCAACCAGAAAATCATCTTATTTATCATGGAGCATTTTATTTATTAGATCCACACTTAATGGCTGTACCTGGAAGCATACGAATTCAGACAATTAAAAACGGTTTCAATGAGAAGACAAATAGACAAGAGAATGCAACAAGTACTGGGTTAAATATAAGAATGGCCTTGAGAAAAATATATCTATATTCATATATGATTTGTAACTCAAATTTTATGCAAAATAGAATACAGTAAAACTTAATAAAATAACTAACTTTGTCTAGATTCCACCAGTAGAAAATGAAATCTTGTTTGTTGTAAAACACAAATGATATTCCTGAAAATAGTATATGTGCCTAAGTCGATAATGAAGAATTTTGCTCATAAAATAATATTGTCTAGCATTTTTATCGTGTAAACCCATCCCTACTCACATCAAGGACATAACAAATAAAAACATGCCCAAGCTTGCTAATAAACCATAGAATCAAAAGTGTAATTGGTTATTCTGTTGGAATTAAATGGAAATTAATTGCAGACCAGAAATGCAATAATTTCTTGTGTGGTATAGATGTACTAATCAGATGAGGTATTTTCTCTTTAATTTATCAAGTGACGGAGATAATTAATTGCAACATGAATAAAAGAACAATTGGATTCAAAGGAAATTGAATTACGGTGTTATGAAAAATAGGAAGCTAAAAATACATGAAAGTACTAGTTACAAAATATATGTGGCTTTGAGATTTCAAGCACGCCAACTAAGTTACTCATCAACATTTGATTTACATTGTATTCATTTGAAACTTGATTTGGATTGTCCAAAAATGAAGACAACTACATTGGAATAGGTAAACCAAGATATAATCCGGATGTAATTTAAGTTTGACTATATAGTAGAGGAACAAATTATGGTAAGCCCACATTGTTTGACTATCTAGTAGAGGGACACTTGCTGACAATTGCTATTAAGCCTATGTTTTTGATGACTCAAAATACACAAAGAGATGCTTGAGTATCCAGGTATTGTAGATAACTAGATTAGGTTACTCCTACAATACAAGGGTTAATGATGAGGAATCACCTGGTGCATAGCAACTCGGGAAAGGATGACACAAAAGGAGAAAATTATGTAGTTCATCAAATCTCTTGGACTCCATTGACTTCAATTGAACCATGCATGACTGGGTGGAAGGTCGGAGAATCCAGTCTTCAGTGGTGCTTCCATGGTTGTTGGATAGTAGATCAGAGAGGAAGGCCAGTAGAAATGTAGTTGTTTTCGTTCTCTTGTTATTCTTTTATCTTCCATTTGAATTCCATGATTTATCCTGCTATTTGGAGAGTAGATGATATGGTCTTTCTTGGGCTTAGCTTTCAAAGTGCAGTTCGAAAAGAGTGAGTTGTTGTCAATGGCTGGAATGGAATATATAGATAAGATGGAAAATATGGCTTTCTTTCCATCTACGTATTTGAAGTAGTAAGCTTATGTTTTAGGTGGGAATAGTTTACAATCGAGTTTGAAAGCCTTAATGAAGTAAGCCTATAACATCAAGGTCATTTTTTACCTTTTCATTTGAAAGTAGCCATAGGCGAGGAAGGCTACCTATTGATACGTAACGAAAGCCATCTCTAGCTATTCATTTTTAGGGTGGAAAAGAGTGCTCGATATCCATATATGTGCTTGGAGGGAAGGCCACATCTTTAATTGTATTCTTTTTCGAGGTCATCCTCTTCAGCATGTGTTAGTAGTGCTAGTTTTTAGTTTTTAGTACCTAAAGGGTCTATAGAAAGGCTTAGAGGATCCTAAAGTGTCAGTTTATGTTGGAATTGCTTTGCTCTTTTTAAGCAAATAAGCCTGAATGAAAGTGCTTTTATTTGAGTTGAAATGAAAGAAGAAATCGTCTATCTAGATAGAATATGTGTATTATTCGGTCCATGCTTGCCCTTCTAGGCCCTTTAGATCTATATCTATCTTACTACCGAAAAGGATTTTAGGACGAGCAGAGCAAGTCGCATTTACAGCCAGCAGTTCTTATGGGCGTAACTCCCTCTAGTATTCCAATAGCCTCCTTTCCTCCAATATGTCACTGGTATTCAAGTATGCAGCTCGTATTAGTATGACAGGCGTTCAAGAGACCATAATTCTTTTCATAGCCTTCCCTTCAATATGTCATCTTGTCTTGCGGTGTTATATCCTACCAAGCGAGCCTGTGCTCGTGGAGCACTCCTTCTATCATTCATAAAAATCTCCTTGGTCGTAAAGCTTTGCTTTGCTTTCATTTACCGAAAATTCCATTGGAGTTTCCAGCCGGGAGGCGCAGTCTCGTGCAAGCAACTTATATTCCTCTTTCGAAAGTTAGCAAAGCGGTGTCAGGTTGGAAGCCCGCGGGCCAGTCTGATACAACGTAGGTTGCAGATGTGCCCCTTTGGTATAAAAGTCTCTAATGAAGCCTCACAACCCTAATTCTAACCTTGCATCCTCCACATCTCTCCATAGAGCGGCGACGCCTGCGCGGACGTAAGCCGATGGTGGCTTGTCAGCGTCGTCTCCATCCATTCTTCTCCACCGGCCGACTGTCCACATCCTGCTCCTCGTGCTCCTACTTTGCTTCCACTTCTTCCGTGGCATCGCTAGAGAACAAGATGCAGGCCCCGGTGATAGAGCTGCAGCAGCACTAAGTGCTTGGGAGGGCCAGCCTTTTCTACTGCTTTTCGGATTGTTGATTCTGGAATTCATTGATTCTACTTTGGTTTTCCACCAGTTGAATGTAACTCTGCTGTACGTTTTGGTTATGATTGGTTCGAACCTTTTTGAGGAATTTTCTCTCATTTTCATTCTAAATTTCAAATTTTAGTTTGAGATTTTCGTCCAAGTTTTTTTGATTTTTTTTCCTGAAATACTCGTCCATTTTGTTCTGGCCCGGTAAAAAACCAAAAACCGAATCCAAAACCTTGGCGATGACTGCTACGGTGGGAGGGGAGGAGGACCTCCCAGAGCATGCCGTCGTTGTCCGGCAACGATGCAAGCGCCTCCGGTGAGGTGTTAATTTTCTCCCTCATGCTGATTGGGGCCGGGGGGTCGAGACGATAGAGGAGGTCAAAGGTGGATTCGTTCACATGAAGAATACGTTCGCTGCAAGTGGAATAAATAACGGGGTTTGCTACACCAACGTGAAGTTATCGGGTTAGGGGCTGCCCTTATACATAAAAGATGTGGCCGCTTTTATTTGGTGATTAGTGGGGCGCAGGCCCATCTGGGAATTCAGAGGGTGCTTGTTTAATTAGGTTGAAATGAAGTTTACATATAGAACGTAAACACACTACGTGAGTGTAGCATTTTTGATAAACAACAGATCGACAAATCTGATAAATTTTCTGGACAGCCGTAATGTAACATAACGTACATATGTGGCTAACAGTTGCATCAATCTGAACTAAATTTTTATCATTTTTTTAATATCAGTACAGACACAAGCGCTTATACATACGATGAGCACCACCGAGATACTGAGTCGGCATATTATCTTAAGATTTACGAAGTCATCGTAGGTGCCTCGTCGTCGACGGGAACGTCTCCTCCCTTCAGGAATAATGCGAGCACCAGAATTTGAACTTTGGTGGACATACGATGAGCACCACCGAGATACTGAGTCGGCATATTATCTTAAGATTTACGAAGTCATCGTAGGTGCCTCGTCGTCGACGGGAACGTCTCCTCCCTTCAGGAATAATGCGAGCACCAGAATTTGAACTCTGGTGGTCTGGGGATACCACTGTCCCTCTAACCGTCCAACCACAATGTTGGTCTGACAGACACACACATACGTACCAAACTAGGAATCATGGTCATTATCGTCCACCACATATGGTCGGTGATGTTACCTTTTTTTGAATCTCTTAAATATTCATGGTCGTTAGCTTTCAGAAAGTAGACTAGCCATCAAGTCAAGAAAAGAAAAGAGCGTGTGAGCTATGCACAACCATATACTCCCTGCGTTTCTAAATATAAATCTTTTTAGAGATTTTAATATGAACTATATACGTTGCAACATGAGTGAATATACACTTTAAAATATGTCTATATATAATTGTATATAGTTTGTATTGAGATCTTTATAAAGACTTATATTTAGGAACGGAGGGAGCGAGCATACAACAACACTCGTCTTGGACGCGGAGTTTTGGCTCTAGGGAGCATATGCTCCTGGTGAACAGTCAATTAAAAACAAACAGCAAACAAAATTTAAGAATTCAGGATTATTTTGTAGATCTTCATGTTTGTGTAACAAGGGTGCTTGTCAATTTCCATGCAACATGGAATAGTAGTGTTTCGTCGGTGAAAAAATAAATTAAGTGTACAATTTAAAGGTATTGCCGTTCGACTTGTTCTTATTTTTGCACGGCTTAAGCTTTTCCCGGTAGCATTTCGATGTGAGAATGAACATATTCTTTAAAAAAATGGAGAAATACATTTGTGACTCGCAAGAGCATATGCTCCCTAAACCAAAAGCAGTGTCTGCAAAATGGGCTACTAACATATTGCTTTAAACTTATGGCTCATCAAAAAGTTAAACCAAGGGAGATCTATGGACATACGGCATTTGAATCATCTGCATATCATTTATAATCCAACACGAGTCGTTTTTTTTACTTAGCTTGACCACCATTTTAGTTGTTTCTTTGTGTTATTAGCATGTGCAAATCCCTAGAGTCAAATGGACAGTTATTTTAGGGCGCATGATATCCACATTTGCCACCACATGTATCTTCGAAAGAGAAAATAATAAAATAGAAATCTCAGAAATTATATTCAAACGGTATTCTTACCAGTTGAACTGTTTCAACACATTAGCACATCAAACCAGAGTCATGCTAACATTTCAGCTCCATCGGTTCCACCGGCAATTAACAACATTCCACAAGAAGGACAAAATGGATAAGAGAAGGCAACATGAGGCAGTTAGAAAGATGACCTCACAAATATAACTTGAGCAAAATAATTCACCAATATAACTTATTTCTACATGAGTGTTATAAGTCACTCTTGACACTAGCGATAGATAAAACAAAACAAAATTTGTTGTAAAATGCATTCAAATGACTTGGAAGTTGAGCAGATAATTACAAGCTAATAATGCCATACAATGTTCTTCCGGTTTTGAGTACGATTGTGGACTCGCTGCTGTCCAATCCCATATGTATCATATCAGCGGGGAGTATCTTAGTTGCCGTGAGAACGACAAGTACCTGGGTCATATGAACCACTACAAATAACAGGACATTAGCAATAACCACGACAAGTACCAGGTTAAGAAAGTCAGTTTGCTGACAACCAGATTTCTGCAGCATTGTTTCAGTTGAGTAAACATCGAAGGGAAAACCGGCATTTCTCTTCCATCAAACAATGGTTGTACTAAACTTACTTTCTGCAACATGTGGAATTTTGCCAATCCAGCATATTCTGGTTTTTAGAAAAATCCAGAGCAACTTCTGGAATACAGTTAGTTCAGAACAAATAACATATTTTCCCTCCCTCGTCTGGTACTGACGTGGAATACAGTGCAGCTGTTATCCCATTAATTTCCTGCTATTCATCTCACGGCAAATGAAAAAGCAAAACAGAGCACGGATGAAAATGACCACATTACATCGTCAGAGATGACATGCTTTACAAACCAAAGCTGAAAAGCACACTCAGAAATCAGAACACGGACACCTTTTGGTGATACTTGGGCCTGAAAGTGTCTTGGCCGGAGAGATATGAGCTCCCAAGTGCAGGCACGTACATAAGCAACAGATAACAAAAACAAATTTCATTAATAATAGGGTATTCAAAAGCATCTTGCCACAATAGAAACATAGATAGACCAAGGCATATGCATTCACCAAGTTTCATCAATAACATCTTTTTAACGCTGCCAACCACAATGATGCGTGACAAACTCGGTGCCAACAAAAAACTGCAGCATCCATTTCTTCATCTTGAGAACACAAAAGCATTAACTTGCAAGTAACCCAATATAGATAAAGATAATATCTAACAAAACTGATCATCAGTTGATTCAGTTCAGCATTACAAAATCATTAATCTGCAAGTAACCTGGTGGGAAGAAACTCGTTAATGGGTAACAATATTTTGGAGGACGGGTCACATTTAGTTTCTTGGATTGCATTGTCTTGTGTTGAACCATATAGACACCACTGCTCATACCGAAAAAGATTACATTGGTATCTTCGTCATACCCCACTAATCCAAGACATTCCCTCTTTCTCCCTGTTCGAGGAAGGATGTTAAGAAGGTTACCCAATGCAACAGTCTTGCGTGACAACCATATGGCAACGCCCCGATGATTGACCTTCCTCTGCCATAGTTTAAGGGTATGGTAAGACAACACGGAGAGACCAACGGTGCCATCCTCTGCCTGGATGATCTGGAATTTGGCGGGATCCTTCATACCAGGAGGCCCCTTGATCACGGTAAGGTTCCGCGTGTCCAAATCAAACTCAAGTATGTTGTCTCCCCAATTATGTAAAGGCCAGTATAGGACATTACCAACAAGGGTGCTGGGACCAATATGAGAACACTTATTTGTTAGAATTTATTTAATCCCGTAGCATAGATTGGATCTTATGCCTAGAATATAGATCACCTAATAGCATCGATCAGAGAGATAAAGTTAGGGTTCTTACCACCAATGGGAGCAGCCATTGGTGTAGGCGATGCGAAGTCCCGTGCCTGCTCGGTGCAGGCGTGATGCAGGCTCGGGGTAGATGTTCGCAGCGGGTAGCGGCGTCCCTCCGGGCGCCACCGGCACTGCCATGGAACAGGGGCAGAGCTTGGAGATGATCTTCCCGTCGTGCAGCGCTCCCCCAGATCGGTTAGGGTTTTGGGATGTAGGGAGCAGAAGTGAACCGTACGAGAACTTGTCTAACGTAGGTGCCGGCTGCTCCCCCACCTTTTAATGTGCGCTGGCGACAGGGGACCAAAACCATAGTTGGTTAGGGTGCCCCGATCAGGGCGCGAAAGATGGGATCGAGGGGGCACGATCGTTGGTTCGTGACCTCCCTGTTTCCCCTTAACGTAAGTTGTTTCTGACCCTTTCTTTTATTTTCGTTTTGGCCCATTGGGCCTTTAGATCAATACCAACATTCTCCCCCTTGATCGTTAGGCTCAATATCTTTTGCCCATTCTCCATAGGAATGATATACTAGAGTAAGGTGTTACAACAGCCAATGTAATGCCATTGAACCGCAATACTCATAGCACACATCTTACTTCAAAGTGGAATACATATTACTTTATGGGGAGTGGTTTATATTAGCGGTCCCATAATTCCAGAATCAAAAGGCTTCCAATAATCCCATGCCGGCTACATGCTCACGAAATATATTGGGTGGTAAGCCTTTAGTGAGCGGATCCGCAAGCATATGTGTCGTACTGATATGCTTAACATTAATAGTTTGATCCTGGATTCTATGCTGAACAACACGGTACTTTATGTCGATGTGCTTGGCAGCTGCACTTGACTTGTTGTTATTTGCATAGAAAACTGCGGGTTCATTATCGCAGTACAATGTCAGTGGTTTGGAAATGCTGTCAACCACTTTAAGTCCGGGAAGGAAATTCTTTAGCCATACAACCTGCCCAGTGGCCTCAAAACATGCTAGATATTCTGCCATCATCGTAGATGAGGCAACTATAGTTTGCTTGGAGCTTTTCCACGATATGGCTCCTCCAGCGAGTGTGAATATATAACCTGACGTGGATCTCTTACTATCCACACACCCGGAAAAATTAGAGTCCAAGTAACCAATAACTTCCAGGTTATCCGACTTTCTATATGTAAGCATGAAATTTTTAGTACCTTGCATATAACGCAAAACTTTCTTTGCGGCCTTCCAGTGGTCCGGTCCTGGATTAGATTGAAATCTGCCAAGCATCCCGGTTACAAAAGCTAAGTCGGGGCGTGTACAAACTTGAGCATACATGATGCTTCCAATAGCTGAAGCATAAGGAACCGACTTCATCTGATCAGTTTCATTTTGGTTCCTCGGACATTGGAATGTCCCAAACTTATCACCCTTGACTATGGGGGCAGGTGAGGAAGATCACTTATGCATATTGTATTTCTTTAGTACTCTCTCAAAGTATGCCTCTTGTGATAGTCCTAATGTACCTTTGGACCTATCTCGATGAATCTCAATGCCAAGGACATACGAGGCTTCACCGAGATCCTTCATGTCAAATTTTGAGGACAAAAATCTCTTGGTCTCATGCAACATATCTTTATCGCTGCAAGCCAATAGAATATCGTCAACATACAGGACTAAAATTGTGAACCTATTGCCTTTGAATTTAACATATATGCAATTGTCCACTTCATTTTCTTTAAAACCAAAAGTTCGAATAATCTCGTCGAACTTGAGGTACCACTGCCTTGAAGCTTGCTTCAAGCCATATATGGATTTCTTTAAACGACATGCCATGTGTTCTTTTCCTTCCTCGACAAAACCTTCTGGTTGAGTCATGTAAACTTCTTCTTTTAAGTCACCATTTAAAAAGGCCGTCTTGACATCCATTTGATGCAGCTCCAAATCGTAATGAGCTACAAGTGCCATGACAATTCTAAAAGAATCTTTAGTCGACACAGGCGAGAAGGTATCCTTATAATCAATCCCTTCTCTCTGTGTGTAACCTTTTGCTACAAGTCTCACTTTGAACCTTTCAATGTTCCCTTTGGAATCATATTTGGTTTTGTAGACCCACTTGCAGCCTACCCTTTTGGCTCTATCAGGAACTTCTACTAAGTCCCAAACATCATTCGAGCTCATAGATTTCAGTTCGTCCTCCATGCTACCAACCATTTGGACGAGTCTTCACTTTTAGTGGCTTCTTTATATGAGGTCGGATCTTGTGCCTTCCCTATGTCATTTTCATCCTCACACATGAAAGTGACATAATCGTTAGAGATGGCCTTTTTCTTTTCCCGTTGTGATCTTCTCGTAGGCTCATTAGTATGCACATTTTCTCTTGCCCGAGAAGGTTGAGGATTAACATTGGGTTGAGGCTCATTATTTGGCTGAGGATCCTCATCTTGCTGAGGGTCCTCGTCGGATTGATGATCCGCTTCAGGTTCGGGATCACCAGTAGGTGTCTTATGCATATTAGGCATAGGGATAAGGTTCTGTTGGATAGTCGGGGTTGGAACATACACCCGCTTCTCCTCAAGATCAATCGCCCTAACCTCAGTGATTTCATTATCCTCAAAAAACACCGCTTGCCTGGTTTCCACAAACTTGGTGGTATGACCTGGGCAATAAAAGCGATATCCTTTTCCTCTATGAGGGTACCCAATGAAAAAACAACTGACTGTCTTTGGGTCTAACTTCTTAATATGCGGATTGAATACTTTAGCTTCAGCTGGGCAGCCCCACACACGCAAGTAATTCAAGCTCGGTTTCTTTCCCGCCCACATCTCATAAGGTGTGCTCGGTGCTGACTTAGTTGGAGCAAGATTCAGGATGTGTGCAGCTGTTTTCAAAGCCTCCATCCAAAGGCTTACTGGTAAGTTTGCATGACTAAGCATGCTACGTACCATATCCATAAGAGTGCGGTTGCGACGCTCAGCGACGCCATTTTGCTGAGGTTCACCAGGCATTGAATATTGGGCAACAATTCCATTTTCAGCTAGATATTTCGCGAATGGTCCGGGAACTTGCCCATAAGGAGCATGTCTGCCATAATATCACCCCCCCCCCCCCCCCCCCCCGCGCGATCAGACCGTACTACTTTGATCTTTTGGTTGAGTTGATTTTCAACCTCGTCTTTATAAATCTTAAACTTTTCCAAAGCTTCGGATCGATCACGTATGGGGTAAATGTAGCCATAGCGAGAGAAATCATCTGTGAAGGTAATGAAGGAATCAAAACCATCCATAGACTTTATGTTAAAAGGTCCGCATATGTCAGTATGAATTAGTTCAAGGACCGTTGTGGCTCTTACTGCTCCTTTCTTAATTGTTTTAACGTATTTTCCCTTAATACAGTCAATACAATTGCCTGCATTAGAGAAATCTAATGGATGAAGTATTTCTACTTTAATCAATCGTTCCATTCTCCCCCTGGAAATGTGGCCCAAACGACGATGCCACAATTTCGAAGAAGGATTGTTACTTCTCCCATTTTTTTCATGATTGCGTTCATTCATATTCATCTCGCAGAGATTCACACACATAGGATAACTGGAAAGATTTAACATATAAAGTTTGCCTCGTCGGACGGCGAGACCGACATCCTTATTACAATACTTTAAAAAACATTGTTTCTCCCCGAAGGTACAATGAAATTCAAAATCATCTAAACATGAAACTGAAATTAAATTCCTACTCAAAGTAGGCACATAAAGAACGTCCTTGAGCTGAAGTAGGAAGCCAGTGTGCAACTTCAAGGTGAGGGAGCCCACGGCTTCAACTTCAGCCTCCTTCCCATTCGCGACATTAAGTCTTCTTGTTCCCTTTAGGGTGTGGCTTATATGGAATCCCTGCAAAGAATTCGCGACATGAACCGTCGCACCTGAGTCAATCCACCATGTAGATTTGGAAAAATCGACATATAGAGATTCATCTACAAGAGTGATCTCATCCTTACCCTTTTTATTCAGCCACTTAAGAAAACCTGGACAGTCCGCCTTAACATGATTTGGCTGCTTGCAAAAATTGCAGAGTCTTTCTCCAGCGGCATTTGTAAGATTAGTTGAAGTAGCCATTGGAGGAGCGGAACGTGAATAACTTGCCTCGTTGCATTGCTTAGGCTTTGGAGAATTCTTTTTGGAATACTGCTTTTTGTTGGGGACAAAATTGTTATGACCATTATTATCATGCTTCCTCTTTGCAGAGTTAACATGGAGAGCTAGATCTTTCTGCTCACTCTTCATTCTCTCTTCCTCCTGAACACAATGAGCAATGAGTTCAGATAGTTTCCATTTGGTTTCGAGAGAATTATAGTTTATCTTGAATGGGTTGAACTGTGAGGGTAGTGACCTAAAAACTAGGAGCACAAGAAGCTCTTCGTTCAAGTCACACTTCATCGTTTTAAGCTTTGTCGCAGCATTGCTCATGCCCAAAATATGCTCCCTCACATTTCCATTTCCTTCATATTTTGCAAGCAGCTTGTGTAAAAGCTCATCTGCATACACTTTCTCTGAGCCTTTAAATTGTTCTTCCACTGATTTCAAATATTCGGCAGCACTTTCATTAGGGGGAATAGCCCCCTTAATCTCAGTGGAGATGGAGAAGTTCATAATTAGGAGTGCCATTCTGTTGGACCTCTCCCACTTCTCAGCTTTAGTGTCATAAACTTTCTTAAGCTCAGCATACCCAGTGGCAGTCTTTGCAGGCTCCACTGGTTTACTTTCCCTTAGGGCGAGGTCAACCTCATGCCATCCAAGGTGCAATAGCAACGAGTCCTTCCAAGTTTGGAAGTTGTTTCCCGTGAGTGGCTCGATGTTCTCGAAACCACGGGGACCGGGAGCTGTCATCATTTCAAAATATCATAAGTAACGGAAAAGAACAACATAATTATAATTAAATTGCACCAAAAATTAATCTACGTTGGTTTGATCAATTTTCATGCAAGAGTTAACTCCAAATTATATCACCGTTGGGCAGAAATAATAAGGAATTAACTGGTGATCCAAAATGTAAAACAACGTTGGTCTGTATTACAAAATGATCACATTAATGTGTCATAAAATGACACAATCATTAATTTCATAGAAGTTTTCTAAATAAAATTTCTCGTCGGTTCCATTTTATTCAGAAAACTGAAACATAATTTAATAACATTTTTGTGTGTGGCAATTTTCTATTTAAAAACAGTACATGAACATTTTGGAAATATACATAATGCGGAAATGCACTGAAATAGAAAACGCACAGAAACTTTAATGTTAGCCTATCAGCCCACGGTAGTCCTTTAAAATCCTAGCCCAGCAGACAAAAGAAAGAGAAAAAAAAGGTCTACGGGCTAAGACAACTTGGGCCGAAGCCCAGCCGCAAAAACGGCCCGTTAATCGGCCGAAGGCCAGTCTGGAGCAGCGCGTCGGGCTCGTCCATTGGATCGAGCCGACGGCTTGGATCGCTCCTGAGTCGATCAAAACACTGCCTGGTCAAAACAAACCCTAGCCTTATCCCCTTCTGCCCGATTCTATCGCTCTCTCCAGAGGAGTGAGGCGACCGACAGAGGAGACGCGCCCGCTCAGGGGACACGGCGGCGCGAGGCGCGCGGGGCATGGCGACGCGGCAGCTTCGCTTGCCGGAGGAGCGTGCAATGGACTTTGTCCGCCGCGCTCCTCCGTCGAGCGCAGCTCCGGTGAAGCGACGACGCAAGGAGGGGGGCATTTCGCGACAGAGACGGCGCAGGCGTTCGTCAGCGACGGCGGCGTGCAAGGCGCGGAGGCCAGGCGACGTGCGTGCGCGTGCGTGAGCGCAGCAGCGGCTGCTGCTGCTTCATTCCGCTCTCCGTCCCGAGGGGCGGCGGCGTTCCAGCCTTTCCGAGCCCAACGACGGTGGCCGTCGGACCCGAAGGCCGGCATGCTGAACAAACGTAAGATCCAGCCCCTCCTTGATCTAATTTCTTTCGATTTCAGGCATGATTTTGACTTTCTAGGGTTCCAAAATCAGGGGAATTTCTAGAGTTAGGGTTCGGCTGTTTTTAACATTGCCAGTTCAATCTAATTGCTAGCAGGGACTAAAAGAAAACAGTGTTAATTCACACATCTGATGCGGAAGCATGGTATTGTTAGACTAACCGAATGGATTAATCATCATTATTGAATCATTAACACTAATCCCGTAGCAAATTAGATCTAAACCGAAACCACATAACCCTAGAAATTAAAGATTGACATCAACAGAGGGCAATTTGACCAAGCAGTAATCGTTAACCTTTAACAGTGATGATCTGGACTTACTCAAGCACATTAATATAACCAGAACATCATTAGGGATCTAATCTAGGATTAACCATGCTCAAGATACCAATGTTAGAATTTATTTAATCCCGTAGCATAGATTGGATCTTATGCCTAGAATATAGATCACCTAATAGCATCGATCAGAGAGATAAAGTTAGGGTTCTTACCACCAATGGGAGCAGCCATTGGTGTAGGCGATGCGAAGTCCCGTGCCTGCTCGGTGCAGGCGTGATGCAGGCTCGGGGTAGATGTTCGCAGCGGGTAGCGGCGTCCCTCCGGGCGCCACCGGCACTGCCCTGGAACAGGGGCAGAGCTTGGAGATGATCTTCCCGTCGTGCAGCGCTCCCCTAGATCGGTTAGGGTTTTGGGATGTAGGGAGCAGAAGTGAACCGTACGAGAACTTGTCTAACGTAGGTGCCGGCTGCTCCCCCACCTTTTAATGTGCGCTGGCGACAGGGGACCAAAACCATAGTTGGTTAGGGTGCCCCCGATCAGGGCGCGAAAGATGGGATCGAGGGGGCACGATCGTTGGTTCATGACCTCCCTGTTTCCCCTTAACGTAAGTTGTTTCTGACCCTTTCTTTTATTTTCGTTTTGGCCCATTGGGCCTTTAGATCAATACCAACATTATTATGTGAAGCCGTTGTAGGGATGAGACCGCTCCATGAGTTGGTCTCCGAGGAGTAAACACGGGCGATGGGTTGTCCATAATTACCCATGTATTCTGTGTGCATGGACACCAAGACCACCTTAAAGGGCGAGGGGCTCGAATGGCATGCGCCGTGCACGTGGCCCTTATCGCAGTCAACGCAGAGCACCGCCCCATTGAAGCACTCACCCCAAAACTTAGAAGGGACGGCCACGAGGCACTGCTCGCTGGTGATGGGGTCACACGCAAGGAATTTTCTCCACAAATAGTCCCCGACAAGGACAAGGCCATGACGGCACCCGAGCACAATGTTCTCAATGGGGAAGCGGAGCACACTATCATCATCGGCGCGGCCGCGATGGCCGCCATACCCTACAAGGTCGAAGCGCACGGGAGGGATACGGTCGGGAGGGTCCAGAACTGGAGTGAACACGATACCTTCATGGTACTCGAAGAAGCCAAGTAGGGGCGGCTTCTTATGATGCTTGTAGAACTGCTGGAGGAAGCTGGGATCGGTGGCGAGGCGCCGCCACCGCTTGCAGACCGTGAAGGCACGCGGGAGGGAGGACGGCTGCGGCGGGAGGCGGAGGAGTACCTCCCAGAGGAGATCGTCGTCTTCCAGCACGGCCACCACGGAGGTCATGTCGGCGCCCTCGCTATGGCCCGATCTAAGACGCTGCACGCTTGGGGGCAAAGGCAAGGGAGGGTTTCCCGATACCTGGTGTCGTTTCTTTTCCTTGTAATTTGCTCGTAGTAATTTGCTCATATTTTCAACAATTTTCACGGAGCCACTAAAACCGAGCTCCACAGCTCCGCGGAGTCAGAAATATTGGAGCGGAAATAAGAGATTCCGAACAGAGCCGTACACTTGAGAATCGTCGCCTTTCAGCTATCCAAGGAACTAACGGCAACAAGAACTGGATGGTGCATGTCCAACTGACAGAACATGCACAGCATGCACTGTATAAACGATGTATGTGCTTTAGGAGTACATACATGGAAAAGCAAATCTTCAACTAGTTTGCTTTCTGTTATCATCGCAGGTAACTCTTTTGCATCTTTCAAAAGTGAAAACGTCTCACCTTGTTATTGAATCGGTAAAGATGTTTTCTGTCGGCACAAGCTGCTCACGTGGACCTGGTCACTAACCCTAAGCACAAACTCCTGTTGCAAACATGCCTAACAAATGATCTAACACTTCTCTGCACTATCATGCAACAATGCACTGAAAATGGTAGTTGCGTGCGTGCCTCTCCTGGCGTGCTCTTGTGATTCCAGACAGAGTCCTTTGTCTACAAAGTTGGCAAGATTACAGAGACTGAAACCGAATCCGTGCTTACGGGTCACGAGACTTTGTTTGCGTTACCAAGACTTCATGGCATCACAACGGGATCAACAGGGTGCAGATTGGCTATAGTTCTCTACTATTCAACCCAAGGTTCGGCCAAACATTGCCTTCTCGTGCTAAAATGAAGGAACACATTAACTTTCCACACCCAGCAAGGCATTTTGTAACATGTTCTACAGCAAGTCCATGGCATCCTATTAGTTCAGGCCAAATAGCATTTTGCACACTCTATGATCACATATCCTACAATGCACTATACTAATTTGCTACTATTAAGCGCAAGAGGGGAAAAGAGAGCACTGATGGATCAAACCACGGTTCGGCCAAACATTGCTTTTCTGCTAAAACGTCCGAACACGTGGACTTTCCACACCCAGCATGCCACTTTGTTACACATTCTACACCAATTTCATGTTATCCAGTTAGTTCAGATCAAATAGCATTTTGCACACTCTCTAGTCACATATCCTACAATTCACTATAGTAATTTCCTACTATTAAGCGCAAGAGAGGAGGCAGGTGTCACGCGGTGAGTCGTCGTTGCTCATTTGGTTCTGGGAATAGAGATCAACAGGGTGCAGACTAGCTATAGTTCTCTACTATTCAACCCAAGGTTCGACCAAACATTGCCTTCGTGCTAAAACGGCGGAACACGTTAACTTTCCGCACCCAGCAAGCCATTGTGTAACATGTTATACAGCAAGTCCCTGGCATCCTATTAGTTCAGGCCAAATAGCATTTTGCACACTCCATGGTCACATATCCTACAATGCACTATACTAATTTCCGACTGTTAAGCGCAAGAGGGGAAAAGAGAGCACTGATGGATCAAACCACGGTTCGGCCAAACATTGCTTTTCTGCTAAAACGACTGAACACGTGGACTTTCCGCACCCGGCATGCCACTTTGTTACACATTCTACAGCAATTTCATGTTATCCAGTTAGTTCAGACCAAATAGCATTTTGCACACTCTCTAGTCACATATCCTACAATTCACTATAGTAATTTCCTACTATTAAGCGCAAGAGGGGAGGCAGGTGTCATGCGGCGATTCGTCGTTGCTCAAATAGAGATCTTAGGTCATTCCTTCGTGTTCACTTGTCACCGGACCTAACAAAGTGGGATTCGTTCCAACTTGCAAGCATTTCATTTGCATCTGTTGCAATCTATCTATCTCAAGTCAAGAGTAGAGCTCATTCTCATGTCAAGAAATGTTATCCATGCCACCAAAGCGACGCTTAATACAGGTTTACTGGAGGATAGTGTGGAAGAAAGGAGGCCTTCTGTCAAAAAATCTCCTAATATAACTCTTCTATGAACTTGAATATTCATCATACAAGATACCGCCTATGCTGATGCAGCATATAACCCTCCAGTAACTCGTGGCGAAGCTTCTTTCGGAGTCTTCCTAAGGAATAAATCAAATCCGTCTCCTTCCTAAGGGGGAAACTTATCTCTGTACACTGCTTAAAATGCACATAATAATTTCTTTTGGAGATGATGTCTACAGATTTGGTGTTCAATGCAGCTGCTTGATGCTTTAGGATATGCTTCAATTAGTTTTACTCTAAAAATGCTAAATCATTTAGTATTATTAATTTATTATAATATGCTTCCATCTATGGCACATTATTATTTTGAAATACGTAATTGCAAAGTTAAATATGGTCATTTTGTGGTTAATGTTGTTCCAAATTATTTCGGCGGTTTGTTATATCGATTGTAAGTTCGTAGCTGAACTTTCCATTCTTTTATAGGTAACAGAAAAGTTTGACATTGATGACATTAGTTTCGGTGGTTTGATGATTCTTCATATGGAGAATTAGGAATCATGACAAACTGTAACAGTGGGCCACAGTTTACAAGTACTTGAACCATTTTTTTTATTTGGATGCTTGGTGAGATTTCCTTTGTACTGTAGCGTCCAGCTACGGATGCCTGTTTGGAAGTCTCTGGACTAGGTGGTTGTGTGGTGTGGTGACAGATGGATTTCTCATTGCTTCTTGATGGCATCCGTCAATCAAGGGGTTATATCTCCTACTACATGCAACCAGCGGTGGTGTTATTTCTCCTATTACATGCAACCAGCTAATCAAGATTTTTGGCGTTGGGGGTGTCCAAAATCCAGTACCCTATTCCAGGGATCTTTTGGAGGCTTGTGGTCAGTTATTTGCTGCTGGAAGCCAGCACGTAAGCCATGGCGTATGTGTCTATCTATAACAGTGAGAAAGGCAGGATGTGTCGTGACCTGGGTGAAAAGTTGTGATGCGCTGTGTGCTCCTTTGTACTACTCCCTCCGTCAGGAAATACTTGTCGAAGAAATGCATAAAAATGTATGTATCTAGAACTAAAATACGTCTAGATACATCCATTCCTCCGACAAGTATTTCCGAACGGAGGGAGTATTTGGTTACACGTGTCTCTTGTGCTTACACATATATCCTTTTCTTTTATGGGATCCCACCTGTTTT
Source organism: Secale cereale (assembly GCA_902687465.1). Lineage (NCBI taxonomy): Eukaryota > Viridiplantae > Streptophyta > Magnoliopsida > Poales > Poaceae > Secale > Secale cereale. Next base: position 16,854,828 of record LR738711.1, read on the forward strand.
ATGGTGTTATAATCTGGTGATGGAGTCAAAAGTACTCCACCGTGTATTAATTAAGCACGAAACTACGCAAAAAATACAATGTGCTTATATTTATGTTCCTCAGTTTTTCTAGAATAATATGGATCTGCTATAGTCAATCTTTTATCGCACACTTGTAGGTACTTAAAAGAAAGACAACATTAATATATAGATAAACTAGAAATAATGAAATTGATTAAAAGCACGACTTATATCTATACCATATAACAATGAGGAAGCATTTATAGTTTAGTGTGGTTGCCTCCGCACCTTTTATTCTCAGACCTCTGCTCTTCTCCTCTCCCACCTCCTCGAAAAAGTTAGGCGTGAGACACATACACAGGGGTTTTCTTTCCCCAAAGGCCAACTAGGATGCAGGGCGGCGCCGCCCCCGCCGAGGGGAGGAGCGGGGCTTCACCGGAAAAGCCCGACGAGAGCGCCAAGAAGGCGCGGCTGGACCTGCCCGACGGCCACGTGAAGCAAGAGGCGGCCGTGGCGGCGTACAGTCCGCGAGTGGAGATCGCCGTGAGGATCGACAAGCAAGTGCTCCACTGCCCCCTCTGCACCCTCCCCTTCAAGCCTCCCGTCTTCCAGGTTAAACTCTTTCCTTCTCTCTTCCATACTCGGTGGCATAGTTTCTAGGAATCCGGGTTGTCCGGGACTCTAGGTCGAGGAACGGGGTCGCGGGGCCGGCCGATGAAAGATCGATTCTTTCGTGCTAATTTATGGGCTATCTCTGATTTGTGTGCCTGCTTGCAGTGCACAGCGGGGCACCTGGCCTGCGGCGGCTGCGTGGCCCAGCTGCCCTTCATGCAGTGCACGACGTGTGTGGATGGCGGCAGCTTCTTCAACCCCTGCCCCGCGGTGGACGCCGTCGTGTCTTCGACCAGGATCGAGTGCCCCAACGTCGGCTGCCAGTGGACCGTGACCTACCACGAGGTTGCTGAGCACCAGAAAGCATGCTCGCACGCGCCCTGCCAATGCATGGTGCCTGGCTGCGGCTACTTAGGTGCGCCGCAGGCACTCGCCGGCCACCTCAACACCGTCCACTCGGTGCCGATCTGCATCGTGCAGTATGGCAAGGTCAGCCAGCTCCAGCTGTCGGTGTCGACCCAGCGGGTGGTGCTCCTCGGCGACGACAACTGTGTTTTCCTCCTGACCATGGGCGCGCTCGTCGCCGGCGTGACCACCGTGTCTGTGGTGTGCGCCAGGGCGAGGGCGGCAACACGGCCGCGATTCACGTGCAAGATGTGGGTCAACCTGGAGCCGCCCACGGCTGCGGCGAACTGCGGCAAGGAGGACATGCTGCTGGTGGCCATGCACATGAGGAGCAGCTCGTCGCCTGGCGCGGTGGTCACCGCGGGCGAGCCCACATTCCTGACCGTGCCGCCAATGTACCTGGTGCCAGCAGCAGGTGACGGGATGTCCATGGAAGTTCCCCTGCACATCCGCATTGACAAGCTCTCCCCTTGTTCCGACGCATCGGTGTGATAGGAAACAAATGATGCATTCAAGGAAGTTCGTGCTTACTTATTTTGGAGATCCAGCTGAAACTATTTCGTTGATGTTAATTAGTACATGCAGTTCATCTTTAATGTCATCGTAGGGTACTGTATTTAAATCGGAGGATATTATGCTTCGTGTTAATCATGTTGTGAAATGCACCTTCTTCTGTTGTTATGTCATTCCAACTTGCAAGCATTTCATTTGCATTTGTTGCAATCTATCTATCTCAAGTCAAGAGTAGATCTCAATCTCATGTCAAGAAATGTTATCCATGCCACCAAAGCGATGCTTAATGCGGGTTTACTGGAGGATAGTGTGGAAGAAAGGAGGTCTTCTGTCAAAAAATCTCCTAATATAACTCTTCTCTCTATGTATGAACTTGAATATTCATCATACAAGATACTGCCTATGCTGATGAAGCATATAACCCTCCAGTAACTCAAGGTGAAGCTTCTTTCAGAGTCTTCCTAAGGAATAAATCAAGTCCATCTCCTTCCTAAGGGGGAAACTTATCTCTGTACACTGCTTAAGATGCTCATAATAATTTCTGTTCGAGATGATGTCTACAGATTTGGTGTTCAATGCAGCTGCTTCATGTTTTAGGATACGCTTCAATTAGTTTTACTCTAAAAATGTTGCATGACTTAGTATAATTATAATATGCTTCCATCTATGGCGCATTATTATTTTGAAATACGTAATTGCAAAGTTAAAGATGGTCATTTTTTGGTTAATGTTGTTCCAAATTATTTCAATGGTTTGTTATATCGATTCTAAGTTTGTAGTTGAACTTTCCATTCTTTTATAGGTAACAGAAAAGTTTGACATTGATGACATTAGTTTAGGTGGTTTGATGATTCTTCATATGGAGAATTAAGAATCATGCCAAACTGTAACAGTGGGCCACAGTTTACAAGTATTTGAACCATTTTTTTATTTGGATGCTTGGTGACATTTCCTTTGTCTCTGTAGCGTCCAGCTACGGATGCCTGTTTGGAAGTCTCTCGACTAGGTGGTTGTGTGGTGTGGTGACCGATGGATTGCTCATTGCTTCTTGATGGCATCTGTAAATCAAGGGGTTATTTCTCCTACTACATGCAACTAGCGGTGTTATTTCTCCTATTACATGCAACCAGCTAATCAAGATTTTTGGCGTTGGGGTTGTCCAAAATCCAGTACCCTATTTAAGGGATCTTTTGGAAGCTTGTGGTTAGTTATTTGCTGCTGGCAGCCAGCACATAAGCCATGGTGTATGTGTCTATGTATAACAGTGAGAAAGGCGGGATGTGTCGTGACCTGGGTGAAAAGTTGTGATGCGTTGTGTGCTCCTTTGTACTATTTGGTTACACGTGTCCCTTGTGCTTATACATATATCCTTTACTTTTTATGGGATCCCACATGTTCATAGATAATCTTGATCATAAATCCACAATTCATCGGATTTCGACAAACACACTGCAAAAAGAATTACATCGAATAGATCTCCACGAAGATCGAGTAGAACTTTGTATTGAGATCCAAAGAGAGAGAAGAAGCCATCTAGCTAATAACTGTGGACCCGAAGGTTTGTGGTCAACTACTCACAACTCATCGGAGGGGCTATGGTGTTGATGTAGAAGCCCTCCGTGATTGATGGCCCCTCCGGTGGAGCTCCGAAACAGGCCCCATGATGGGATCTCACGGGTACAGAAGGTTGCGGCGGTGGAATTAGGGTTTCGTGGTGCTCTTCGATGGTTTCAGGGTACATAGGTATATATAAGAGGAAGAGGCACGTCAGGGGAACCACGAGGGGCCCATGAGGGTGGGGGGCGCCCCTGCCCTCGTGGTCGCCTCGTTTGCTTCCTGGCATGTACTCCAAGTCTTCTGTGTTGATATTGTACCAAAAATGACTCTCCCGAATGTTTCATTCCTTTTGGACTCCGTTTGATATTCCTTTTCTGTGAAACACTAAAATAGGCAAAACAACAACAACAATTTGCACTGGGCCTTGGGTTAGTAGGTTTGTCCCTAAAATAATATAAAAGTGTATAATAAAGCCCATTAAACATCCAAAACAGATAATATAATAGCATGGAACAATAAAAAATTATAGATACGTTGGAGACGTATCACCCCACCGCATACTGCCACTACAACTTGATGCCGCCTAGGTTTTCCTTCTCAACGTAACAGATGACTTCATGAAGCGCATTGTATGTTCAATCTCACCCCAACGACATATCATAGATACTAACTTCCCCGACGACATCATCCGTCTAGAATTATTTCGAAGTAAGTGTTCTCTCAACTATTTGGATGTTGACTTACGTAGCAATATCAAATTAATTGTGTAGTGTTTAAGAAACCAATTGGGATTTCATTTCGGACTCTGTTAAGTTTGTTCCTACCTAGTAACTTCTCATTACCAATACACTATTATTATGTCCTGTTCTATCTAAATAATCCCTATCCTCCCACTTCTCCACTCATATCAGTAAGCGCCGCCGGCCCCATCCGTGACAAGTGAGGAAACCCATGATTTATTTTGCCATGCCTCTTCAAAGAGCCAAACAACATATAATCGTGCTAGTAGCTTTTGCCATGCTATGTTTTAGCGATGCCATGTTTAATTATTTCAGTCATGTAAAATATAATGTTCAAAAGTGCAATGTGATATGTCGAAGTATGAATTGTTCAGTTCAATTTCACGAATGCATATGTTTATTTGTTTGCAGTGAGCATATGTCCAGTTTCCATTGCTATATTTGGTTGTTTCTAGTATGCCTTGTTTATTTTAGCTATTCACAGTGTGATGTTCTATGTCTGCAAGAATCTATTGTGCAGTTCAATTTCATCAATACCAGTTAAAATGGCCAAAAATGGTTTCTGTTAAAGCTGGTATAGTTAGCATGCCCCTGCTTATCTTAGCTTTCTCACAATGTGATGTTTAATCATACAATTTGATGTTTAAGCACAAGTTTCATTCATGCAATTTCAACATTACCACTGTGAGTGAATATATTTAGTTGATGTTAAGCCTGTTGTAGTGAGGATATGCCTTGTTTAAAGGTTTTTTTGGTTCTTTGGTTGTTTGTAGTGAGCACATGTCAAGTTTTAATTGCTATATTTGGTTATTTGGATTATGCCTTGTTTATTTTAGTTATTCACATTGTTATGCTCTGTATGTGCAAGTATAGACTGTGTAGTATAATTTCAACAATACCAGTTCAATGACCATATTTATTTCTGTTAAGCTAGGTATAGTTAATGCGTCCCCTATTTTTTCACAATGTGATGTTCAATTACACAATTAGATGTGTAAGCACAAGCTATGTTTTATGACATTTCAATACCACCACTACGAATGACTATTTTGGTTGTTGTTAAGCCTGTTATAGTGAGCATATACCTCTTTTAGTGGTTTTTGTTTGTTCGATTGTTTGTAGTTAGCATATGCCCAGTTTAAATTGCTATCTTTGATTGATTGTAGCACTGGTAGAAAACGGGGCAATGGTCCAGCCCATTAGTCCCGGTTCAATCCAGAACCGGGACCAATGGGGGCATTGGACCCGGTTCGTGAGCCCAGGGGGCTAGCTGGGCCACGTGGGCCATTGGTCCCGGTTCGTCTGGACCTTTTGGTCCCGGTTGGTGCGACGAACCGGGACCAATGGGTCTTGCTCCTGGCCCACCACCATTGGTCCCGGTTGGTACCTTGAACCAGGACCAAAGGCTCTCCTTTAGTCCCGGTTCATATCACCAACCGGGACCAATGAGGTGCATATATATACCCCCTCGCGTAAGAGCAGAGCACACTGCTCTGTTTTCTCTGGCCAAGGGGGAGAGGGCTTGGTGGTGCTCTAGCTCACCTCCTATGCACACAACGTGTTCGATGGAATGCCCGAGCCACACTAATTAACCTTTTCTCCTCTCGAAGCTCGAGCTCGAAACTCCATTTTCTCCGAGATTTGTCTAGGTTTAGCGGTCCGTCACGCCCCGTCCCCGTCTTCACCGCCGTCGATCGCCCCCGCCGATCTCGTCACAGGCACCACCGTCGTGAGCCTCTTGTTATGTCCATGCTTTTCTTACTTTTATTATTGCTTATTATTATTGCTTTAGATAGATATTTGTCTAATTTTCTTACGTTTATTATTGCTTGTTATTATATAGTGCGATGGTTTTGATATCCGCCCACGTGGGCCCTCGTCCTGTCTACGATCCGAATGTGGTATATTATCTTTAATTTATAACTATTTGTTTTAGTGTTTATGACAAATATGCCGACCAACCTGACATGCATAGATGTTTTTATATGTCTAGGAGGTAGTTGAACCAGAAATTCCAACCGACCCTCTTGTGCAGAGGTTAAATTTAGTTGAAGAGGAATTGAAGAAAAAATTGGAAAAAATGGCTGAGGAGAAGATGGAATTGGAGTTGCATGTTGCGGAAGTCGTCGATGATCACAAGATCAAGATGGACCCTATTGTCGAGAGGTTAAATTTAGTTGAAGAAGAAAATAATTTCTTGAAGGAAAAAATTAAAAAATTGAGGACGAGAAGATGATATTGGAGTTGCATGTTGCGGATGTCGTCGATGATCACAAGATCAAGATGGATGCAATGCGGTTGAAGATTAGAAAGATTAGAAAATATGCCATTCATACCGAGGCTTGGTATCATTATGCCGTTGGATCAATTGTTACCTTGGTTGCGATTATGATCGCATTTGTTTTCGCATTGAAATGTTTTACATAGTTTCAATGTATGGTGAAAATTAATTAGATGCTCTGGAGAGCTATATGTTGTTAGATGAGAACTATGTATGTACTTTGGTTTTAATGTGATGATGAACATCTATTAATTTGGTCACTTAATTATCTATTTATGATGTTCTGTAATGGTTTTTGGCACACTTAATTATATATAATGCACGCAAATGAACCGGCAATGGATGTACGGTGACAGACACACCTCCGAGTACATTAAGGGCGTGCATGAGTTTCTGAATGAGGCTGAGGCAAACAAGCAGAATGGTTTTATGTGTTGTCCATGCACTAAATGTGGGAATACGATGTCTTACTCTAACCGGAAAATCCTTCACTCCCACCTGCTTTACAAGGGTTTCATGCCACACTATAATGTTTGGACGAGGCACGGAGAAATAGGGGTTATGATGGAAGACAGCGAAGAAGAAGAGTACGATGACAACTATGTGCCCCATGAATACGGTGATGCTGCAATAGGGGGAGCTGGTGAAGATCAACAGGAACCAGACGATGTGCCCAATGATGCTGCAATGGGTGAAGCTGCTGAAGATCAAGAGGAACCAGACGATGTGCCTGATGATGATGATCTCCGCCGGGTCATTCTCGATGCAAGGACGCAATGCGAAAGTCAAAAGGAGAAGCTGAAGTTCGATCGCATGTTAGAGGATCACAAAAAAGGGTTGTACCCCAATTGCGAAGATGGCAACACAAAGCTCGGTACCCTACTGGAATTGCTGCAGTGGAAGGCAGAGAATGCTGTGGCTGACAAAGGATTTGAGAAGCTACTGAAAATATTGAAGAAGAAGCTTCCGAAGGATAACGAATTGCCTGATAGTACATACGCAGCAAAGAAGGTCGTATGCCCTCTAGGATTGGAGGTGCAAAAGATACATGCATGCCCTAATGACTGCATCCTCTACCGCGGTGCATACAAGGATCTGAACGCATGCCCGGTATGCGGTGCATTGCGGTATAAGATGAGACGAGATGACCCTGGTGATGTTGACGGCGAGCCCGCCAGGAAGAGGGTTCCTGCGAAGGTGATGTGGTATGCTCCTATAATACCACGGTTGAAACGTCTGTTCAGAAACGGAGAGCATGCCAAGTTGATGTGATGGCACAATGAGGACCGTAAGAAAGACATGAAGTTGAGAGCACCCGCTGACGGGTCGCAGTGGAGAAAAATCGAGAGAAAGTACTGGGAGGAGTTTGCAAAGGACCCAAGGAACGTATGGTTTGCTTTAAGTGCGGATGGCATTAATCCTTTCGGGGAGCAGAGCAGCAATCACAACACCTGGCCCGTGACTCTATGTATGTATAACCTTCCTCCTTGGATGTGCATGAAGCGGAAGTTCATTATGATGCCAGTTCTCATCCAAGGCCCTAAGCAACCCGGCAACGAAATTGATGTGTACCTAAGGCCATTAGTTGAAGAACTTTTACAGCTGTGGAATGGAAATGGTGTATGTGCGTGGGATGAGCACAGACAGGAGGAATTTAACCTAAAGGCGTTGCTGTTCGTGACCATCAACGATTGGCCCGCTCTCAGTAACCTTTCAGGACAGACAAACAAAGGATACCATGAATGCACGCACTGTTTAGATGACACTGAAAGTATATACCTGGACAAATGCAGGAAGAATGTGTACCTGGGCCATCGTCGATTTCTTCCGACCAACCATCAGTGTCGAAAGAAAGGCAAGCATTTCAAAGGCGAGGCAGATCACCGGAAGAAGCCCGCCATGCGTACCGGTGATCATGTACTTGCTATGGTCAATGATTTACACGTAATCTTTGGAAAGGGCCCCGACGCACTAGCTGTTCCGAATGACGCTGAGGGACACGCACCCATGTGGAAGAAGAAATCTATATTTTGGGACCTACCCTACTGGAAAGACCTAGAGGTTCGCTCTTCAATCGACGTGATGCACGTGACGAAGAACCTTGGCGTGAAACTGCTAGGCTTCTTGGGCGTGTATGGAAAGACAAAAGATACACCTGAGGCACGGGAGGACCTGCAACGTTTGCACGAAAAAGACGGCATGCCTCCGAAGCAGTATGAAGGTCCTGCCAGCTACGCTCTTACGAAAGAAGAGAAAGGAATCTTCTTTGAATGCATGCTCAGTATGAAGGTCCCGACTGGCTTCTCGTCGAATATAAAGGGTATAATAAATATGCCAGAGAAAAAGTTCCAGAACCTAAAGTCTCATGACTGCCATGTGATTATGACGCAACTGCTTCCGGTTGCATTGAGGGGGCTTCTACCGGAAAACGTCCGATAAGCCATTGTGAAGCTATGTGCATTCCTCACACTACTAGGAAAAGGGCTATGGATGGAATTGTTACTAATGGCGCACCAAACATGTGGTGCGCCATTACTATATACTAATGGCGCACCATGTGTCGATGCGCCATTAGTGTCCAAATACTAATGGCGCACCACACCCACGGTGCGCCATTAGTAACAATTTTTTTTTCATTTTTTCTTCCAAACTACTAATGGCGCACCAGTGGATAGTGCGCCATTACTAGTTAAACTAGTAATGGCGCACCACATCCACGGTGCGCCACTAGTAATTTCTTTTTCAAATTTTATAAAAATATTTTTTTCAATTTTTTTAAAACTACTAATGGCGCACCTGTGGATAGTGCGCCATTACTAGTTCAACTAGTTCAACTAGTAATGGCGCCGTGGATGTGGTGCGCCATTACTAGTTGAACTAGTAATGGCGCACCACATCCACGGTGCGCCATTACTAACTTGGCACAATATTTCACCAACTGCACCCCCCTCCTTGTGGACTGCCTTTTCCAGTTTAAAAAATAAAAGGAAATGATGAAACTGTAAAAAAAATAAAAGAAAATAAGTTTCCCATGTGATATGTGGTCTACTTGTTGGGAAAATTTACAAATATGAATTTTGACTTTATTTGCAAAATATCTCTGGAATTTAGTAAAACGGGCATAACTTTTGCATACGAACTCGGATTAAAAAGTTTTTTATATGAAAAATCATCTACTCGAAAAGTTACATCCGAATTTAACTGGGGGAACCTTGTTAAACATTTTCAAAATCCCCAAAAACCAAACAGAAAAAAAGTTACGAGGCTTTTAAGATCTAGAGGCAAAAAAATTCAAAAAATTTATAACTTACTAGTGGCGCACCGTTTGCTAGGAGCGCCACTAGTAACAGAAAAAAAATTAAAAAAATTGGTTTCGAAAAAATTTATATTTGATTTTTTTTTCAAAATATGATACGTAATATGACCAGGACGTTTGAAATATATTTTCAAAATTTCATCATACTCATGAACATGAACAAACTCCTAGACATCAAGAAGGTTTAATAGGATTAATATGATAGATATATCAACAAGTGCCTGTGAAGTGAGCTGGTGCTGAGGTTGGATAGAACTACGAAGTTAAGCATGCTCGGTCTGGAGTAGTGTGAGGATGGGTGACCTTCCGGGAAGTTTGACCACATAGTGCGATTTGACTTGAGATTAAGCAAAAGTACCCGAGATTAAGACATAATGACCTGAGAATAAGAATTTTTTAAAAAAAAAAATTGTTAAAAAAATTTGAAAAAAAAAATTTTGATTTTTTTTACTAATGGCGCACTTCTATGTGGTGCGCCATTAGTATGCCAAAGCACCTGGGTATATATGGCCCCTTGGGAGGCATACTAATGGCGCACCGTAGTCTATACTAATGGCGCACCAGTGGTGCGCCATTAGTAAAAATACTAATGGAGTGGCACTAATGGCGCACCAGTAGTGCGCCATTAATGGCCATAATAGGTGCGCCATTAGTAGGCCTTTTCCTAGTAGTGTCAATGCAATCTCTCAGAAGGTGATCGATCGAGAAGTCATACCAAGGCTAAGGAGTGATGTGGCGCAATGTCTTGTCAGTTTCGAGCTGGTGTTCCCACCATCCTTCTTCAATATCATGACACATGTCCTAGTTCATCTAGTCGATGAGATTGTCATTCTGGGGCCCGTATTTCTACACAATGTGTTCCCCTTTGAGAGGTTCATGGGAGTCCTAAAAAATATGTCCGTAACCGCGCTAGGCCAGAAGGAAGCATCTCCATGGGCCATCCAACAGAGGATGTCATCGGGTTTTGTGTTGACTTCATTCCTGGCCTTAATAAGATAGGTCTCCCTAAATCGCGCTATGAGGGGAGACTGACTGGAAAAGGTACGCTTGGAAGGGACTCAATAATATGCAGGGACGGATATTCTTGGTCTCAAGCATACTACACAGTTCTACAGAACTCTACCTTGGTGACCCCGTATGTCGATGAACACAAGAACAGTCTGCGCTCCAAACACCCGGAGGAGTGCGACGACTGGATTACATGTGAACACATCAGGACTTTCAGCAGTTGGTTGGAAACACGTCTCAGAGGTGACAACACTGTTTGTGATGAGTTGTACTTGTTGTCCAGGGGACCATCTTTGACTATATTGATTTACAAAGGATATGAGATAAATGGGAATACATTTTACACGATTGTCCAAGATCAAAAGAGCACCAACCAAAACAGCGGTGTCCGCTTTGATGCAACAACCGAGAGGGGAAAGGACACATATTATGTTTACATAGTGGACATATGGGAACTTGACTACGGACATGATTTTAAGGTCCCTTTGTTTAAGTGCAAATGGGTCAATCTGTCAGGAGGCTGGGTACAGGTAGACCCACAGTACGGAATGACAACAGTGGATCTGAAAAATCTTGGGTACACTGACGAACCATTCGTCCTAGCCAATGATGTGGCACAGGTTATCTATGTGAAGGACATGTCTACCAGACCGAGAAAAAGAAAAGATAAGGAAGCGAATACATCATACGATGAGCCAAAGCGCCACATAGTTCTTTCAGGAAAAAGGGACATCCTGTGAGTGGAGGGCAAGACAGACATATCTGAAGATTATGAAAAGTTTCATGAAATTCCTCCCTTCAAAGTCAAGGCTGACCCAAGCATCCTGATAAACGATGAAGATTATCCATGGTTACGGCGCAATAAGCAAATGACACAAGCGAAGAAAAAGTGAAGACTTTTTTCCGCAACTATTATGATGATACCATGCCAACTTTGTAACAGACGAGTATGATACCATTGTCCATTTTGTACATGCACATGCTATGCCAACTTTTTCAGAGTTCATTTGAAAACTATGAATTTAGGTCGAATTTTCTCTGTAGGTGCATCTATGTTCATTTTTTAGTAAAGTTAACCACAAATTTGTGATTTACACAAATTTCAAAGAATTCAAATTTTAACTATTCAAATTTGAAAACTAATGGCACTAACAAAAAGTTTATAATTTTTCTAAAACTAATGGCACTAACAGAAAGTTTATAATTTTGCTGACCTAAAAGCAAAAAGAATTAAAAAATAAAGCAAAAAACAAAAGAAAATAAATAATGTAGAAAACAAAACAAAAAAACTAGAAAAAAGTAAAAATAGCAACAATAAGTATTTTGTTGTAAGTAGAAACAAAATAAAATAAATAAAGCAACAAAGAAAACAAATAATTTCAAATTTAAACTACTCAAATTTGAATACTACTGGCACTAACAAAAAGTGTGTAATTGGTTTTACCTAAAGCAATAATATTCACAAAGAAACTCGAAATACAGCAAAAAACAACTCAGAAATAAATAAAGCAGAAAAGGAAAAAAACTACATTAAAAAAATTAGGCGTTGCCCAGTGAGCCTGCAAGGCTACGGCCTAACATGCAGCTGGACTATAAGGCCCAGCAGGCTCACAGGGCAGCACGCAAAGTTAGGCCCAGAAGCCTGCAATAGAGAGGAGTTCAATACAGCCCCCACGCGCAGTGGGGCTTATAAACAGCTCCGAGCCCCTGTCAACTAGCGAGGTGGGACTAAAGATTTTGGCCGCGGGGCAGCACAGGGCCTTTAGTCCCGGTTGGTG
>LR738711.1:16874902-16949188 GCA_902687465.1 Secale cereale
CCCCCCCCCCCCCCCCCCGGGACGCGCCGGGGGGGGGCGCCTGAGCCCCCCGAAGCTTCCCCGATGCCACCCTTTGGCATATATTTAAAGCGTCCTCCGAAACCCTCAGAACAGGAATTCTTTTCGCGATCCCATCTCTGTTCAGCCGCCGCCGCCGCCGCTTCCAAGATCAGGAACACCAGGAGAACTCTTCCCGGCACCCTGCCGGAGGGGAGGATCACCACCGGGAGCTTCTCCACCACCATGGACGCCTCCCGGATGAGTCGTGAGTAGTCTCCCTTGGACCATGATTCCATGACCAGTAGCTATGTGATGTTCTACTCCCATTCTTGTGCTTCACTAATTAGTCCTCGTGAGCTGCCCTACATGATTGAGGCACATATGTAATCCTTATGCTGTTGCTATGTTGAGTTTGCTGGGATTCGATGGATTATGAGATTATGTTCAGATTGTTCTTGAGTAATATATTTGATTCACCTCTTTTATATTTATGTTCATAAGTAATTCTTGCATGTTCTCCGTTGTTATTTATTGCTTTGGCCAAGTAGTAGGTAGTGACTCCAAGAGGGAACGTTATGCTTGATTGTGGGTTCATGCCCCTCGATGACTAGCTTGAGTGACAGAAACATGAGTCTAGGGGATGTGATGTTGCCACAAGGGGGAAAACAACGGTGCTTGTGCCCGCGGGTGCAAGGATTGTTTACTTTACGCAAAGTTCTTTTAATGCAGTTGTCTGTTGCTTTGAGTTTACACTATGGGTGGGGCTCGCAACTTAATACAAGCGAGATGTTCTGGATTGATATCTCAAGGTGGATTATTAGTAGTAGATATTGATGGATTTCGGTCTACTTACTTTGGCGTACCGCCCACGCTTTGAACCTCAACCTTTCTTGCAATGTAATCAGCATTGGTTTGCGCTCGTGGGTCCTGTCAATTGCCCAACTGTAATTAGTTTACCTCACATAGTTGTTTTATCGTCTTTTGGGAGAGAGACATCACTAGTGAACATCATGAGACTCCGGTCCATATTACCATCATTGATCACATCCGCTATTTACTTTTCGTTATTATTTACTATTGCAAACATTATGTATCACTACTATCATCTGCTTTTAATCCTTTGTGAATTACAAGGCCGGAGGGATTGACAACCTCTCTGTACTCGTTGGGAGCAAAGTTATTTGTATCTGTGTGCAGGTCCACGTTGATTGCTAATATCTGGCGCCGTTAGCAGTTGACACCTACTTGTTGAACCTAGGAGTCTCTGGGGATTCGATCCTTGGCATCTTTGCTAAGGGAAAAACTTCCACAACACTGCATCTTACACCTTCCACTTGGGGTAACCAACGAGGGGTTAGAGGCCCATCAGCAGCTCACGAGGACTAATTAGTGAAGCACAAGAACGGGAGGAGAACATCACATAGCTACTGGTCATGGACTCATGGTCCAAGGGAGACTACTCACAACTCATCCGGGAGGCGTCCATGGTGGTGGAGAAGCTCCCGGTGGTAATCCTCCCCTCCGGCAGGGTGCCGGGAAGAGTTCTCCTGGTGCTCCCGATCTTGGAAGCGGCGGCGGCGGCGGAACAGAGATGAGATCGCGAAAAAGAGTTTTCGTCTCGAGGGTTTCGGGAGACGCTTTAAATATATGCCAAAGGGGGGCATCAGCGGAGCCTCGGGGGGCCCAGGCGCCCCCCGGCGCGACCCAAGGGGGGCGCGCCGCCAGGGCGCCTGGAGCCCTGGTGCCCCCCCCCCGGCTGTACTTCGGGCGCACGGTAGCTTCTGGAACGCTGATTTTTTATATAATTTTTCTGGATTTTTCCTGGCAGTTCTCGTGACGTGAAAACCTGAAATACAAAAACAGCCGAAAACAGAAACTGGCACTGGGGTGCACTGAGTTAATAGGTTAGTCCAAATATGACCAAAAATGTATGGAAGTGTATAAATAACATAGCAATATCACCCAAAAGAGGCATGGAGCAAGCAGAAATTATAGATACGTTTTGGACGTATCAACATCCCCAAGCTTAATTCCTGCTCGTCCTCGAGTAGGTAAATGATAACAAGAATAATTTCTGTGGTGACATGCTATTAACCATATAGGACTTTTTCATAGTCACATGACAAAAGCTTACTGAGACAATGAATCTATAGTAATTAAGTTGCCTCATGAGAAAATCACAAAGGACTGAAAGTTTTACAATATGATACTGAAACATCAAATAGATTTGTAATGAACATGATGTGCAAATATGATAAAGTGATATCTAGCTTGCCCCCTTTAGTGAAGCAAAACATAAATGCAGGGGCACCTCCAAGGTTTAAGTGATGACTAGATACAATGATTTCAAAATAAACGATATCACAATCATGCAAAAGACAATGGTACTTTGGGACCATGCACATTACACTCAGAATGACAATCATGCTCTCAGTAGTTGGTGCTTTAAAAGAAGGTGGAGACTCTCGAACCGTGGCTTTCGTGGGCAAGGTTGAAAACCCGTAATCGGAAACAAAGACAAAACATGTACCAGAGCTCTTGGTTTTAAAACAGAGGTAATAATTATTATTTTTAGATTATGCATGTTTCGTCAACGAATGCTAGCAGATAACTCAATCACTTCTTGAGATGGACAAGTTTCGAGGAACGGCTCCCGAATGAGGACGATCACATCCTCTTAATCTCCTTTGTTTATCACTGCCAAAGTTTTCTGATTTCTCATGAACAAAGCGTGAAGGAGGGTTTGTTCGTTATATTATCTTTTTGAGCCGGGCGCACTCAATGCCAGTTCCTTCTCGTATTATGGGTTTGCACATTATACATGCAATCCCGGGGTGAAGCTTGTCCAATCTTAAAAAGATCATGAATTAGCTACTACTTCCTCATGAACTTACAACAGAGGCACAAAATAGGAATGCATTTTCTTTTGAATAATTTCGTGATGGCACATGCAAGTCTTCGTTAAGAATGGCATGTAAATACCATGTAGGAAGGTATGGTGGACTCATATGGCATAACTGGATTAAAAGGATGTGGATGCACAAGCAGTCAGTCCGCTTGGTATAGATGGGGGTTAGCAAAAGACTGGGAGCGACCAACTAAGAGAGCAATGACGGTCATAATCATGCAGAGTGACAAAGCAACATTGAATCAGGCATGGAAGTTATATCGCTACTCAGAAACAAAAGATCATCAAGGCTTGACAGACTTTCTTTACAGTCTTTAATATGCGTGAGCATACGCCAAGTCAATCAAAATAAATTCTTGAAGGAAGATATTACTAAACCATACCACATCATAGGCAAACAAATCATGTTGGTACTCCAATAACACATTGGGAACCCCCCAGCTATTTGAGACTAACCATAAGAAAACATGAACTACTAAGCGCCATTATGCACGTAGCATCTTTATCATAGACATATCAACCAATGCAACGGAAGCAAACTCTCTTACTAAGATAATCATGATAGATAAAGAGAGTTCAAGAAACCAACTAAACAAAGCTCTTTAGAAAGATAAGCATGAAAGTTAAGAGCTAAGCATGATAGTAGCTATTAAAAGACAAAGAACACACACAGCAAAGATAGACATGAAAATTCTATGTTATGTTCTAGGTAGAAGTGGAGCGTGTTTCTCTCCCACATAAAGAAAGCTGAGTTCCAACTCGTTATGAAAAGCTAAAGAAAACTAAAAAGGAAAACTAAAAGCAAGACGCTCCAAGCATAGCACATAACACATGAAGTGATAAAAATATAGTGGAACGAAAGACGAACTGATAATGTTGATGGAGAAGGGGATGCACGGGGGCATCCCCAAGCTTAGACGCTTGAGTCTCCTTGAATATTTCTTGGGGGTGCATGGGGGCATCCCCAAGCTTGAGCGTTTGACACTCCTGAATCTTTTTATCATCTTCCCTCGCACACTTGAAAACTCCCTTCATACATAACTCATCATAATCTGATTAGCGAGGTTAGTACCCATAATAAAATAATTGTTCCTTGCTGGAAATAAAGATATTCTTGAAGTTCTACTGTTTCTCAAGATTGCCAAAAGGTTTTTGCAAAGAAAAAGCAAGCTCTAGGTTTGCAAAATGAAGGAAAGGCAAAACAGGACAGAATCTGTGAAAAACAGAACAGCAGGTAGTAAATGATTTTTTCGGGGCACTTCTGCAACTCAAATCAAAAAACTCAGAACAGATGCCCGAAAGACAATTGTATAGAGCACGCTGTCGAAAAAATTCAGACCAAAAATATGATCTTGTGATTTTATACGAATTTTTCTGTCCAAGGACAGAATCTGTTTCCTGGACAGCACGTTACAACTTTTGAACTTTCTTGCAATCAGAGGCTACACTTGGCACAAAGCTGAAAAGTAAAGATACAATGATGATGCTACTGTAGTAACAAACATCAAGACCACTAAAACTGAAAGAATCAAACTGAAAGCAAAGATAACAAGGGTTGTCTCCCTAGAGCTCTTTCTTTATAGCCATAAAGATAGGCTTAAGACTTTAATGATGCTCTCGTAGGAATAAGAGTTGAAGAACAAAAGAGAGCATCAAGAAGCAAATACCAAACACATTTAAGCCTAACATGCTACCTATGCATAGGAATATTGCAATACAATAATTCATTAAAGCACAAAGCAATAAGCATAGGAACACAAAACAAGTGCAGCTTCAAAACCTTCAACATAAAGAGAGGGAACTTGATATTATTTAAATATCTATAAGCATATGTTCCATTCTCATAATAATTTTCAGTGGGATCACGACTAAACTCAACAATATAAGCATCACATAAAGCATTGTTACCATGATCCACATGCAAAAAGGTATCATTACTCTTCATATAAGCAAAATCTTTCTTATTAGGAATAGTGAGAGTAAAGCAATCATAACCATCATGTTAATCATTGTATTTAGGAGGCATATCATAATCATAATAAATTTTATCCTCAATAGTAGGTGGACTGAAAACATCATATTCATCATTGTAATCATATATAGGAAGCAAAGTATCATCAAAGTAAATTTTCTCTTCAAAAGTTGGGGGACTAAAAATATCATGTTAATCAAACGTGTCATCCCCAATGTCGGGGAAACTGGTCGCCCACGAACACCTATGGGACCGGAGCCCCTTTTCGGTATGGCAAGGGAGCGGAGGGAGCACAAAGAGCGGATCGAGGGGCACACGCGGGCAGTTTACCCAGGTTCGGGCCGCACGGATGCGTAAAACCCTACTCCTGCCTTGGTTGTATTGAGTTCTTGAGCTCGGGAGCAAGAAGATCTACAGTGCTAGAAGCCAGTTACACCGAGCGTGAGAGTGATCAAGTTTCGGAACCTCCTCTACGTTGTGCATGGGCCTCCTTTTATAGTTCAAAGGGGTCACCGACAGGTGTCAACATAGATGAGGGTAAAAGCGTAAAATTGGTGGTAGATGGAACAGTGCATGAACAGTGTATACACAGTGGTCTATACCTAACCCTGACGGTGGGGGACAAGGGCATTGAATGCCCGTCGCCGTTACCCCAAAAGCGTCCGCCCGGGCGTCTCCGTTCGCCACGATGGTGGCCTCGTCACCGTGGCTCGCCACCGTGTACCCCAGGCTGCACAGCCATCTGCCACGTGCCCCTGGAAGGGCCCCAGGGTGACGCGTGGACAGATGAGCTGGAGCGCGGGCGCACAGTGAAAGCTTGCCCCGGCAAGCATCTTGCCAGGCCCGTAAGCTTGTCCGTCTCCGGGTCCTGCCGGGGCGCGTGATGCGCCACGGTATGTCTTCTGAGATGTTGTTCTTTGGTCTTCCTGGCAAGCTCCTCTTGCCAGGGTCTCGTGAAAAATAAGGTGGTCTTGAGCTTGGAGCAGCCTTCCCGGCAAGCTCCTCTTGCCAGGGCCTTGTTCTTCTGACTTGTATACTTTGTTCTTGAATGGTTTTAAAGGATCCAGAGCGGGCCTTG
Source organism: Secale cereale (assembly GCA_902687465.1). Lineage (NCBI taxonomy): Eukaryota > Viridiplantae > Streptophyta > Magnoliopsida > Poales > Poaceae > Secale > Secale cereale. The sequence continues at coordinate 16,880,861 of LR738711.1, forward strand.
GCGGGCTCGTGGCAAGCCCAGCCACGGGGTGCTGCTACTGCCCGTGCACAAGTCGGGATACTAAGGTACCCCTACTTTAGTACACCGACAGGAGCCCCCGGGCCTGGGCCACACACGGTGCCGGACGCTGTTGGGCCAGGCCCAAAACAGTGCACGGGCACACGCGGCCCACGGCGCGCCGCATCCCACTCCGTATCCGCCGCATCCCTCCCTAACGGCACGCGTCGATCGCGACGTCGTGGGAGAGATCGTGGCCTATTTCTTTAATGGGAAAATGCGGAACGTCCCCCACTTCCCCCTTAAAAGCAGAGGAAGCAGGGGCAGTTTCCCCCCATTGCTTTCATTGTGTCTTCAATCTCCAGAAACCCCCGCCACTCTCCGCCTCCCCAAAGGTCGACAAAGAGCCGAGCTCCACCTCTCTTCTACCGCCGCCAGTCTCCCCGGCGCTGTCGGCCCCATTCGCCATCTCCGTCATCGCCCCGAAGAGCGACAAGTCGAAGAGCGCGAAGTCCGACAAGGCGGCGAAGCTAGCTGCGATGCGGAAGAGGATGGTGGTCTTCCCGCCGAGGCTCGGCGTGAGAGAGCTGAGGGACAAGTATTACTTGTTCTGGGCGAGGGAGACGAAGGCTCACCCGCGCACCAGAGTCCTCCCCGCCGAAGCCTGCGACCTGTATCCGGGAGGTTACTACTACTTTGCTCTGTTCTTCCACGGTGGTCTTTGTCCTCCGTACTCCGAGTTTTTCTGCGACGTGATGAACACGTACAGATTCCTTCTCCTCGATTTCACCCCGAATGCTGTTCTCACTATGGCCGTTTTCGCACATCTGTGCGAAAACTATGTCGGGGTCCATCCAAACGTAGCTCTCTTCCACCACTTCTTCACACCTAGAGTAGAGTCTGGATCCCCACTCTCCGGCTGTATCTCCTGGATCTTTAGGCTCAACAAGAAGGAGGCGTACTTGATTGGAGAGCTACGCGGCAAGTGGGAAGAGTGGAGGGCTGATTGGTGCTGGGTTATGGAAGATGAACCTCAGCAATTTACCTCGCCGCGCCGGCCTGCAATAGTGCGCGGCAAGGATTGGAGTGACCTGGCCCCGGAGGACGATAAGCTGCAGATTGCCCTTACTAGGATCCTTCGCCTCCGGGCCGCCAACCTCACTGTAGGTGAGGTTGGGGCTGATTTCCTCCGCCGCCGCATTGCTCCCCTGCAGGAGAAGAAGAGGCCTGCCTGGGAGTTTGGCAACGCGGCAGATCGTATGAGGCTGCGCCCTGGCCTGAACTACAACTTCACCGTCTTGGAACTCAAGGGGATGGTCCGGGAGCTGTTCAAGCATGACCCCAAGCACCCTGAGTGGTTTACTCCGTCCCGTGGAGTAGTTCCTCTTTGCAACAATTCTGCCCTTAGTGCCATCCGCGCGGCAATGCCTGAGTGCGACTCCCACGGGGTTGTTCCCACTTGGCTGACGCCTTCAGAGGAGACCGTGCAGACCTTCTTTGACAGCCTGGTTGAACGGCCGCGCAACCCCGAGGAGAAAAAGGGGCTCACCCGTGCGACCACCGACCGGGATGTGGCGTATATAGCCAATAGGATGGAGGAGGCCACCGCAGCGGCGGCCGCGGGTGAATTTGGGTATACCATGGAGGAAGCAGAAGCAGCGGATGCAGTGAGCCGGGCCGAGGAGGAAGAGGTCCTCAAGTTGCTGAGGCCCGCCGGGAAGCCTGCCGGGGAGCCTGCCGGGACGAGCGAGGCTGCCGGGCAAGGCACTGAGTCCAGTGAGCCCGCCGAGGAGGATGCCGAATCGGGCGATTTCGACGAAGACTCGGGCGGGTCACTGAACCTCGACGACGCCTCCTCATCCTCGGAAAACTCTCCGCCACCACCAAGTCCTCCACCACCGCAAAAGAAATGCCTCCGCAAGACCACTGAGACGGCAAGGCAACCGGCGCCCCGACAACAGCCGCAGCGTCGCTCGACGCATGCCACCACGACGAGCAAGGTCGCCAAGGAGGCGCCCCGTGCTCCAGCGGCAAGCGGAGGGGGATCTTCCCGAAGCGGTTCTGGTGTTCCTTCCGTCCCTCGGTCTTCAGGGACGGCCGGAGCGGGGTCCTCACAACCCACGGCTCCGGAGCCTGCCAAGCGCCCGAGGGAGCCTTCTCCTCCAGCTCCTCGCGCAGGGACGCGCGAGGCGGTCTTCGACTTCTCCGCCCTTAGTTCCGACGAGGAGGAGGAAGAGTAAGCACTTGCTACTTTTATTACTTCTGACTTTTGTTGCTTTTGTCTTGAATTTCCCTTGTTTGACTCTGATCTTGTTTTATCTTCCAGGAATCTGGCCCAGAGAGTTGCGAAGAGGGCCAAGATTCCGGTGGTTGACCTTGAGGACGACGAGCCCGTCGCCGCGGTAGGAGATGCGCCCGCGACAGGCTTGCCGGACCAGCCAGCTGCTCCGGAGAGCAGCCCCCAGCGCAGCCCACAGCGTAAGTCTTTTGTTCACTTCTCTGCTTGTCGGGCGCGCTTGAGCTTCTTATCCTTACTAATGTCTTGTTTGCCTGTTGACTTGTGCAGAAGTGGAGCCGCAGCCGCGGGAGCGTAAAGAGACTGCTCTCGATGAGCCGCTTGCGCCACCTTCCCCGCCAAGGAGGAGTTCCTCGGCGAGGGAGGGTGCTCCGCCAAGGATGGATACTCCGCCAAGGGCGAGTACCCCGCCAAGGGCGAGCACCCCACCAAGGGAAGGCGCCAGCGGCCCTCCGCCGGCGGGATCCACCACTACGCCGCTGAGGGAGAGCACCCCGGCAAGGGACCCCGTTGAGGAAGAGGCCTGCGCAGGTAGCCCTTGTACTCTTCTTCTCTCGAATTCTTCTTTTTGGGTATTTGCTTGACAATTCTTTCTTTTCTTTTTCTTCTGTTAGATCCGCCCGCCCCGGAGCCGATGGAGACAGAGGCCATCGCCGAGGAGGACGTGCGCGGCGATGCTGGCGACGCCACCACCGCTGAAGGAATGGCCGGCGCCGACGAGCCAGCCGCCGAGGAGACCACCCCGGCCGCTGACGCGGCAGCTGGGGAAGGGACCGGCGACCGTACTGCTGGCCCTGAGGCCGCAGGAGCGCCGGACGCTGCGCCGGCCGTCGACCCCCCCGCCCCCGCGGCTAGGTCGGGCGTTTATCTGGAGGCTGCCAACGGGGTCTTCATCCAAGTCCCGTGGGCGTCCTCATCAAGGGCACCCGCGGAGGGGGAGAGCTTCGACGGAGAAGTCCTCGCCTCCGCCGGGTTGAGGCTTGTCGACGCGCCCGGCAGCAGCAACGAGCCCGAAGAGGAGCAACTCCTACGCCGGCTCCTAGCCTTGTACCGGGCCAGGCAGGCCAAGCTGGAGTCCCGAGAGGCTCTGGCTGCCAAGGCTGGTGTCAACTTGGAGAAGCGCGCTGCAGAGCTCCGCGCCGCCAACCAAGCGGCCCTCCGGAACTTGGCGGAGGAGAGGGAGGAGCTCGCCGAGGCACACCAGGCATTCGTCCTCGAGAAGGCTGAGGTCGAGGAGCAGCAACGACTGGCCGCCGAGGATCTAGCTCGGCGGGAAGGAGCGCTGAACCAGCGGAAGGTCGACCTCGATAGCCACGAGGATGACCTTACCACGCGCGAGCAGTCCATTGGCGGGGCTCTGCAGGAGGCTAGGGATGTCGCTGCTACCGCAGAGACCGCCAAGAGGGACCTAGAGGCGAGGGTGGCGCAGTTGGAGACGAGCTTGAAGACGAGCGAGGAGAGGGTTGTCGCGCTCAACTTGGCGCGGGAGAAGGACGCCCACACCAATTCGGAGCTGCAAGTCCGTCTCTCCGAGAAGGGCAAGGAGCTCAACGACGCCAAGGACTCCATTGCAGATTTGGAGCTGAAGGTTTCCACCCTCACTGACTCACTTGACGCCGCCCGGAACCGTGAAACGAAGCTGAAGGAGGATCTCTGCGCCGAGAGGGCATTGCTGGACAGCGCCGCCGTCTCGCAAAATAACTTCAAGGAGACGGTGGAGCAGTGGACCGAGGGGCTCGTCGGTGCCGCCGCCAACATTGACAAGGAGATGGTGGCGCTGGGGACGGAGCACCTCGTCTACTCTCCCGACGAGAACCTACCCCACAACGCCAAGCTGAGTTTGTTCTTCCGAGGAGTGGCGCCTGCCCTCGCGCAACTACGGGAAAGGCTCCCCTTGCAGCTGGCGAACGAGGCGCGAAGGCTCTGCACGGGTACCATGGAGCGAGTGTTGTCGAAGATCGTCTACCGCAACCCCAGGATCAACCTCGACAACGTCCTCCGGACCCTGCCACCCGAAGCTGACCAGGAGGCGTTGAAGGCTCGTGTCGCCCACATCGTGGCCAAGGTGGGCAAGATCAAGAGGGTTGACGGCGATCGTGCAGACTAGGTAGCTTTCTTTCTGCTTCCCTTGCCGCTGCCAATTAAGTCGTAGACAGTAGCTTGTTAGAACAGCGGCAAGTCTTCTTGTAATATAACTTTATTTTGGATAGTTAACGCAGTGTTATCTCCCTTGCTTGGTTCCTTCACTTTGTATGCTTCTCACCCTACGCTTCTTGGGAACTTGTCGGCAAAGGGGCCCTTGCTGCGAGCGCTGAGTGCGGGACTTCAGTAGCCTGCCGGCAACGCCTCCTGCTGGCAAGAAACCTTGCCGCAGCTGGCCGCAGCACACTTAGATTGTTGAGCGAACTCGAAAACGAAATAAGGGTGCGACACTTGTCGCAGCTCACTTAAGCCGTTGAGTGTGCTCGAAACAAAGTAAGGGTGCGGCTAACCACGGGTAGGTTCCTCCGCGCACAGGTTTTCCATACAAAGTGTGGTCGTTCAAGGAAGATAACCTTAAAAATTTAAAAATTTGAATGCTCAAACTTTGGCAACTTAGCTTTTGTAAGTTTGTTTGCTTCCCAGCGAGGCTTTCCTTTCTTGAACAGCACTTGGTCCATACCACTGTCTCCTTCCCCCCGGCAAACTTGTGCGCGAGGAACACTTCTTCTGCTTGAGAAAAGAAAAAGAAGGGAGAAAACACATGCATGGAGCCTTGCGGCTTGTTAATGCTTACCGGGGGTTTGTGCTGCACGAGGTGTCATGTAACACATGCAATGAAAACAAGAATGCATGAAACGACAAGCCGTGCTAAGCACAAAAAGTTTTACTGATGCACGGGGTCTGCGCCCGGCTTTGTACAAAGGTTTACATGCAACAGCGGCAAGATTTGTACAGAAGGTGGTTGCCGGAACGGATCACGGCAACCGCGCCTTATGGATGAAACTTGCGAAGATGCTCTATGTTCCAGGAGTTGCTCACCGGTAAGCCTTCTTCGGTCTCAAGGCGGACAGCGCCGGGCCTTGTGACTTGTCTCACCCGATAAGGGCCTTCCCACTTCGGCGTCAACTTGTTGGAATTCTTGGCGGACTGAACACGCCGAAGAACAAGGTCGCCTTCCTCGAGACTCCTGGCCTTGACTTTGCGGCTATGATAGCGGCGCAAAGCTTGCTGGTATCGAGCAGCTCGTACAGCAGCCTGGAGACGGTCCTCCTTGAGGAGCAGTGCATCATCTTGCCGCAGCTGCTCTTGCTCGAGCTCATCGTAAGCGAGCACTCGAGGAGACCCGTATGCGAGTTCCGTGGGGAGAACTGCCTCTGCTCCGTAGACAAGAGCAAAGGGTGTCTGCCCGGTGGCTCGATTTGGTGTCGTCCTGATTGACCAAAGAGCCGCCGGCAACTCCTCAATCCAGTTTCTTCCGCACTTGCGCAGCCTGTCGAAAGTTCTCGTCTTGAGCCCGCGCAGCACTTCAGCATTTGCCCTCTCCGCTTGACCATTGCTCCTCGGTGAGCAACAGAAGCGAAACAGACCTTAGCGCCAAGGTCTTGGACGTACTGCATGAAGGTGCGACTTGTGAACTGTGTGCCATTGTCGGTGATGATCCTGTTGGGGATTCCGAAACGGCAAACAATTGATCTGAAGAACTTGACTGCTGACTGTGCGGTCACCTTTCTCACTGGTTCCACTTCCGGCCACTTTGTGAACTTGTCAATAGCAACGTACAAGTACTCAAAGCCCTCGACAGCACGGGGAAAGGGGCCGAGGATGTCGAGCCCCCAGACCGAGAAGGGCCAGGACAAAGGGATCGTCTGGAGAGGTTGAGCTGGCTGGTGTATCTGCTTGGCATGGAACTGGCACGCTTCACACTTGGTTACTTGTGCAGTTGCATCTTGGAGGGCTTCTGGCCAAAAGAAACCTTGCCGGAACGCCTTCCCGGCAAGTGCCCTTGCACCAATGTGGTGGCCACATATGCCTCCGTGTATCTCTGCCAATAGCTTCTGTCCATCTTCCCTGGGAATGCACTTCAATCTGATACCATTGAGTCTTCTTCTGTACAGTTCATTGCCGACGAACTGGTACATACTTGACTGCCTGGTTATTCTTTCTATCTCTTCTGGTTCTTCGGGAAGTTCTCCAGTTTGAAGAAAACGGACGATTTGATGTGCCCATGCTGGAGCCTGAGGCTCAGCAATAAGGACAAAAGGCATCAACGCTGCTGCGGGAACGCCAGCTTCTACGGCAAGAACCTGCGGCTCTGCCGGAGCTGAGCGCTCCCCGACAAGCCTGCCGGGGCAAGACTTGTCGGGAACGCTTGCTTCAACTGTACGAACCCTAGGGTCCGCAGGAGCAGACTGTTCCTCAGCAACTTGGTTGTTGATCTTGGGGACCTTGGCGGCGGCTTCAGGAAGATCCGTCGGCAAGTAGTCGCTGGAGACCAACTTTCTCTTCTTGCTCTGCCTGATTGATGGTGTAACGGATGGTTGAGTCAGCTTGAGTACAAAGATCCCTGGTTCCACAGGTAACTTCGTTGCAGCACACTTAGAGAGGCCATCTGCGATATCATTTTGAGCTCTTGGAACGTGCTCCATCTGCAGACTCTCAAAGTGTTCTTCAAGCTTTCTCACTTCGTCAACATAAGCTTCCATCAAAGGACTCTGGTAGCTCTTGTTTACTTGTCGGACAACCAACTGCGAATCTCCCCGCACAATCAGCTTCTTGATCCCAAGTTCAGCCGCAATCCTGAGGCCGGCAAGCAAGCCTTCATACTCTGCAGTATTGTTTGTTGCTTGTTCCTTGGGAAAGTGCATTTGGACAACGTACTTGAGGTGCTCTCCGGTGGGTGCGACAAGGAGCACACCAGCACCGGCGCCTTGCAGCGAGAAGGCACCATCAAAATACATTATACATTCTTTGCTTGCTTCTTGGATGGGGATGCTTGTCTCTGGAACTTCTTCATCCGGCGTTGGTGTCCATTCTGCTATGAATTCTGCCAATGCTCTGCTCTGTATAGTTGAAGTACTCTCAAACTTAAGACCAAAGCTTGACAGTTCCAGTGCCCACTCGACAATCCTTCCTGTTGCTTCTGGATTTTGCAATATCCTCTTCAGCGGGAATCGAGTGACCACTGTTATCTCATGTGCTTGGAAGTAGTGGCGCATCTTTCTTGAGGCCATGAGGAGGCCGAAAAGCAGCTTCTGCACTCCAGAGTATCTTGACCTAGCCCCCTGCAGGAGGGAACTAACAAAATAGACTGGGCACTGCACCATCTTCTTTCGCACTTCTTCTTGTGTCTGCGCAGATTCATTCTTGTCGGGGCCAGAGCCTGTCGGGGAAGCCCCCTGCTTGTCGCTGGATGTGCTTGCCGGGGTTGCGGGCTCCTCATCTGCCTCCCTCTCCGCTACCAACGCAGCACTAACCACTTGATTGGTTGCTGCTAAGTATAGCAGCAACTTCTCTTGTGGCCTAGGTGCGACAAGTATTGGAGTGGAGGACAGGTATCCTTTCAAATCTTGCAGCGCCGCCTCCGCTTCCGGAGTCCATTTCATTGGACCTGCCTTTTTCAGGATTTTGAAGAAAGGCAGGGCGCGTTCTGCAGACTTTGAAATGAACCTGCTGAGGGCAGCCACGCAACCAGCAAGCCTCCGTACATCCTTGACGCGCTTCGGGGCTTCGATCTGCTCGATGGCCTTGATCTTGTCGGGATTGGCTTCAATCCCCCTCTAGGACACAAAGAACCCGAGAAGCTTGCCGGAGGGGACTCCGAAGACGCATTTCTCGGGATTCAGCTTGAGTTGTATCTTGCACAGGTTCACAAAAGTTTCTTCTAGGTCCTGAATCAGGGTATCCTTGTTCTTGCTCTTGACCACTATATCATACATGTAAGCTTCTACATTCCTGTGTATCTGTGGCTCAAAAGCAGTGTGGACCACCCTTGCAAACGTTGAGCCCGCATTCTTCAGTCCAAAGGGCATGCGTATGAAACAGTAAGTGCCACATGGAGTAATGAATGCAGTCTTCTCTTCATCTTCTTCAGCCATGAATATCTGGTGGTACCCGGAGTATGCATCAAGGAATGAAAGCAATTCACATCCAGCTGTGGAGTCAACGATCTGGTCAATGCGCGGCAAGGGAAATGGATCCTTAGGACAAGCTTTATTCACATCAGTGAAGTCTATACAAAGTCTCCACTTCCCATTAGCTTTGCGCACGACAACTGGATTGGCCAGCCACGTGGGATGAAGTACACCTCTAACAAGGCCTGCTGCTTCCAACTTCCTGATCTCTTCAGCTATAAACTCTTGGCGCTCCACTGCTTGCTTCCTGACCTTCTGCTTGACGGGCCGCGCGTGAGGACAAACAGCAAGCTTGTGCTCAATTGCCTTCATGGGAACGCCGGGGATGTCAGACGGTTGCCATGCAAACACATCGACATTCGCCCGCAGGAAGGCAACGAGCGCGCTTTCCTATTTGGGGTCGAGCGTAGCACTGATGGTGAAGGTACCACTAGTGCCGTCCTCCTTGGCGGACACCTTCTTGGTTGCAGGTGGAGCTGCCATTCCTTTCTTGCACTTGCCGGTGGAGCTCGATGGTGCGTCCTCGACGGCAGCGCAGCACTCCGAAGAGGTGCGTTTGCTGGAGTGGGCCCCAGAGCTCTTGCCGGACTTGGTCTTGGTCTTCCCCCCGGGAGCTTCAGCGGCAAGTGTCTTGCTGTCTGCCGCGGCTGCTACGTCCCGGTAGATCTTGTCGGCGCAGATAAGCGCATCCTTCTTGTCGCCGGGGACAGAGATGACGCTTATTGGCCCTGGCATCTTGAGCATGTTATATGCATAGTGAGAGGCTGCCATGAACTTGGCGAGTGTCGGACGGCCAAGTATCCCATTGTATGGTAATGGGATATCGACAACGTCGAAGGTGATCCTCTCAGTCCTGAAGTTTAGCTCTCCGCCAAAGGTCACTGGCAGTGTGATCTTCCCCTTCGGCTTGCTCCTCCCCGGGTTGATTCCTTGGAACGTCCCGGTTTCTTCGAGCTCGCTGTCGGGGATCTGCAGCTTCCGGATTACAGCAGAGGAGATTAAGTTGAGGTCGGCCCCGCCGTCAACCAACATCTTGGTGACCTTGAGGTTGCGGATAGTTGGGGAAACCAACTTCGGCAAGCACCTGACCGCCGTCGTGCGGTCAGGGTGGTCCTCAAGGTCGAAGATGATGGGCGTGTTGGACCACTGCAGTAGCTTGCGTGATTCGACGGGTGGTTCTGCTGCATTCACTTCCCGCACCCATTGCTTGAGTTGGCGGTGGGAAGTGTGCAGAGAGGCACCTCCATCGACACACAGAACTTCTGTGGCCTTCTGGAACTCCTGCTCGCTGTTGTCCCCGTCATCCATGTCCTCGTCGTCGTCTTCGTCTTCGTCCCTGTCGCGGCCGCGGGGAGGTCTATCTCCTTGCCGCTGCTTGGCCTTGCCGCGGCGTCCTCCCCGGCCATTGAACGGCCGCTTCTTGCTGGGCTCTCCTCCGCCCCCTTGGGCCTTCTCCTTGTCGCGACGCTCGTATTCAGTCTTCTGCTGTTCTACGAGGTACTCGACCCTCTTGCAGTTCTGGAGATCGTGGCCCTTGGTGCGGTGGATCTTGCAGTACTGCTTGTCGGAGCCGTCCTGCTTGTCGGCGGCGGCTACAGTGGTAGGCTCCTTGCCGGAGCCACTAGCCTGAGTTTTCTTGTCGCCAGCCTCCTTGCCGGACTTCTCCACAGCCAGTACTTCCTTGTTCTTCTTCTTCTTATTGTTCCGCCGCTGGTTTTTCCTTGCCGGGGCGGCATCCTCGCTGTCCGTTCCTCCTGCTCCAGTATCCTCTCCGGGAAGTCTCCTCCCCTCTTCAGCGCGCGCACACTTGTCAGCCAGAGCATAAAGCTCGCTGACGTCCCAGATCTTGGTCATCGCCATCTCCTCCCTCATCCGGCGGTTACGCACGTTCTGGTGGAACGCGCTGATAACCGCGGCAGGGTGGACATCCGGGATGTTGTGTTGAACGCGACTGAACCTCTGGATGTACTTGCGCAGGGACTCTCCCTCCTTCTGGGCAAGAATGTGGAGATCGCTCTCCTGGCCGTGGGGTTTATGGCCGCCCGTGAAGGCGCCGACAAACTGGTGGCACAGATCCGCCCAGAAAGAGATGGAGTTCTCCGGCAAGTGCATAAGCCAAGATCTGACGTTTGGCTTAAGCATGAGCGGGAAGTAATTCGCTAGAATCTTCTCGTCGCGTCCCCCGGCAGCCTGCACAACAATGGTGTAGATGCTAAGGAACTCTGAGGGATGGGTCTTGCCGTCGTACTTCTCGGGTACGTCGGGCTTGAAATTCTTCATGCTGGGCCACTGGACTTGCCGCAGCTCACGGGTGAACGCAGGGCAACCTGCCGTGTACGGCAAGTCGCCTGGTTCACCGGGCGCGTGCAGGTCGACAGCGGTCCCAGCGCGCTGGTCGGACTGTCGTCGTGCTTCTCTTTGACGCTCGATGAGAGTTCGAGCATCCTCTTGTCGCCTGTCGTCGAGTACTTGGCGCTGATCGCGACGAGCCCGCGGATCTGACGACGCGTGGAGTCATCATCAACGTTGATCCGGCGAGTCGGCGATTTCTGCCTCCGCGGCGGGGAGTGCACGGTAGTAGCACCCCCGGCGGTCTTGTCTCCATCGGCCTTCGCTTGGCTGGCTTGCCGCGGCCGTGATGTTGCCGGCTGCTGCGACGTGTCGTTGTTGGCGAAGGCGATGAGGCTTTGGATCGTGGCCCTCTAGTCTTCAGCCTTGTCTGCCGCTGGAGGGAAGTCGAGGAGCAGCTGGGCTCTAGCAAGAGCTTCTGCTGGAGAGGAGGGAAGCGGTGGCGAGCGGTGCGAGGAGCGAGATATGCTCGGACTTCTAACAGCGTTAGAAGGAGCGGGCTCTCGCCCCGGCGACCGCGCCTTGCTTGTGCCAACGCGTTGGCCTTGAGCGTCCCGCGACCCGCCAGCCTGGCCTTGTCCCAGCAGGCGGATGGTACCGTGGGTACCACGCCGCTGCTGGCCCGGCACCTCCTGAGAGGGACGGGGTGCGTGCACGGACGCCGAGGCCTTGGAGTTCGCCCGGTCGTCCGTCTTGTCCTTGGATTTGGCGGCGCCGTGAGTTTCCTCGCCGGCGTCCGTCCTTCCGCCAGCGTCTACCCCACCAACCGTCGGTTCTGGTGGTGGCGGATCGACGCGGACGGGCCTCCTGCCTCCGAAGCCTTCTTCTTCGGTGGCATGATGATGAAGCTGGAGAGGTTGATGAAGTTGCTGAAGACTTCGCCCGCGTGAACGCCGGATCAGGTTCGCACAACCTCGACGCCCCCTACCTGGCGCGCCAAAGATGTCGGGGAAACTGATCGCCCACGAACACCTATGGGACCGGAGCCCCTTTTCGTTACGTCAAGGGAGCGGAGGGAGCACAAAGAGCGGATCGAGGGGCACACGCGGGCAGTTTACCCAGGTTCGGGCCGCACGGATGCGTAAAACCCTACTCCTGCCTTGGTTGTATTGAGTTCTTGAGCTTGGGAGCAAGAAGATCTACAGTGCTAGAAGCCAGCTACACCGAGCGTGAGAGTGATCAAGTTTCGGAACCTCCTCTACGTTGTGCATGGGCCTCCTTTTATAGTTCAAAGGGGTCACCGACAGGTGTCAACGTAGATGAGGGTAAAAGCGTAAAATTGGTGGTAGATGGAACAGTGCATGAACAGTGTATGCATAGTGGTCTATACCTAACCCTGACGGTGGGGGACAAGGGCATTGAATGCCCGTCGCCGTCACCCCAAAAGTGTCCGCCCGGGCGTCTCCGTTCGCCACGATGGTGGCCTCGTCACCGTAGCTCGCCACCGTGTACCCCAGGCTGCACAGCCATCTGCCACGTGCCCCTGGAAGGGCCCCAGGGCGACGCGTGGACAGATGAGCTGGAGCGCGGGCGCACAGTGAAAGCTTGCCCCAGCAAGCACCTTGCCGGTCCCGTAAGCTTGTCGCTCTCCGGGTCCTGCCGGGGCGCGTGATGCGCCACGGTATGTCTTCTGAGATGTTGTTCTTTGGTCTTCCTGGCAAGCTCCTCTTGCCAGGGTCTCGTGAAAAATAAGGTGGTCTTGAGCTTGGAGCAGCCTTCCCGGCAAGCTCCTCTTGCCGGGGCCTTGTTCTTCTGACTTGTATACTTTGTTCTTGAATGGTTTTAAAGGATCCAGAGCGGGCCTTGGCGGGCTCGTGGCAAGCCCAGCCACGGGGTGCTGCTACTGCCCGTGCACAAGTCGGGATACTAAGGTACCCCTACTTTAGTACACCGACACCCAAGCTTAGAGCTTTCCATGTCATTAGCAATATTGATTTTCAAAGAAAGCATACTAATAACATCATCACCATCATGATTGTTATGCAAATAATAAAGTTCCATAGGTTTTTTAATTTTCTCTTCAAACACATCATGTCCCAAAGCAAGGTAAAGCTTATAAAGCTCTTTCATATTTTTGTTGTTTTCCATTAAGCAAAACTAGTGAAAAGACATAAAGAAAACTGAAAGGTAAACTAACAAGACTAAAAAGCAAAGGTAAAAGATAGCGTGCAACTCCCCTATCCTGAAGAGTGGAGTCCCCGGCAACGGCGCCAGAAATTGCTTTGCTAGGTGGCTTCTCACCCCTCGTTGGTTACCCCAAGTGGAAGGTTTGAGATGCAGTGTAGCAGAAGTTTTCCCTTGGCAATACCAAGGATCGATTTCCCAGAGACTCCCAGTTTCAACAAGAAGGTGTCAACTGCTAACGGCGCCAGATATTAGCAATCAACGTGGACCTGCACACAGATACAAATAACTTTGCTCCCAACGAGTACAGAGAGGTTGTCAATCCCTCCGGCCTTGTAGTTTACAAAGGATCAAACGCAAGTGATAGTAGTGATAGATATTGCTGCAATAGTAAGTAAAAGCGTAAAGGTAAATAGCGGATGTGATCAATGATGGTAATATGGAACGGAGTCTCATGATGTTCACTAGTGATGTCCCTCTCCCAAAAGACGATAAAACAGCTATGTGAGGTAAACGAATTATAGCTGGGCAATTGACAGAACCATGTGCGCAAAACAATGCTGACTACATTGCAAGAAAGGTTGAGGTTCAAAGCATGGGTGGTACGCCGAGGTAAGTAGACCGAAATCCATCTGCATCTACTACTAATCATCCACCTTGAGATATCTATCCAGAACATCTCGCTGGTATTAAGTTGTGAGTCCCACCCATAGTGTAAACTCAAAGCAACAGACAACTGCATTAAAAGAACTTTGCGTAAAGTAAACAATCCTTGCACCCGCGGGCACAAGCACCGTTGTTTTCCCCCTTGTGGCAACAACACATCCCCTAGACTCATGTTTATGTCACTCAAGCTAGTCATCGAGGGGCATGAACCCACAATCAAGCATAACGTTCCCTCTTGGAGTCACTACCTACTACTTGGCCAAAGCAATAAATAACAACGGAGAACATGCAAGAATTACTTACGAACATAAATATAAAAGAGGTGAATCAAATATATTACTCAAACACAATCTGAACATAATCTCATAATCCATCGGATCCCAGCAAACTCATCATAGCAACAGCATAAGGATTACATATGTGCCTCGATCATGTAGGGCAGCTCACGAGGACTAATTAGTGAAGCACAAGAACGGGAGGAGAACATCACATAGATACTGGTCATGGACTCATGGTCCAAGGGAGACTACTCACAACTCATCCGGGAGGCGTCCATGGTGGTGGAGAAGCTCCCGATGGTGATCCTCCCCTCCGGCAGGGTGCCGAGAAGAGTTCTCCTGGTGCTCCCGATCTTGGAAGCGGCGGCGGCGGCGGAACAGAGATGAGATCGCGAAAAAGAGTTTTCGTCTCGAGGGTTTCGGGAGACGCTTTAAATATATGCCAAAGGGGGCATCAGCGGAGCCTCGGGGGGCCCAGGCGCCCCCCGGCGCTGCCCAGGGGGGGGCGCCGCCAGGGCGCCTGGAGCCCTGGTGCCCCCCCCCCCCGGCTGTACTTCGGGCGCACGGTAGCTTCTGGAATGCTGATTTTTTATATCATTTTTCTGGATTTTTCCTGGCAGTTCTCGTAACGTGAAAACCTGAAATACAAAAACAGCCGAAAACAGAAACTGGCACTGGGGTGCACTGAGTTAATAGGTTAGTCCAAATATGACCAAAAGTGTATGGAAGTGTATAAATAACATAGCAATATCACCCAAAAGAGGCATGGAGCAAGCAGAAATTATAGATACGTTTTGGACGTATCAACATCCCCAAGCTTAATTCCTGCTCGTCCTCGAGTAGGTAAATGATAACAAGAATAATTTCTGTGGTGACATGCTATTAACCATATAGGACTTTTTCATAGTCACATGACAAAAGCTTACTGAGACAATGAATCTATAGTAATTAAGTTGCCTCATGAGAAAATCACAAAGGACTGAAAGTTTTACAATATGATATTGAAACATCAAATAGATTTGTAATGAACATGATGTGCAAATATGATAAAGTGATATCTAGCTTGCCCCCTTTAGTGAAGCAAAACATAAATGCAGGGGCACCTCCAAGGTTTAAGTGATGACTAGATACAATGATTTCAAAATAAACGATATCACAATCATGCAAAAGACAATGCTACTTTGGGACAATGCACATTACACTCAGAATGACAATCATGCTCTCAGTAGTTGGTGCTTTAAAAGAAGGTGGAGACTCTCGAACCGTGGCTTTCGTGGGCAAGGTTGAAAACCCGTAATCGGAAACAAAGACAAAACATGTACCAGAGCTCTTGGTTTTAAAACAGAGGTAATAACTTTTTTTTAGATTATGCATGTTTCGTCAACGAATGCTAGCAGATAACTCAATCACTTCTTGAGATGGACAAGTTTCGAGGAACGGCTCCCGAATGAGGACGATCACATCCTCTTAATCTCCTTTGTTTATCACTGCCAAAGTTTTCTGATTTCTCATGAACAAAGCGTGAAGGAGGGTTTGTTTGTTATATTATCTTTTTGAGCCGGGCGCACTCAATGCCAGTTCCTTCTCGTATTATGGGTTTGCACATTATACATGCAATCCCGGGGTGAAGCTTGTCCAATCTTAAAAAGATCATGAATTAACTACTACTTCCTCATGAACTTACAACAGAGCACAAAATAGGAATGCATTTTCTTTTGAATAATTTCGAGATGGCACATGCAAGTCTTCGTTAAGAATGGCAGGTAAATACCATGTAGGAAGGTATGGTGGACTCATATGGCATAACTGGATTAAAAGGATGTGGATGCACAAGCAGTCACTCCGCTTGGTACAGGTGGAGGTTAGCAAAAGACTGGGAGCGACCAACTAAGAGAGCAATGACGGTCATAATCATGCAGAGCGACAAATCTACATTGAATCAGGCATGGAAGTTATATCGCTACTCAGAAACAAAAGATCATCAAGGCTTGACAGACTTTCTTTACAGTCTTTAATATGCGTGAGCATACGCCAAGTCAATCAAAATAAATTCTTGAAGGAAGATATTACTAAACCATACCACATCATAGGCAAACAAATCATGTTGGTACTCCAATAACACATTGGGAACCCCCCAGCTATTTGAGACTAACCATAAGAAAACATGAACTACTAAGCGCCATTATGCACGTAGCATCTTTATCATAGACATATCAACCAATGCAACGGAAGCAAACTCTCTTAATAAGATAATCATGATAGATAAAGAGAGTTCAAGCAACCAACTAAACAAAGCTCTTTAGAAAGATAAGCATGAAAGTTAAGAGCTAAGCATGATAGTAGCTATTAAAAGACAAAGAACACACACAGCAAAGATAGACATGAAAATTCTATGTTATGTTCTAGGTAGAAGTGGAGCGTGTTTCTCTCCCACATAAAGAAAGCTGAGTTCCGACTCGTTATGAAAAGCTAAAGAAAACTAAAAAGGAAAACTAAAAGCAAGACGCTCCAAGCATAGCACATAACACATGAAGTGATAAAAATATAGTGGAACGAAAGATGAACTGATCATGTTGATGGAGAAGGGGATGCACGGGGGCATCCCCAAGCTTAGACGCTTGAGTCTCCTTGAATATTTCTTGGGGGTGCATGGGGGCATCCCCAAGCTTGAGCGTTTGACACTCCTGAATCTTTTTATCATCTTCCCTCGCACATTTGAAAACTCCCTTCACACATAACTCATCATAATCTTATTAGGGAGGTTAGTACCCATAATAAAATAATTGTTCCTTGCTGGAAATAAAGATATTCTTGAAGTTCTACTGTTTCTCAAGATTGCCAAAAGGTTTTTGCAAAGAAAAAGCAAGCTCTAGGTTTGCAAAATGAAGGAAAGGCAAAACAGGACAGAATCTGTGAAAAACAGAACAACAGGTAGTAAATGATTTTTTCGGGGCACTTCTGCAACTCAAATCAAAAAACTCAGAACAGACGCCCGAAAGACAATTGTATAGAGCAAGCTGTCGAAAAAAATTCAGACCAAAAATATGATCTGGTGATTTTATACGAATTTTTCTGTCCAATGACAGAATCTGTTTCTTGGACAGCACGTCACAACTTTTGAACTTTCTTGCAATCAGAGGCTACACTTGGCACAAAGCTGAAAAGTAAAGATACAATGATGATGCTACTGTAGTAACAAACATCAAGACCACTAAAACTGAAAGAATCAAACTGAAAGCAAAGATAACAAGGGTTGTCTCCCTAGAGCTCTTTCTTTATAGCCATAAAGATAGGCTTAAGACTTTAATGATGCTCTCGTAGGAATAAGAGTTGAAGAACAAAAGAGAGCATCAAGAAGCAAATACCAAACACATTTAAGCCTAACATGCTTCCTATGCATAGGAATATTGCAATACAATAATTCATTGAAGCACAAAGCAATAAGCATAGGAAGACAAAACAAGTGCAGCTTCAAAACCTTCAACATAAAGAGAGGGAACTTGATATTATTGAAATATCTATAAGCATATGTTCCCTTCTCATAATAATTTTCAGTGGGATCACGACTAAACTCAACAATATAAGCATCACATAAAGCATTGTTACCATGATCCACATGCAAAAAGGTATCATTACTCTTCATATAAGCAAAATCTTTCTTATTAGGAATAGTGAGAGTAAAGCAATCATAACCATCATGGTAATCATTGTATTTAGGAGCCATATCATAATCATAATAAATTTTATCCTCAATAGTAGGTGGACTGAAAACATCATATTCATCATTGTAATCATATATAGGAAGCAAAGTATCGTCAAAGTAAATTTTCTCTTCAAAAGTTGGGGGACTAAAAATATCATGTTCATCAAACGTGTCATCCCCAAGCTTAGAGCTTTCCATGTCATTAGCAATATTGATATTCAAAGAAAGCATACTAATAACATCACCACCATCATGATTGTTATGCAAATAATAAAGTTCCATAGGTTTTTTAATTTTCTCTTCAAACACATCATGTCCCAAAGCAAGGTAGAGCTTATAAAGCTCTCTCATATTTTTGTTGTTTTCCATTAAGCAAAACTAGTGAAAAGACATAAAGAAAACTGAAAGGTAAACTAACAAGACTAAAAAGCAAAGGTAAAAGATAGCGTGCAACTCCACTATCCTGAAGAGTGGAGTCCCCGGCAACGGCGCCAGAAATTGCTTTGCTAGGTGGCTTCTCACCCCTCGTTGGTTACCCCAAGTGGAAGGTTTGAGATACAGTGTAGCAGAAGTTTTCCCTTGGCAATACCAAGGATCGATTTCCCAGAGACTCCTAGTTTCAACAAGAAGGTGTCAACTGCTAACGGCGCCAGATATTAGCAATCAACGTGGACCTGCACACAGATACAAATAACTTTGCTCCCAACGAGTACAGAGAGGTTGTCAATCCCTTCGGCCTTGTAGTTTACAAAGGATCAAACGCAAGTGATAGTAGTGATAGATATTGCTGCAATAGTAAGTAAAAGCGTAAAGGTAAATAGCGGATGTGATCAATGATGGTAATATGGACCGGAGTCTCATGATGTTCACTAGTGATGTCCCTCTCCCAAAAGACGATAAAACAGCTATGTGAGGTAAACGAATTACAGCTGGGCAATTGACAGAACTATGTGCGCAAACCAATGCTGACTACATTGCAAGAAAGGTTGAGGTTCAAAGCATGGGCGGTACACCGAGGTAAGTAGACCGAAATCCATCTGCATCTACTACTAATCATCCACCTTGAGATATCTATCCAGAACATCTCGCTGGTATTAAGTTGCGAGTCCCACCCATAGTGTAAACTCAAAAGCAACATACAACTGCATTAAAAGAACTTTGCGTAAAGTAAACAATCCTTGCACCCGCGGGCACAAGCACCGTTGTTTTCCCCCTTGTGGCAACATCACATCCCCTAGACTCATGTTTCTGTCACTCAAGCTAGTCATCGAGGGGCATGAACCCACAATCAAGCATAACGTTCCCTCTTGGGGTCACTACCTACTACTTTGCCAAAGCAATAAATAACAACGGAGAACATGCAAGAATTACTTACGAACATAAATATAAAAGAGGTGAATCAAATATATTACTCAAACACAATCTGAACATAATCTCATAATCCATCGGATCCCAGCAAACTCATCATAGCAACAACATAAGGATTACATATGTGCCTCGATCATGTAGGGCAGCTCACGAGGACTAATTAGTGAAGCACAAGAATGGGAGTAGAACATCACATAGCTACTGGTCATGGAATCATGGTCCAAGGGAGACTACTCACGACTCATCCGGGAGGCGTCCATGGTGGTGGAGAAGCTCCCGGTGGTGATCCTCCCCTCCGGCAGGGTGCCGGGAAGAGTTCTCCTGGTGTTCCTGATCTTGGAAGCGGCGGCGGCGGCGGCTGAACAGAGATGGGATCGCGAAAAGAATTCCTGTTCTGAGGGTTTCGGAGGACGCTTTAAATATATGCCAAAGGGGGGCATCAGCGGAGCCTCGGGGGGCCCAGGCGCCCCCCCGGCGCGGCCCGGGGGGGAGGGGGCGCCAGGGCGCCTGGAGCCCTGGTGCCCCTCCCCGGCTGTACTTCGGGCGCACGGTAGCTTCTGGAACGCTGATTTTTTATATAATTTTTCTGGATTTTTCCTGGCACTTCTCATAACGTGAAAACCTGAAATACAAAAACAGCCGAAAATAGAAACTGGCACTGGGGTGCACTGAGTTAATAGGTTAGTCCAAATATGACCAAAAGTGTATGGAAGTGTATAAATAACATAGCAATATCACCCAAAAGAGGCATGGAGCAAGCAGAAATTATAGATACGTTTTGGACGTATCAAGCGACGCGAGCGAGCGGTTCACAGAGAGGAAGTTCCTCATGTTATCTTCCGGACTATGGAGAAAACATGGTATGGACCGCTCGGTGAGCCGATACAGTCCCATGTTGGGTGACTGCCGGATTTCGAACCGCACAGTCCAGACGTATGCGGATGAGTTGAGAGTCGGCGTCGAAGACTTTGCAATTTGCAATTAGTTTGATGAATCTTTAGTTTTATTTTGAATTTTACCGTGAAGGATATGCGCCATGACGACTTAGAAAACAAATCATGGGGTCCCTTCGTAAACTAATATAATAAGAACATTTAGAGCATTAATTTAAGGACTGTGATATTTGGCACATGTGTGCCATATAAGCAAAACTGTCACACCTCTACTTCTTTCACTTTAAATTATCACACGACTCCCCTTCCTTCGACCCCGCCTTCTACCGAACTACCCCGCAGACTTGCCCAAGAAACCAGCTTCTTGCACACATCTAGCGTGCCCACCCCCGAGAAAACTGTAACTTCTTCACGTCTACCACATGTTAAAAAAATTACGCATGTGGGATTCGAACCCACACCTCCTTGGCACCAAACCGTGCCACCACAACCAACTCACCCTTAGTTATTTGTTACTCAAACTAAAGAAACTAATCATTTTGACCCATTTTTTTTACAATTTTGTTACTACAAGAAAGTACAGAAAATTACCACGATTTCCCCTCAAGACAAAGTTACCATGATATTCGCATGCAAGTTATCAGGCCTGTGTTGCGTAAGTTACCGTGCTATTTACATAGAACTTATCAGGTACTATGTTTCAACAACTACACCCCTTTCAAAGTTACCATTGTGTTTTGTACACAAGTTATAAGGTCTTCGATGTGTAAAATACTGTGATACTTACAAATAAGTTATCAGGGTATGTGTACATCAACCTCGCTCTTGGTCAAAGTTACCATGGGGGATTGTACATGAGTTACCGGGTCTACAATTCGTATATTATCATGGTACTTACACCTAAAAACATGGATGTGTTTCGGTAACTTTTTCCATAGGTCAAAAATTGCCACAATGTTTTTGCGTAACTTATCACGCCTATAGCGGATCAAAGTAGGTCATTTTTCTGGGCCAACCCACGAGCACGTGTGCCCCTCATGACACTAAACATTATGTGGCTTTTTCATGGCACACCATGTGTTGTCTTCATCTAAAAGGCCCGGCGAGGCGAGTGTATGTTTTTAACAACTTATTTTCCTTTGGTAAAAAGTTACCATCATGTTTATATTGTAAGTTATCGGTTATGCGGTGCTTATATTATCATGTTATTCACACACAAAAAATCAGGGATGCTGATTCTAGGTAACATATCAAGCCTGTAGTGGTAACCTATCATGATGCTATTTACACATAAAAATACCTGGGGAGTGAGGTATAGTACCGTGATATTTACACATAAGATACCGGAGTACCTTTTCAAAAAAAAAACTTCCCTATGGTCAAAGTTACCACGGTGTTTCTACCTCAGTTATCAGATGTGTGCTGCGTAAATTATCATCTATTTACACGTAAATTATCGGGTATCTTTTCACATTTTTCTTTCCCAATGGTTAAAGTTACCACGATTTTTGTATCTAAATTATTAGGTCTATGGCGTGAATGTTATCGTGCTATTTACAGAAATTACCGGCGGCCGGGTTCAACAAATTTCTTCCCAATGATCAAAGTTATCACGAGGCTTTTACCAAAGTTATCACGCCTTCAGTGCTTATGACCATGCTACTTACACATAATGTAACGCGTTGTATACAAAAGTTATCATGTTGGTGGTGCGTCATTTATCGTGGTGGTGATGAGAATTTACCACGGGAAAAATTTATGTGCCGGGTTTGATAGGTGAAACAAAAAATTTTCAGTGCTAAAATATTAAAGGCAAAACATGTCAAAAACAGTATTTCCCTTAACCTGTTCAACAATGAGTGTCATAGGTGAGTTGGTTAGCTCCCTTTGTTGATTAGTTGCAGACCAGAGATCAAATCCCAATCCAAGCATTATTTTTGCCCGAAAATCGGCGGGAAAGGAAGGAGATCAAGAGGAAAGGAAGGAGATCGAAAAGACGTGCGGGAAAGGAAGGAGATCGCGAGGCCGTGCGGGGAAAGGAAGGAGATCAGGAGGAAAGGAAGGAGGGCGTGCGGGGGAAGGAATGAGATTAAGAGGAAAGGAAGGAGATCGGGAGGGCGTGCGTGCGGGAAAGGAAGGAGATCGGGAGGCCGTGCGGGGAAGGAAGGAGGAGGACGTGTGGCAGATTTGCAATCTGCCACACGTGTGCCACATACATATTTCGTTAATTTAATGATTTAAATGCTCTTAAATTAGTTTAGAGAGGGAGAAGTGGAAAACAAACCATGGGTCCTACGCTTTACAGTCGAGGAATCCCATGTGCCCACAGTCTTCGTCAGTCCTCACTAGTCATCTCCAGATAAGATCTGGAGCAGTCCCCCAGATCAGGGCGACGACCAGAGACGACCGGAAAGGCAAGCAATCCCCCAGATCTAGTGCTGCCCGTGCCCTGAGCTCCTCGCCGGTGGTCGGGTCCAATATCTTCCTTCGGCTGCAGCGACGAGGAGCCCGCCCCGGGGCTCCGACGAGCTCCGTCTGGCGAGCGGCGGCGGTGAAAGAGGATTTGCATCCGACAGCTGGGATCCGATTGATTTTGGCTAGTCGCTGGCGTCGATTCATGATTCAGGTTCGATCCCACTTCCTTCTCCTTTTTCAAGCACAGCTACCATGAGATTCAAGCGGTCTGATTTCAGTGATTTCAACATGGCAGATGCAGTCAACAGAAATACGTCTAGAGTAAAGGGTACAACCAGAAAGGAAAATCAGTCCTGGGTGTGTCTAGCAACTTCAGAACCGAAAGAAATGTGATTTAAGTTCTTTCCTCAATAGTTAGAAAAAAAAAAAAGAGGAAAAGGAAAATCTGTCCTGGTTGTGCTGCTGCTGGTTGCATGGAGGCAGCGGTGGTGAGCGTGTCGCGGGGCGCCATAGGCTTCGTGATTGCCAAGCTGGGCGGTCTGCTCGCCGGCAAGTACAAGCTGCTCAAGGGAGCCAAAGGAGAGATCATGTTCCTTAAAGCTGAGCTCGAGAGCATGCGAGCATTCCTGGAGAGGATGTCGGAGGCGGAGGAGGAGCCCGACAAGCAAGCCAAGTTATGGGCGAAGGAGGTGTGTGATTTGTCCTATGACATCGAGGACAGTGTCGATGAGTTCATACTCTTGGTGGAATGTGAGTCTGACTGCGAGCCGCATGGATTTAAGGGGTTTATTCAGAGGAGCATGAACTTGTTGACGACGATGAACACTCGGCATAGGGTCGCCAAGGAGTTCAGAGGCCTCAAGAGCCGCGTCGTGGATGTGAGCGAGCGACGCATGAGGTACAAGATTGATGATGTTGTCTCCAAACCAAACAAGACAAGCATAGACCTTCGCCTCCTGGCACTCTATGTGGATGCAGCGGGCCTTGTGGGTATCGACAGGCCGAGGGATGAATTAATTCGGCTGATGGCGAGTGAAGAGGGTAGTTCTGCGCAACCGACGAAGGTCCTCTCCATAGTGGGATTCGGAGGGCTTGGTAAGACTACACTTGCGAATCAGATTTACCACAGGCTAAAGTGGCAGTACCAGTGTCAAGCTTTTGTTTCCGTGTCCCAGAAACCAAACATAAGAATGATTTTGAGAAGAATGCTCACTCAGGTTGGCTATGAAGTCCCAGGTGGAACTAACATGGAAATATGGGCTGAGGATGAACTGATCAGTGAACTCAGAGAATTCCTTATAGATAAGAGGTATGCCTGTTCGGAATTAACTGTGATCTAAAGTAATTTGTATTGTTTGGTCTTGTATCTGTTCTTTTTATCTTGCTAGTACTCTTTCAGCGAAATTTATGTACCCTCTGTAGATGTTCTATGCTCGTGGTTCACTAGAGAAACAAGTTATAGAATCCGATAACTGATTTCATTTATTCTGAAAATAAAGTTCCTCAAATCAACTCGTTCTCACAAATACAGACAGAATATTCAACTTTAACCACTATTAATTCAATACATAAACAAGTACAGTTGCATTAACGTTCAAGTAATGAAGGTTCCATTTGGCGTTTTTGCTCTTTGAGATGCAGTTGCAGAGACTGAGTATTCTTTCATGTATATATATTTTACTTTTGCCTAAAGTTCATTATTGCCTGGTACTTATCGTAGTTTATATGAAATAATTTTGCAGGTACTTGATTCTAATTGATGACATTTGGGATGAAACTACATGGAATGTTATTAGATGTGCTCTTCCAGAAAATATGTACGGCAGCATGATAATAACAACTACCAGAATTAGTTCTGTGGCTAGAGCTTGCTGCTGCCATCAACGTGACTATGTTTATAAGATGAAGTCACTAAGCAAAGAAAACTCAAGAAAGTTATTTTTTAAACGAGTATTTGATTCAGAAGATGCTTGCCCTCCGTACTTGGAAGAAGTTTCAGGTCAAATTTTGAAAAGATGTGGCGGCTTGCCTCTTGCAATTGTTACTATATCTAGCCTTTTAGCTAGTGGGCGAAACAAATTGAAGGAGCATTGGGTGCACATAATGAATTCTCTGGGCCCCAATTTTGAGGGGAATCCAACATTGGAAGGAATGAGGCAAATACTAAGCCTTAGTTACATAAATCTTCCTCACTATTTGAAGACATGCAT
Source organism: Secale cereale (assembly GCA_902687465.1). Classification (NCBI taxonomy): domain Eukaryota; kingdom Viridiplantae; phylum Streptophyta; class Magnoliopsida; order Poales; family Poaceae; genus Secale; species Secale cereale. The sequence continues at coordinate 16,905,273 of LR738711.1, forward strand.
GCTTTATTTGGGTATGTATCCAGAGGACTATATAATCAAGAAAAGTGACTTGGTCAGGCAATGGGTAGCCCAAGGTTTTGTAAGTAAAGCGCATGGGCAATGGCCAGAGGATGTTGCAGAGTGCTATTTTAATGAGCTTGTTAATAGAGGCATCATTCAACCAGTTGATACAGATCATAATAGTGAAGTACTATCTTGCAGACTTCATGATATGATGCTCGACTTTATTATACACAAGTGCAAAGAAGAAAATTTTATCACTGCAACAGATGACATCCAAAACATGATAGGTTTGTCTGACAAGGTTCGCCGACTCTCCCTCTATCTGGATGGTATAATAGATGGCGCGATATTGGAAACCGCCCAGCTCTCACAAGTAAGAGGGCTGGCGAGATTTGGTACCTCTGCATATGCACCTCCTCTCTTGAAGTTCAAGCATCTCCGAGTTTTAACTCTTGAATTTACAAGTGGAAACCATGGGTCGGAGATACCTGACCTCACTAGAATATCCCATTTGTTCCAACTGAGGTATCTGAAAATTAAAGCAAATGCTGAAATAGTGTTACCTAGGGAAATTCGGGGACTAGAGCAATTGGAGACCTTGGAGTTAGGAGTATGTCCTCTGGAAGTTCCGTCAGATGTTATTCATTTGCGCCGGTTGCAGCACCTGATCATCCCTAGTAGGACAAATTTGCCCAACGGGATTGGCAACATGAAATCTTTATGTACGCTGCAAGAGTTTGATGTCGGCTTCAATTCTATAGACAACATCAGAGACCTTGGAGGTCTGACCAATTTGAGGGACCTTCGAATATGTTGTAATTTTATCAACATGGATGAATTGCATGACATGGAAAAAACACAACGTTTGGATGTTTTGAGATGTTCCGTTGAAAAACTTTGCAACCTCAGATATCTGCACACGGATTCTAACATCAACAGTTTGTATGTGTTGAGTTTGTCTGCTTCTCCTTACCTTCTTCGGAAGCTTCATATGTTGTGCATGTTTCCGAGGGTTCCTAAGTGGATTGGAGAGCTCCATAACCTCATTCAACTTGATATTACAGTTGAGGTGTTGGAGGATGATATTGGAATTCTTGCACAGTTGCAAGCTCTTGACCACCTGAAATTGCACATCGAAGGAACTCCTGAAGCTGAAGAGAAGGTAGTCATATCTGGAATGGGATTCCCTAGTCTTAAGCATTTCAGGCTGTCCTGCATCAGGATATCACAACTGACTTTTGAGGCAGGGGCAATGCCCAGTCTCGTAAAGCTCGAGGTAAGACTCAATTCACTCTACGGCGGTGCACCTATGGGCATCAAGCACCTATTGGGCCTCAAGGAAATCCTTGTAATTATTGGGGGATATGGTGCCAAGAGATCCCATACAAGAGCTGCAGTGTCAGCGATAAGGAAGGGCATCGATATGCGCTCAGGTCGTCTTACAGCTAACATTATGTGTGTTAACAATTCGCTGTTCCTTGGGCGCCACCTTGATGACGGCTTCAGCTGGAGGAAGTACGGGCAGAAAGATATCCTTGACGCCAAGCACCCGAGGTTACCAAAGGCTTCTTCTGAACTCACCTGAAACTAGCATTTTTGTTTCCTGGTTGCACGTGGTGCATGAGGGAGGCTAACCTGTGTTCTTACTAAATTGATCTTTTGCAGAGGTTACTTCCGCTGCACATATAGTTATACGCAGGGATGCCAAGCGCGGAAGCAGGTGCAGCGCACAGACGACGATCCGGAGCTCTTCCTAGCCCTGTATAACGGAAAGCACACGTGTACACAGCGCAAGCTACCGCTGGCACAACCTGGACAGGAGCAGGGCGTCCAGGAACCAACTGAGGATAAAAAAAGCTACTAAAAGGCAAAGCCAGTCACTGCTGAATTAATGAACTCTGCTCGATCACTTGCGTCCACACGTCCGAGCTGTATCTGGAGCTGGCCTTCCTGGCGCGTTTCGAGGCCATGGCGCCGCACGCCCCCGCCGGTCCGGGTCCGGCCTGCTGCAGAGCGGCCGCCATCTTCGTGCCGGCGTCGACGAGGACGTAGTAATCCATCCGTCTCTTCCTCATTGGAGGAGAAACCAGCAGAACAGACGAGGAGTAGGAGTAGGCGCTGGTGGTGGTGCTCGTCGGCCTCTTCTTGGGCGGCAACAGCGATTCCTGGATCTGGATGCTGCACCCGGCGGCTAGCTGGAGCTGCAAGTCCGTCGTCGTCGTCGTGGGAGATGGAGATGCCGGTGCGGCCCTCTTCTTGGGCGGCAGCAGCGATGGATCGATGATGGTGCTGGAGCTGGAAGCCCGTCGTGGTCGTCATCGGAGAAAGATGGCGCTGCCTCAAGATTTCTCTTCTTCGGGTATGGGGAAACAACCGTCGGAAGGAAGGAGGCATATAAAGGCCGGTCACCGCGTACGTCCTCCAGTTCCATGCGGCACCGGAGCAGAGTCGAAGACGGTCCACGCCAGTTTCCACCCGGGTCCCGTCCAGAATCGGACACGCGGAAATGTTGTTGTTTTTTCAATGACACATCTCAGTAATTTTAAAAACTAATTTAAATCTTTTCAAAAAATTGATTTCATTTATTTCAAAAAAACTATTTTCACCCCATTCCGAAAGTCGTTTCAGTTCTTCCAGAAAACAGATTTCGGTAATTTGAAAAGGATAATTTCACTCTTTTTCAATAAACTGATTTCATTTCTTAGGGAAAACAGATTTCAATAATTTTAATAAACTGACCAGTCATTGTTAAATCCAAATTTCACTCGTTTCAATATCAGAACATGCATTTTGGGGAAAAGTATATTTTTTGTCCCTCAATTCTTTGAAAAGTATAGAATTGGTCCCTCAACTTTCAAACCAGCAAAACTTGGTCCCCGAACTTTTCAAACCGGATAAATTTAGTCTCCAATACCACTTTAGATTATTTCCAGCCGACTTTGTCACGGTTTTGTATGGGACCCACCTGTCATATGTTGGAAAAATGAAAGAAGAGGAGCACTAAAAAATTATTGTGGATGTGGGGATCAAACCAGCGTTGCCACGCGCTAGCTAGCTGAACCCACATGTATTAATGTTTTTCTTTTACGAGAAAACTTTCAATCTATTCATCTTTTATCGTGGCAGTACAACGAACGCTAGAAATAATAAAAATTACATCCAAATCCATAGATCACCTAGCGATGACTACAATCAATGAAGCGAGCCGAAGGCACGCCGCTGTCATCACCCCTCTCTCGCCGAAGTCGGGCACAACTTGTTGTATTAGACAGCCGAGAAGTCGTCGTGCTAAGACCCTGTAGGACCAGCACACCAGAACAGCAACCGCCGCCGATGAAGAATAACGTAGATCGAAAGGATCCAACCTAAAGACATACGAACATAGACGAACCACAACCATATTCGAGCAAATCCACCAAGGATAGATCCACCGGAGACACACCTCCGCACGCCCACCAACGATGCTAGACGCACCACCGAAACAAGGACTAGGCGGGGAGACCTTTAATCCATCTTCAGGGAGCCGCCGTCGTCTCATCTTCGTAAGTAGGACACAAACCCTAACAAATCTTGAAGGAACTGGCATTGCCATGCCGGTGTGCATGCATGCGTGGTGAGCATGTGTTGTACGTGGTGTGCCTGCAATGTGCGTGTGTGACGGCCATACGCGCGCCGCGGCCTGCCGTCGGCGTGCTCGCCGTCAACTACAGCAGCATTTGTTCACCCCGTCGGCGCGACGCAGCTAGCAGCAATCGTCGGCCATGTCACACAGCCTTCTGGGAATCTGGGGACGGCAGGAGGGTCTCGTTCTTGGTCCAGCCAACACACGATCACCGGGGCGCCCTCTGGCAGCAGTTATGCAGTTGCATCACCTTCGGCGACGGGTGCATAGTGGACACATCATCCACGGTGTGCATCGCTACGGCACGCGGTCGGGGTCACACGCACGCACCTCTTGCTGACGCCGATGCTCAAATGGACCGGTCGGCGTCGTTCGTGGAGCGGCTCGTGGAAGAGTAACGCGACCAAGCCTACATGTCATTGTTGTTCCTCTACCGACAGTGCAGTTCGAATCTTCTCTGGTCTATTTTGTTTATCTTTTATATTGTACTCCCTCCGTCTCAAAATAAGTGTCTCAACTTTGTACTAACTCTAGTAAAAATTTGTACTAAGCTCAAGATACTTATTTTGGGACGAAGGGAGTACGTTCTTACTTACTCAACTCTGCCAACTTTTGGTCAAAACCAGGCGACATGTCAAGTTTTGGTCAAAAACCGTGTTCACATCAGACAAAATCCATCAAAAGTGGTTTGAGGGACGAAAGTTATCCGGTTTGAGAAGTTGAGGGACCATGATTTGCTGGTTTTGAAGTTGAGAAATCATTTCTATACTTTCAAAAGAATTGAGGGACGAAAATTATACATTTCCCTTTCATAAATCATATTAATGTTAAACACAAGTCAAAAACTGCATTTCAGTTTAGCAGAATCAAATTTAGAAATAATCAATTTCACATATTAGAACTAATGGGTTTCACATATGAATTTCACTAATCATATTTCACATTTTACCAAACTCACTTTCGAAACATACTGTACTAATGTCACCCTTTTCTTTCAATCTGAACCATGTAACTCTGGCATATTTCAAACAAATCAGATGGCCGACATATCTCACATACATGACCGCCTATCTGGGATTGTACGTTAGTTTGAATGGGCGAACGAGAAGGCTCCAATTTGGTTTCAGGAATTGCAGTTTCGTTTTTTTTTTCTTTTCTTATGCCTTCTATTGCTTTGTCTTGTGATTTTTGTTTTTAAAATCATGAGAACTTATTTTGCAATTTATTTTTAGACTTTTTCAAGCTAATATCTTTATTAGTATAGTACGTTTCACATTTATTTCGCAAATATAAACAATTTTATATTACTTACACTTCCGTTTTAATTATTTTTATTTTAAAAAATAATACTAAAATGAAACCGACATGGCCTGCCGCCCCCGGACCGTGTAGGTGCGTGTCACCTCCCCAATTATGCGCACACGTCCTATAAGAGAATCCACAATACATGCCAAACGCTCGTGCCGAATTCGCGTTCAGGCTATGGAACTACTTCTAAGTTCTAACACATTATGAGCCAGTTGCCAAAAGCTAAATTCAAGGAAATCAAATAATGTAGCTGCTCCGATACCAACTCATCTCGATGAAATAAATAATGCGAGGTTCATTGATGGGTGAGGAAAGAGACATGGATATATTTGGTGAAGAAGAGTCTTTTTATACTATCTTGTGTCGGCTTGGACCCACCTAGCAACAAATTTAGCGATGCTAATGTTGCGGATATCTATCAAAATTGGCATCACTACCATACATGATAAGCGCCATATTTGGCCTCAGTCACATTGTTGCTGTCCTAAGAGCGAGTATAGTAGAAGACTAGTAGCCGCTAGCGTGTTATTTTTGCCTACGTGGAGGAAAGGAACATGGAACTCTCATGCAAGAGTCAGCCTCTACATGTGCTCTTGAAAAAAATATAATAAATATGAAAGAGAAATAGAGAAGTGAAAAAAGGTACTAGTCTTATAGTCAACTTTATTATATGAGTGATCATAAATAATACTCCATCCGTCCCATAATGTACGGCGTTTTTTGACACTACACTAGTGTCAAAAAATGTCTTACATTATGGGACGAAGGAAGTAGTTTTACATGACATTGCAACATCATACAGCCAGCAACTGGCTATGTTATATTATTAGCCATGCTCTAAGAGCATCTTCAACAGCCGCGCTACGCGCCGCGCCCAAAAAAAGTGTTTGCCGCGCGCGCTTCTGCCGGTTTAGCGCGGGGATAGGCGCTGGCTCCAACAGCCGCGCTATAATGCAGCGCGCGCGCGCCGCTCCAGCAGTGCCCAAAAATGCAGCGCGTGCACAATATTTTTTAATACATAGATTGCATTAAAATAAAAAGGATACAAAGTTATTTTACATATATATTGCAACTAGATAGGTAGTTCGAAAACATAGATAGATAGTTCGGCGCTAGATAGTTTGAAAATATAAAAAACTAATCCCAGTCGCTCCAGTCATCTGCACCATCATCATCGTCGTTGGTGTCGTCAGAGGTTGACAGCCAGCAATCCAACCAACGCTCATCTTCTTGAGTGAAGAAGGACCTCCCGCCTGCATTGACGAGGTCGGACTGCGCACACGCCAATGCCTTCCGACGACGCCTGTCCAACCGCTCCTCGCGGCGCCGGCGCGTGTCCTCCTCGCGGCGACTTGCCCAATATTGCTGCTCGTAGGCGACGTCCTCCGGGTGGAGCCGGTGCCAGTCCGCCATGATCCGCTCGTCCTCCTGGGCGACGAGGAGGCGGCGCTGCAGCGCAGTGTGCTCCGCACGGTCTTGTGCGGAGTTTAGACGAGGCGGCGGGGCGACGTCTAACGCCTGCTGGAGCGTGTGGACGTCCTGGAAGTTCATTTGGCGGCGCGGCCTGCCTAGGCGCCACGCCGCCGCGTCGAACGCGCTGGCGGCCTCGTGCGCCGTGTCATAGGTTCCGAGACTAAGCCGGAGATCGCCGGAGCGTATCTCGGCGTAGAACCCGCCGTTTGGGCGCTCGCGGACGCCGCGGTAGCCCGACGCAGAACGGTGACGCGGCGGCATGGCGGTGCGTCGGGGGCGGCGACGGTGTGAGAGGCAGGGAGAGAGAGAGCGCCCGCGGAGCGGTGGCGCGAGGGAGCGGCGCGCGCTGCTTTTATAGGCGCGCGGGAGGCGGCGCCGCAAAAATGGCGCGCGAGAGGCCGCCATTTCGCGCGCACGCAAGCGGTTACCGCGCGCGCGGTTTTCCCGCCGCCGCTGGAGCGCGTCATTCTGCCCCGCGCGCGCGAAAACGGAAGTTTAGAGCGCGCGCCCCTTTTTGCGCCGCTGTTGGAGATGCTCTAAGAAAGCCATAGGTAGCACAATATTAGATTCTAAAAAAAGCAGCCACCATCAGTGGCTGGTCAAGAGTCACAATACTCCCATTTGGTTAGAGTCGTTTTTGTGTCTATGGGTTTAGTCAGCCCATTGCTTGGTTGTATCCAATGTTCTCTTATGTAAATCCAACTTATTTCAAAAACGAAAAAAAAAAAAACAGTTGAGCATTTCTCCCTGAGCATACAAAGTGCAACAACCAAAAGGTCATCTTATTCTTAATCATAAACTACCTCTAAAAGAACATGTCACCACAGAACTTATATACAAGGATCGTCACACAACCCTTATGTGCATCCTAGTTTCAGTGGTTTTCTGAAGGTACTGTCTGCAAGAACACATTGCCGAGAAAAGGAAATTTCCGAAAAGAAAAAACTTGCATGGTGCCAAGTCTAGATTATCATGATTGTGCATGTGCAAAAATTAATAACTGTGGGTGCAATCTGTACCTAACAAGCAAGATAACCAGCACAAAAATGTAAAAAAAAAACTAACAGGGATGTAATGCAAATAGATAAGATTTCAAATGGGCAAATACGAAATTGCAACACAACTGCAGATTCACAAAAGTGCAATTTCATCAAATTTAGTATTAGATAGTAGATACTGACAGTTATATACCAATCTTCTTCTAAAAAATACCACATGGTTTTGATGGCTGTAGTAACAAAGAAAAAGCAAGCAGTATTAGATATGAAATCTGGAGATCTTTTCAGTTCTATTTTTTGTAGTGACAGAAAATATTCTGGGCACTTTTCTCATCCCTTTTAACAGCATGTAATGTAGCAGAATATATCTGCATAGAAACCATATATATAACAAGCCATTAAGCCTTTTGAGAAGAAGACCTTGTTGATATTAAACAGCCACAAAGTTGAACAACAACAGATAAACTAAAGCCTCACATGAAAATAAACAAAGAGGATCAACAGAAGGCATAGCTGTCCAGCCTACCAGCAAACCATCATCATTCTCGCCACATTCGCAATTGGTTGCAGTGTGCAGATTTCACCAATTCCACTGGTTTTTTCCTTCCACTGTCCGAATTTCAGTGAAACGTCTCCACCTTCGACACAACGGTGATTCTCAAAATTGACTACGCACATCCCAAACATGATGCTCCTACTCTTTCATAGAGACAAAAGACATTAGCAACAAAGTAGTGTCTTTTTCCCAGGTGTTGGAGAAAGCATAGATGATCCTTCCATTTACAGTAGCAAGGACAAATTGTACAACAAGACGATCCACTAGGGCAGGTTCCTTGAATCCTCAACACGACAGAATCAACCATCTACTTTGAAGCCTCCTCTTTTGATCAGATTCAAATCATCACCCTTTCCAGCAGCAGTAGTAGTAGTAACTAGCACTAGAATCACATTGTTCCACATTTCTTCTTGTTGTGTTTGCTTGTGTGTGAAGTGCAGTGCTTGGTGGCTGTGATGTGAGTTTACCTGGGCTGGGGTGGCTGGGGAGGCAATGCTGCTACTCCTGAAGCTCGTCCATTGCCTGGAGCAAGAAGGGCTGGAACCTGGTGATGTTCACCTTGACGTCCTGCTTCATGATGGTGTCGGCGAGCGCCTGCCACCCCTGCTTGTGCAGGGCCTTGGGGTCCTTGAACACCACGTGATCCCTCGGGTACTTGTCCTTGAGGCTCGTCTCCTCCTCGTCGATGTAGTACTCCACGTACCGGAGCTGCATGTCCCGCGCCGGCTGCCCGTAGAAGTTGGTCGCCATCCAGTCCATGTTCCCCCACGGCACGATCTGCAGCACCACTCCGTTGGTCGGCAGGAAGATCTGGTTGGTCAGCCCGGCGCCGTGCACGGCCAGAAGCACGTCGGCGGAGTTCACCAGGGCCGCGAACGCCGGCACGTCGTCGCCAGCCTCGGCCACAGTCACGTTGAACCCGAGCTCTGACGCGGCGGCGGCCACCTCGTCCTGGTTCAGCAGCTTGCGCGTGCCGCCGCGCGAGATGATCAGCATCCGGGGCTGCATTCCGGGCTCCGCCCCGAGCACCGCCGGCTGGTCGCGGCGGAGCCCGTACGCGGCTCGGAGGAAGCGAGTGTAGTCCATCATGGTGTAGTTGCGCGGGTTGCGGGTCGGGTGAGGGGCGATGATGAGGTCGCGGTCGCGGTATAGGCCGAGGTACCCGCGGGAGAAGCAGTGCACGTCGGCGTCGTCGTCGAAGTTGATCACGTCGTAGTTGGAGAGCTTGCGCAGCACCGGCGTGTACTTTTGCACCCACCACGGCTTGTAGTTGGTGATCAGGACCTGCACCTCGCCCTTCAGGTGTGCCGTGGTCAGGAACAACGGGATCAGCACATCCGTGTTGTCATGGAAGAAGTTGTCCGTGTACCCTGCGACGGAGAACACCACCGCGGGCACGCGATGCTGCTTCGTGCACTGTGGCGCGGCCTCGGGGGAGGAGACAGACTTGACAATCACCTCCACCACGGCAGGCAGGAGGAAGTCGTCATTCCGGGCATACGGCCGGAGCCGCTTCTCGCCCTTCTCGTCAAAGGCACCGCCGCCGGACGGGTTGACGAGGTACATGATCTTCTGGCTGGGGCTGACACGGATGTCGCCAGACAGCTCGCAGACCGCCGGCCGCGCGTAGGGGAACCCCTCATCCACGCCATTTTCATCGCACCTCATCGGACCGGCGGCGACGTTGCTGCTGCTGTTCTGCCTCTTTCCCTCCTCAGCTGAATTCAGCATCAAAAGTCACATTAGAAACCAGCAGATCTAGCTAGCACATATGTTTCTCTATAAAAAGATGTAGCACATTTTCTTGTTTTATACAAAGATCTAGCACATTTCTAGCAAATTACTAACTGAAGTGGGCATTGTGGTGGGCGCAACCAATTTTTGCCCAGATGCAGAGCACAGAGCATTAAATCTGTGAAAGAGGTTGGCTGCCTGCCTGCCTGGGAGTGATAATTTTGCTCTGCTTTCCTTCCATTTATTAATTTTGCTCTGCTTTCTTTCCATTTATTAAGGTGCCAAGAAAAAAACAGAGCTGAAGAAGAGATCCCCTTACATGGCATTGGCGCCGAGGTGTTGGCCGGCGCCGGCGCCTTCTCGGCGTGCTCCTTCTTCGAGACCGGCTCCGGCACCCCGGGCTCTCGAGAGCCGGCCGTCGCCGGGGCCTTCTCAGTCAGATCGGCGCGATCCACGGCGCTGCCGTTGCTGCCGCCAGTAAATGCGGGTTCTTGGGGCGGACGCGGGGCGGTGGCCGCCCCCGGCGCCGACGAGGAGGAGGACGGCGGGGCGTTCTGGAGCAGGGCCGAGGTGGTGGCTGGCGGCGGAATCAGCAGCAGAGCAACAGTAGTTGTTAGATCAGGGCGGAATCAATCGAATGTGGTACAGTACAGGACAGTTGAGCTGAGTAATTGCTGGATCGGGAGGGAGCGGGCACGCACCGAAGACGGGGGAGTAGACGGCGTAGAGCTTGGCGAGGGAGACGTAGGTGAGGAGCGCGAGGCAGCAGCCGGCGAGCAGGCCGGCGGCGAGCTTCCGGGGCTCGATCTTGGAGCCGGAGGCGAAGAAGGCCCTGATGAGCCGCGGCGGCGCCGGTCTCCGCTCCCCCGGCCCGGCGCCCGGCAGCTTGGACGGCCGCGAGTACGCCGTCGTCGACGCCATCCCGGCCTCCGCGCACTTACTGACTTACAGCCTTACGGATCTGTCGAACACGGAACAGAGGGAGAGCGAGGCTGGCTGGCTGGCTGGATGTAATCCGTGGAGAGAGAGGAGAGGTAGAAGAGGAGCAGAGGAGGTAGGTTGGTGGAAGTGGGGGTGGCGGGGAGCGCGTGGGGGATGAGAGTGGGATTACGGGGAAAGCTCCGGGGCCGGTGACGGTGACCGACCGTGCGGGTGGGGCGCCGCGCTGTGGCGGTGTGGTGGTGGCGGCCTTTTCCCATTGACACGCGCTCGCGCTGCCGCCGTTTGACTCACGTGGCCCGCAGCACCGACAGGAATTCTCCCGTGCCCCAACGAGAGAGAGAAAACAGCGAGCGGTGCGCCGCCGCGTCACGACGAGCAGAGCAGAGCGCGTCCGTTCCGTGGTCGACATCCTCGCGGTATCGTGTTTGTTCGAGCGGCGACTATACCTGGCCAAACCTCGGGCCGGGCCTAGCCAAGCCCGAGCCGAAAAATCTAGGCCCGAGCCCGGCCCGGCCATCGGGCCTGTTTTTTGGCACAAGCCCGGCCCGAACATGCAAAAGCCCGGCGGGCCTCGGGCCATGGGTCGGGCCCCTTCAGAAAAGAGCAAAAATGACGGGTCCGGGCTCGGTCCGCGATGGCCCGCGCTCCGGGCGCCAACGCCGCAGTGCGATCCCGGCCGGCGTAAAGCGGAGGAAGGTTCCGGCTTCAACCTCTCACTCCATCCCCCCGCAAGGAGGTGCTCCGGCGATGCCGTTCAACGGTGCCGCTCCCCTCGCGAGCGAGGTGTTCGATGAAATGGCCGGAAGGTATGCCTCTTCAATCTTGGCGATTCCCTTTCATTTTTCGCCATTATTCTCGATAGCTCTTGACTTGTTATCGTTCGCTATAGTGGTGGTTCGAACAATGAAACAACCGAGTTTGTGAACTTGTTAGACACGAAAGTGGTTGACATTGATGAAGCCCCTTTTCGAACCATTCGACTACAATGAAACGGAGGGCGGCGTGGATGATCATGGTTGTGCGGACGAATTGAAGCAGATCGAAGCGGAAACGTTTGAGCAATCGTAAGCAAAAACCGAGAAAAGTCAAAGATCGAAGAACTACACGATCTTGGAAGATCAAGCTTTGATCCAAGCATGGAGTGCGGTGTCTCTTGATGCATGCACGGGTACTTCTCAAACCGCCAAGAGATATTGGCAAGGGATCGAAAATCAATACTTCCGCATTATGAAAAAGTATCCCAATAGGACTCCACGCACATTCCGGTCGCTTCAAGGTCGTTGGGAGAATATCAAGCATATGTGCGACCGTTGGGCAGCTTGCTTGGAGCAAGTATGCAATGCACCTCCAAGTGGCACTATGGAGTTCGACTATGTGAGTTTGTTTTGCCTTTGTTCAAGTTGTGCATCATCATAATGTATCATGAGAAATGATTGCCACTTTGTTCACATTGTGTAGGACAAGATTGCTCAACATAGATACAAGGACATGGAAGCTTCGGAAGGCAGATTATTGAAATTAGAGCATTGTTGGGAGTTGCTCCAAAAGTGCGAGAAGTGGAAGTTGATCGACAAAGAATCCCCACCAAAGAGAGGCTCACTTACAAATATGGATGAAGATGAGGATGATGATGGCTCAAGAAATTTGCACAAGCCCGATGGCGACAAGAAGACTAAAGAGAAGATGAAGAGAGAGCAAGAAGCATCGAGCTTGAGGGAGAAGATTGATGCCATGGTGCAATCAAACGAGTTGATGTTGTTAAAGTCGTTGGAGATCAAGAAAGAGTTACCGAGAAGAAGGCAAAATAGAAGCAAGAAAAATGGCAAATGCTCAAGGAAGAGGGGCTCCGCAAAGCTGCCATTGAGGAGAGAAAAGCACGCGCCCCTGAAAACAAATCGATGTCATTGTTGCTCACCGAGGAGAACAAGATCGTATCAATGAACCGCAATGACATGGATGACGTCACCAAAACATGGCATGATATGTCAAGGAGAGAGATCTTGAAGAGGAGAATGGTCGCCTCGGCCGGTCCGTGATCCAGTTCCGGTGATGTTTTCTCTGTTCCATATGCTGACAATGTGGATGCTTTCGGTGCAGGAGTTGGAACAAGCGACGGAGGTGGATAGGGTGGCGCCGATGAACTTCAAGATGGACTCCATGGCGCGGAGTGAGGATTCACTCCCAAGATGATGCCGGACATGGGCGCAAACCTTTGCATGCCCTCTTTTGCGTAATGAACTTCGCTTTTATTTGCGCGCAAACTGTTTATGTCATTTGAATTTGAACTTGTTTGTGAAACCCTATATCAAATGCGAGATTTGCGGTTTTTCTGCTTTGCGGGTCGTCGTGCTGGTGCCCGAGCAGAACCCGCATAGCCGACCCGTAAAAAAACATATTCCGTCAATATACTTTTTTGCTGATCCGTTTGGGGGGTCTGCATCTGTGCCAGCCCGCGCCGGCCCGCAAAAACAGTTTTGCGCGAACTGCAAACGCGTTTTGCGGGCCGGCGGTATGCGAGTTCTGCTAGAGTTGCTCTTATACCCACATTCTATTGGTATTGCCCTTTTCTCAATGCACATTTAATAGTTTGAAATAAATCTTGAATTCCTACTCTCACTCTAACTCAAACCTTGAACTCGAGATCCCTGAAATTGTCGTTTCTAATCCCAGTCAATCCCGTTAATTTCTCTAAATACTCCTTTGTTTGTCACGTCTGGGAAAGGACAATACACGTGGTCTCCAATTTCTTCCAACACTGCTTCGAGGGCCGGCCCTAGAATCATGGTGGCCCTATGGCGAATGAGGTATTACAGGGTAACATAAATAATTTCACTGGTATATTGCATATCACGAAAATTATTATAAAGATAAAAAAAAATAGAAAAACGTAATTTTATTAGCAAATAAAACCTTTACTACATCATGTATATGTGATCACATGATGCAAACATTAATTGTGAGATGCATATACTTAACCATAAATCTCTACCTAATAATAAAGAAAGTTGGGTTTTTGGTCGTCCGTCGTTTGCATTTTTACGGAAAACACCCTGTACTTCTTTGAAATCAACCCACGGTACACTGTTCAGTGAAGAAAAACGGTTCGTTTTCCTTATTTCATAGAAGTCCATGTACTTTTAGATAATCAACCCGCCGTCCTATTTTAAGTTAAAAAAAGATTCGTCTTTTTCAGGAACACCCTTGATCTTTTAGTTAATCAACCCGTCGTCCATCTATTATGTTTGGGCAGATATAAATGTTTTTTTAATATCCATATCTTTTAAATCGTAACTCTAATTTAGACATGTTATACATGAAAATTGATTAGAAAATGCGTACAATCTAAATATGATGTTATTTTACCTGTTAAATATTTTAAAAATGCGATTCAAATGCTTTAAAAATGGGATTTTTATTTCTGTGCCCCTGGTTTCTTAGCTCTACTCATTCATCCCCACTCTATTAACTTTTGCTCACTATTTCCCACTCCCTTGCCCGAAAGCCTCAGAACAGGTTATAACGGACATTGCCGTCGGGTCAATGCCTTTGACCGTTAACACTTGATTGACCAACCACGGCCATTAAGCAGAATTTGTTTGATATTTATATGTTTGTTGCATCTTCGTGTGGCAGTATGCGTGGATGGGGTTGTGAGAGTATTCAGGATCGATAGCTTTAAGCAAGTAATTTCATTCTATGCGAGTTATCCTTTGTTTCAACATATTCTAACACTAGGAGGTTTTGCAGGATTCTGAAGATAAACTTGCCTGGTGTGGCACATCCCACTACCATTGTTTTCTCAGAAGGGGCATCATCAGTTGTTGTGGCAGCACTGGCACTATTAGGCATGTACACGGGTGTTGGTGCTCCTCCTACCAGGGGAAACAAACAGCAGGGCAAGCTTTTCCCTCCGGAGATAAAGTGGGATCATAAAAAGATTCACAACAAAGAATTGTTACTAACTACTGGACCTTGCGGCAGCTCAGGCGACTCATGGGACCTGTGATGGGAGCACAATAGTGATTTCTTGCTCTAAAGGTATGGGTTGTAACTTTCTTATGACTATTTCCGTTTAAGTAGTTACTCATGAATCAGGCTTGCTTACTACAGTGGTCTTTAAGATCAAGATGCAATGGTCTACTGAAAAGCGCCCTGGAAGTCACAGGCTTTGGGAGGGAAGTCCTACACATCCTCTTGGTTCAGGTGAGTCCTTGATCTCCCCTCCCCCTCTCTCCTTTGCTCTGAGATGGTCTAGCCATCGAGCCATTGATGTAGAGTTTGTATATATTATTTAATTGCATGTCTGGTAGTTTCAGACACAATGTTGTATAGCTCTAAATGATTTCTTGTTGCCTAACCAAGCAGTTCAATCAACTCTGCATTGCTGGAAGTCCAAGCATCTAACTCTAATTTTTTATGGATGTGACATCCACTGTCTAGTTAATTTGTGATGCCAACCAAACGGGCTAGGCTACAATTCCTAGCTCGACAACAAGGTCGGTTTGATGCTACTTGCTTGTATGATCGAGTCCAAATAGTTAGTATTAATTTGTTTGGACTTGGCAGGTTGTGCCTTTCTCCCGTTACAGGGTTTGAATGAAATGGCTCCTCCACCTTTCTTGGGCTAGTAAAGTGCATGTTTTCTCCCACATTACCCATACTCATGTTAGTTGACAATGTGTAGTTGGATTTCATGGTCATGAGTTTCAGAGTTAGCTGGATAGCGAGCTAGCGATGTGTTGCTATTTTTCTTGTTGTAAGATGGTAGCATGACATATCTTATGTTGTTCTTCTAGTTTCTGAAGTAGAACATGGGAGTGAGATGTGTGTTGGTTTCTTCCTCATCATGTATGTATGCTAGCATGCTTAGCTTGGTCTCCTATTGGAGATTCATATGTTAATTTCCTTGCTCAAATATATAATGTGTAGCAAGCCAGTACTGTTACTCGTGGTTGGTCTACTGGGAAGTTATCTTCATGGAATTTATGCTATAGTCTAGTCATGGTCATTTGTTCAACTCTTAAGTACTGGTGTTATCATGGTTAACTTGCTAGGCCTAACTAATCGTGCTATGTTTGACCCACAACTCTCGTCGGCCCAACCTGGTGGTTATCAATGATGGTGGTGCGCCGGCAGCATCAATGATGGTGGTGCGCCGCCTTGCTGCTGGCGCCGACGAGATGGCGGGGTTGTCACCCCGTAACATTGACTTCAGCTCCATTTCCGCCTCCTTGGCTACCAGTACTTAGGTGCGTCCCTGGGCTCTCCTTCCTTTCTCTTCTCTGGAACATTGCTTTTGTTTTTGAATTTTTGTTTGATCAATATTATGGTTGCTTAAACTTTTATGGAGTAGCTGGTATTGTATTACCAAGTGTATGGGTGTTGCATATTGTTTATATACTCTGACATGGCGATTTCTTTGAATATGATAGGAGCTGCTAAAGGGGGCAATAAGCACCCTGGAAGTCACAGGCTACACATCTTCTTGGTTCAGGTGAGTCCTTGACCTCCTCTCTCTAGCTCTCTCTCTCTCTCTCTCTCTCTCTCTCTCTCTCTCTAGTCCTCGTTGATGTAGTTTTTGGATCTGTGGTGGTGGTCTTCCGGCCACCACAATCATGTGACTGTGATGTACTTTCCTGTCAATTAAATTGCTCTCATCTAATTAAGTGCTGGCTAGGCCTTTTTTCAACTCCATGCTACTGTTGCTAATGGGTTATGCTCAAATCTTGTGCTGTCACCGATCCACGACACTGGAGTCTCCTCGTTCTTCTAAGGCCATGACTATATATACTAGAAAGAGCCATCCATCCGCGTGCGGGGTGCGCGTGCGACTTAAGACTTTGGGAGACGGCACGCGGATGTTCCAGTTAGTCCAGCTCCTAAGTCTTACACGCGCACCCGGCACGCGGATGGATCACCGTTTCTACTACATATAGCCGTGGCCTTAGAAGGAGGAGGAGGCCATGGTGCCGCAGATCGATGAGGTGGCGTATTGATGGATGGCAACGGCAACCAATGGATGAAAAAAAAAGGCAAAAAAAGGAAGGAATGCTAATGGGGGGAGGAGGAGGCGGAGCCATTCGGTATATTTAATGCTAGCAATTAAAGGGGATCCAGTTCCAAGGAAAGATACGAGAGGACCTCTGTATAAGAAGATTTGTTGCAAGTTTCCTTTTATTTCTATATATATAATGTGATGAATGGATTACGCGTCTCTCGCCTCCTAACAAATTTTTGCTTCCAAATCCTGAAAAGAACAACTCATCTTGCCTAGCGAGTACTGTACATCTTATTAGTACTCCTATTATGTACTAACAGTAGCACGTAGATTAGAGAAGAGAACAGGGGCGAAAGAAAATGGATGGCCTTTTTTGTATTCTTCTGTTTCAAGTTTCAAATTATAGGCTGTTTGGGTAGGCCAAAATGTCTTACAAATTTGGACGTAGGTGGTAGCGTATAACCCTACACAGATTCGATTCAACGCTGTCTGTGCTCCAAACTACTCCCTCCGTAAACTAATATAAGAGTGATCTAAACAAGCTCTTATATTAGTTTACAGAGGTAGTACAAACTAGAATGATGAGAACCTGCCAAGCTAATTAATGACCATATGGTCTGAGCTGAGCCATCATCAAGATTCAAGACTAGTAATTCTCTTCAACCTCCTTGTCACATAATCTTCAAGCAAATAAGAGTAATAATATCTAAAGAGAGAAAGGGATGCGAATCCCAATCCGAATCCAACAACACAAGATAAGGTAAAACCTCCAGTTTCTGACACTAAAACTAGCATCCAACCATGTTTGATTGTTAACAACCGCCAGCCAGCTTTCTCCGGTTCCTTTTTCTAATGGTAATTTTTTTACAACACTCCCTAGGACATCCAACCATGTTTTATTTCGCTCTCCTTCTATAAGAAAAGGCAGTGCTCCTGCCGGTTCCTCAAAAAAAAAAAAAAAAACCCAACCGGAGAGAAAAGTAAATATAAACACGAAAATGCCAATCTGCAATCTTCAAGATTCACTCGCCCGATTCTTATTCTTGTATTTCAACATGTATTACCATTCCACGCAGACACTTTGAGCCATAATATTGGGATCTCTACAGACCCCTCTCGGTCCATCCAGCGGCCTGCCTGCGCATGTTGATTGCTGAGATACATCCAGTGAATCTCCACTTCCAAGGACTTCTCTAGACCGGCATGGCGTATTCAACCCACGCCATTGTGGTCGCTCACCATCCTCCGTCCATTCCATGGCACGTAACCAGACGACCATAGGAACATGACTTCCAAATCGGAGGTTCAAATACACACACAACAAGTTAAATAATCGGTGACCAGACAAACTTCACAAACTAAATGTTATATAGCTAGTGATAAAAAAGGACACTAGAAAGTCAACCTCGCACAAAGTGTTGGCTGATACTATCATAAGGAGATGACAAAAACAAAAACACACTATGCTCAAAACCCAAAATGAGACTGTACGATATGCCAACAGGAAGATTCAAATGAATATGAAGATTATCTAAAAGAGAGAATCTCAGTTAGACCATTTTGTTAGAAAGGAATCGAGAGACAATCGAGAGAGCCTTGGCACAGATGTAAAAGTGAATCATTGTTCTCATTGATGATGGAATTACACATATATATAGCCTCCGAAGAGGTGCGTCCGAAGGGACACGAGACAACCGCCTCGATTAGGAAAAAGCAGGGATTAATAGGATTAATTAAATCCTAACACTCTCCCTAATCCATGCTTGTTAGTGTAAGTATCATCATCTTGAAAAAGCTCCTCCAAAAACCCAGTGGGAAAAATATGAAGAGATAGGTGTTTGATATGTTTCCAAAACTCCTTCAAACCCATTGGAAAAATAAGGAGAAAATGGTACAACATATAATGGTCATTGTCTCTTTTAACTCAATACGAGAAACCTCATAGAGTTTAGAGCACAATAAATATGTCATATATACTTTCCCAAAAACACCGGTGGAGAAAACAGAAAGTATGACATATGATCTCATGTTGATATTACCTCATTAAAAACCTTTATGAGAACGTGTAAAGTAAACTCATGAAGGGAAAAAGAGTATAATATGATGCATTAAACAGGAACAATTCAGGAAGATACCCCCCATGATTCTTGCAAAAATTCGAAGTCGTCACATACCAAAACATAGAAGTTGGTAGAGACCCGCTGAACAAATCAGTCGCATGATTTGACTTGCAAGATATGCAATATAGTGATATTGCTTATTATGTATCCTGTTTGCATCCGGGCAACACAAGAAACATTATCGTTGAGATAATGGTTGGTGAATGTAGCCACGAGGTCTGTTTCGAAGACTCTTCATGAGAGGTCTACCACACCTAGTAGGAACACTAAGGTTGTCTACGATCTGACATAGTGGGGATCTGATGATGTATCCAATGATATCGGTGTTCACATTTCTGTGAAACTGAAAAACCAGGACAAGATATTTGATGCCTTGGAGATATCAAAAGATATTCTTGAGTACCAACCAATTGTGTTTGGTGGATCCAATGGCATTATGGAACGTTGAGTCCCAATATTTCATTCCCATCATCTCTTGGTCTATATAGATCCTTCTTTACGTCTAGAGAATGAACTATCATGAGAGTTATGGATGGATAAGATTTGTCCATAGTGAATTTCTCCAATATATTATGGATATAGACAACATAGTATACCATAATGCATGAATGAAGGTTCTCAATTTGTAGTAACGAGCGGTATTTTGGTTTACCAAATCCTTCATTTTAAACTCCGTCATTTAGATGATTACATGTGTCATCATTGCAGACACACAAACATGGATAATCATCATTGTAGGAGTAATCCTTGTGAATAAGGAACTCACTACGTCGGTTGTACCATATGTACCAACAACAATAAGTCGTATGGTGACTTACTGATTTTTACACAATATATGTTGCATTTTGCATTTTGATTCAGAAGTGAGATTCCGTCGGGAATCAATCATATATGTCTGAATCTAGTGATCCATATGGATATGTGATCACTACATCTATCAACTACTGATGTCTACACACGCTTCTATTCTTGTAGACTATGTTGGGCCTCCAAGCGCAGAGGTTTGTAGGACAACAGCAATTTCCCTCAAGTGGATGACCTAAGGTTTATCGAACTCAGGGAAGTAGAGGTTGAAGATGGTCTCTCTCAAGCAACCCTGCAACTAAGATACAAGAAGTCTCTTGTGTCCCCAACACACCTAATACAACTAGGAGTTGTATAGGTGCACTAGTTCGGCGAAGAGATGGTAAAATATGGATGATAGGAGTGGCAAAGCAAAGTAATATAAATCTGTAATAAAAAGTGCAGCAAGCAAACAAGTGGTAAACGTGAGCACAAATGGTATTGCAATGGTGGAAACAAGGCCTAGGCTTCATACTTTCACTAGTGGCAACTCCCAACAACATTAACATAGTCTAATCACATGATATTTCCCATAAAACATGCAATGGAGACGCACTCGAAGGTCATTCCTTTGTGGTCAAGAGAGGACGAGAATTATGTAGGGCTACAAAAGCACACCTCAAAGTTCGTAGTTCTCAATCTATGGATTTCCCAATGTCACCGCGGCCATCCAAAGAGAGTACCACAATCACCACAACATATCTCAAGGATAGTCAAAGACAAGCACCAAGAGACTCTCAATCTTCAATCAACACACAAAAGAGGAAATCACCCATGAAAATATTCTTCTAATCCATGTCCAATAGACCGCTGTCACCTTGGTCTCGGGGATTATACTAGATAAAGACAAGTGAGTACAT
This sequence comes from Secale cereale, assembly GCA_902687465.1. NCBI lineage: Eukaryota > Viridiplantae > Streptophyta > Magnoliopsida > Poales > Poaceae > Secale > Secale cereale. The sequence continues at coordinate 16,925,730 of LR738711.1, forward strand.
CAATCCAATACATAGAGGAAGGGGAAATATCATGGGATCACCCTAGATTAACATAGCCTATGATCACAACGAAGATCACATCATGGGAGAGAGAATTGACCACATAGCTACTGGTAGAAACCTCAGCCCCGAGGAGGAACTACTCCCGCATCATGGAGGGAGGAAGCAACGTCGATGGAGATGAATCCGGGGGCACTTCCCCGTCCTGGCAGGATGCCGACACAGGAATTCTGGTCCCCCAAAACTTGGTGGCGATGGCGGCGGAGATCGGAATTGCTTCTGGAGAAAAGGGTTCTGGAATCAGGGTTTTCGCGACGGGAGAATAAATAGGAGGCCAAGTGGGGCACCAGAGGAGGTGGGAGCCCCCCAGGCGCCCCCCCCCGGCGCGGCCAGGGGTGGGGCCGCGCCATCAGGGCGCCTGGGGCCCCTCTGGCCCCCCTCTGGCCCCACTTCTGGCGCATGGAAGCTCCTGGAGCGCTGATTTTTATATATTTTTCCCGGAATTTTTCTGGCAATTTAAGTAATGGGAAAACCTGAAATACAAAAACAACAGAAAACAGGAACTGGCACTGTGATGCACTGAGTTAATAGGTTAGTCCAAATATGATCAAAAGTGTATGGAAGTGCATCAATATCATAGCAATATCACACAAAAGAAGCATGGAGCAAGCAGAAATTATAGATACGTTTTGGACGTATCAACATCCCCAAGCTTAATTCCTGCTCGTCCTCAAGTAGGTAAATGATAACAAGCATAATTTCTGTGGTGACATGCTACTAACCATATAAGAACTTTTAAGTAAAGCAATCAAGGCATGTAATTCAATTCAAGTCATAACAAGCAAGAGTCTATATTAGCATTGTAACAAGCAACATAAGAACATAAAGGTGCAAGAGCTCTCGCTGTCCGTGACTCGAATGTCTCCAAATGGTGTTTGCGTGCAAGAAAGGGGATAGGGATATACGAGAGAGTAAAACATAGTTTTTGTATTGTTGAGAACTTAATCTACTAAAGTTTCACACTTGGTCTTCTTTGGAATCTTATCTTGACTCATCCCCAGACCACTAGCCAGGTACAAGTCAAAATGATCCACTCCCTTTCGATATTTTGAGCACTCATGCAATGGATGAGCGTAAGCAAGAAAGTTGACACTTAGGATGGCAAAGAGAGAAAAATGATGAAGGGGAGGACAAAAAAGGTGTGAAAGGCTCACATCAACGAGGACAATCATAGGCGAGAGAAAGCCGAATGATAGATATGATGTGAGGAGTAGGGATTGCCATGCAACGGATGCACATATGAGCTAAGGTAAGCTCTCCAATGGAACTAGTGGGGGTGCATCCAACTTGCTTGCTCAAGAAGACCTAGAGCTCTTTTGAGGAGGCTCATCATTGGAATATACAAGCCAAGTTCTATAGTGTGAAGGTCCCCACATAGCTATATGCATGAATGATAATCTCTATGGAGTACAAGGTATAAGATGGAGTTCGAGTGTGGATCTCTCAAAAGGAATAGTAGTGTGCCCCCTTCTCTCTTTTTATTTCTTTTTCTCTTTTTTTCTATTTTTTTATTTTTTTGTGGCCTCAATGGCTCTTTCTATTTAACTCTCATTTGTCCTCTTTGGGATCTTTTGATTTTGTCCTCTTTGGGATCTTTTCCTCACTTTAGGGGCAACACTCTATATATTACTAGTAGTATAGAAGATCTTTCACACTTTACAAAAGTACTCAACATAAAGAAAATGAAACTATCATGATGTATGCAAATGTATGCCTCTGCCAGTGTAGCAGGATATGCAATGATACTAGCGCGTCATGTAGCAATGATTAGGGCAAGGCCCAACTAGCATGCGGCTCATCGATCAAGCAAAAAGCATGTATGACATGAAGATCAAGTCATGAGAAGATGGATGTTGCATGGCAATGTATCTCGGAAAGGCTATGGAAATGCCTTGATAGGTAGGTATGGTGGCTGTTTTGAGGAAGGATATAATGAGGCTTATGATGACAGAGCGTATCGTGCCAAGGATTTGGATGCACCGGCGAAGTATGCGCCAACTCTCGAGGTGAGAAAGGGCAATGCATGGTACCGAAGAGGCTAGAAAAATATGGCTAGGTGGAAGTGTCAACTTTCGAATACTCACATTAGTCCGAAGAACTCATGCACTTATTATCGGTAACTCTCAATCTAATTAGGAGGTTCACAAAGAGACAAGTACCCCAAGGAGGAGTGTATGGGGGTTTGGTTATCCTTGCGCATCCTCGGCTCATGGTACGTGAGTGTACTCTAATATTCGATCCCTCCAAAGATTAGTGATCCATTTAGTAGCTAAAGTTCTCAACTATTTGTAGGTTTTCGAAAATAAACACGGATTGCCCAAAATACGACATCTATCACTAATAGGCTAAAGCTTGACACCAAAAGTTCAGACATTACTCATGGCAATACCTCAAAACTATTGCAAGTTACTACTAAAATTAAATAGCAACCTCAATTACCTACTTTAAGTTAAGACACACAACTCAGTGCAACATGCAAACTCGCTTAACAAGATAATCATGAAAACTCAAGAGAGTTCAACAACCAACTAAACAAAAGCTCTTTAAAAAGAAAAGCATGAAAACTAAGAGCTAAACATGACATCAGCTATGGAAAGACAAAGAACACACACAGCAAAGATAAGCATGAAAATCCTATGTTGTGTTCTAGGTTGAAGTGGAGCGTGTTTCTCTCCCACACAAAGAAAGCTGGGTTCTAACTTGTTATGAATAGCAAGCAAAGCTAAAGAAAACTAAAAAGGAAACTAAGAGCGAGACGCTCCAAGCATAGCACATAACACATGAAGTGATAATTATAGTGGAACGAAAGACGAACTGATAATTGTTGATGGAGAAGGTGATGCACGGGGGCATCCCCAAGCTTAGACGCTTGAGTCTTCTTGAATATTTCTTGGGGGTGCACGGGGGGCATCCCCAAGCTTGAGCGTTTGACCCTCCTGAATCTTCTTTTATCATCTTCCCTCGCACACTTGAAAACTCCCTTCATACATAACTCATCATAATCTGATTAGCGAGGTTAGTACCCACAATAAAATAATTTTTCCCTACTGGAAATAAGGATAATCTTGAAGAGCTACTGTTTCTCAAGATTGCCAAAAGGTTTTTGCAAAGAAAAAGCAAGCTCAAGGTTTGCAAAACGAAGAAAAGGCAAAACAGGACATAATCTGTGAAAAACAGACCAGCAGGTAGTAAATAATTTTTTCGGGGCACTTATGCAACTCAAATAAAAAAACTCAGAACAGACACTCGAAAGCCAACTGTATAGAGCATGCTGTCAAAAAAATTCACATCAAAAAGATGATCTGGTGATTTTATACGAATTTTTCTGTCCAAGGACAGAATCTGTTTTCTGGACAGCACGTCACAACTTTTGAAATTTCTTGCAATCGGCGGCTAAACTTGGCACAAAGCTGAAAAGAAAAGATACAATGATGTTGCTACAGTAGTAACAAACATCAAGACCACTAAAAACTGAAAGAACAAACTGAAAGCAAAGATAACAAGGGTTGTCTCCCTAGAGCTCTTTCTTTATAGCCATAAAGATAGGCTTAAGACTTTAATGATGCTCTCGTAGGAATAAGAGTTGAAGAACAAAAGAGAGCATCAAGAAGCAAATACCAAACACATTTAAGCCTAACATGCTTCCTATGCATAGGAATATTGCAATAGAATAATTCATTGAAGCACAAAGCTATAAGCATAGGAAGACAAAACAAGTGCAGCTTCAAAACCTTCAACATAAAGAGAGGGAACTTGATATTATTGAGATATCTATAAGCATATGTTCCCTTCTCATAATAATTTTCAGTGGGATCACGAATAAACTCAACAATATAAGCATCACATAAAGCATTGTTACCATGATCCACATGCAAAAAGGTACTCTTACTCTCCACATAAGCATAATCTTTCTCATTGGTAATAGTGGGAGTAGGACTATCATAAACAACTTGAACACTATAGATTAATTATGTATTAGGAAGATGGTGTTCAACAAGGGAGTAATTCCCTCCATGATTATGACAAGTTTCATAAGGATAATTTCTCCTTATGTCATAGGTACCTTTATAATCACTATAGATTGGAGTTATAACATCATCATAGTAGAGAAGAGCATTATCATTGCTAGCAACTATATTTGTAAACATGTTGTCTTTATTCTTACTAGCAAAAGAATTATCAATTATCACATCACTAGTGGGTAAAGGATTTGCAATCATATCATCCCCAAGCTTAGAGCTTTCCATATCATCACTTTCAGAGTTGGTACCAAAAAGATTTTCAAGATCATAAGTAGCATTATCATCATTTTCCCAATCACAATAAGTAACATGCATATCATAATCAAAATCATCTTCAATAGTACCTACGGACGTATCATCAAGATGATAATTAAGGCAATAAACTTCACCTTTTTCTTTAAACTTACAACCGTTAGGATAAAAGTTGATGGGAGGAATATGCTCAGGCCAGGTTGATACCCATTCTTCTTCCTTCTTGCTCCTCTTCCTCCTCCTCTTCTTTTTCTTCTTCTTCACCTTAGGAGGGAGTGGTTGGAGATGAAGCTTCTCCACATATCCTGGTTTATCATTAGAAACAATAGGGGAAACTTGGGAGAAACTCTCCTTTTTATTAGCAGAAATATAAGAGACATTTTTATACTTTGGTAAAGTTCCCTCCTTTCTAATCTTACTTATGTAATCATTTTTATGGCAATTAACAACACAATAGAGATGGCAATTTTGCAAAGTGTTTTTTTATTCCTATGGCATTAACATCTAGCCAAGAAGTCTTTTCTGATAACTCTTCACACATCAAAAATAACATAAGCTCATCATAAAGATCAGGGGTGATCATGTTATCACACAACTGGTTAACATTTATGTTTTGAAAGTGCATGCATTGAAAATTAAAGTGACCCTCTATACAGCAAAGTTCACAAGTAAAAGGATAAAGGTCACACAATTCTCTAGCAATTTCATTTAAATCTTTGACCCAAGTGATTGTTCTTTCATGCTTATGTTGCTTACAATACTTCTCTTCTTCAATCATAGGCCTTTCACAAGGTCTATCCACTCGACAAAAATTAACATGCTTATATAAAACTTCATTTTTAGGAATTGGATCATGCATGTTTGCTAGGCTTCTCGCCCCTCGTTGGTTACCCCAAGTGGAAGGTTAGAGATGCAGTGTAGCAGAAGTTTTCCCTTGGTAATACCAAGGATCGTTTTCCCCTAAGACTCCCAGTTTCAACAAGAAGGTGTCAACTGCTAACGGCGCCAGATATTAGCAATCAACGTGGACCTGCACACAGATACAAATAACTTTGCTCCTGATACGTCTCAAACGTATCTACTTTTCCAAACACTTTTGATATTGTTTTGACCTCATTCTTGCATGATTTGAACTAAACTAACCCGGACTGACGCTGTTTTCAGCAGAGCTGCCTGTATGGTTTTATTGTGTGCAGGAAAACGGATTTTTAAGTATCTCAGAAAAATCCACGAAAAATCACAGAAAATCCACGCACCCGAAGGAACCAGGAGCCAGAAGTGGGGCCAGAGGGGGGCCAGGGGGTGCCCAGGCGCCCTGTGGGCGCCCCCCTCCCCCCCGGGCCGCGCTGGGGGGTCGCCTGGGTGGGGCCCACACCCCCTGGTGCCCTACTTTGCCTCGTATTTTTACTCGCGACACGGAAACCCCAGATCAGAAGTTCTTTTCGTAGTTTTCCGTCGCGGAGCCGCCGCCACCCTCTGTTCTTCCTCGGGAGGGCTAATCTGGAGGCTGAATTGGCCTCCGGAGAGGGGAGATCGTCGCCATCGTCATCATCATCACCACTCCATCATCCTTCCATGACTTCTCCCTCCATGTGTGAGTAATTCCCCTGCTGTAGGCGAAGGGGATGGTAGGGATTGGATGAGCTAGATCATGTAATAGTTTATCAGATCGTTGGGGGCATGTTGCCTATCATCTACTATGGTGTTTATCATCTTTGCTTCAACTTGTTATTCTTAATGCTTGACACTTAGGGCCCGAGTGCCATGATTTCAGATCTGAACCATATGTGTTTGCATGAATATATTTGTGTTCGTGATCCTATCTATGAGTTGTTTGCACCTGTTACGGTTCGGAACCGGCGATCCCAAAAGTGACAGCTTGGGACACCAAAGGGGATGGTCCGTAGTTTGAGGATTACATGTATCCATTGAGTTCATTGCTTTGTTCCGGTGCTCTTTGACAGGAGCACCTTAATATCCATAAGTTCCTTTTGGCCCCGTTCGTAGCGGGATGGTAGGATAAAAGATGTTGTGCAAGTTCTTATTGCAAGCACGTACAACTACATACGGGATACATGCCTAATGTTTGATATTTGCCTAGATGATCATTACTTTTCCGTGTGCCGTGCCCCAAGTTAGAATCTATCTCATCCATGCAGCGCCCAACCATCCATCTCCCTAGCCTACAGTGTTTTAAATCCTGCTGGTTACTAGTTGCTATTCTTGCCATTTACTTTCGCTATTTACTTTTACTGTTTACTTTCACTATCACTATCATCACTATCATATCACTGTTACCATTTATCTTTTGTTGCAAGTAAGTATATTTCAGGTGCGGTTGAATTGACAACTCAACTGTCAAAGCTTATAAATACTCTTTGACTCCCCGTGTGTCGAATCAATAAATTGGGTTATTCTTACCCGCGAAGACTATCTCGATCCCTTACGGTTGAGGGTTATCAAGTACCGTTTTCTGGCGCCGTTGCCGGGGAGCATAGCAATATTTACAAGTCTACTTGAGGTATCCTACCTGCTGCATTTCATTCACTATGGGTAAGAAAGGAGACCCCAAGGTTCCGATCTTACTATCCACTACAAGAAGAGGTACTGCTCTGAGCACTAGTGCTACACTTGATTCACCTTCCGTTATGAGTAAGTTTGCCTCACCACCACCACATGATGCTCCTACTGAATCTGTTACTATGTCTGATACTCTTGATGATGCTTCTACTACTTTTGATGATATTAGTTCGCTTGGTTATGCTCTTGAGAAACAAATTGCTGCTGCTGCTAAAAAGTCCGGAATTGAACTTCCTGTTACTCGCTACCCTATTGGTGAAACTTATGATTATCCTGATTTGAGTAAACTCAAAGAGAGGCTCCTTGATGATGATTACTATATGCTTGATGAAGATTTATGCAGGGAACTGACAGAGTTTTCCGGCTCTGACCCTGAAGTCACTAAGAAGCTATTTGAAAAACACTCTTTGAAGAACAAAACTGTTCCTAATCCTGAATTTGCTACATCTCCTATATGCATTGATGATCCTGATTATGATTTCTCTGTTGATCTTTCACTTATACCTATGGTTGAAGCTGACCCCTTTTATGGCAGAGAAAATGATGATGCTATTGCACACCTAACTAAACTCGGTGAGCTAGGTGGCCTATTTACCACAGATGAAAATTTACGATACTTTTATGTGACCAAGCTTCTTCCTTTCTCGTTGAAGGAAGGTGCTAAAGCATGGTATGATTCACTCCCATACGGTTCCATAAAGAGTCCTCAAGATTTAGCTCACTCTTTTGTTGATAAGTACTTTCCTGCTCACATGCAACATGCTGCTTTACAAATAATTTATAATTTTAAACAGTTGCAGGATGAGTCCCTCCCTAAAGCTTGGGGGAGGTACTGCGGTCTGATTCGGGCTAGATCTGGACATGAAATCCCTAAGAACGAATTAATCGATATATTCTATGCTGGTCTAACTGATGAATCCAGGTCCTATTTGGACAGTTGTGCTGGTTGTGTTTTCAGGAAAAGAACACCGGACGATGCGGAAGATTTGATGGGCAGGATTGCGAAAAACCATGAAGATTGGTCCGTCCCTGAACCACCTCCACCAACAAAGAAGAGGGGCATGTTTGTTCTGAGCCCCGAGGATATGCGAGAAGCAAAGAAGTCTATTAAAGAGAAAGGTATTAAAGCTGAAGACGTGAAGAATCTACCCCCTATTGAGAAGCTGTGTGAGCCTACTACTCACCCTCCTATGGTAGAGGTACACTCTCTTTTAGATTTCAACGCAAGTGACATCCCTCATGGTAAGCCTCCTGATCAATGTTTAGATGAGTTTGATAATTTTATTTGAAACAAAATCATTTTAATGAGAGGATAGAAAGTCAATTGCATGATAATTCCCTTGCTATCAAAAGACTGCTTGATGTTTTAGATAGAACAGTTAATGATGTTCAATGTCTTGTGAAGCATTTTCAAATGGTTCAAACTCAGCTTGACCAAATTTCTAATGTGCAAAGAGATTTGCTTGCTAACAATGCCAAACAAGATAATTTGCAGGCTTTCGGGATTAAGACCCGAGGAGGAACTAGTACTCAAGATCCTCTCTATCCATAGGGGCATCCGAAGAGAATCGAGCAGGATTCTCAAATGCAGGAAGAACAAATTGTTGGCTCTCCAAAGAAAAAGAAGAAACATAAGGAGACTGACAATTCTAATGATCCTCTTGCAGATGAAGAGCCAACTATTGATCCTAACAGTGTATCTATCTCCGATGCTAAGACTGAAGACGGTGCTGAACCTGAAGGTCAGGATAATGAGAAGAATGATCCGCCTGAAGTTCGAGAAGAAGAAGCACCTGACAAACGTAAGAGGTACACTAAAGAAGACTTCATCGCGAGAAAACATGGGAAGGAAAGAGAACCATGGGTACAGAAACCCATGCCCTTTCCAGGTAAGTCCATCAAATCTAAAGAAGAAGAGCATTATAATAAGTTTTGTGAGTGGATTAAACCTCTTTTTCTTCAAATCCCTTTGACTGATGCTATTAAGTTACTTCCTTATTCAAAATATATGAAAGATATTGTCACTAACAAAAGAAAAGTTCCTAATGATGCAATATCTACTATGTTTGCTAACTACTCTTTCAGTGGCAAGATTCCTGAGAAGCTCGGTGATCCAGGTATACCCACCATTCCTTGCTCCATAAAGAATAATTATGTCAAAACTGCTTTATGTGATCTTGGAGCAGGAGTGAGTGTTATGCCTCTCTCTCTTTACGAGAGGCTTTGTTTAGAGAAACTAATTCCTACAAATATCTCCCTTCAGATGGCTGACAAGTCAACCGCTGTTCCAATAGGTATCTGTGAGGATGTTCCCGTAGAAGTTGCTAATTGTTTAATTCTTACTGATTTTGTTGTGCTTGACATGCCCGAGGATGGGAGCATGTCCATTATTCTTGGTAGACCTTTTCTTAACACCACAGGTGCTATTATTGATTGCAATAAAGGGAAGGTTACCTTCCATGTGAATGATAAAGAACACACGGTATATTTTCCGAAGAAGATCGACAGGAGGCATGGCCTCAACTCTATAGAGAATATCGAGACCGTGAAAATTGGAGAATGGGACTGTCCACTACATGTGCCTCACAAATACAAAACTATCATGGTGGGGACAATGTCCATCAAAGTAAAGGTTCAGTGATTACTTCGTAAGAGGTGAGACTTTTTGCTCTATATATCGCTTGTTTGTTGGTAAGACTTGATCAACCTTACTAGTAAACATGTTTTATATGGATAAAAAGTTGAGCTTGTTATGTTTTCACTTGTTTTTAGTTTTGTCCTACTTGATGTACCAAGTATTTATGTTTTTGAAGCTTCACAATACTACTAACTGCTTCAAGTTTTCAGAGAGTTTCGCAGCTTTTTGAACTTCGAAAAAAAATTCAACAGTGAAGTTTTCAGAAAAATTCCAGAAAAATTAAAATAAAAATTTCCACGTCGGGAGAGACCCAGAGGGGCCTGGGGCCAGCCAGGGGGACCCACCAGTGGCCCAGGCGGCCAGCTGGCGCGGCCTAGCCCCTGGCCGCGCCCATAGGGCGCCTGGGGCCCACAGGGCCCCCCTCCAGGTGTGTCTTCTTCCTCCCTCTCTCTCTTTCTCCAAAAACTCGAGTTCTGCTCTTGTTCTTGTGTTCTTGCTGTTCTTGGAGGCGATTCTTCGATCTCTCTCTACAGCCCATCATTTGAGCTGAAATTTTGAGAAAATACTCCCTGGTATGTGACTCCTCCACCCCTCCAATTAGATTTTTGATTGGTGGCTTCATTTGTGAGTATTTAGTAGTTCTTGGTGCTGTATAGATGAGCTTGCATGCATATGTAGAAAGTTATTTTTCAAGTTTTGATGCAAGTTTATGCCTTGGGCAAGTGAGTTGAGTAGTTTGCCTTAGCTCACTTTGTTTTAATCCTCATTTTTGTAAATTGTAAAAAATTTCAGAAATGAGTTTGTTAGGAAGGGAGAAAGGGTGGCTTGAGAAGAGGAGGCCCGCACACTCCGATCGAGTTACTAGAGTCGCAGCTTCACCATCGACTGCTAGGGTGAGCTATAATGAAGATCATGTGCCCCTGGAGTTGTTGGAAGATACAAGTCCAGCACGTGCGATGACATTTCCATGTGATGAATTCATGGAAGCTGCGGGAATTAAGGATGAGTTTTATAATCTTTGTGCTAATGCAGGTTTGACACGACTCGTCACGAGCCGTGTTACTTAATATCAAAAACTCACCTCCAGTTTCATTAACAGTTTTAGATATAATCCTGATTCAGGTGCTATTGAGTTTAAAATTTATAATGATCTTATCACCATGACTTTGGGGAATTTTTGTGAAATAATAGGTGTGCCGAATGTTGGGAGGACGGCTAGGATGGCCACTCAGCCCTCCGAGCTGAAAACCGTCATCAACTCTCTCTGCAGCATGGGTACGAGCGATATTCATCGGTCGAAGATCTCCAGCATCTTATTTCCTCACCTCAGTTATTTTGCATATTATATTGCTAGAGGGGTGTTAGCTCGTGACAACACGAGCAACATTTCTGCTCCGGATATTGCTATCATGGCGGCAGCCCTCTCAGGGAGGTCTGATTATAATCTGGGTACCTTAATTGCTTGACGCCTTGCTATGAACGGTAACAAGGGGAATTATATGGTGGCATTTATGCCACACTTATCTTAGAACATCTTGGAGGCACCCCACACCCTGATGATACTCCTTTTACTTATTTAAGCTTTGATCTTGCTGCTATGAAAAGGCATAAGTTTGTTACCATGGGTTCTGAGCTTGATAATCTTGTTTATATCTTGCGTTTCGGAACTACCACGGAACGCGAGATCCGTCTACCTGCACCTCTTTTGTTTGATTTTTCTCGCAGGAACGGATGGTCCTTTGATGTTGTCCAGTTCGACGAGTTCATGGTCCAGCATCAGTTTCATAACCCCATGGAGGGGGTTGTGCCCGACGAGGAGGGGCACGGTGAGATACCACCTTTTCAGGGAGAAACCGCCACCGAGTTTGGTGAAGGTTCTTCCTCTATTTGGCGTTCGGAACCTTCCTCGTGGGAGACTCCGAGGAGTTCGGTGTACGCGCCAGCATCTTTCTACGACCCTTGGACTCACCACCATACCCCCGGAGCAGGAGGCTCCTGGGGGCAGTAGCTGCTACCAACTTAGGCCAAAAGCCTAAGCTTGGGGGAGTACGTGCCCCTCTCACTTTTCCATTGTATTATCCGTTTTATTCGCTTTGATCTTTTCGAAGTTTTTGCCCGTTCTTCTTTATTTCTCTCTTTGGAAAAACAACAAAAAGATTTTCTCTTTCTTTTGCTTTTATTCAACCTTTGAAAAATCCAAAAAGATTTCCTTTTCTCTTTAGTTTGCTTTGCTTTCAGAGTTCAGCTTGAGTCCGTGATGGCATTTAATTATATTTCCTACGTTCGATCGTGCAAGTGACAAGCAGTAATGACGAAGATCGACTGAAGGGAAGCAACAAGGAAGACCGGTATGAACTCTTTTTGTTTCTACTTTTGTACATATGCCTGTACTTATGATCTAGAGACCGGCTTGTAGCGACATAGTGCTATGTTTACAATGCTCTCCCAGTGGTTCATGCTTTCCTTGTGGCTAGTCTCGAATAACTAGAGTATATAATGTGTTATTGAAATGATCTACATGCATTGCACTGTTCATAGTCTGGTATACTAAGGTGGTATTTCCCTTTAGAGAATTTTTGGATTGACTTGGCACATGCTTACACATGTTTAAGACTAAAAAGTCTACTCTGCCTTGATGATCTTTGAGTTTTAGAATAGTTATATCACTTTCATGCCCGATTCAATGTTGCTTTGTCGCTCTGCATGATTATGACCGTTATTGCTCTCTAGTTGGTCGCTTCCCAGTCTTTTGCTAAACCTCCACCTGTACTAAGCGGACTGACTGCTTGTGCATCCAAAATCCTTGAAACCTGTTATGCCATATGAGTCCACCATACCTTCCTATACATGGTATTTACCTGCCATTCCTAACGAAGACTTTCATGTACCATCTCGAAACTAATCAAAAGCATTTCTCTTTTGTGCCTATGTTTTAGCTCATGAGGAAGTAGTAGTTAATTCATGATCTTTTTAAGTTGGACAAGTTTCACCCCTGGATTGCATGTATAATGTGCAAATCCATAATACGAGAAGGAACTGGCATTGAGTGCGCCCGGCTCAAAAAGATAATATAACAAACAAACCCTCCTTCACGCTTTGTTCATGAGAAATCAGAAAACTTTGGCAGTGATAAACAAAGGAGATTAAGAGGATGTGATCGTCCTCATGCGGGAGCCGTTCCTCGAGATTTGTCCACTCAAAAAGTGATTGAATTATCTGCTAGCATTCGTTGACGAAATATGCACTTCTCAAAACATGTTTACTTCTGTTTTTAAAACCAAGAGCTCTGGTACATGTTTAGTTTTTGTTTCCGATCACGGGTTTTCAACCTTGCCAATAAAGCCACAGTTCGAGAGTCTCACCTTCTTTCTTCAAAGCACCAACTATGAGAGCATAATTGTCATTCTGAGTGTAACGTGCATTGTCCCAAAGTAATACATTGTCTTCTGCATACTTGTGATATGATTTATTCTGAAATTCTTAGTTCTAGTCTCTTTTAAAAACTCTGGAGGAGTCTCTGCATTTATGTTTTGCTTCACTCATGGAGGCTAGAGAGATACCACCCTAATATGCTCAAGCTATGTGCAATGTAATCTTGTCTTGATTTTCAGTAATATATTATTTACTTTTAAGTATTGGTGACTGGTCACTTGAAAGAAGGATTGCTCCATGCATTGTCCTCATAAGTACTGTTTCAATACTTGCTAAACTCTTTTCGTAGTACATGCTTATATACATCTAATGAAGCAAAAGAGTTTGTCAAAGTTTTCTTTGTCGCGTCCAGTTCGTTGAACTGAATTGCTTGAGGACAAGCAATATGCTAAGCTTGGGGGAGTTGATACGCCTCAAACGTATCTACTTTTCCAAACACTTTTGATATTGTTTTGACCTCATTCTTGCATGATTTGAACTAAACTAACCCGGACTGACGCTGTTTTCAGCAGAGCTGCCTGTATGGTTTTATTGTGTGCAGGAAAACGGATTTTTAAGTATCTCAGAAAAATCCCCAAAAATCACAGAAAATCCACGCACCCGAAGGAACCAGGAGCCAGAAGTGGGGCCAGAGGGGGGCCAGGGGGTGCCCAGGCGCCATGTGGGCGCCCCCCCTAGGCCGCGCCGGGGGGTCGCCTGGGTGGGGCCCACACCCCCTGGTGCCCAACTTTGCCTCATATTTTTACTCGCGACACGGAAACCCCAGATCAGAAGTTCTTTTCGCAGTTTTCCGTTGCGGAGCCACCGCCACCCTCTGTTCTTCCTCGGGAGGGCTAATCTGGAGGCTGAATTGGCCTCCGGAGAGGGGAGATCGTCGCCATCGTCATCATCATCACCACTCCATCATCCCTCCATGACTTCTCCCTCCATGTGTGAGTAATTCCCCTGCTGTAGGCGAAGGGGATGGTAGGGATTGGATGAGTTAGATCATGTAATAGTTTATCAGATCGTTGGGGGCATGTTGCCTATCATCTACTATGGTGTTTATCATCTTTGCTTCAACTTGTTATTCTTAATGCTTGACACTTAGGGCCCGAGTTCCATGATTTCAGATCTGAACCATATGTGTTTGCATGAATATATTTGTGTTCGTGATCCTATCTATGAGTTGTATGCACCTGTTACGGTTCGGAACCGGCGATCCCAAAAGTGACAGCTTGGGACACCAAAGGGGATGGTCCGTAGTTTGAGGATTACATGTATCCATTGAGTTCATTGCTTTGTTCCAGTGCTCTTTGACAGGAGCACCTTAATATCCATAAGTTCCTTTTGGCCCCGTTCGTAGCGGGATGGTAGGACAAAAGATGTTGTGCAAGTTCTTATTGCAAGCACGTACAACTACATACGGGATACATGCCTAATGTTTGATATTTGCCTAGATGATCATTACTTTTCCGTGTGCCGTGCCCCAAGTTCGAATCTATCTCATCCATGCAGCGCCCAACCATCCATCTCCCTAGCCTACAGTGTTTTAAATCCTGCTGGTTACTAGTTGCTATTCTTGCCATTTACTTTCGCTATTTACTTTTACTGTTTACTTTCACTATCACTATCATCACTATCATATCACTGTTACCACTTATCTTTTGTTGCAAGTAAGTATATTTCAGGTGCGGTTGAATTGACAACTCAACTGTCAAAGCTTATAAATACTCTTTGGCTCCCCGTGTGTCGAATCAATAAATTGGGTTATTCTTACCCGCGAAGACTATCTCGATCCCTTACGGTTGAGGGTTATCAGCTCCCAACGAGTACAGAGAGGTTGTCAATCCCTCCGGCCTTGTAGTTTACAAAGGATCAAACGCAAGTGATAGTAGTGATAGATATAATTGCAATAAAAAATAAAATGCGGAAAAGTAAATAGCGGATGTGATCAATGATGGTAATATGGACCGGAGTCTCATGATGTTCACTAGTGATGTCTCTCTCCCAAAACACGATAAAACAGCTATGTGAGGTAAACGAATTACAGCTGGGCAATTGACAGGACCATGTGCGCAAACCAATGCTGACTACATTGCAAGAAAGGTTGAGGTTCAAAGCATGGGTGGTACGCCGAGGTAAGTAGACCGAAATCCATCTGCATCTACTACTAATCATCCACCTTGAGATATCTATCCAGAACATCTCGCTGGTATTAAGTTGCGAGTCCCACCTATAGTGTAAACTCAAAGCAACAGACAACTGCATTAAAAGAACTTTGCGTAAAGTAAACAGTCCTTGCACCCGCGGGCACAAGCACCGTTGTTTTCCCCCTTGTGGCAACAGCACATCCCCTAGACTCATGTTTCTGTCACTCAAACTAGTCATCGAGGGGCATGAACCTACAATCGAGCATAACGTTCCCTCTTGGAGTCACTACCTATTACTTGGCCAAAGCAATAAATAACAACGGAGAACATGCAAGAATTACTTACGAACATAAATATAAAAGAGGTGAATCAAATATATTACTCAAACACAATCTGAACATAATCTCATAATCCATCGGATCCCAGCAAACTCATCATAGCAACAGCATAAGGATTACATATGTGCCTCGATCACGTAGGGCAGCTCACGAGGACTAATTAGTGAAGCACAAGAACAGGAGGAGAACATCACATAGCTACTGGTCATGGACTCATGGTCCAAGGGAGACTACTCACAACTCATCCGGGAGGCGTCCATGGTGGTGGAGAAGCTCCCGGTGGTGATCCCCCCCCTCCGGCAGGGTGCCGGGAAGAGTTCTCCTGGTGCTCCCGATCTTGGAAGCGGCGGCGGCGGCGGAACAGAGATGAGATCGCGAAAAAGAGTTCCCGTCTCGAGGGTTTCGGGAGATGTGTGTTGGTTTCTTCCTCATCATGTATGTATGCTAGCATGCTTAGCTTGGTCTCCTATTGGAGATTCATATGTTAATTTCCTTGCTCAAATATATAATGTGTAGCAAGCCAGTACTGTTACTCGTGGTTGGTCTACTGGGAAGTTATCTTCATGGAATTTATGCTATAGTCTAGTCATGGTCATTTGTTCAACTCTTAAGTACTGGTGTTATCATGGTTAACTTGCTAGGCCTAACTAATCGTGCTATGTTTGACCCACAACTCTCGTCGGCCCAACCTGGTGGTTATCAATGATGGTGGTGCGCCGGCAGCATCAATGATGGTGGTGCGCCGCCTTGCTGCTGGCGCCGACGAGATGGCGGGGTTGTCACCTCGTAACATTGACTTCAGCTCCATTTCCGCCTCCTTGGCTACCAGTACTTAGGTGCATCCCTGGGCTCTCCTTCCTTTCTCTTCTCTGGAACATTGCTTTTGTTTTTGAATTTTTGTTTGATCAATATTATGGTTGCTTAAACTTTTATGGAGTAGCTGGTATTGTATTACCAAGTGTATGGGTGTTGCATATTGTTTATATACTCTGACATGGCGATTTCTTTGAATATGATAGGAGCTGCTAAAGGGGGCAATAAGCACCCTGGAAGTCACAGGCTACACATCTTCTTGGTTCAGGTGAGTCCTTGACCTCCTCTCTCTAGCTCTCTCTCTCTCTCTCTCTCTCTCTCTCTAGTCCTCGTTGATGTAGTTTTTGGATCTGTGGTGGTGGTCTTCCGGCCACCACAATCATGTGACTGTGATGTACTTTCCTGTCAATTAAATTGCTCTCATCTAATTAAGTGCTGGCTAGGCCTTTTTTCAACTCCATGCTACTGTTGCTAATGGGTTATGCTCAAATCTTGTGCTGTCACCGATCCACGACACTAGAGTCTCCTCGTTCTTCTAAGGCCATGACTATATATACTAGAAAGAGCCATCCATCCGCGTGTGGGGTGCGCGTGCGACTTAAGACTTTGGGAGACGGCACGCGGATGTTCCAGTTAGTCCAGCTCCTAAGTCTTACACGCGCACCCGGCACGCGGATGGATCACCGTTTCTACTACATATAGCCGTGGCCTTAGAAGGAGGAGGAGGCCATGGTGCCGCAGATCGATGAGGTGGCGTATTGATGGATGGCAATGGCAGCCAATGGATGGAAAAAAGGCAAAAAAAAAAGGAAGGAATGCTAATGGGGGGAGGAGGAGGCGGAGCCATTCGGTATATTTAATGCTAGCAATTAAAGGGGATCCAGTTCCAAGGAAAGATACGAGAGGACCTCTGTATAAGAAGATTTGTTGCAAGTTTCCTTTTATTTCTATATATATAATGTGATGAATGGATGACGCGTCTCTCGTCTCCTAACAAATTTTTGCTTCCAAATCCTGAAAAGAACAACTCATCTTGCCTAGCGAGTATTGTACATCTTATTAGTACTCCTATTATGTACTAACAGTAGCACGTAGATTAGAGAAGAGAACAGGGGCGAAAGAAAATGGATGGCCTTTTGTATTCTTCTGTTTCAAGTTTCAAATTATAGGCTGTTTGGGTAGGCCAAAATGTCTTACAAATTTGGACGTAGGTGGTAGCGTATAACCCTACACAGATTCGATTCAACGCTGTCTGTGCTCCAAACTACTCCCTCCGTAAACTAATATAAGAGTGATCTAAACAAGCTCTTATATTAGTTTACAGAGGTAGTACAAAACTAGAATGATGAGAACCTGCCAAGCTAATTAATGACCATATGGTCTGAGCTGAGCCATCATCAAGATTCAAGACTAGTAATTCTCTTCAACCTCCTTGTCACATAATCTTCAAGCAAATAAGAGTAATAACATCTAAAGAGAGAAAGGGATGCGAATCCCAATCCGAATCCAACAACACAAGATAAGGTAAAACCTCCAGTTTCTGACACTAAAACTAGCATCCAACCATGTTTGATTGTTAACAACCGCCAGCCAGCTTTCTCCGGTTCCTTTTTCTAATGTTAATTTTTTTACAACACTCCCTAGGACACCCAACCCAACCCAACCGGAGAGAAAAGTAAATATAAACACGAAAATGCCAATCTGCAATCTTCAAGATTCACTCGCCCGATTCTTATTCTTGTATTTCAACATGTATTACCATTCCACGCAGACACTTTGAGCCATAATATTGGGATCTCTACAGACCCCTCTCGGTCCATCCAGCGGCCTGCCTGCGCATGTTGATTGCTGAGATACATCCAGTGAATCTCCACTTCCAAGGACTTCTCTAGACCGGCATGGCGTATTCAACCCACGCCATTGTGGTCGCTCATCATCCTCCGTCCATTCCATGGCACGTAACCAGACGACCATAGGAACATGACTTCCAAATCGGAGCTTCAAATACACACACAACAAGTTAAATAATCGGTGACTAGACAAACTTCACAAACTAAATGTTATATAGCTAGTGATCAAAAAGGACACTAGAAAGTCAACCTCGCACAAAGTGTTGGCTGATACTATCATAAGGAGATGACAAAAACAAAAACACACTATGCTCAAAACCCAAAATGAGACTGTACGATATGCCAACAGGAAGATTCAAATGAATATGAAGATTATCTAAAAGAGAGAATCTCAGTTTGACCATTTTGTTAGAAAGGAATCGAGAGACAATCGAGAGAGCCTTGGCACAGATGTAAAAGTGAATCATTGTTCTCATTGATGATGGAATTACACATATATATAGCCCCCGAAGAGGTGCGTCCGAAGGGACACGAGACAACCGCCTCGATTAGGAAAAAGCAGGGATTAATAGGATTAATTAAATCCTAACACTCTCCCTAATCCATGCTTGTTAGTGTAAGTATCATCATCTTGAAAAAGCTCCTCCAAAAACCCAGTGGGAAAAATATGAAGAGATAGGTGTTTGATATGTTTCCAAAACTCCTTCAAACCCATTGGGAAAATAAGGAGAAAATGGTACAACATATAATGGTCATTGTCTCTTTTAACTCAATACGAGAAACCTCATAGAGTTTAGAGCACAATAAATATGTCATATATACTTTCCCAAAAACCCCGGTGGAGAAAACAGAAAGTATGACATATGATCTCATGTTGATATTACCTCATTAAAAACCTTTATGAGATCGTGTAAAGTAAACTCATGAAGGGAAAAAGAGTATAACACTAGTAGATAAAGGGGGATCAGACCCGGTTCATTTGGGCCTTTAGCCCCGGTTCTGGAACCGGTGCAACAGGGTCGGTACTAATGCTCTGACCCTTTAGTCCCGGTTCAATCCAGAACCGGGGCAAAAGGGTGTCCACGTGGCCTGTGCACCGAGTCCAGGCAGGAGGGGCTTTAGTCCCGGTTGGTGGTTCCAACCGGGACCAAAAGGCATCCACGTGTCAGCATTTCTGTAGCTGTGGTTTTTGTTTTTTTTTTTGAAAGGGGAGGGGGGGTTTTAGGTTTTGGGGGGTAATTTAGGTGTTTGATATATTGTGTTAGCTAGCTAATTAATAGAGAGAAGTGTTCTCTCTTATGTCCGTGCTTTTGGTCGACGCTACATACTACACATACGTATATATATGGACTAGAGTCACGCTAGCTAGCTAGCTAGCTGCTAGCTACTAAGCAAACGAAGGAACAGAAGATCTCGTATATATAATCAACATATATATATATGCATACAGAGAGAAGTAATAATATCGACCACCTCTCCTTCTCCGAGAGATTGGTCGAACAACAAGTTCTCGTATATCTATCCGACACTACCGGGCACATATATACAATAATTATCTCTTACAAAAATAATCTCCTAACACATGGATGCAGGGTCCACATAGTATTCTCCGTCTTCAGCGATCACGTGTTCAAGGAAGAATGCCGCCAATTCCTCTTGAATTGCTCGCAGACGATCTGGTGTTAGGAGTTCATCCCGCATCCGAAACATCTAATTTGAAGTAGGGGGTCAATACATGAAATGATGCTATAAATTTGTGAATATTATTGATTGCTTACGCACTTTAAATTGTTCATCAATGTAGCCCCGCTCACAGGTCGTGTGGCGGATGGACTCGCAAATGTAGTATCCACAATAATCATTCCCGGGTTCCTGCCACAACCACTTTACAAGAAATAGAGCTCAATCAAACTGATAAGCAAGAATGCCAAATTGGTATTGATGAAACTAGCTAGCGCTTGAATCAAGATATAGGAGATGCGCGCGCGGAACATGCTACTATATAGTACTTACTTTCGGGTATCTAAATTGTAGCTTCTTCGGTAGTCCCGGAGCTTTTTTGATGAATGTTTTCCAAGCCCTGCCAGACAAAGGAAACAATTAGGAGATATCAGAAATGAAGTTGCTGATATATATGCATGGTGGATAATATTGATCGATTTAACTTACCTGGCTAGCATTTGAGTCATGTCCGCATACTCCTCGGGATCTTTACGTTTAGAGTCGAAGACAGTTCCTATTCCCTTCTCAAGCTTAATCTCTAAGAGAATATAGTGGAAGCTGCGCACGAATGCATGAGATCATTACATCACTATAAACTTGACTGATATATATAAGGGAAACCAAATATGCACAAGACATTAACACTCACTTGAAATTGTAAGGAAAGAGTATTATATCTTTGTTTTCATTTACCACCAACGATCGTAGCAAGTTGGTCTCGGTATCGCCGGGACACAATTTAACCTCGGTTGCATCTATGAGGTATGTGTTAATAAACCCAATATCACCTACTTGTCTTTTCTTCAATTCGACGATCTTCAATCTGCATAATATAGTGAGGATAATTATAAATACATGCAATGAAGATCAGCTATATAGAGAGACTTAATGACAGAAGTAGTACTACTTACAGACAGTAGCAGGTGATCGTTGTTTTATCGAGGGCCAATTGATTGAAAAATTGATAGAACTCCTCAAATGGAACAGGCAACAGGTCAATTCCAACGAGGTCATGCTCTGGTTTAACTCTCAAATACAAGTTATTCCTCCCCCCAGACTCTCTGCAGATTTTCATGTACCAATCATGCAATCTTCGCATATTCGTTGATAGAGATCTTTCATTTTTTACGAGAGGCTTTTTGTACTCGTATCTTTCTATCTGCACGTCCATGAAATCATAGTGTACATCGTCGGACGCGTAATCTGCAAGATTGGTATAACCGGGCACCATCCTCGGATCATTAGCGACCATGTCGCTAGACACCTTGAGCGGGGGGCACGATTGGTTCGCTTGTTCGCCGAGCTGGGCAATTTGTTTCCCAGCTCGCCCTTCTGCTAACCTCTGATCACTTTTTGTACTTCCGGACCGCTTGGCATCTTGAAATGTCTTTTGAATAATGCGGTCATAGTTGCCCTTCGGCTTACTTTTCGCTGGTTGCTTCAGGGCAGCAAGAGTGCGCTTTGCTTTCACCGCATCTATCTTCTCCTCAGGAGGTGGATGTCTCTGTGCTTTCAACCCTTCAAAAAAGTCCTTCACTTCGCCTTCAGCGATCTTCGTGTTTTCCTCGTCGGACCTCTCGTACGGCAACTTCTCTAGAGGCGTGAGAGAAGGACCGAATCTGCATCGCCTACCGCCTCTGGCTGTACTGGTAGACGTCGCCGGACCAGACGAAGCGGCTGTCTTTTTTACTTGCTTAGGCGCCGGAGCAGGAGCAGCCGGAGCGGCGGCAGGTCTCTTCCGCCCTTGCTGATTAGGCGAAGGAGGAGCTGGCTGTCTGCTCGGGCGCGCCGGCGGCGAAGGAGGCGGAGTGCCGCCACGCGCCGGCGGCGAAGGAGGCGGTGTGCCGCCACGCGCCGGAGAAGGAGCCGGAGTGCCCTGATGGTCACTCGCCGGAGGAGGAGGCGGTGGAGGAGGCGGAGTGCCCTGACTCGTCGGAGGAGGAGGAGGAGGCGGAGGCGTCCAGTTCAGAATGTTGATTAGGTCCTTCCGCCATAGGCATGGAGTCTTCAGTGAAGACCCCAGCCGAGTCTCCCCTTCACCGGTAGGGTGGTCAAGCTGGAGCTCCTCAAATCCCTCCGTTATTTCGTCGACCATCACCCTAGCATATCCTTCTGGAATCGGCCGGCAGTGAAAAGTGTCGTCTGGTCCAGAAGGATAAACAGAGCCAGCAGCCGCCTTGACCTTCAGATTCATCCACTGTGCCATAAGGTGGCAATTTTGTGCCTCCGTGATAGCATCCACAGGATTCCTGGCAGTAGCCGTCAAGGCAAGCTCTGGCTGAAGCAGCTCGGTGGAAGCCACGCTGCTTCTCCGCTGAGATGGCGGGGTAGCTTCGGGGGAAGCTTCGGCAATTCTTTCCCGATCTGCTTCCCGTTCCTCTATCGCTTGTACTCTGGCCCGCAGCGCCTGGATTTCGGTCATCTCCATTTTCTTCCTCCTGTCGTGGCATTTGTAGCCTCCTGCGTCCGGAAACCCAGCACGCCACGGAAGGGAGCCTGGCGTGCTTCGTGTCCGTCCAGGGTGCTCAGGATTCCCGAGGGCCATTGTCAGCTCGTCGTTCTCTCTGTCGGGGATGAACGTCCCTGCATGCGCTGCTTTGATATACTGCCGCATCTTCTTGAGTGGTGTTTCCAATTGCTTGTCCGTCCAAATGCACCACCCTGTTACAGGGTCCAAGGATCCGCCAGCCCCGAAGAACCAAGTCCGGCAACGTTCTGGCCAGTGCATTGTCTCTGGTTCGATCCCTTTCTGAAGCAGATCATTCTCAGCCCTGGCCCACTTAGGCCGGGCTACGAGGTAGCCGCCCGACCCCGTGCGATGGTGATGCATCTTCTTTGCAGCATTTATCCGGTTTGTCTCCGACATCTTCTGACTCTTTTCCGACTTCTTATGGGCCACAAATGCGGGCCAGTCATCTTTGATCTTCTCATATATGCCCACGAATTCTGGAGTCGTTTTCTCTCTGACAAACGTATTCAGTTTTTTCTTCCATGCCCTGAATTGGTCTGCCATCTTCGAAAGTGCATAAGACTTGATTAAGTCCTCTTTAACTGGGCATGGCTTCGCCGGATCAACATCATCTCGCGGTAGGACGAAGTTTGTCTTCAGCTCATTCCAAAGATCTTCTTTCTGCATATCTGTGACATAAGTCACCTGAGCGACGTTTGCAGCCGGCTTTAACCATTGATGGATGCTGATCGGGATCTTGTCCCTAACCAGAACCCCGCACTGATTAACAAATGCGTTCTTTGTGCGGATGGGTGCAGTCGGCTCGCCGGAGCGCGAGATTTCTAAGATCTCAAACTTTTCATCCGGCCTCAACTTTTTCTTCGCTCCTCGTCTCTTTACCGAAGATTTGCTCGATCCGGAGGGCTAGAAAAGGAACAAAGACGAGAGTTAATGAATGAATCAATTAACTAGTCAGCACATGCTTAACTAACATATATACCTCCTGGCCGGACTCGGTTCGGTCACCGGAGCCAGCATCACGGTCTCCTTCTTGCACCGGCATTGGGTCACCGGAGCCGTCCTCACGGTCTACTTCTTCCATGTGCATTGGGTCACCGAATTCATCAATATCATAGCCTAGATCTTCCAGCCGCAGCTCTTGTTCGACCTG
>LR738711.1:16950188-17072215 GCA_902687465.1 Secale cereale
GGGGACGGGACGTGACGGACCGCTAAACCTAGACAAATCTCGGAGAAAATAGAGCTTCGAGAGGAGAAAAGCTTAACTAGTGTGGCTCGGGCATTCCACCGAACATGTTGTGTGCATAGGAGGTGAGCTAGAGCACCACTAACCCCTCTCCCCCTCGGCCAGAAAAAAAACAGAGCAGTGAGCTCTGCTCTTGAGTGAGGGGGTTTATATAGGCAACTCACTGGTCCCGGTTAGTGCTACAAACCGGGGCTAAAGGTGTGCCTTTGGTCCCGGTTCATAAAACAAACCGGGACTAATAGTGGTGGGCCAGGAGCAAGAGCCATTGGTCCCGGTTTTTAGAGCCAACCGGGACCAATAGGTCCAGACGAACCGGGACCAATGGCCCACGTGGCCCGGCCGGCCCCCTGGGCTAACGAACCGGGTCCAGTACCCCCATTGGTCCCGGTTCTAGATTGAACCGGGGCTAATGGGCTGGACCAATGCCCTGTTTTCTACTAGTGTAATATGATGCATTAAACAGGAACAATTCAGGAAGATACCCCCCATGATTCTTGAAAAAATTCGAAGTCGTCACATACCAAAACATAGAAGTTGGTAGAGACCCGCTGAACAAATCAGTCGCATGATTTGACTTGCAAGATATGCAATATAGTGATATTGCTTATTATGTAACCTGTTTGCATCCGGGCAACACAAGAAACATTATCGTTGAGATAATGGTTGGTGAATGTAGCCACGAGGTCTGTTTCGAAGACTCTTCATGAGAGGTCTACCACACCTAGTAGGAACACTAAGGTTGTCTACGATCTGACATAGTGGGGATCTGATGATGTATCCAATGATATCGGTGTTCACATTTCTGTGAAACTGAAAAACCAGGACAAGATATTTGATGCCTTGGAGATATCAAAAGATATTCTTGAGTACCAACCAATTGTGTTTGGTGGATCCAATGGCATTATGGAACGTTGAGTCCCAATATTTCATTCCCATCATCTCTTGGTCTATATAGATCCTTCTTTACGTCTAGAGAATGAACTATCATGAGAGTTATGGATGGATAAGATTTGTCCATAGTGAATTTCTCCAATATATTATGGATATAGACAACATAGTATACCATAATGCATGAATGAAGGTTCTCAATTTGTAGTAACGAGCGGTATTTTGGTTTACCAAATCCTTCATTTTAAACTCCGTCATTTAGATGATTACATGTGTCATCATTGCAGACACACAAACATGGATAATCATCATTGTAGGAGTAATCCTTGTGAATAAGGAACTCACTACGTCGGTTGTACCATATGTACCAACAACAATAAGTCGTATGGTGACTTACTGATTTTTACACAATATATGTTGCATTTTGCATTTTGATTCAGAAGTGAGATTCCGCCGGGAATCAATCATATATGTCTGAATCTAGTGATCCATATGGATATGTCATCACTACATCTATCAACTACTGATGTCTACACACGCTTCTATTCTTGTAGACTATGTTGGGCCTCCAAGCGCAGAGGTTTGTAGGACAGCAGCAATTTCCCTCAAGTGGATGACCTAAGGTTTATCGAACTCAGGGAAGTAGAGGTTGAAGATGGTCTCTCTCAAGCAACCCTGCAACTAAGATACAAGAAGTCTCTTGTGTCCCCAACACACCTAATACAACTAGGAGTTGTATAGGTGCACTAGTTCGGCGAAGAGATGGTAAAATATGGATGATAGGAGTGGCAAAGCAAAGTAATATAAATCTGTAATAAAAAGTGCAGCAAGCAAACAAGTGGTAAACGTGAGCACAAATGGTATTGCAATGGTGGAAACAAGGCCTAGGCTTCATACTTTCACTAGTGGCAACTCCCAACAACATTAACATAGTCTAATCACATGATATTTCCCATAAAACATGCAATGGAGACGCACCCGGAGGTCATTCCTTTGTGGTCAAGAGAGGACGAGAATTATGTAGGGCTACAAAAGCACACCTCAAAGTTCGTAGTTCTCAATCTATGGATTTCCCAATGTCACCGCGGCCATCCAAAGAGAGTACCACAATCACCACAACATATCTCAAGGATAGTCAAAGATAAGCACCAAGAGACTCTCAATCTTCAATCAACACACAAAAGAGGAAATCACCCATGAAAATATTCTTCTAATCCATGTCCAATAGACCGCTGTCACCTTGGTCTCGGGGATTATACTAGATAAAGACAAGTGAGTACATCAATCCAATACATAGAGGAAGGGGAAATATCATGGGATCACCCTAGATTAACATAGCCTATGATCACAACGAAGATCACATCATGGGAGAGAGAATTGACCACATAGCTACTGGTAGAAACCTCAGCCCCGAGGAGGAACTACTCCCGCATCATGGAGGGAGGAAGCAACGTCGATGGAGATGAATCCGGGGGCACTTCCCCGTCTCGGCAGGATGCCGGCACAGGAATTCTGGTCCCCCGAAACTTGGTGGCGATGGCGGCGGAGATCGGAATTGCTTCTGGAGAAAAGGGTTCTGGAATCAGGGTTTTCGCGACGGGAGAATAAATAGGAGGCCAAGTGGGGCACCAGAGGAGGTGGGAGCCCCCCAGGCGGCCCCCCCGGCACGGCCAGGGGTGGGGCCGCGCCATCAGGGCGCCTGGGGCCCCTCTGGCCCCCCTCTGGCCCCACTTCTGGCGCATGGAAGCTCCCGGAGCGCTGATTTTTTATATATTTTTCCCGGAATTTTTCTGGCAATTTAAGTAATGGGAAAACCTGAAATACAAAAACAACAGAAAACAGGAACTGGCACTGTGGTGCACTAATAGGTTAGTCCAATTATGATCAAAAGTGTATGGAAGTGCATCAATATCATAGCAATATCACACAAAAGAAGCATGGAGCAAGCAGAAATTATAGATACGTTTTGGACGTATCAACTACAGAGATAGATGACTTTGTACTGCCAATGATATAAGTTATCGGAAAGAGATTCCACCTCTAGAGAATAGTTGGGTACCTGCGTGAACCCTTGTGCTACAATACTTGCTCTTTGTTTCACCACTTCGTTGTTCTCAATTCTGTTACCAGAAGAAAACTGGTCAAGGTATTGATTATGAATACCTTCCCATTATTGAGCAAGATCATTTCTACCTAGATTATACCCTTTGCTTGAGTTCAGTCCGAGTGTTGTTCACACTTTGCCATGGCCATGGTCTTTGGATCTGAATCATATGAAAGGTTTTTGCAATCTAGTTGAGAAATGTTTGTCGACAATTGTAGACATCCGGTTATATGATTCTCTAGAATCTATATATGTATATATACAGTTGATGGAAATATCGTTACCCATGGTGACTATCCGCGATTTCCCAATGCAGTTGAGTCGGGTATTCCGATGTCCCGGTCATTGTGTGCACTATGACCTGGGTTGGTGGAGGTTTCTCGTCCACTGGGTGTATACTACCCATTAGGTGTCTGTCAACGTGAAGTTGACTTGCATTTACTGATTCACAGGCCTTGATATCCTTGCTTGCGTGAAGCTGAATCCTGATGTAATTCTGCCATACATCTCCCCATGTTGCTTTGAACGGGGAGTGGAGTGGATTTTGCTGGTACCTCTACTCTTTCAGGCATACTTTTGCAGGATTGTAGGATTGTGTGACACCTTTATAGTCAGTAAATGAATCTGGCAGGTTATTTGCAATGTGTTGCAAATCTTCTGAACGCATGGTTCAGATCTTTGACTATGTGGAATTGAGGCAGAAATGTGTTGAACATTCCACTAATTTCCTGGCATTCTTTATGGTACTTGAATTCTCCCCCTAATGCCTGGAAATGTTCCTCATTGAATCAGCATACTGGCCTTGAATAACTCCCCATGCGAGGGGCTTGAGGTATTGACGGAAATACAATTATTCCTCACAAAGATCCCAACTATATGTTGAGGGGCCAATGATATATGCTGGGTGGTGATATCGGTATGCAACCGAATTACCGCAGATAGGAAATACTTGGTAGATATCCACATATCAAAGATAGAGGGGAATAATATTATGCAGTTCTGTCATGAGCGTGTAAAACTGCATGACTCCAACGTAAAGTTGGCAAGTTGCAATTCCAAAGTAAATATAATGCAATGAGCTTAACTCTTTGGATAGGATTCTACCAAACCATTTTGAGTCTAGACCTTCAGACAAATTGCTAAACTCAATCCAGGGGCCATAGAAAAGGCACTCAAGGAGAATTCTGCAATGTTATCCATTCGATTTGCTTGAAATCGATGTCAGGATAATGAGCCAATGGTTTCGTGTGAATAAAGCACACACTTAAGACCATCATGTAGATATGTCTTTTAGAACCATGGAATACCTGAATAGTCTAGTCAATGGATGAGAAGAGACACTTACCTCAACTTGATGCATTCAAGGAGTCTGAGTGGTTCAGCGTATACTTTAAGGTGTGCGAGACTTAAAATTAGCTTCCCTGTGTCACTTGTAGTGCACATATACAATCCAAATGTTGTTAGAATTTAGCATCATAATAATCATAAACTATTGGAATTGTTGATAGTTTCAGTTTCAACCCAATGTCTCGATGACCAAGGCAAGAGTGCCAAGTTTGTCATGTACAAGACACTCTGGAAAACTATCTCATACGCAACATGTGCTACGGGTTGTGTCGTATGTGTAGTACAATCTAGATGATACACAGAGAATGTGCTTGCCATATCCGTTGCATATGATAAAGAGAAGTTATTTCTCTTTGTTGTCATCATAAGTTTCGATATGGAAACTATTTTGACGGATACCTCCATAGTCTAGTAGGGTACGAGTTAAACCTGGGAAGCAATGAAGCATCCCGACGTTACTCGAGTACCCACAAGGATAGTAAATATGACTCGAGTTGAGCCAACAAATACCTCATCGCGTCTAGCGATTTTAAAATATCTCCTTTCTCTCAATGAGAGTGGAAACATTTCACTTCCCTTAGTATAGAGTTTGTGGTGCATATGTCCACATGGCACAAATCATCTTTCATCAGATTGACACCCGTAGAAATCTATATATAGACATGAACATTCTCAAGAAAATCACTGTCAGATATATAGAATACATACAAGTGAATTTGTACCAAAGTGCTAATACAATATATTGTGATATACAATATATATGATGACAACAATAATCATGTTCCTATTAGAATATCATAAATGGACATAAATAAATAGATCACTAAGGAGACTAAGGGACTAAAAGTATAGTCTCCAAACATGTCGGTTGATGCATATTCAACCATCATGCTCCCCATGCTCATAGGGTCTCGTGACAACTTGATAGCGTCAGGTTGAGGGTTTGAAGTGAGTTTCAAACCATTACCCTTGAGATCCATTGCGTCCCGGTGGTGTGGCTTGGATTGCACGCGCTATCCCATGGAATGCAAGACTGATCTTGATGTCCATAACCCACTTAAGTAAGTTGTGCCATTGAGGGCAAGAGTCTCAAATTGTTAGCCATCGATTACTTATAGGGGCAAGCCAGAGATAATAAATTTACAATAAGTAAATTAAAAACCATCATGGTTTTGTAATAAAAATGCAAAAATTTGACTCAAGTGTATAACTTGAAAATGCTCAACCTCAACTGTGGGAACATAACACATTGAAGATCATACAGATCTCACAGTAATAGAGATTGTCTACACATGGGCAGTAGATCCAACTCATTACCTTGTGTTTTCCTAATATAATGAGGGAGATGTCATTGTCAAAAAATTTACAAGTTTGTTGTGCGGGAGAAATCAATCTCGACCGCTGTGACATGTTCATGAAGAATGGCAATGTGTGAAACACATAGAACATATCATCTCTGGTGAAAAACCAGTAATTTATTTATATTGCAGATTGTGTAATATAAATACATCTTAATGTTGCAAAATTAATAGATTTCAAGAAAGGTGGCTCGAAATCATTAGTGTGAACTTCAAATTGTTATGCATGACACATTGTAGATAATCTCCAAAAGAACTTCTGGAGTGGATCTAACAACATTAGCGAAGTATAAGATACTCACACTTCGAATGCCTTACGTCATAACTTAATTAAAATGTATGGGAG
This sequence comes from Secale cereale, assembly GCA_902687465.1. Lineage (NCBI taxonomy): Eukaryota > Viridiplantae > Streptophyta > Magnoliopsida > Poales > Poaceae > Secale > Secale cereale. The sequence goes on from LR738711.1 coordinate 16,956,289, forward strand.
AGCACATTGGCAATCATAATGTCAAAAATGACAAAATGTAGGCTTAAATAGTAGTGGTGGATAAATCTACACACTACCTCGTGATCCCAAAACATCCATTCGAAGAAATCACCTTGAATTTTGCATATGCAAGAAATTGAAAATCTCAATTGCAAATAGATGTATTAATCTCGACATGTAGCAAACATGGAGATACATACATTCTGGAATACATCGTACTCAACAGAAACACACTACTATTGTAATGAATAGTAATGATGTTGCAAAATTGATGTTCAAGTGAAAAACTTGAATTGTATAGACCTCAAATTAAATGAGGTGATCTTATATCAAGTTGCAAGATAATTCAACAAAGTGAATTAATATTTTGCGAGAGAAAATTAATCTCAATCGCAAATCAATACCGTTGGGGTACTGAAATTATCGTTGCAAGAGATGAAAAATCTCAATTACAAATGAACGTAATTGATCTCAACACGTGATAAACGTGGAAATATATTACATCAACTTAAAATCTGGAATACCTTGGTACTCAACAGAAAATAGTACTAAAAAATATATACTAATTTTAACAGGAATGAAATCACTGTTAGGAGTGTGTTGGAACACTAATAATCTGCTACTGTGCTCAATAAGAGGAGCAAGTACTCATGGAGTAACAAATAAAGCAACGCCTGCTGGTTGCCTAAATTTCCATCGCATGCATATGGCCACGTATGGTAGCCCCGACCTGGTCAAACTAGATAAGGGAGAGCCCGAGTCACTTCGATCCCAAATCCACAACGGAGACCCCAGGGCCAGCCGCATCACCGGCTGCAGGAAGAGCTCTCGGCGTGCTCGTCTTTGTCGGAAAAGCCACTAGGAATGAGTGTGTAGGGCGTGACGCCGTTCGTCAGTCCGAGCTTGGCCGGGCTCCATGCGTTGGCACGGCGAAAAACTGAGGGGTCGCCGATGTCGGGGACGGCTGGTGCGGCGCGACGGCGTCGACGTCGACAACCGCCTGGTTGGAGGAGCCGCCCGCGCTCGAACCAAAGACGAAGGGAGATGCGCCGGTCGTCGCCGAGACGAAGGCCAGTGCGTGGGTGGCGGCGACCTCAACGACCGCGGGGATCGGAGATGGCAGGCGCGGCGGCGCGATGGCGTCGCTTGGAACGAGCGCCACCGCTGGCAACCTCTGGAGCGCTATGGGGCCAAGGGCTGCGACAGGCGAGGCTGCGTTTGCCTGGAGGCCACCCCGGGGAACCTCACCGGGGACGATGGCCGTCGCGCGAGGAGCGCAACGAGGCTCCGAGCGGGCGCAGTCATGCCGCGGCATCGCATAACCTCCGCGTCACGCGGCGCCGGTCATGAAGACCATGCTCAATCATTTGATGCTTGCCAAATTGAAATCAGAAAGTGGCACCTTATTCATGTAGCAATTAAAGTAGATCAAGACTTTGGTCTTTTCGTGGTTGCTTGATCTTCTCTCACTCCAACTTCTCCCTTTCTCAAGGCAATCTCTCCAGCGAATGTATTGGAGTAGAATCTGGAAGATCGCAGGAGTAGTTGTCTCCGTTGTCGAACGACACCGTCGTCCTTCCGTCGCTTCTCTTCTGGTAGTAACCGCTTGATAAATCGATCCTGCCAGTGCATGTGCATATAGGAGAATCACAAGAAGACAAAACGGAATCACGTCGTGAATAGGAAACATCTTGATTGATTAATTCCCTTATGTACGCGAACTCGTCGTTGCCGATCAGATCGCCATGGCTATGTGCTGCACAAGGCCGAGTACGACATTAAAAACGCATCTCGCGCTGGATGGAATCGCTCTTCGTGCGATCCACGCTTGCTTGAGAGGGCTGTGGTGGTGCGTAATCGTTGTTGGCCCGATCAGATTGCTCTTGGTAGAGGCTATGTGCTGATAACGTGTTAGAAAGGAATCGAGAGACAATCGAGAGAGCCTTGGCACAGATGTAAAAATAAATCATTGTTCTCATTGATGATGGGATTACACATTGAACATATAAACCCTGCTAGGCTACCCGCCTAACGAGGGCAATTGCGCGCGCTAGAGATCGAGGGTCGAACAATCTTTCTACTAGAGCTCGTTTTTGGCCGCTGGCAGCCAGTCAACCGTTGTTTTTTTTCTACATTTATAGCTGCTTCCCGAGCGGATGGCGAGTGGACCTGGTTACCTGTTGCAATCAAGAGAATAATGTGGGTTTGCTTTGTTTCGGTGGGCGAAAAGAGGTAAACAAAGCGATGGAAATATCTCCCTCGTCAGCCCTCTTTCTCAGGGAAAAGATCTTTCTCTCTCCCTCGTCTCTTCCCATCCCCTCCTCTTCCCCATGCCGCCACCACCACTTCCCTCACGCCTCGTCTCTTCCACCTCCGCCTCCATCACCTCCTCCTCCCCTGTCTCCGCACCTGACCACGCGCTGTGGACGAGGAGGCGACAGCTCGGGAGGTAGGCAAAAGGAAAACGGGAGGGATCCCCTCCCGAGCCCAGCGCCTCTCCTCTTTCGCACTGCGCCGCCAGCCGCTTTCCCTCCCATCACGCGCTGCTGCAGCTCCTCCCTCAACCCGCGGCGCGCCTTCTTCTCCGATCGTTGTTGCCCGCACTGCTACCGCCGCGGCCTGCTGCTCCTCCTCCTCCAGCTCCTTGCCCCAGCGGCGCTTCCTCCCCTCCTCTCATGCAAGGTGTCTTGCGGGTGTGGAGGCGGCGGGGCAGCAGCCAGTCGTTGCCCTGCAGCGACAGGTCTAGAGGAACCGGTCGCCCTTCTCCTGGATGAGCGCCGGAGCCGAACAGTCGGAACTGTCCATTGAGGAGCTGGGGCAGCCGTGCCACATAGGAGGTCGAGGTGGACCAGGAGAAGCTGCATGAGGCTCCATCGCCTCCTGCTCAAGTAGGTGCACACACTCTTCTCCTCTTTCTAATTTTTCCTCCTTCCAGTGCCCTGCTGTTAGAGCTTCTTGTGCAGATTTGGTTTCTCTATGCCTACATGGTGTTTGATGAAAATCCAAGAAGGACGGGGAGGATTGATCTATGTAAGCCATCTGATTTAATTCTTCAAATAATTAGTTCCGGTCAATCATAACAAGACAAGTAGCTTTGCTTATATTCTCTTTAATCCTTTCTGAAGGCGGATAAGAGAAGAAAACTGAGACATGTTCACTAGAGTGGCCTAGGGTGGCCTGCGAGCTACGAGGATGGGGCGGCGAGACTGGATTGGCAGCCGACAACGAGAGAGGAAGGGTGGTTGTTCCTGCGATGAGGTGGTGATTATAGCCATGGTGGAATTTTGTAGGTAAAATCCGAGATGTCTCCTATTGTGTGATTTGTGTGATGAATTTATGTGGTAGATATACATATTTGTTTTTGAAAGTCTAACATGCCTACAACTGTTGGGAAATGAACTTGGTAGTTTTGTTTAATTTAATGGCATATTAAACCTGATACAACTTGTAGCTGGTGATGTTTTTTTAGCAACTGTAAACGTTTAGTTCGATGCCATGTCATTCATCTAGATTATATGAGAGTTGCAAATGATGTTTTCATCTTGCAACACTATTGAAAAGGGAGCGCCTTGTGTGTTTTAGGTACGATGGCGGCGAGCTTTGAGGGCCCCCGGTTTGGTGGCAGCATGAGCCTCCTGGAGTTGTCTCAGACAACATCACATCTATTTGTTTTTGTTTCCTCACTTAGACTATGGTTTTGATTCTGAAGTGTGGAGATGGATGTGACTTACCATGGAGGAAGTGGGTACAATATCCATTTGAAAGATGCATCAAGCCCAAAATAAGTTTCCGGTAAGCTTTCATATTTCTCTGTTTCATCCCTCTAATGTGACTACGCAAGCATTCGTTAATTACACCCAGGTGTTCCTGTCATTTTTCTCATTTGGTATGCTCTTGTCCTCTCCTTGACCACCACTCATATTTAGGTGCAAGTGGAGCTGCAAGCCAGATTGGTTGATACAGCAATGGAGTGATTCGTACCATGCAAAGTTCCTCTCTTGGTTCACTGACACGATCAACCTATGTGCACATAGATGATGTTTTGTTTCCCTCTGCAGAATCTCTGTTTTGTATTGGTGTTGATGTTTTCTTCACTTGCAGATGCAAAAACAGCCCGAGACAGAGTTCAGTAACTATGAGTTCTAGGCGAAGATGTACGTTTCCTACAGACATTTTCAGTTTGACGAGAGGTACTTTACAACTTACAAGTATTGCAGCTTATTCGGCTGAAATATCCAGAAAACAACCGGGGAGGCTACAAATTATCAGCTTGCCCCTGTCTTTGCAGTATAAATAAAAACTACATTCTGTCATCTTCAGTTCGTTGAGCCTGTCTATTTTTTCTTTCTTTGTTTTTTCTTAGGAGTAGAGTATGACCTGCTTTCGATTATTATAATGTAAATTGGAGGGCTGGGGTTTAGTTCTATATGATACATTACTTCACTGCATGGTCTTGGTCATGAACCCGCAGTGTGTCTACCAGCAAACCATATAGAAGCAACTAAGTTGCTTGATTTTCATGTTTCACTTTTAATTTTAGACATGGCTAAACTGAAGGAATTGTGGACGAGCAATTAATTATGTATTTGGACATGTCATGAAATGTGCACAGTATATGTTTATTACTTTTTCCCCATTCCCTACTTTTTTAAAACATTCAAAATATGTGCTACCGCTCATTGATAATTTCCTTTTAGTTGGATAATGATGCTGTTTTGTGTTAGTTATATTTTCCACGAGTAATCCAAGATATTTCTGAATTTATGTTGTCATTTTGCAGCTTTGCCGTTCAGCTTGAAAAAGTATGTTCCATTCTGTCTAGGGTAGAGAACCGTGATTATCACCATTGTTGGAGGAAAAAGCTAGAGCAATTATGTTTCTACTTTCATGCATTATGGTTTTCTATATATTCTAGGAAGGATAGAGTAAGATTCCCTTTTATACAAAGGCACTATTCAGGATTTCAATAAGCTCAGGATTCTCAGGCCATGGTCTTTGCTCTTTCAGGTTTACATATTTTGTATGCCTAAATAGTGAAGGTACTTTATTTTCATTTAACTGTTTCTATGCTATTCTCTCATTGTCTGTGTTGTCTAAGAAATTTTTCGATTTGAAAAGTAGCCATCTCTCATTTTTTCGTTGTACCGCTTTCTTGTGTTACAATTTGTTAGGCAAATTTAGCTTTCAATTCAACAATTTGCTTGCTTTCTAAAGCATGTACTACTGTTGAAGTTCAGTATATCAAGTAATAATAGTGTGTTAAAATGAATAATACACATTGAGCTATATATATTTGCTGCAATTCGGGGCTGTTGTTGTAATGTGGTATATCTCCTCCCTTGTATTATGTAAGGTTGAAGTGACAGTTTAATATTCTTCCGTTGAGCAGCACCAAGTACGTGTGTGCAGCCTTTCTGTGCTACATGTGAGTTCAGTTTATTGCTAACTGCAGCTGTTTATAGATTAGTGTATTTTGTTGTAGGTTAAATAGAGTTAGTAAGACCTTATTTGATGCTGATCATAAGATATTAACGGGCTCCATGTAATCCCAAGTGCATTGCACAGCGGATTGTCATTTTGCAAGATCTTCTAGAGGTACTTCATTTTTTCTGATGAAAATGACTACTGAAAAAGTTTTAATATGATAATTTTGCTGATTTGATACATTATCTTTCAAGTTAATTCAGAGATTTGATGATACGATTTAGAGTACCAGCGGTGTTATGTTCCATAGTCCACACTCTTTCCTTGAAGCAATTTCAGAAATATTTGAAACTATGAGCGACCAATTTTCAATTATATGGAATGGATTCCTGAAGAAAATCTAATTATTGATGTTTTTTTATGGTGGTACTATGTTGCTGGTTTGATTAATGATAAATGCTTGAAATTGAACTTGATAAGAGTTTCACCGGATGCAAAACCACCGTCGGCAATTTAGCTAATCGCTCACGAAGTAGGTGGTTACTCTACACTGCAGAGTACTATAAAATAGGAAAACACTAATAAATGTTGTAGTTGTATATTGACTATAAGTGAACCAGTTCTAATTGCTAATTAAAATACAGATGAAGCAACACTTGCGTGATCATACTGCAATTAATTTAACTTACCTTAGATTTGAAAGATTGCTTGTTTTCCCCCCTTCTATTGCCAAGTTCATCGTTTCCTCATTGTCATATTGTTCACAAAGAATTTTCTCTCCGAGGTTCCTGAACCCAACAGTTGAATGCCCCCCAGTCAAATTTGGGAATGGATGCTTTAATGTAGAAGCCCATCTAATGAAAGGAAATGAGGACAGGGCAGCCATAGCTTACTTGGCAGAAACCTGCTCCAGGTTCGTATAGGCTGAATACTGACGCAAGTTTCTTTGATGATGGAACAGGTTCAGTTGCTGCAGTGCTTAGAAACTCTCGAGGGGAAGCTATTACAGGAGCTTCCGAGCTAATTGACCATGTTCTTAATGCCCAAACTGTTGAACCTTTGGCGTTGTTGCGAGGTTTGAAGCTTCTTTCAGAGATTGGGTGCACCAAGGTGACAGTCGAATCAGATTGTCTAGAACTGATTGAAGCATGTACTGGAAAAATAGAGATTTTTGGTCCCAATGCAGCAATACTTGTGGACTGTTTTCATATTGCTCATGAAATTCTTGGAATTTGTTTCATGCATTGTCCAAGGGAAGCTAATAAATTGGCACATCTTCTGGCTAGGTACTCTTATGATGTTAACTCAAGTTTTGATTGGGCAGATGTTGCTCCCAGTTTTTGCTTTCTCGTGTACTCAGCGATGTAACAATGCCACAATCTAAATAAAGTGCCATGAGGCTTTCCTTAAAAAAAAACTTGTCATATTTTTTCTACATTGCAGGCATATGTTTCCGTCTTCAACACCGTGAAAGACAACTTTACCTTACCATCCATTGTCTCTGAGTAGCGAGTATGGATGATCATCTAGGCAATTTACCTCCACTGCGGTTATATATTGCATGCCACTTCGAATTTCATTATATATTCCGTACCATCCTTTCGACTAGCAAGGTCCAAGTTTATGTAACCTGGACAATTAATATTGTGCCTATGTAATTTCATTTTTGTTGTCAAGTTGTACTGTGTAAACTATGGGGTGACAATATACATTTGCATTTAAATATGAAAAGCCTTGATATGCAAATAAATTTTGCATTGCATGTTTGCCATTTGATATGCAAATAAATTCTTTAGACCACTCTAACTTGCATGGTACCAATACTTAGTTTAATAACGTTGCACCAAATTCCATTTGGTTTCACAGAGGATAGGCTCATTGGACCTGTTAATGCTACTGTGTTTCAACTTGTGATCAGATACTTCTGTTTCAGCGTAACCGCCACTCCCTATGTTGTTTCTATTCTTACGCTATCTACTTGAGGTGAGGTCGCCCCATTATTTACAATGCGCTCAATCATCTACTACCGTTGCCATGGTGTTCTTGCTGCATATGCGCTAATAGTCTTCCTGCATTTTTTTGGGCTTGCAGACCAGGAGACAAACATCTTTTACTCCTATGGAGTCCAGCTCCTAATGATTGACGATGTACAATGTGTGTAATTCCAGTTCAAACGTCTGTCACTTGATTGGCTTGACCTCTTATTTTATCTTGCATATTTTTAGATGATATTAGTAGTCACTAGAGCATCAATTTTTTCTATGTTCACTACAAGTTTTTTTCCTTTCAAAATTCATCTTGTTTTGTGCTAAATGTCCTTTCTTACTGAACTATCACTCCAATTGTAAGTTGCATGTTTCGCATGAAGGTTGGATATATATTGATATGGTAAAGCCGATTTGGGAAAGCGGGTGTAGAGTGTGCGTAAATTAAGAAAACAATTTATAATCTGTGATGTGATCATTGCATTTTAATTTAGTATATGTGATCACCTCAAGTAGGGAAGTACTGAATGCACCTCTCTGGCAAGTGCATGCATCAGGGTGCCATTTTTTACTCAACCGATTTAAACACAGGGCATGAGACTGCCATACACAGATTTATTGCATTGTGTGAGGGGAAGGAGAAATGAGGCATCTCATATTTTAAAGTGATAGCCGAGCTGATAATGCAGCCATTATTTAGGCAAGTATTCTTAAGACAAGAATTGCATGCAGTTTAATGACTACATATGGTTGGTGAATCACTGTCAGTATATTAGATCATGGTAATGTAGGTGACTAATATTAGTAAAGTTTAAATTGATTACCCCTGGGACGAAGATCTCCATCTCCTTATAGTGGGCGTGGTGGTTCAGTAGTGGGGGCCTGGGGCAGCTCTCTTCCAGCATGTATGTTGAATGCATTTCATCTGAAGCACATAAGCGGCATCTTCCTCCATGGTGCGCCCTCCACAACAAATGAAGCACATAAGCGGCATCCCTATAAAAACCAGCACCTAATCCAACGACATCATTGCTCGAGAAACATTCTACCGAACCCAGCCCACGACAACAAACAAAAAATCTAATATCGGATGAGAAACAATACAAACCAGAGCGCACACAGGGCGGAGCAGCAGGCCTAGCAGACGGATGACCAGAACAGCAGCGGCCACAGGGCAGAGTAGCATGCCTATCAGACGGATGACCAGAACAGCAGTGGCGCATATCGCGTGGATGGCGAAGCAGCGCCCAAGCATCAGCAACGGAAGTAGCACCAAGAGCCGGAACAACACGACGGCGGGGATCCTCCAACCAGAGCAAGGAACCGAGGCGTACCCAGCATCGCCAAATCGTCAATCTGCACTGCTAGGGCTGCGCCGAGTAGAAGACAGGCTCACAAGGAAACCCCTACACACACGACACGCGGCTTGGACCAGCGGCCAGTTGGAGACTAAAGCTTGCTGGGAGGACGCGCGTGCACCCTGCATGCATAGATGTGTCTTCTGGGTCCTGGCAGGCACAAGGCGACAAGCACACTGCAACCTACGCATGGTCACGGGGGACGTGCCTTTTCTAGACCATGGTTGTAGTGACTTTTTTAGTGGGATCGTAGTATTGGTTAGTAATATTCTTCTGTTTTTTTAGTCTGTATATAAAATTTGGTGAAAGTCAATTTTTTTGACTTTGACTAAGTTTATCAAAAAAATATCAAAATTCATAATATAAAATCAATACTATTAGATGCATCATGAAATTAATTTTAGTATCATATAGCTTTAGTATTGTAGATATTGATATTTTTTAATAAAGTTACTTAAACTTTACAAAGTTTGACTTTGGCCAAATTTTATATGCAGTCAAAAAAAACGAAGAGTGTAAATCCAACAATAGATTGTAGGAGTTGCCATGTTATTTAGAGTCAACCTAATAGCCAACATGTACAATAGTAAATTTTATTAATAGTTGGCACACAATACAACCTCACAAAGTGTTTTGGGGCTTGTGCCGCAGCTGGCTACTACTACCTCTGTCCTGGTTTATAGATCCTCTTTGTAATTTGTGCCAAATTTTGAACAACTCGCTTCTCTTCTCTCTCCTCCAACTAAACAAATATATAATATATTAGTCCTTATAACCTGCTTATGTCACCTTATTGTACTTGCTCTTAAGCAACATGCGGCTGTGCCTAATCGGGGTAGCTAAGTCTGCGTGCCAAATGGGCCCCCGTGCTAGCCGGTTTAGCGAGGGGCTGTGCCTGGGCCAGGGAGGTCAGCACGCGTGCCGGCTTGCATGGCCCAAGTACCATGCCTGACTGAGTCGTGCCGTGTCTGGCCTTTTTAACCCAGGGCTGGCCAGTTCATTTGCCCAGGTTTGCACACACAAAAACCCACAAACATCTGCCATGCGAAACATTGTGGCCCACAACCCGTCCACCCTTGAATAGCAGCCGCCACCAAGCAAATGGATCTCGGAGCGCTCCAAGCCATCTATTCTCAGGGAGTGTGATGACCCAGTCAAAAATGTATCCCTTAATTGAACAAGGGAGTTCCTACTCCTAGGAGTTTTTTCTACCAAAAAAATCAGATCTATTATTAAAGTTCACTAGAAATACAAAGCATCACAAACATAATAAATATTACATCGAGATTCCGACACCACCAAACGACAACTAATGCGCCGCTGTCGCCACTCCTTTAACGAAGCTGGCTTGACATTGTCGATGACAGCCGGAAAGTCTTCACGCATGTACCTCTAAGGACTAGCACCCTGGAGCCGCCACTAACGTATGTTAATTTTGGGTTAATAGATTTTGTAGATGAATCAATGTGATATGCAAAATCCGTCACCCAAAGGTTCTCCCCTATTGGATTCGAGATTAGTAATTTGGTCATTGTAATATTTTTCTGGTTTATCGGGTTTCTTCCTTTCATTCCCTCCTGCATGAAAGAAAGGGAGCTGCTTGCAGCCAATGAAAATTTGAGAGATTTTTGCTTCTCTATAATCAGTTAGTCGATCAATGGATGAACACGCAAGGCAAGAACGACTGGCCGGGAGGCAACCCTCTCAAGTGCATGGAAGGTTCTTCCGGCAAGGTACTCAAAGACCTCAACTACGACAAATTACAATTGGTTCAGCAAAAATGTAAGACTCTGGAGCATCAATAGAAAGAAAAAAGATGGATTAATGGACTATTTTAGAAATAGTTGGTGCAGTACCGTCGGTGGAGATCGCATGACAGTGAAGAAACTTTACCGTATAACAGATGCCAACTTCACAGTAGGACCAACATCCAAAGACAACAACCTCAATCATACTTTGTCACAAATAAGATATTTTGCTGCTCGTCTTAGTGACACAACTACACAATGAGAGTATGATCTCCAACAAACAAACAAGTATTATTGGAACCTCAACGATAGAAAAGCAAGTATTATTGGAGCCTCGGCGATGATATCGAAGGAATCTCTGCTTTAGGAAATGACAAACACCCATTGACACACACTATGAAGATTTGCTTAGAAGACAAAGTCATTTTCGACACTGGTGGCGCATGCAATGATGGCTCTACCTGACGATGATCGCTTCATAACTGTAACAATATATATGATGCATCTCTGGCTATGTACTTTTCTCATTGTAAATAATCTATCATAGACTTCTTAGACTACTATGTATCAGCTTAGAACGCTATATGTCAACATTAAGTTTCTATTTGCTTATGCTCATCATAAACTTCTTTGAACCCTGTATAAGCACTCTAAATTTCTTTTTGGCTATGCTATAATCAATGTTCAAAATGTTTTTATATCTTTCCTCTTCATTTATCGTGATACCACTATCACATACACATGTTTGATAACTCGACTGGCCAATGCTTTTTGCGCCATCGACGCAACGGGTCATCTAGGGTATTTGCTTATTGTCCACTAGGTGTATTTGCTTGACCAATAGACTGTTGTATTTGCTAAAAACATGTACGATTATTTCCGTCACAATTTACATTTAAAATCAGTTATTTTCATGTACCTATCATGGATCGAGTAAAATTTGGAAAACCTGGGTTTTCCTTTTTCTATTGCCAGTGTTATATACTTGTTCGGTGCCTACTATCCTTTGTACATGTTGATCCCCTGTTTTCATAACCTGATATTTACATTTAAAGAAAAGAATGGTAGTCCCTTATATTAAAAAAAAAGAATGATTGTACCCTATATTTGCTTCCCATAACCTGATCTCATAAATACTTCAACATCAAGAATGAGAAAATGAATACATGTTGATCCCCTATTTTCATAACCTGATACCTTATATTTTCCTCAATAACTTGATCTCATAAATGCTGTAACATCAAGAATGAGAAAATGAAATTTGTTTTCTACTAACAATGTGCATACTTACCCACACATGTTAATCCCCTGTTTTCTTGGTGCCTGACAAATAGTAAAGCATGTATACTCTATAGTTTAGGCAAGCTCAGGCCCCTGCTATTCTCAAAGAAATAGCTAAGCCAACACATATCATTCAGTTACTATGAACATTGTGTATCTCGCTTGAATTTGATACAGACACATATACAATCATAAACTGCACTAACTCACTGCATCTTCACTGTCATTAGTCAGCCGCAATGGAATAGGTCAGGATCCCATCACAGGACCTTCTGTATGCCATGATGCAATAGCTTGGCCTCCAAACGCAGTGTACTCAACACAGAAGGCAAGGACAGTTGTCCTTGACGCAGCCCTTCACTATCCATCAAAGCATCAACTGGACAACCGACTTTCAAGGAAATCAATATCCATCTACGTGTACGGTAAACTCAAAGATGTTGAAGATCAACCGGCAAGTGAAGCTCTCAAGTAGTCTAAGTGAAGTGAAGGAACTTTACCGCATAATAGATACAAACTTCACAGCAAGATCAACACCCAAAGCCAACAATTTGAAACATATTTTGTCACAGATAAGATATGTTGTTGATCATCTTAATGATATAAGTTTACAATCAGAAGCCGTTATACAGAAGACAAACAAGTATTATTGGAGCCTGGATGATGATATAGAAGGAATTTCTGCTTTGAGCAATGCAGGCCATGAAGAACAATAGCTATGACGACTTGCCTCAAAGAAATCGTTCTAAACATGCAGAGATACATCTATCTAACGTAGCTCTGCCTATCTACATGCCTTGCTCATAACATTGTCAATGATCGTTCGTAAGCTTCTTAAAAAACATGTATCATCAACACCATCTATATATCATCAATCCGTACTTATTTGCATATGTTTTCTTCTGTGGCTACATATTTTGATGCACACTCTTTCAATAGTTGGCTTGCTCTCGGCCTTTGCGCCATGGGCGCAACGGGTCATCTAGTATATATATCCCCCGAAGGGATGCGTCTGAAGGGACACGAGACAACCGCCTCGATTAGGAAAAAGCAAGGATTAATAGGATTAATTAAATCCTAACACATTTGACTCCCTAGAGCAATGGCAAACGCTGCAAAGAGTTGGTAAATAAACCATCTCGCAATCCGTGCCCTGCTTTGTCCCCCTCAGATTGGAGTCAGGTAATAATAAACTGAACCCCATCTATCTGGAAGGAAGAATATGAGCTAAGGCGCAAATTGGATAAAATAATCAGAGAACTAATGTTGGAAAAAAAAATCTTGTTTTCTCTAAAGTTTTAAATAGCTGGCTATAGCGGTTTGAGCTGGTGCCGCTATGTGGTATAGCCCGCTAAATTTGCGAAATAGCAGGCTATAGCCTCGCTATAACTGATTTGGAGGGCCACCGCTATTTGGCATAGCCTGCTACTCCCTCTGTAAACTAATATAAGTGCGTTTAGATCACTACTTTAGTATTCTAAACGCTCTTATATTAGTTTACGGAGGGAGTATTTAAAACACTTGTTTTCTCTCAGATGCTATCTCCACAAGGGTAAGCGCAGACATATCAACATGACACAGGATAATTTCTGGCTTAGAACCTCACTTCCATTCCATTGAAAAATCAGAACACAAAAATAAAGGTAAAATACCAACAGAGAAAAGTGGGTAGAGATTGTTGGGCGATAAGGTCAGATTTCTGGCTTGGAATCATCTGATAAAGGATTAAAGTTGTGCACAATATAAACACCGTCGATCATTTGGGGAAGGATCCACATTTCCATTCAACTTCTCAAAAATGAAACAAATCAATATCAGAAAGTTAAAATAGAATGAAAACAAAGCAAGGTGCATCAGTTCTCTGGTTTGGAATCCTCTGATAAAGGATTCCATTTGCGCATAGTATTAGTAAGAAAGGATCCTTGAATCCATTCAGTTTCCGAGTACTGGAAACAAAACAAAATTAAAAAAACAAGGTGGCAAGGAGAACGCAATATAATTATAGTCGACCAGTTTCTGGTTTGGGATCCTCTGATAAAGGATTACATTTGAGCACAGTATAATTATAGTCGATCAGCTGGAAAACGCAATCTTAGAAATCAGGGAAAAAGAAGGATCCTGTAATCGTACTGATGATGTCCCTCGGATATCACAGTTGATTCTAAAAAATGCCTTTAGCCCCAAGCCATCAACTCTCAGAATTGAAGGGATAGCTGGAAGCTTAAACCAGTCATCAACCATCTTCGGACCTTAGTTTTATCTTCACTAGGACATCAATTACGTACAGTGTATAACTGAAAAGCCTGGACATGCCTGAGAGAGTATGATATAGATATCCACTAGTGCAAATAAAAGACTAAAATGACTTCAAGCTAAAACTAGTCGACCGTTGCAATTTGATCTTCAAGGGGACACTGCTACTTGAGCTGGCCACGGACAAAGCTACTCAACAGGACAATAATACACTCGGAGGCAAAGTAGAAATCAAAGGAGAAGAAATGATTCGGTAATCATATTGATAGAGTCCCTCAGATCTCATAGCTAATATGGCCATCACCGACGAAGCTAAACAATGTTTTTAGCCCCAAGCCATCAGCTTGTCAAAACTGAAAGACAAGATGGCTTGAGGCTAAAACCAGTTATCGATCATCTTTGGACCTAAAGTTTATCTTCATCGGGACATCAAGCAACTACATAACTGAAGAATTCAAGGCTAACTCGACATGTAGAAATTTTGGCAGATGTTGGTATGCGCAGCACAGCAACAGCAAAAACATGCATTCTAAGTAAAATATCTGATCCCAATCTAGATCGACCGGGATCGATACAGACTGGAGGGAGCTCACTCCCCAACTCGCTGATATCAGTGGAACCGCAATGGCCGCTAATACAAGTTGGTCGGCCGTGGGCTCTCCTCCGTTGCCCGTCCACCCAGGTCTACGTATCCGGGAGACTACGGTGGTAGAGACACATAGATAGATGCATATACAAAGCCTCCTTACAGAAAGATAGTATTAAAGCAAAGGAAACCCAAGATGGATGGTGGTTTGGTTTCACAAAAAAGAAGAAGAGTAACTAGGCTTTATGTAATGCCCAGGATGGGACTATATCTCCTACGTGTCGAGGCACGACTTAAAGATATAAGCCCATTCTGGAATGATCTCAAGTTTGGTATCTTTGCACGACTCATGTAAAAGAGGGATTAAATTGCAAAAGGAGATAGTTGGCTTACACTCGCCACTTCACACAATACATTACATAAGCAAAACATCATTCAAACATCACAATTCGACTACGGGCGAAGATCCAAAAGAAAGATACCAAAACAACATAAAGCCACAGGTCTAGATCGAATCCTAGTAGAAACCACTACTGATCGTCGAAAATGTCACAAGCATACGGCCACTCTCTTCATCGAGCTCCCAGTGAAGTACTTGAGCCAGCTCCTGCATCAAACTCGGTTGAACCTGCATCTGGTGTTGTAGTATCTGTGAGCCACGAGGACTCAGCAATCCCATAACCATGGGTATCAAGACTAGCAAAGCTTTGTGGGTAGGAAGAGGTAAAGTGGTGAGGTTGCAGCAGCGGCTAAGCATAATATGGTGGCTAGCTTATGAGTACCAGAATAAGATGAGCATCTACGCAAACGGTCGCAAAAGTAGTGATCGCTAAAGATCCTGAACTACATACGAATCAAACATAACCCCACCGTGTTCTCTTCTCAAAGTGAAAAGAGACAGTCACGGTGATACGTCCAAAATGTATCTATAATTTCTGCTTGCTCCATGCCACTTTTGGGTGATATTGCTATGATATTTATACACTTCCATACACCACATCAAAGTACACATGATGGTGATTCCGAAACATATAAGCATGCATCATGGAGATAAATACAACGATAGCAATGAGCTCAACAAGATGGCATCTCATAACAAGTTAAACAACTAAACAGCCACATAGCACTTTGCAATGATGATAAACATGTCAAGAATAAATCTATCCTGCATCCGAATACAAACAACATGTAGAGCATGGCAAGACGAACACGTGGACATGTCATTTGCATCATTCGGACAAACGAGCTAAAAGATATCACTATGCAAAGATGGCATAAAAACATCACTAACAACAGTTTACAACGGGATGCACTCTTGCAACAGAAAAATAAGCATCTAGATGATCTCAAACATGCATGGCACAATGGAATGAATCGTAGTGCAAGTCACCACGAACGTCTGGACATGTCATTTGCGCAAAACGGACCATCACACAAAAAGTTATCACAGTTTGAATATTGCAACAGCACACATCAAACCAGGTACTTAGGGATTGAAAACAACCTCACAGATCTGGAATTAACAACGGGCCGGATCTGGCGGCGCTGCTGGAGAGGAATCCGGCGAGCGTGCCGGGATCTGCGGTGGCCCACGCGGAGGAGCGGCGCGGCCTGGAGGCGTCGGCCTGGCGAAGTGGCCGAGCCCACCGAGCGGCTTGGGCCTCAGCGATGCGGCGGCCCGAGCTGGCGGAGTGGCGAGGCGATGCGGTCCACGCGGCGCTGGCGGCGCGGGAGCCTGGCGAGGGCGGGGCGACCGGCTGCGTCGGCCCAGGGGCGCTGTCGGCGGAGGCCTCGGCCCACATAGCGAGCGAAGGATGCGGCGGAGCGGGCCCTTGTGGTGGCCCGGCTGAGAGGCGGCCTGGACGGGCTCGATCTGGCGACGCGGCGCTGCGGGCCTTCGGCAGCTGGAGGCGATCGGCCCCGGAGGCGGCTGGTCGAGGCGGGAGGCGGCCCTGGGAGGCCTCGCTGGAGAGGCCTCGAAGGAGGGAGCCTCGCTGGCGATGGATCGGGGGGTCAGCAGCTTGGGCGTTGACCATGGCGCCCGATCCAGCGAAGAAGCTGCGGCGTTGTCGATCCTGGGCGGCGGCTGGAGGCCCTGGCTCGAGGCTGGCAGCGGGGTTCGAGGAGGGGATTGCCAAGTGGCGGCGGTGGAGCTGGCCAGGCATGGGATTTGAGGGGGAGGAAGGCTAGAGGTAGGTGGAGGGGGTTAGGCTACCAAAATTGGCATGGGGGATGTTTATATAGGGTAGGTGCTAGGGTTTGAGGGTTTTGGGGGGTTTTAGAGCCCTCCGATCGCGATCCGACGGATCCGATCGCGAGGGGAGTTAGGATGGGCCAAGAGGAGGGAAGTGGGCTGTTGGAGGGGTGTCTTGGGCCTCAAAGTGGAGGCACTTTGAGCCCACGAGATTTAAGGCCTGGCTGCATGCATACGTACCTATCTGGAAGCTACAGTGTGTGTTTATTCCTTACCAAAAGCATAAAACAAAATTACTTGCTAATGCCACCAAATGAAAAAATTGTTACAGAACATGTGCGGGCTCATACAAACATACCAAACTGGATATGGACATATTCAACTCATATGTTGTGTTAATACAACTTGTTATGGACTAAGAACTATAGTAAAAGCAACTCTCAAAGAACCAATGGAGTTACACACCTAGCTCCGTTCTTGGTTGATAGTTGATACACACCTTTCCTTCCTAATGGTTCCTCGTCCATCATAGATCTAGATTGATTCAAAGGAGAGGGTGAGAGCTAGAGAAGATCGGAGAGGAGGAGGAGGAGGGCGGATGAACTCATCGGAAACAGAGGAGGCCCAGCCTGGTGCGCCCCGGCGGCCCCTTGAGGCCAGCGGGAAGCGGAACCGGACGTGGGGGCGAGGGAGGAGACGGGGAGGAGCCTTCGGAGTAGACCGGAGCTGCGCCGTCGGCGAAGGCGCTGCCCTACCCAGCCCGAAACCCTAGCCACGGTTGAGGGCCGCGAGCGAGTGTGAGAGGCCGTGCGCTGCGGTTCTAGCCGGATAGGAAGAAGAGGTTGAGCAAGGGGAGTCCTCGTTGTGGGGAGGAGGCGCTGGGAAGTGTGAGGTCGGGGACGGGAGAGCGTGGTGGCGGCGCGTGGGGGAGGACAGGAGCGCGACGGGGAAGGACAGGAGCGAAGGAGAGGGGCACGAGTGGGGGTGGGGGCTAGGGTTCTGAACCAATCGGGCACTCTCCTCGCCCATACGTGAAACCCAGCCATCCACACCGCGCCACACATGACCACACACATGGAAAGACGAAAATGCCCTCGGCAGGGCACGGGAATAATGGCGGTGGCACGAGATCTTTACGGCGGGGGGTGAAGCTGTTCATTCCAACAGTGTCCATCCCAGATCCAACGGCCCAGCCTTCTCCAGATGTCGATCAAACGGACGAAAACGCATCAAGGGAAGTGCTCCCACGGCCGAGAATCGCTGAGCTCTGAGGAGGCTTGTAGGAACATCCATCTCTTATTTCTGGATGGCAGCTCTTCACCACATATAAATACAATTTTGTTGGTGTTTTAAGTTGTCTAGTTCTAAATATTCTTCCACAAACTCTATTAGTAATAGTTGCAGCGTTTGGCTTTTCTTCTTCCTGTTTTCCAGTTTAAAAATACCGCACAGACGCTGGGAAGGAGATCCCATTGTCAGTTACACTTTAGGCTACCGCCACGGTCCATTCAGCCATCTTCCTTCTCAATTCACCCAGCACGACACTCAACTTTTTTCATTTTCCTTGGCATGCAGATCTCTCCCCGATGTTTGCCGAACACAACATCGCCCGATTCTGTTTTCATGTGGTTGAGGGGCCTCTGGACCAAATGAACTCATAAATATTATGGTTTGGAAGTTTGAAAATGATTTGCATTGGTTTTCTCATTTTTATATTTTCATACAACATTTCATGATTAGTCTTTTGTTTATTTGTTATATAGTGCCAAAGAATCTCGGATAACAGCATCAAATAGTGTTAAAGGAAAGCTTAATCCACTCCATGTTGGCAACATATCCTCTTTTAAAATTGTGGATAGAAAAGGGTGAATATAAAAATTTGGTTGTGGTTAATGCATTTATCAACTTGTTTTTCTGGTGCCTGCCTGAATTTCTCATCATGCCCTCTATTCTATGGTTTCAAAAAGTTTGGATGAGCTATGTCTGCCATGCAATTGGGAATGGGAAATGAGAAGGTAGTTAACCTTCTGGTAGGATGATGAGACTTCGTGCTGCACATGAGAATTTTGATAAAAATGATAGTATTATTTTCTGTTAGTTGCAGAGAGACTTGTACGAGGTGATCATTTCTTTTGGCATAGAACTTTGCTTGTGCAGTGTTCCTGCAAGTGAGCAGCAGGCCAAACAAAAGCTTGTGCTTGCTGAGTTTTTAAGTAGAATTTGTGGATTTTTGTACCTTTTCATATCTCATGTATAGTTGGTTTGAGAAATACGTTGAATCGATGATGGTGCTGCTCACAGAGTTCTTCTGGCTACCCATGGAGCAATTCTAGGATTACAGGATGACTGAAGAGCGCTCCGTGGTTGAGCAAGCTCATGAGATACAACCATTTGCTAGAGAACTTGAGCACTTCAACTGCATTATACCGGATAAGTTTGTTGCCGGGGGTATCATCACTAAGCTTCCTCCTTCTTGGAGGAACTTTGCTACCTTACTGAAGCATAAGAGGCAGGAGTTTTCCGTTTCGGATGTCATTTGCACTCTTGATGTGGAAGAAAAGGCGAGAGCAAAGGACACACGTGCTCGAGGTATTGAGGGAGGATCTAGTGCCAATCTGGTATAGAAGAAGAACTTCCAGCCCCACAAGTTCAAGAACAAGGGCAAGTTTGATGGGAAGAACAAGGCTGTGCAACACACCAACTTCAAGAAGAAGAATGACAAGATGAAAGGTGTCTGTCATGTGTGTGGAGATCCTGATCATTGGGCTCCTAGTTGCCCTAATCGCTATGACAAGCGTCATCTCGGGAAAGGTGGCAAGACCATCAATGTTGTCATTGGAGACACTGACATGAAGGATGATGGGTATGGTATAATTCCCACTATTCTTTCAGTATGTCATTCTTCAGATTGGTTGATTAACACGGGTGCTAATGTGCATGTATGCGGTGATATTTCCATGTTTTTGTCTTATCAGACCGCAGGGACTTCAACCGTGCTGATGGGCAACGGTTCAAGTGCTTCTGTTCGTGGTGTTGGCACAGTCGATCTGAAGTTTACTTCAGGGAAGATCGTGCGGCTGAAGAACGTGCATTATGTCCCCTCCGTCAATAAGAATCTTGTTAGCGGATCTCTGTTATGTAGAGATGGCTACAAGCTTGTCTTTGAGTCGAATAAATTTGTAATATCCAAGTATGGAACGTTTGTTGGCAAAGGCTATGAGTCAGGAAGCCTGTTTCGTTTATCCTTGTCAGATGTTTGCAATAAAGTTGTTAATCATGTTTGCAACAATAGTGAATCAAATGTGTGGCATTCACGTCTGTGTCATGTTAATTTTGGTTGCATGTCGCGACTAGCCAAATTAAACTTAATCCCTAGTTTCACCACCGTAACGGGATCTAAGTGTCAAGCTTGTGTGCAAGCTAAGCAACCTCGTAAGTCTCACACGACTGCGGAAACGAAAAATCTTGCACCACTAGAGCTCATACATTCATATCTATGTGAAATGAATGGTGTTTTGACAAAAGGTGGAAAGAAATATTTCATGACGTTAATTGATGAAAAAAAAGGTGTGAAAGGCTCACATCAATGAGGACAATCATAGGCAAGAGAAAGCCGAATGATAGATATGATGTGAGGAGTAGGGATTGCCATGCAACGGATGCACATATGAGCTAAGGTAAGTTCTCCAATGGAACTAGTGGGGGTGCATCCAACTTGCTTGCTCAAGAAGACCTAGAGCTCTTTTGAGGAGGCTCATCATTGGAATATACAAGCCAAGTTCTATAGTGTGAAGGTCCCCACATAGCTATATGCATGAATGATAATCTCTATGGAGTACAAGGTATAAGATGGAGTTCGAGTGTGGATCTCTCAAAAGGAATAGTAGTGTGCCCCCTTCTCTCTTTTTATTTCTTTTTCTCTTTTTTTATTTTTTTGTGGCCTCAATGGCTCTTTCTATTTAACTCTCATTTGTCCTCTTTGGGATCTTTTGATTTTGTCCTCTTTGGGATCTTTTGATTTTGTCCTCTTTGGGATCTTTTCCTCACTTTAGGGGCAACACTCTATATATTACAAGTAGTATATAAGATCTTTCACACTTTACAAAAGTACTCAACATAAAGAAAATGAAACTATCATGATGTATGCAAATGTATGCCTCTGCCAGTGTAGCAGGATATGCAATGATACTAGCCCGTCATGTAGCAATGATTAGGGCAAGGCCCAACTAGCATGCGGCTCATTGATCAAGCAAAAAGCATGTATGACATGAAGATCAAGTCATGAGAAGATGGATGTTGCACGGCAATGTATCTCGGAAAGGCTATGGAAATGCCTTGATAGGTAGGTATGGTGGCTGTTTTGAGGAAGGATATAATGAGGCTTATGATGATAGAGCGTATCGTGCCAAGGATTTGGATGCACCGGCGAAGTATGCGCCAACTCTCGAGGTGAGAAAGGGCAATGCACGGTACCGAAGAGGCTAGAAAAATATGGCTAGGTGGAAGTGTCAACTTTCGAATACTCACATTAGTCCGAAGAACTCATGCACTTATTATCGGTAACTCTCAATCTAATTAGGAGGTTCACAAAGAGACAAGTACCCCGAGGAGGAGTGTATGGGGGTTTGGTTATCCTTGCACATCCTAGGCTCATGGTACGTGAGTGTACTCTAATATTCGATCCCTCCAAAGATTAGTGATCCATTTAGTAGCTAAAGTTCTCAACTATTTGTAGGTTTTCGAAAATAAACACGGATTGCCCAAAATACGACATCTATCACTAATAGGCTAAAGCTCTTGACACCAAAAGTTCAGACATTACTCATGGCAATACCTCAAAACTATTGCAAGTTACTACTAAAATTAAATAGCAACCTCAATTACCTACTTTAAGTTAAGACACACAACTCAGTACAACATGCAAACTCTCTTAACAAGATAATCATGAAAACTCAAGAGAGTTCAACAACCAACTAAACAAAAGCTCTTTAAAAAGAAAAGCATGAAAACTAAGAGCTAAACATGACAGCAGCTATGGAAAGACAAAGAACACACACAGCAAAGATAAGCATGAAAATCCTATGTTGTGTTCTAGGTTGAAGTGGAGCGTGTTTCTCTCCCACACAAAGAAAGCTGGGTTCTAACTTGTTATGAACAGCAAGCAAAGCTAAAGAAAACTAAAAAGGAAACTAAGAGCGAGACGCTCCAAGCATATCACATAACACATGAAGTGATAATTATAGTGGAACGAAAGATGAACTGATAATTGTTGATGGAGAAGGGGATGCACGGGGGCATCCCCAAGCTTAGACGCTTGAGTCTTCTTGAATATTTCTTGGGGGTGCATGGGGGCATCCCCAAGCTTGAGCGTTTGACCCTCCTGAATCTTCTTTTATCATCTTCCCTCGCACACTTGAAAACTCCCTTCATACATAACTCATCATAATCTGATTAGCGAGGTTAGTACCCACAATAAAATAATTTTTCCCTATTGGAAATAAGGATAATCTTGAAGAGCTACTGTTTCTCAAGATTGCCAAAAGGTTTTTGCAAAGAAAAAGCAAGCTCAAGGTTTGCAAAACGAAGAAAAGGCAAAACAGGACAGAATCTGTGAAAAACAGACCAGCATGTAGTAAATAATTTTTTCGGGGCACTTCTGCAACTCAAATCAAAAAATTCAGAACAGACGCTCGAAAGCCAATTGTATAGAGCACGCTGTCAAAACAATTCAGATCAAAAAGATGATCTGGTGATTTTATACGAATTTTTCTGTCCAAGGACAGAATCTGTTTTCTGGATAGCACGTCACAACTTTTGAACTTTCTTGCAATCGGCGGCTAAACTTGGCACAAAGCTGAAAAGAAAAGATACAATGATGTTGCTACAGTAGTAACAAACATCAAGACCACTAAAAACTGAAAGAACAAACTGAAAGCAAAGATAACAAGGGTTGTCTCCCTAGAGCTCTTTCTTTATAGCCATAAAGATAGGCTTAAGACTTTAATGATGCTCTCGTAGGAATAAGAGTTGAAGAACAAAAGAGAGCATCAAGAAGCAAATACCAAACACATTTAAGCCTAACATGCTTCCTATGCATAGGAATATTGCAATAGAATAATTCATTGAAGCACAAAGCAATAAGCATAGGAAGACAAAACAAGTGCAGCTTCAAAACCTTCAACATAAAGAGAGGGAACTTGATATTATTGAGATATCTATAAGCATATGTTCCCTTCTCATAATAATTTTCAGTGGGATCACGAATAAACTCAACAATATAAGCATCACATAAAGCATTGTTACCATGATCCACATGCAAAAAGGTACTCTTACTCTCCACATAAGCATAATCTTTCTCATTGGTAATAGTGGGAGTAGGACTATCATAAACAACTTTAACACTATAGATTAATTGTGTATTAGGAAGATGGTGTTCAACAAGGGAGTAATTCCCTCCATGATTATGACAAGTTTCATAAGGATAATTTCTCCTTATGTCATAGGTACCTTTATAATCACTATAGATTGGAGTTATAACATCATCATAGCAGAGAAGAGCATTATCATTGCTAGCAACTATATTTGTAAACATGTTGTCTTTATTCTTACTAGCAAAAGAATTATCAATTATCACATCACTAGTGGGTAAAGGATTTGCAATCCTATCATCCCCAAGCTTAGAGCTTTCCATATGATCACTTTCAGAGTTGGTACCAAAAAGATTTTCAAGATCATAAGTAGCATTATCATCATTTTCCCAATCACAATAAGTAACATGCATATCATAATCAAAATCATCTTCAATAGTACCTACAGACGTATCATCAAGATGATAATTAAGGCAATAAACTTCACCTTCTTCTTTAAACTTACAACCGTTAGGATAAAAGTTGATGGGAGGAATATGCTCAGGCCAGGTTGATACCCATTCTTCTTCCTTCTTGCTCCTCTTCCTCCTCCTCTTCTTTTTCTTCTTCTTCACCTTAGGAGGGAGTGGTTGGAGATGAAGCTTCTCCACATATCCTGGTTTATCATTAGAAACAATAGGGGAAACTTGGGAGAAACTCTCCTTTTTATTAGCAGAAATATAAGAGACATTTTTATACTTTGGTAAAGTTCCCTCCTTTCTAATCTTACTTATGTAATCATTTTTATGGCAATTAACAACACAATACAGATGGCAATTTTGCAAAGTGTTTTTTATTCCTATGGCATTAACATCTAGCCAAGAAGTCTTTTCTGATAACTCTTCACACATCAAAAATAACATAAGCTCATCATAAAGATCAGGGGTGATCATGTTATCACACAACTGGTTAACAGTTATGTGTTGAAAGTGCATGCATTGAAAATTAAAGTGACCCTCTATACAACAAAGTTCACAAGTAAAAGGATAAAGGTCACACAATTCTCTAGCAATTTCATTTAAATCTTTGACCCAAGTGATTGTTCTTTCATGCTTATGTTGCTTACAATACTTCTCTTCTTCAATCATAGGCCTTTCACAAGGTCTATCCACTCCACAAAAATTAACATGCTTATATAAAACTTCATTTTTAGGAATTGGATCATGCATGTTGCAATCATCATGAACAATTTCATTTTCTTTGCAAATCTCTTTAAAAGGTTCATGATGCTTGATCCAATCCTCCTTAGGCATATTAAGATCTGAAGCAAAAGATTTTAGGAAATCAACAAGGAGTTGAGAATCAAGCCCAAACTTAGCGCTAAACGTATTAAAACTTGTAGTTTCAACAAAGGACTTAATGCAATCATACTCATAAATTATACCTGACTCTTTACCTTTGTCGATCTCCCAATCTTCAGTGTTGCATTGAATTCTTTCAAGGAGTTCCCATTTAGCATCAATCTTTTCGTTTGTGAAAGAACCCATAGAGGAAGCATCGAGCAAATCTTTATCCTGTCGAGAGAGCCTCGCATAGAAATTAGTAATAATCATATCTTTGGGGAGCCCATGGTTAGGACATTTTAGCATTAACGTTTTCAGTCTCCCCCAAGCTTGAGCTATGCTCTCTCCGTCATGAGGATAGAAATTATAAACATAATTCCTATTCTCATGGATTTCATGAAGAGGATAAAACTTGGAGTAAAAGAGAGACTGGATCTCTTCCCAATCCAGCAGGTGAGAGTCATCTAGTAGCCTATACCATTCCAATGCTTTTCCTTTCAGTGACAAGGCAAATAATTTCCTCATGACTCCATCTCTTGTCAAACCTGAAATCTTAAACAACTCAGAAAGTTCTGTAAGTTTCAACAAATGAATACTAGGATTGACTGTCCCATCATAACAATCATTCCTAATTATTTCAATTATCCCAAGTGGTATTTGGAACGGGATACATTCAGTAGGTGGAGGAGACTTCTCTACCACGGGTGTGGTAAAGCGGCCTTCCCCAAGCAGCGAACTAAGAGTGCGGTTTTCCATAAACATAACTAGTGAAACTAAAAACAACAAACGAAAAGATTTAATTGCAAGATCTAAAGATATACCTTCAAACACTTACTTCCCCGGCAACGGCGCCAGAAATAGCTTGATGTCTACACACGCTTCTATTCTTGTAGACTATGTTGGGCCTCCAAGCGCAGAGATTTGTAGGACAGCAGCAATTTCCCTCAAGTGGATGACCTAAGGTTTATCGAACTTAGGGAAGTAGAGGTTGAAGATGGTCTCTCTCAAGCAACCCTGCAACTAAGATACAAGAAGTCTCTTGTGTCCCCAACACACCTAATACAACTAGGAGTTGTATAGGTGCATTAGTTCGGCGAAGAGATGGTAAAATATGGATGATAGGAGTGGCAAAGCAAAGTAATATAAATCTGTAATAAAAAGTGCAGCAAGCAAACAAGTGGTAAACGTGAGCACAAATGGTATTGCAATGGTGGAAACAAGGCCTAGGCTTCATACTTTCACTAGTGGCAACTCCCAACAACATTAACATAGTCTAATCACATGATATTTCCCATAAAACATGCAATGGAGACGCACCCGGAGGTCATTCCTTTGTGGTCAAGAGAGGACGAGAATTATGTAGGGCTACAAAAGCACACCTCAAAGTTCGTAGTTCTCAATCTATGGATTTCCCAATGTCACCGCGGCCATCCAAAGAGAGTACCACAATCACCACAACATATCTCAAGGATAGTCAAAGACAAGCACCAAGAGACTCTCAATCTTCAATCAACACACAAAAGAGGAAATCACCCATGAAAATATTCTTCTAATCCATGTCCAATAGACCGCTGTCACCTTGGTCTCGGGGATTATACTAGATAAAGACAAGTGAGTACATCAATCCAATACATAGAGGAAGGGGAAATATCATGGGATCACCCTAGATTAACATAGCCTATGATCACAACGAAGATCACATCATGGGAGAGAGAATTGACCACATAGCTACTGGTAGAAACCTCAGCCCCGAGGAGGAACTACTCCAGCATCATGGAGGGAGGAAGCAACGTCGATGGAGATGAATCCGGGGGCACTTCCCCGTCCCGGCAGGATACCGGCACAGGAATTCTGGTCCCCCGAAACTTGGTGGCGATGGCGGTGGAGATCGGAATTGCTTCTGGAGAAAAGGGTTCTGGAATCAAAGTTTTCGCGACGGGAGAATAAATAGGAGGCCAAGTGGGGCACCAGAGGAGGTGGGAGCCCCCCAGGCGCCCCCCCGAAGCGGCCAGGGGTGGGGCCGCGCCATCAGGGCGGCTGGGGCCCCTCTGGCCCCCCTCTGGCCCCACTTCTGGCGCATGGAAGCTCCTGGAGCGCTGATTTTTTATATATTTTTCCCGGAATTTTTCTGGCAATTTAAGTAATGGGAAAACCTGAAATACAAAAACAGCAGAAAACAGGAACTGGCACTGTGGTGCACTGAGTTAATAGGTTAGTCCAAATATGATCAAAAGTGTATGGAAGTGCATCAATATCATAGCAATATCACACAAAAGAAGCATGGAGCAAGCAGAAATTATAGATACGTTTTGGACGTATCAACTACAGAGATAGATGACTTTGTACTGCCAATGATATAAGTTATCGGAAAGAGATTCCACCTCTAGAGAATAGTTGGGTATCTGCGTGAACCCTTGTGCTACAATACTTGCTCTTTGTTTCACCACTTCGTTGTTCTCAATTCTGTTACCAGAAGAAAACTGGTCAAGGTATTGATTATGAATACCTTCCCATTATTGAGCAAGATCATTTCTACCTAGATTATACCCTTTGCTTGAGTTCAGTCCGAGTGTTGTTCACACTTTGCCATGGCCATGGTCTTTGGATCTGAATCATATGAAAGGTTTTTGCAATCTAGTAGAGAAATGTTTGTCGACAATTGTAGACATCCGGTTATATGATTCTCTAGAATCTATATATGTATATATACAGTTGATGGAAATATCGTTACCCATGGTGACTATCCGCGATTTCCCAATGCGGTTGAGTCGGGTATTCCGATGTCCCGGTCATTGTGTGCACTATGACCTGGGTTGGTGGAGGTTTCCCGTCCACTGGGTGTATACAACCCATTAGGTGTTTGTCAATGTGAAGTTGACTTGCATTTACTGATTCACAGGCCTTGATATCCTTGCTTGCGCGAAGCTGAATCCTGATGTAATTCTGCCATACATCTCCCCATGTTGCTTTGAACGGGGAGTGGAGTGGATTTTGTTGGTACCTCTACTCTTTCAGGCATACTTTTGCAGGATTGCAGGATTGTGTGACACCTTTATAGTCAATAAATGAATCTCGCAGGTTATTTGCAATGTGTTGCAAATCTTCTGAACGCATGGTTCAGATATTTGACTATGTGGAATTGAGGCAGAAATGTGTTGAACATTCCACCAATTTCCTGGCATTCTTTATGGTACTTGAATTCTCCCCCTAATGCCTGGAAATGTTCCTCATTGAATCAGCATACTGGCCTTGAATAACTCCCCATGCGAGGGGCTTGAGGTATTGACGGAAATACAATTATTCCTCACAAAGATCCCAACTATATGTTGAGGGGCCAATGATATATGTTGGGTGGTGATATGGGTATGCAGCCGAATTACCGCAGATAGGAAATACTTGGTAGATATCCACATATCAAAGATAGAGGGGAATAATATTATGCAGTTCTGTCATGAGCGTGTAAAACTGCATGACTCCAACGTAAAGTTGGCAAGTTGCAATTCCAAAGTAAATATAATGCAATGAGCTTAACTCTTTGGATAGGATTCTACCAAACCATTTTGAGTCTAGACCTTCAGACAAATTGCTAAACTCAATCCAGGGGCCATAGAAAAGGCACTCAAGGAGAATTCTGCAATGTTATCCATTCGATTTGCTTGAAATCGATGTCAGGATAATGAGCCAATGGTTTCGTGTGAATAAAGCACACACTTAAGACCATCTTGTAGATATGTCTTTTAGAACCATGGAATACCTGAATAGTCTAGTCAATGGATGAGAAGAGACACTTACCTCAACTTGATGCATTCAAGGAGTCTGAGTGGTTCAGCGTATACTTAAAGGTGTGCGAGACTTAAAATTAGCTTCCCTGTGTCACTTGTAGTGCACATATACAATCCAAATGTTGTTAGAATTTAGCATCATAATAATCATAAACTATTGGAATTGTTGATAGTTTCAGTTTCAACCCAATGTCTCGATGACCAAGGCAAGAGTGCCAAGTTTGTCATGTACAAGACACTCTGGAAAACTATCTCATACGCAACATGTGCTACGGGTTGTGTCGTATGTGTAGTACAATCTAGATGATACACAGAGAATGTGCTTGCCATATCCGTTGCATATGATAAAGAGAAGTTATTTCTCTTTGTTGTAATCATAAGTTTCGATATGGAAACTATTTTGACGGATACCTCCATAGTCTAGTAGGGTACGAGTTAAACCTGGGAAGCAATGAAGCATCCCGACGTTACTCGAGTACCCACAAGGATAGTAAATATGACTCGAGTTGAGCCAACAAATACCTCATCGCGTCTAGCGATTTTAAAATATCTCCTTTCTCTCAATGAGAGTGGAAACATTTCACTTCCCTTAGTATAGAGTTTGTGGTGCATATGTCCACATGGCACAAATCATCTTTCATCAGATTGACAACCGTAGAAATCTATATATAGACATGAACATTCTCAAGAAAATCACTGTCAGATATATAGAATACATACAAGTGAATTTGTACCAAAGTGCTGATACAATATATTGTGATATACAATATATATGATGACAACAATAATCATGTTCTTATTAGAATATCATAAATGGACATAAATAAATAGATCACTAAGGAGACTAAGGGACTAAAAGTATAGTCTCCAAACATGTCGGTTGATGCATATTCAACCATCATGCTCCCCATGCTCATAGGGTCTTGTGACAACTTGATAGCGTCAGGTTGAGGGTTTGAAGTGAGTTCCAAATCATTACCCTTGAGATCCATTGCGTCCCGGTGGCGTGGCTTGGATTGCACGCGCTATCCCATGGAATGCAAGACTGATCTTGATGTCCATAACCCGCTTAAGTAAGTTGTGGCCATTGAGGGCAAGAGTCTCAAATTGTTAGCCATCGATTACTTATAGGGGCAAGCCAGAGATAATAAATTTACAGTAAGTAAATTAAAAACCATCATGGTTTTGTAATAAGAATGCAAAAATTTGACTCAAGTGTATAACTTGAAAATGCTCAACCTCAATTGTGGGAACATAACACATTGAAGATCATACAAATCTCACAGTAATAGAGATTGTCTACACATGGGCAGTAGATCCAACTCATTACCTTGTGTTTTCCTAATATAATGAGGGAGATGTCATTGTCAAAAAATTTACAAGTTTGTTGTGCGGGAGAAATCAATCTCGACCGCTGTGACATGTTCATGAAGAATGGCAATGTGTGAAACACATAGAACATATCATCTCTGGTGAAAACCCAGTAATTTATTTATATTACAGATTGTGTAATATAAATACATCTTAATGTTGCAAAATTAATAGATTTCAAGAAAGGTGGCTCGAAATCATTAGTGTGAACTTCAAATTGTTAAGCATGACACGTTGTAGATAATCTCCAAAAGAACTTCTGGAGTGGATCTAACAACATTAGCGAAGTGTAAGATACTCACACTTCGAATGCCTTACGTCATAACTTACTTAAAATGTATGGGAGAGCACATTGGCAATCATAATGTCAAAAATGACAAAATGTAGGCTTAAATAGTAGTGGTGGATAAATCTACACACTACCTCGTGATCCCAAAACATCCATTCGAAGAAATCACCTTGAATTTTGCATATGTATTTGCAAGAAATTGAAAATCTCAATTGCAAATAGATGTATTAATCTCGACATGTAGCAAACATGGAGATACATACATTCTGGAATACATCGTACTCAACAGAAACACACTACTATTGTAATGAATAGTAATGATGTTGCAAAATTGATGTTCAAGTGAAAAACTTGAATTGTATAGACCTCAAATTAAATGAGATGATCTTATATCAAGTTGCAAGATAATTCAACAAAGTGAATTAATATTTTGCGAGAGAAAATTAATCTCAATCGCAAATCAATACCGTAGGGGTACTGAAATTATCGTTGCAAGAGATGAAAAATCTCAATTACAAATGAACGTAATTGATCTCAACACGTGATAAACGTGGAAATATATTTTATCAACTTAAAATCTGGAATACCTTGGTACTCAACAGAAAATAGTACTAAAATATATATACTAATTTTAAAAGGAATGAAATCACTGTTAGGAGTGTGTTGGAACACTAATAATCTGCTACTGTGCTCAATAAGAGGAGCAAGTACTCATGGAGTAGCAAATAAAGCAACGCCTGCTGGTTGCCTAAATTTCCATCGCATGCATATGGCCACGTATGGTAGCCCCGACCTGGTCAAACTAGATAAGGGAGAGCCCGAGTCACTTCGATCCCAAATCCACAGCGGAGACCCCAGGGCCAGCCGCATCACCGGCTGCAGGAAGAGCTCTCGGCGTGCTCGTCCTTGTCGGAAAAGCCACTAGGAATGAGTGTGTAGGGCGTGACGCCGTTCGTCAGTCCGAGCTTGGCCGGGCTCCATGCGTTGGCACGGCGAAAAACTGAGGGGTGGCCGATGTCGGGGACGGCAGGTGCGGCGCGACGGCATCGACGTCGACAACCGCCTGGTTGGAGGAGCCGCCCGCGCTCGAACCAAAGACGAAGGGAGATGCACCGGTCGTCGCCGAGATGAAGGCCAGTGCGTGGGTGGCAGCGACCTCAACGACCGCGGGGATCGAGATGGCAGGCGCGGCGGCACGATGGCATCGCTTGGAACGAGCGCCACCGCCGGCAACCTCTGGAGCGCTATGGGGCCAAGGGCTGCGACAGGTGAGGCTGCGTTTGCCTGGAGGCCACCACGGGGAACCTCACCGGGGCCGATGGCCGTCGCGCGAGGAGCGCAACGAGGCTCCGAGCGGGCGCAGTCATGCCGCGGCATCGCATAGCCTCCGCGTCACGCGGCGCCGGTCATGAAGACCATGCTCAATCGTTTGATGCTTGCCAAATTGAAATTAGAAAGTGGCACCTTATTCATGTAGCAATTAAAGTAGATCAAGACTTTGGTCTTTTCGTGGTTGCTTGATCTTCTCTCACTCCAACTTCTCCCTTTCTCGAGGCAATCTCTCCAGCGAATGTATTGGAGTAGAATCTGGAAGATCGCAGGAGTAGTTGTCTCCGTTGTCGAACAACACCCTCGTCCTTCCGTCGCTTCTCTTCTGGTAGTAACCGCTTGATAAATCGATCCTGCCAGTGCATGTGCATATAGGAGAATCACAAGAAGACAAAACGGAATCACGTCGTGAATAGGAAACAACTTGATTGATTAATTCCCTTATGTACGCGAACTCGTCGTTGCCGATCAGATCGCCATGGCTATGTGCTGCACAAGGCCGAGTACGACATTAAAAACGCATCTCGCGCTGGATGGAATCACTCTTCGTGCGATCCACGCTTGCTTGAGAGGGCTGTGGTGGTGCGTAATCGTTGTTGGCCCGATCAGATTGCTCTTGGTAGAGGCTATGTGCTGATAACCTGTTAGAAAGGAATCGAGAGACAATCGAGAGAGCCTTGGCACAGATGTAAAAATGAATCATTGTTCTCATTGATGATGGGATTACACATTGAACATATAAACCCTGCTAGGCTACCCGCCTAAAGAGGGCAACTGCGCGTGCTAGAGATCGAGGGTCGAACGATCTTTCTACTAGCACTCGTTTTTGGCCGCTGGCAGCCAGTCAACCGTTGTTTTTTTTCTACATTTATAGCTGCTTCCCGAGCGGATGGCGAGTGGACCTGGTTACCTGCTGCAATCAAGAGAATAATGTGGGTTTGCCTTGTTTCGGTGGGCAAAAAGAGGTAAACAAAGCGATGGAAATATCTCCCTCGTCAGCCCTCTTTCTCAGGGAAAATATCTCTCTCTCCCTCGTCTCTTCCCATCCCCTCCTCTTCCCCATGCCGCCACCACCACTTCCCTCACGCCTCGTCTCTTCCACCTCCACCTCCATCACCTCCTCCTCCCCTGCCTCCGCACCTGACCATGCGCTGTGGACGAGGAGGCGACAGCTCGGGAGGTAGGCAAAAGGAAAACGGGAGGGATCCCCTCCCGAGCCCCGCGCCTCTCCTCTTTCGCACTGCGCCGCCAGCCGCTTTCCCTCCCATCACGTGCTGCTGCAGCTCCTCCCTCAACCCGCGGCGCACCTTCTTCTCCGATCGTTGTTGCCCGCACTGCTACCGCCGCGGCCTGCTACTGCTCCTCCTCCTCCAGCTCCTTGCCCCAGCGGCGCTTCCTCCCCTCCTCTCATGCAAGGTGTCTTGTGGGTGTGGAGGCGGCGGGGCAGCAGCCAGTCGTTGCCCTGCAGCGACAGGTCTAGAGGAACCGGTCGCCCTTCTCCTGGATGAGGGCCGGAGCCGAACAGCCGGAACTGTCCATTGAGGAGCTGGGGCAGCCGTGCCACATAGGAGGTCGAGGTGGACCAGGAGAAGCTGCATGAGGCTCCATCGCCTCCTGCTCAAGTAGGTGCACACACTCTTCTCCTCTTTATGATTTTTCCTCCTTCCAGTGCCCTGCTGTTAGAGCTTCTTGTGCAGATTTGGTTTCTTTATGCCTACATGGTGTTTGATGAAAATCCAAGAAGGACGGGGAGGATTGATCTATGTAAGCCATCTGATTTAATTCTTCAAATAATTAGTTCCGGTCAATTATAACAAGACAAGTAGCTTTGCTTATATTCTCTTTAATCCTTTCTGAAGGCGGATAAGAGAAGAAAACTGAGACATGTTCACTAGAGTGGCCTAGGGTGGCCTGCGAGCTACGAGGATGGGGCGGCGAGACTGGATTGGCAGCCGACAACGAGAGAGGAAGGGTGGTTGTTCCTGCGATGAGGTGGTGATTATAGCCATGGTGGAATTTTGTAGGTAAAATCCGAGATGTCTCCTATTGTGTGATCTGTGTGATGAATTTATGTGGTAGATATACATATTTGTTTTTAAAAGTCTAACATGCCTACAACTGTTGGGAAATGAACTTGGTAGTTTTGTTTAATTTAATGGCATATTAAACCTGATACAACTTGTAGCTGGTGATGTTTTTTTTAGCAACTGTAAACGTTTAGTTTGATGCCATGTCATTCATCTAGATTATATGAGAGTTGCAAATGATGTTTTCATCTTGCAACACTATTGAAAAGGGAGCGCCTTGTGTGTTTTAGGTACGATGGCGGCGAGCTTTGAGGGCCCCCGGTTTGGTGGCAGCATGAGCCTCCTGGAGTTGTCTCAGACAACATCACATCTATTTGTTTTTGTTTCCTCACTTAGACTACGGTTTTGATTCTGAAGTGTGGAGATGGATGTGACTTACCATGGAGGAAGTGGGTACAATATCCATTTGAAAGATGCATCAAGCCCAAAATAAGTTTCCGGTAAGCTTTCATATTTCCCTGTTTCATCCCTCTAATGTGACTACGCAAGCATTCGTTAATTACACCCAGGTGTTCCTGTCATTTTTCTCATTTGGTATGCTCTTGTCCTCTCCTTGACCACCACTCATATTTAGGTGCAAGTGGAGCTGCAAGCCAGATTGGTTGATACAGCAATGGAGTGATTCGTACCATGCAAAGTTCCTCTCTTGGTTCACTGACACGATCAACCTATGTGCACATAGATGATGTTTTGTTTCCCTCTGCAGAATCTCTGTTTTGTATTGGTGTTGATGTTTTCTTCACTTGCAGATGCAAAAACAGCCCGAGACAGAGTTCAGTAACTATGAGTTCTAGGCGAAGATGTACGTTTCCTACAGACATTTTCAGTTTGACGAGAGGTACTTTACAACTTACAAGTATTGCAGCTTATTCGGCTGAAATATCCAGAAAACAACCGGGGAGGCTACAAATTATCAGCTTGCCCCTGTCTTTGCAGTATAAATAAAAACTACATTCTGTCATCTTCAGTTCGTTGAGCCTGTCTATTTTTTCTTTCTTTGTTTTTTCTTAGGAGTAGAGTATGACCTGCTTTCGATTATTATAATGTAAATTGGAGGGCTGGGGTTTAGTTCTATATGATACATTACTTCACTGCATGGTCTTGGTCATGAACCCGCAGTGTGTCTACCAGCAAACCATATAGAAGCAACTAAGTTGCTTGATTTTCATGTTTCACTTTTAATTTTAGACATGGCTAAACTGAAGGAATTGTGGACGAGCAATTAATTATGTATTTGGACATGTCATGAAATGTGCACAGTATATGTTTATTACTTTTTCCCCATTCCCTACTTTTTTAAAACATTCAAAATATGTGCTACCGCTCATTGATAATTTCCTTTTAGTTGGATAATGATGTTGTTTTGTGTTAGTTATATTTTCCACGAGTAATCCAAGATATTTCTTAATTTATGTTGTCATTTTGCAGCTTTGCCGTTCAGCTGGAAAAAGTATGTTCCATTCTGTCTAGGGTAGAGAACCGTGATTATCACCATTGTTGGAGGAAAAAGCTAGAGCAATTATGTTTCTACTTTCATGCATTATGGTTTTCTATATATTCTAGGAAGGATAGAGTAAGATTCCCTTTTATACAAAGGCACTATTCAGGATTTCAATAAGCTCAGGATTCTCAGGCCATGGTCTTTGCTCTTTCAGGTTTACATATTTTGTATGCCTAAATAGTGAAGGTACTTTATTTTCATTTAACTGTTTCTATGCTATTCTCTCATTGTCTGTGTTGTCTAATAAATTTTTCGATTTGAAAAGTAGCCATCTCTCATTTTTTCGTTGTACCGCTTTCTTGTGTTACAATTTGTTAGGCAAATTTAGCTTTCAATTCAACAATTTGCTTGCTTTCTAAAGCATGTACTATTGTTGAAGTTCAGTATATCAAGTAATAATAGTGTGTTAAAATGAATAATACACATTGAGCTATATATATTTGCTGCAATTCGGGGCTGTTGTTGTAATGTGGTATATCTCCTCCCTTGTATTATGTAAGGTTGAAGTGACAGTTTAATATTCTTCCGTTGAGCAGCACCAAGTACGTGTGTGCAGCCTTTCTGTGCTACATGTGAGTTCAGTTTACTGCTAACTGCAGTTGTTTATAGATTAGTGTATTTTGTTGTAGGTTAAATAGAGTTAGTAAGACCTTATTTGATGCTGATCATAAGATATTAACGGGCTCCATGTAATCCCAAGTGCATTGCACAGCGGATTGTCATTTTGCAAGATCTTCTAGAGGTACTACATTTTTTCTGATGAAAATGACTACTGAAAAAGTTTTAATATGATAATTTTGCTGATTTGATACATTATCTTTCAAGTTAATTCAGAGATTTGATGATACGATTTAGAGTACCAGCGGTGTTATGTTCCATAGTCCACACTCTTTCCTTGAAGCAATTTCAGAAATATTTGAAACTATGAGCGACCAATTTTCAATTATATGGAATGGATTCCTGAAGAAAATCTAATTATTGATGTTTTTTTATGGTGGTACTATGTTGCTGGTTTGATTAATGATAAATGCTTGAAATTGAACTTGATAAGAGTTTCACCGGATGCAAAACCACCATCGGCAATTTAGCTAATCGCTCACGAAGTAGGTGGTTACTCTACACTGCAGAGTACTATAAAATAGGAAAACACTAATAAATGTTGTAGTTGTATATTGACTATAAGTGAACCAGTTCTAATTGCTAATTAAAATACAGATGAAGCAACACTTGCGTGATCATACTGCAATTAATTTAACTTACCTTAGATTTGAAAGATTGCTTGTTTTCCCCCCTTCTATTGCCAAGTTCATCGTTTCCTCATTGTCATATTGTTCACAAAGAATTTTCTCTCCGAGGTTCCTGAACCCAACAGTTGAATGCCCCCCAGTCAAATTTGGGAATGGATGCTTTAATGTAGAAGCCCATCTAATGAAAGGAAATGAGGACAGGGCAGCCATAGCTTACTTGGCAGAAACCTGCTCCAGGTTCGTATAGGCTGAATACTGACGCAAGTTTCTTTGATGATGGAACAGGTTCAGTTGCTGCAGTGCTTAGAAACTCTCGAGGGGAAGCTATTACAGGAGCTTCCGAGCTAATTGACCATGTTCTTAATGCCCAAACTGTTGAACCTTTGGCGTTGTTGCGAGGTTTGAAGCTTCTTTCAGAGATTGGGTGCACCAAGGTGACAGTCGAATCAGATTGTCTAGAACTGATTGAAGCATGTACTGGAAAAATAGAGATTTTTGGTCCCAATGCAGCAATACTTGTGGACTGTTTTCATATTGCTCATGAAATTCTTGGAATTTGTTTCATGCATTGTCCAAGGGAAGCTAATAAATTGCCACATCTTCTGGCTAGGTACTCTTATGATGTTAACTCAAGTTTTGATTGGGCAGATGTTGCTCCCAGTTTTTGCTTTCTCGTGTACTCAGCGATGTAACAATGCCACAATCTAAATAAAGTGCCATGAGGCTTTCCTTAAAAAAAAACTTGTCATATTTTTTCTACATTGCAGGCATATGTTTCCGTCTTCAACACCGTGAAAGACAACTTTACCTTACCATCCATTGTCTCTGAGTAGCGAGTATGGATGATCATCTAGGCAATTTACCTCCACTGCGGTTATATATTGCATGCCACTTCGAATTTCATTATATATTCCGTACCATCCTTTCGACTAGCAAGGTCCAAGTTTATGTAACCTGGACAATTAATATTGTGCCTATGTAATTTCATTTTTGTTGTCAAGTTGTACTGTGTAAACTATGGGGTGACAATATACATTTGCATTTAAATATGAAAAGCCTTGATATGCAAATAAATTTTGCATTGCATGTTTGCCATTTGATATGCAAATAAATTCTTTAGACCACTCTAACTTGCATGGTACCAATACTTAGTTTAATAATGTTGCACCAAATTCCATTTGGTTTCACAGAGGATAGGCTCATTGGACCTGTTAATGCTACTGTGTTTCAACTTGTGATCAGATACTTCTGTTTCAGCGTAACCGCCACTCCCTATGTTGTTTCTATTCTTACGCTATCTACTTGAGGTGAGGTCGCCCCATTATTTACAATGCGCTCAATCATCTACTACCGTTGCCATGGTGTTCTTGCTGCATATGCGCTAATAGTCTTCCTGCATTTTTTTGGGCTTGCAGACCAGGAGACAAACATCTTTTACTCCTATGGAGTCCAGCTCCTAATAATTGACAATGTACAATGTGTCTAATTCCAGTTCAAACGTCTGTCACTTGATTGGCTTGACCTCTTATTTTATCTTGCATATTTTTAGATGATATTAGTAGTCACTAGAGCATCAATTTTTTCTATGTTCACTACAAGTTTTTTTCCTTTCAAAATTCATCTTGTTTTGTGCTAAATGTCCTTTCTTACTGAACTATCACTCCAATTGTAAGTTGCATGTTTCGCATGAAGGTTGGATATATATTGATATGGTAAAGCCGATTTGGGAAAGCGGGTGTAGAGTGTGCGTAAATTAAGAAAACAATTTATAATCTGTGATGTGATCATTGCATTTTAATTTAGTATATGTGATCACCTCAAGTAGGGAAGTACTGAATGCACCTCTCTGGCAAGTGCATGCATCAGGGTGCCATTTTTTACTCAACCGATTTAAACACAGGGCATGAGACTGCCATACACAGATTTATTGCATTGTGTGAGGGGAAGGAGAAATGAGGCATCTCATATTTTAAAGTGATGGCCGAGCTGATAATGCAGCCATTATTTAGGCAAGTATTCTTAAGACAAGAATTGCATGCAGTTTAATGACTACATATGGTTGGTGAATCACTGTCAGTATATTAGATCATGGTAATGTAGGTGACTAATATTAGTAAAGTTTAAATTGATTACCCCTGGGACGAAGATCTCCATCTCCTTATAGTGGGCGTGGTGGTTCAGTAGTGGGGGCCTGGGGCAGCTCTCTTCCAGCATGTATGTTGAATGCATTTCATCTGAAGCACATAAGCGGCATCTTCCTCCACGGTGCGCCCTCCACAACAAATGAAGCACATAAGCGGCATCCCTATAAAAACCAGCACCTAATCCAACGACATCATTGCTCGAGAAACATTCTACCGAACCCAGCCCACGACAACAAACAACAAATCTAATATCGGATGAGAAACAATACAAACCAGAGCGCACACAGGGCGGAGCAGCAGGCCTATCAGACGGATGACCAGAACAGCAGCGGCCACAGGGCAGAGTAGCATGCCTATCAGACGGATGACCAGAACAGCAGTGGCGCATATCGCGTGGATGGCGAAGCAGCGCCCAAGCAGCAGCAACGGAAGTAGCACCGAGAGCCGGAACAACACGACGGCGGGGATCCTCCAACCAGAGCAAGGAACCGAGGCGTACCCAGCATCCCCAAATCGTCAATCTGCACTGCTAGGGCTGCGCCGAGTAGAAGACAGGCTAACAAGGAAACCCCTACACACACGACATGCGGCTTGGACCAGCGGCCAGTTGGAGACTAAAGCTTGCTGGGAGGACGCGCGTGCACCCTGCATGCATAGATGTGTCTTCTGGGTCCTGGCAGGCACAAGGCGACAAGCACACTGCAGCCTACGCATGGTCACGGGGGACGTGCCTTTTCTAGACCATGGTTGTAGTGACTTTTTTTGTGGGATCGTAGTATTGGTTAGTAATATTCTTATGTTTTTTTAGTCTGTATATAAAATTTGGTGAAAGTCAATTTTTTTGACTTTGACTAAGTTTATCAAAAAAATATCAAAATTCATAATATAAAATCAATACTATTAGATGCATCATGAAATTAATTTTAGTATCATATAGCTTTAGTATTGTAGATATTGATATTTTTTTAACAAAGTTACTTAAACTTTACAAAGTTTGACTTTGGCCAAATTTTATATGCAGTCAAAAAAAAACGAAGAGTGTAAATCCAACAATAGATTGTAGGAGTTGCCATGTTATTTAGAGTCAACCTAATAGCCAACATGTACAATAGTAAATTTTATTAATAGTTGGCACACAATACAACCTCACAAAGTGTTTTGGGGCTTGTGCCGCAGCTGGCTACTACTACCTCTGTCCTGGTTTATAGATCCTCTTTGTAATTTGTGCCAAATTTTGAACAACTCGCTTCTCTTCTCTCTCCTCCAACTAAACAAATATATAATATATTAGTCCTTATAACCTGCTTATGTCACCTTATTGTACTTGCTCTTAAGCAACATGCGGCTGTGCCTAATTGGGGTAGCTAAGTCTGCGTGCCAAATGGGCCCCCGTGCTAGCCGGTTTAGCGAGGGGCTGTGCCTGGGCCAGGGAGGTCAGCACGCGTGCCGGCTTGCATGGCCCAAGTACCATGCCTGACTGAGTCGTGCCGTGTCTGGCCTTTTCAACCCAGGGCGGGCCAGTCCATTTGCCCAGGTTTGCACACACCAAAACCCACAAACATCTGCCATGCGAAACATTGTGGCCCACAACCCGTCCACCCTTGAATAGCAGCCGCCACCAAGCAAATGGATCTCGGAGCGCTCCAAGCCATCTATTCTCAGGGAGTGTGATGACCCAGTCAAAATTGTATCCCTTAATTGAACAAGGGAGTTCCTACTCCTAGGAGTTTTTTCTACCAAAAAAATCAGATCTATTATTAAAGTTCACTAGAAGTACAAAGCATCACAAACATAATAAATATTACATCGAGATTCCGACACCACCAAACGACAACTAATGTGCCGCTGTCGCCACTCCTTTAACGAAGCTGGCTTGACATTGTCGATGACAGCCGGAAAGTCTTCACGCATGTACCTCTAAGGACCAGCACCCTGGAGCCGCCACTAACGTATGTTAATTTTGTGTTAATAGATTTTGTAGATGAATCAATGTGATATGCAAAATCCGTCACCCAAAGGTTCTCCCCTATTGGATTCGAGATTAGTAATTTGGTCATTGTAATATTTTTCTGGTTTATCGGGTTTCTTCCTTTCATTCCCTCATGCATGAAAGAAAGGGAGCTGCTTGCAGCCAATGAAAATTTGAGAGATTTTTGCTTCTCTATAATCAGTTAGTCGATCAATGGATGAACACGCAAGGCAAGAACGACTGGCCGGGAGGCAACCCTCTCAAGTGCATGGAAGGTTCTTCCGGCAAGGTACTCAAAGACCTCAACTACGACAAATTACAATTGGTTCAGCAAAAATGTAAGACTCTGGAGCATCAATAGAAAGAAAAAAGATGGATTAATGGACTATTTTAGAAATAGTTGGTGCAGTACCGTCGGTGGAGATCGCATGACAGTGAAGAAACTTTACCATATAACAGATGCCAACTTCACAGTAGGACCAACATCCAAAGACAACAACCTCAATCATACTTTGTCACAAATAAGATATTTTCTGCTCGTCTTAGTGACACAACTACACAATGAGAGTATGATCTCCAACAAACAAACAAGTATTATTGGAACCTCAACGATAGAAAAGCAAGTATTATTGGAGCCTCGGCGATGATATCGAAGGAATCTCTGCTTTAGGAAATGACAAACACCCGTTGACACACACTATGAAGATTTGCTTAGAAGACAAAGTCATTTTCGACACTGGTGGCGCATGCAATGATGGCTCTACCTGACGATCATCGCTTCATAACTGTAACAATATATATGATGCATCTCTGGCTATGTACTTTTCTCATTGTAAATAATCTATCATAGACTTCTTAGACTACTATGTATCAGCTTAGAACGCTATATGTCAACATTAAGTTTCTATTTGCTTATGCTCATCATAAACTTCTTTGAACCCTGTATAAGCACTCTAAATTTCTATTTGGCTATGCTATAATCAATGTTCAAAATGTTTTTATATCTTTCCTCTTCATTTATCGTGATACCACTATCACATACACATGTTTGATAACTCGACTGGCCAATGCTTTTTGCGCCATCGACGAAACGGGTCATCTAGGGTATTTTCTTATTGTCCACTAGGTGTATTTGCTTGACCAATAGACTGTTGTATTTGCTAAAAACATGTACGATTATTTCCGTCACAATTTACATTTAAAATCAGTTATTTTCATGTACCTATCATGGATCGAGTAAAATTTGGAAAACCTGGGTTTTCCTTTTTCTATTGCCAGTGTTATATACTTGTTCGGTGCCTACTATCCTTTGTACATGTTGATCCCCTGTTTTCATAACCTGATATTTACATTTAAAGAAAAGAATGGTTGTCCCTTATATTTAAAAAAAAGAATGATTGTACCCTATATTTGCTTCCCATAACCTGATCTCATAAATACTTCAACATCAAGAATGAGAAAATGAATACATGTTGATCCCCTATTTTCATAACCTGATACCTTATATTTTCCTCAATAACTTGATCTCATAAATGCTGTAACATCAAGAATGAGAAAATGAAATTTGTTTTCTACTAACAATGTGCATACTTACCCACACATGTTAATCCCCTGTTTTCTTGGTGCCTGACAAATAGTAAAGCATGTATACTCTATAGTTTAGGCAAGCTCAGGCCCCTGCTATTCTCAAAGAAATAGCTAAGCCAAAACATATCATTCAGTTACTATGAACATTGTGTATCTCGCTTGAATTTGATACAGACACATATACAATCATAAAGTGCACTAACTCACTGCATCTTCACTGTCATTAGTCAGCCGCAATGGAATAGGTCAGGATCCCATCACAGGACCTTCTGTATGCCATGATGCAATAGCTTGGCCTCCAAACGCAGTGTACTCAACACAGAAGGCAAGGACAGTTGTCCTTGACGCAGCCCTTCACTATCCATCAAAGCATCAACTGGACAACCGACTTTCAAGGAAATCAATATCCATCTACGTGTACGGTAAACTCAAAGATGCTGAAGATCAACCGGCAAGTGAAGCTCTCAAGTAGTCTAAGTGAAGTGAAGGAACTTTACCGCATAATAGATACAAACTTCACAGCAAGATCAACACACAAAGCCAACAATTTGAAACATATTTTGTCATAGATAAGATATGTTGTTGATCATCTTAATGATATAAGTTTACAATCAGAAGCCGTTATACAGAAGACAAACAAGTATTATTGGAGCCTGGACGATGATATAGAAGGAATTTCTGCTTTGAGCAATGCAGGCCATGAAGAACAATAGCTATGACGACTTGCCTCAAAGAAATCGTTCTAAACATGCAGAGATACATCTATCTAACGTAGCTCTGCCTATCTACATGCCTTGCTCATAACATTGTAAATGATCGTTCGTAAGCTTCTTAAAAAACATGTATCATCAACACCATCTATATATCATCAATCCGTACTTATTTTCATATGTTTTCTTCTGTGTCTACATATTTTGATGCACACTCTTTCAATAGTTGGCTTGCTCTCGGCCTTTGCGCCATGGGCGCAACGGGTCATCTAGTATATATATCCCTCGAAGGGATGCGTCTGAAGGGACACGAGACAACCGCCTCGATTAGGAAAAAGCAAGGATTAATAGGATTAATTAAATCCTAACACATTTGACTCCCCAGAGCAATGGCAAACGCTGCAAAGAGTTGGTAAATAAACCATCTCGCAATTCGTGCCCTGCTTTGTCCGCCTCAGATTGGAGTCAGGTAATAATAAACTGAACCCCATCTATCTGGAAGGAAGAATATGAGCTAAGGCGCAAATTGGATAAAATAATCAGAGAACTAATGTTGGAAAAAAAATCTTGTTTTCTCTAAAGTTTTAAATAGCTGGCTATAGCGGTTTGAGCTGGTGCCGCTATGTGGTATAGCCCGCTAAACTTGCGAAATAGCAGGCTATATCCTCGCTATAACTGATTTGGAGGGCCACCGCTATTTGGCATAGCCTGCTACTCCCTCTATAAACTAATATAAGTGCGTTTAGATCACTACTTTAGTATTCTAAACGCTCTTATATTAGTTTACGGAGGGAGTATTTAAAACACTTGTTTTCTCTCAGATGCTATCTCCACAAGGGTAAGCGCAGACATATCAACATGACACAGGATAATTTCTGGCTTAGAACCTCACTTCCATTCCATTGAAAAATCAGAACACAAAAATAAAGGTAAAATACCAACAGAGAAAAGTGGGTAGAGATTGTTGGGCGATAAGGTCAGATTTCTGGCTTGGAATCATCTGATAAAGGATTAAAGTTGTGCACAATATAAACACCGTCGATCATTTGGGGAAGGATCCACATTTCCATTCAACTTCTCAAAAATGAAACAAATCAATATCAGAAAGTTAAAATAGAATGAAAACAAAGCAAGGTGCATCAGTTCTCAGGTTTGGAATCCTCTGATAAAGGATTCCATTTGCGCATAGTATTAGTAAGAAAGGATCCTTGAATCCATTCAGTTTCCGAGTACTGGAAACAAAACAAAATTAAAAAAACAAGGTGGCAAGGAGAACGCAATATAATTATAGTCGACCAGTTTCTGGTTTGGGATCCTCTGATAAAGGATTACATTTGAGCACAGTATAATTATAGTCGATCAGCTGGAAAACGCAATCTTAGAAATCAGGGAAAAAGAAGGATCCTGTAATCGTACTGATGATGTCCCTCGGATATCACAGTTGATTCTAAAAAATGCCTTTAGCCCCAAGCCATCAACTCTCAGAATTGAAGGGATAGCTGGAAGCTTAAACCAGTCATCAACCATCTTCGGACCTTAGTTTTATCTTCACTAGGACATCAATTACGTATAGTGTATAACTGAAAAGTCTGGACATGCCTGAGAGAGTATGATATAGATATCCACAAGTGCAAATAAAAGACTAAAATGACTTCAAGCTAAAACTAGTCGACCGTTGCAATTTGATCATCAAGGGGACACTGCTACTTGAGCTGGCCACGGACAAAGCTACTCAACAGGACAATAATACACTCGGAGGCAAAGTATAAATCAAAGGAGAAGAAATGATTCGGTAATCATATTGATAGAGTCCCTCAGATCTCATAGCTAATATGGCCATCACCGACGAAGCTAAACAATGTTTTTAGCCCCAAGCCATCAGCTTGTCAAAACTGAAAGACAAGATGGCTTGAGGCTAAAACCAGTTATCGATCATCTTTGGACCTAAAGTTTATCTTCATCGGGACATCAAGCAACTACATAACTGAAGAATTCAAGGCTAACTCGACATGTAGAAATTTTGGCAGATGTTGGTATGCGCAGCACAGCAACAGCAGAAACATGCATTCTAAGTAAAATATCCGATCCCAATCTAGATCGACCGGGATCGATACAGACTGGAGGGAGCTCA
Source organism: Secale cereale (assembly GCA_902687465.1). NCBI lineage: Eukaryota > Viridiplantae > Streptophyta > Magnoliopsida > Poales > Poaceae > Secale > Secale cereale. The sequence goes on from LR738711.1 coordinate 17,000,955, forward strand.
CTCCCCAACTCGCTGATATCAGTGGAACCGCAATGGCCGCTAATACAAGTTGGTCGGCCGTGGGCTCTCCTCCGTTGCCCGTCCACCCAGGTCTACGTATCCGGGAGACTACGGTGGCAGAGACACATAGATAGATGCATATACAAAGCCTCCTTACAGAAAGATAGCATTAAAGCAAAGGAAACCCAAGATGGATGGTGGTTTGGTTTCACAAAAAAGAAGAAGAGTAACTAGGCTTTATGTAATGGCCAGGATGGGACTATATCTCCTACGTGTCGAGGCACGACTTAAAGATATAAGCCCATTCTGGAATGATCTCAAGTTTGGTATCTTTGCACGACTCATGTAAAAGAGGGATTAAATTGCTAAAGGAGATAGTTGGCTTACACTCGCCACTTCACACAATACATTACATAAGCAAAACATCATTCAAACATCACAATTCGACTACGGGCGAAGATCCAAAAGAAAGATACCAAAACAACATAAAGCCACAGGTCTAGATCGAATCCTAGTAGAAACCACTACTGATCGTCGAAAATGTCACAAGCATACGGCCACTCTCTTCATCGAGCTCCCAGTGAAGTACTTGAGCCAGCTCCTGCATCAAACTCGGTTGAACCTGCATCTGGTGTTGTAGTATCTGTGAGCCACGAGGACTCAGCAATCCCATAACCATGGGTATCAAGACTAGCAAAGCTTTGTGGGTAGGAAGAGGTAAAGTGGTGAGGTTGCAGCAGCGGCTAAGCATAATATGGTGGCTAGCTTATGAGTACCAGAATAAGATGAGCATCTACGCAAACGGTCGCAAAAGTAGTGATCGCTAAAGATCCTGAACTACATACGAATCAAACATAACCCCACCGTGTTCTCTTCTCAAAGTGAAAAGAGACAGTCACAGTTACTCACACCAGTTGAGTGTTTTACTTCGGATCCTCTGTCAAGTTTTCTACAACCGGACATTAACAAATTCCAATCTGCCACATAACCGCGGGCACGGCTTTTGAAAGATCATAACCCTGCAGGGGTGTCCCAACTTAGCCCATCACAAGCTCTCACGATTAGCTGAAGTGATAAATATAATATCATTACCCCTTATCTTAGGGAAAACCGATCAAGCTCGGCATCCCGGTGCACAAGACATTTCGACAATGGTAAAACAAGTCCAGCAAGACCTCCCGGTGTGTCGACACCCTGATAGTAGCCGCGCGTATCTCGTCTCAGGCCACGACCGGATGGGCGATTATACGAGTAAAACCAAACCTCGAGTTTCCCCGTGGTGGCCCCGCATAACCCCCGTTTGGGACCAACACCATCAGCACTTGCCCCCCCTGCTATGTAGAATTAAGAACCCGGGGACGCGACCGCCTATGCAATTTTAATAAATTAATTAAGTTGTTATTATGAGGCAAATTAAAACCAATGTTGGGCCTTGCTGGAGGAGTTTTATTCAAAGTCGAACTATCAAGGGGTCCCCATCCACCCATCGTGTAAGGAACGCAAAATCAAGGAACATAATGCCGGTTTATCAGCGCCTAAGGTGGCATGAGTGGAACAAAACACCGAGCAAAAGGCCAAGCCTTCCACCCATGCCCAGTATATAGGTGTGTTAATAATAATTATAGATATTGTGATATAACAACAACAAGTTCCCTCCTGGAACGAACTTCATCTTCACCTGCAACTAACAATGCTATAAGAGGGGCTGAGCAAGCGGGTAACATAGCCAAACAGTGGTTTTGCTAGGAAGGTGTCAAAAGGTTAGAGGTTTCATGGCAACAAGGAGAGGCTGACAATAAAAGATGGGTAGCGCGACATGTAACGATAGCATCGAGACAACTAAGCATGGCAATGGTAGTAAAGGTATCCAAGGGTATGATCATCTTGCCTGGGATTCCACAAGGGAGAAGAACGGATCCATGAAGTAGATGGAGCAACATAGTCGAGCGAATCCTCACAACTCCGGAACGAAACCGAAGCTAACAAGAGAAGCAACCGGAAAGAAGCAAACAACACGGTAAACATACAAGCATAAACATGGCATACGATGCACAAACAAGTATGATGCATGTCCGGTTTAAATAAGCATGGCATGGCAAGTGCACAAACAAATACTACAAGTTAAGTGGAGCTCAATATGCAACGAGTTGCATATTGACGAAACACCACATTTTATTTATTTAGTTGATTCTCGTTATTTACAAGACAAGGTAAAATGTTTTTAACATAGCAAGAGGTGAAGCATAATGAAACTACACTATTTAGGCATTTTAAATGAGGCCGGAAATAACAACAACAATTCCGGGAAAAATCCCCATTTGCATGTTTAGCAATTTTTAAGCAAACAACAATTCACACAATTTTAATGTTGTTAACATGATGCGGATGACATGATCAAGTTTATGCAATTTTTATTAAAAGTTAACATGAAGAGATAAGGAGTATTTGTCACCGTGGTGGAAGGAAAAGGGTGCCACGGCAACGATCCGAAAATGATGCAACGACAACATCTCGGTTCCGGTAACTCGTTGAGATTCCGGAGCAAAAGAAAGATGGCGTGAGCGAGCGGAACAAGATGAAAGGTGGGGTGATCCCGTCACCGGGTTCCCACGGGTCGGCGACGAGGCAACCGAGGAGCACGACAAAAGATGATACGGGCACGGAGCACACAAGTGAATCATCTCATACAACCACATCACAAGCATTCCACGGGTCATCGTCTCGGAGTTATACCTTCGGAGCGTTCGTTTCGGGGCGGTTCGAGATCGTAGTGGAAGTAGTGGTACTCGCGGTCGTAGAGGAAGTAGTGGAAGTAGACGTTCCGTAGAGGTACTCGTTATGTAGCCGTTCTCGCAATTCGTAGAGGAAGTAGGCGTTCCGTTACGTGTCGTGGTACACGGGTCGTAGAGGTACTTGTCGCGGCATCGGACGTAGTGGTACTCGTTCGTAGAGGTACTTGCGGTCTCGGCGACGGTAGTTGTTCATGTCGTCTTGGAGGTTCCACGGCGGCGGTAGACGAACTTGGCGCATCCTTGTTCTTTCGAATTCGTAGTGGTACTTGACGTTCGGAGACCGGGTCTTGCCTGCGGTGCACTTGGCGAAAAACAACAGCAACAAACAACAAAAAAAAGAACATGGCGGTCTCGGGACTCCATGGTCATCGGGGAGCTGCTCGCTGGCAGCAGCCGAAACAGAGGCGACCGACGGGGCTGGCGCAGAAGGGAGCTGCTCGGCGCTGGAGGCGATGCGCAGGCCTTGCTGGAGGCGTCGGAGTCCAGGCCATGGCGACGGAGGGGGCCGGAGGGGAAGGACGCGGGCCATGGCGCGGCCTGGCGATGCGCAGAAGAGGAGGGCCTGCGCGACAGCCGCAGCAGCACGTCGGGCACCGGCGGGGTGCTAGAGGAGCGCACGAAGGCGGGGACTCAGGGCGATGGAGGAAGGCGCTCGGGCGCTGCGGCCTTGAATCGCGCGGAGGCGGGGCGCGGGCTTCGCGGCGCTGGGGCTCGGCGCGTCGGGCTGCTCGGGCTCGCGCAAGAGAGAAAGGGAGGTCGAGGGAAGAGGGGCACGGGGTCGAGCGGAGGAGGGTTTTCGGGCGAGAGAAAAGGAAGAGCGAGGGGATCGGGCTCGGGGTCGCTAGCTCCCTGGCGGCGCGAGGGGGACTGAGGGAGGAGCGCTGGGAATCGGTGGGAGGTCGCTAGGATTAGCGGTGGAGTGGCAGGGCCAGTGGCCTTGAGCTAGATGGGCCGGCCTGAGTGAGGGGTGCGGCTGGACTTCCAAGGGAGGCCTGGGCCTAGGAGGAGAGGGAGGCTGGGATGGTGGGAAGGAGGAGGCCCGTTGCGGCTGCTCTCTTCTTTTATCTCTTAGCGGAAATAAAAAATAGAGAGGGATCAAAATTAATAAGAAAAGAGGCAAAGAACAAGAATAAAATGATGGAACATTTTTGTAAGGCTTTAAGGAATATTACCAAGCCAACAAAAGTGGTTCCAACAAAATAGGGAAAAGCAAACTAAAATAATTAGCTTGCCTTAAGGAGTTTGAAAGGAGTCTAGACTTTAGGAGGAGCCTCGATACAACGGAAAAATTATAGACAAGGTTTTTGATGGTGAAACTTGAATTAAAGAGGCATGGGGAATATATGCAAGTGTGTTGGGTTAATTCCACACAAATGGAATATTTAATTATAATAGCCCCATAATATTAGGAGGATATGTTATAAAGAGAAGTCAACCTTCCCTCGATTTAAATGGACCGAAGGTCCATACGATTATTTAAGTTGAGATGCAAAAATAAATATGACATGATGGCATGATGAGATGATGCAATGCAAAAATAAATAACGCAAGCACAAATGAACACACGGGAGAACCCGGAACATCTGGAATCTTCTGGAATCTTCTGGGACGTCGGTCTTCGGGCGTCACACTTTAGGCTACAGCAGATAATCAACAACTTATTTCGGTAAATAAACCATTGTAACAAAATAACTGCAGGCATATTCAATGGAATTATTTGACAAACACATGTATCTAATTCGCTTTAAGCATTATTAGGCATAATTTTTGTGAATCTGTATGCATCCAACTCACATGTAATCTGCTCCACATCTAATAAGTGAGAATGATCTGATTCTAAGCAAACAATCCAATTTTATTTGTGTATATTGCAAAAACCGAAGTGCATTGGGTCAGATCGAAAATTAAAACAGAAGCACTCCAAGTAAATATGCTCAAGCAATGATCCTCTGAAAAATCTCTTGTCTTAAGCAGCAGCGATTTATATATGTTGGCAATGTGACACTAAGAAAACCAGGGAATGTATAGCTGCCATATAAGTGGCAATGCCTTGCCTTAACTGTAGGCAACAATTGACAATAAAAAAGCAAGATTATAAGCTTTAAATTTCTTAGCACACCTCTGATTAACAAGCGTTGGCTTATACTACAAAGTGACGACAAATAAAAAGGGCATGCTTTGCTCAAAACCAAAAAAGGAGGGAACCAAGATACCCGGGCCGTCGAGCTAGTGAAAATAAGAATGTAAGGTCACAGACACCCAAGTGTTGGCGCGTCACAGTGCCTCTGCAACATCATCTTTCACAAAACTAGCGAAAATCCCGCCATATTATCGGCGCCGGAAGCAAGGCGGCGCACCACCATCGATGATAAACCACCAGGATGCCGATGAGAGCTGTGGGTCAAGCATAGCACGATTAGTTAGGCCTAGCAACTTAACCATGATAACACCAGTAGCTTAAGAGTAGAATAAATGATCATGACTAGACTTATAGCATAAATTCCATGAACATAACATCCCAGTAGACCAACCATGATTGGTAGTATAGGCTTGCTATACACCATATATTAGGGCAAGGAAATTAACGTTTCAACCTCCAGTAGAAGACCAAGCTAAGCACACATCTCACTCCCCTGCTCTACTTCAAAAACTAGAACAGCATATAGGATATGTGATGATGTCATCTTACAACAAGAAAAAGAATAACACGGCTTGCTAGCTATCGAGATAACTCTGAAGCTCATGACCACGAAATCTAACTACATATTGTCAACTAACATGATTATGGGTAACGGGAGAAAACCTGCAATTTATTAGCCCAAGAAAGGAGCTATTTCGAACCCTGTAATGGGAGAAAGGCGGAACCTGCCAAGTCCAAACAAATTAACACCAACTAATTGGACTCACTCGTCCAAACAAGCAACATCGAGAAAACCTTGTTGTCAAGCTAGGATTAGTAGCCTAGCTCGTTTGGTTGGCATCACAAATTAACTAGACAGGTGGACGCCACATCCATCACAAATTAGAGTTAAGATGCCTCGACTTCCAGCAATGCAGAGTTCATTGAACTGCTTAGTTAGGCAACAATTTTTTTTGAAGAGCTATACAGCATGGTGTTTGAAACTACCAGACATGCAATTAAATAATAGATCCAAACACTAAAACGACGGCTGATACGTCTCAAACGTATCTAGTTTTCCAAACACTTTTGCTATTGTTTTGCCCTCATTCTTGCATGATTTGAACTAAACTAACCCGGACTGACGCTGTTTTCAGCAGAGCTGCCTGTATGGTTTTATTGTGGGCAGGAAAATGGATTTTTAGGTGTCTCAGAAAATTCCAAGAAAAATCACAGAAAATCCACGCACCCGAAGGGCCATTGTGCCAGAAGTGGGGCCAGAGGGCAGCCAGGGGGGCCCTAGGCGCCCTGCTGGCGCGGCCCCACCCCTGGCCGCGCCAGGAGGCCGCCTGGGAGGGTCCTCCACCCTCTGGTGCCCTACCTTGGCTCCTATTTATTCCCGTGGCAAGGGAACCCCAGAACAGAAGTCGTTTTTCCAGTTTCCGTCGCGGAGCCGCCGCCACCCTCTGTTCTTCTTCGTGAGGGCTAATCTGGAGGCTGATTTGGCCTCCGGAGAGGGGAGATCGTCACCATCGTCATCATCATCACCACTCCATCCTCCCTCCATGACTTCTCCTTCTATGTGTGAGTAACTCCCTGCTGTAGGCAAAGGGGATGGTAGGGATTGGATGAGTTAGATCATGTAATAGTTTATCAGATTATTGGGGGCATGTTGCCTATCATCTACTTTGGTGTTTATCATCTTTGCTTCAACTTGTTGCTCTTAATGCTTGTCACTTTGGGCCCGAGTGCCATGTTTTCAGATCTGAACCCTATGTGTTTGCATGAATATATTTGTGTTCTTGATCCTATCTATGAGTTGTTTGCACCTATTGTGGACAGGAACCGACGATCCCAAAGGTGACAGCTTGGGACACCAAAGGGGATGGTCCATAATTTGAGGATTCCATGTATCCATTGAGTTTATTGCTTTGTTCCGGTGCTCTTTGACAGGAGCACCTTAATCTCCATAAGTTCCTTTTGGCCCCGTTCGTAGCGGGATGGTAGGACAAAAGATGTTGTGCAAGTTCTTATTGCAAGCACGTACAACTACCTCTGGGATACATGCCTAATGTTTGATATTTGCCTAGATGATCATTACTTTTCTGTGTGCCTTGCCCCAAGTTAGATTCATGATGTATCTCATCCATGCAGCGCCCAACCATCCATCTCCCTAGCCTACAGTGTTTCAATCCTGCTGGTTATTAGTTGTTACTTTTGCTGTTCACTTTTGCTGTCACCACCATCACTATCATATCACCGTTACCACTTATCTTTTGTTGCAAGTAAGTATATTTCAGGTGCGGTTGAATTGACAACTCAACTGTCAAAGCTTATAAATACTCTTTGGCTCCCCGTGTGTCGAATCTATAAATTGGGTTATTCTTACCCGCGAAGACTATCTCGATCCCTTACGGTTGAGGGTTATCAAGTACCGTTTTCTGGCGCCGTTGCCGGGGAGCATAGCAATATTTACAAGTCTACTTGAAGTATCCTACCTGCTGCACTTCATCCGGTATGGGTAAGAAAGGAGACCCCAAGATTCCGATCTTACTATCCACTACAAGAAGAGGTACTGTTCTGAACACTAGTGCTACACTTGATTCACCTTCTGTTATGAGTAAGTTTGCCTCACCACCACCACATGATGCTTCTACTGAATCTGTTACTATGTCCGATACTTTTGATGATGCTTCTACTACTCTTGATGATATTGGTTCACTTGGTTATGCTCTTGAGAAACAGATCGCTGCTGCTGCAAAAAAATCTGGAATTGAAATTCCTGTTACTCGCTACCCTATTGGTGGAACTTATGATTATCCTGATTTGAGTAAACTCAAGGAGAGACTCCTTGATGATGATTACATTATGCTTGATGATGATTTATGCAGGGAACTGACAGAGTTTGCCGACTTTGACCCTGAAGCTATTAAGAAGCTGCTTGAAAAACACTCCTTGAAGAACAAGACTGTTCCTGATCCTGAATTTGCTACATCTCCTATATGCATCAATGATCCTGATTATGATTTCTCTGTTGATCTTTCACTTATATCTATGGTTGAAGCTGACCCCTTTTATGGAAGAGAAAATGATGATGCTATTGCACACCTGACCAAACTCACTGAGTTGGGTGGCTTGTTTACCACAAATGAAAAGATACGAAACTTTTATGTGACTAAGCTTCTTCCTTTCTCTTTGAAGGAAGGTGCTAAAACATGGTATGCTGCACTACCATGTGGTTCCATTAAGAGTCCTCAAGACTTAGCTCACTCTTTTGTTGATAAGTACTTTCCTACTCATATGCAACATGCTGCTTTACAAAGAATTTATAACTTTAAACAGTTGCAGGATGAGCACCTCCCTAAAGCTTGGGGGAGGTACTGTAGTCTGATCCCGGCTAGACCAGGACATGGAGTCCCTAAGAATGAATTAATCGATATATTTTATGCTGGTCTAACTGATGAATCCAGGTCCTATTTGGATAGTTGTGCTGGTTGTGTTTTCAGGAAAAGAACACCGGACGATGCAGAAGAATTGATGGGCAGGATTGCCAAAAACCATGAAGATTGGTCCGTCCCTGAACCACCTCCACCACCAAAGAAGAGGGGCATGCTTGTTCTAAGCCCCGAAGATATGCAAGAAGCAAGGAAGACTATTAAAGAGAAGGGTATTAAAACTGAAGACGTGAAGAATCTACCCCCTATTGAGAAGTTGTGTGAGCCTACCACTCACCCTCCTATGGTAGAGGTACACTCTCTTTTAGATTTCAACGCAAGTGACATCCCTCATGGTAAGCCTCCTGATCAAGGTTTAGATGAGCTTGATAATTTTATTATGAAGCAAAGTCATTTTAATGAGAGGATACAAAGTCAATTGCATGATAATTCCCTTGCTATCAAAAGTTTGCTTGATGTTCTAGGTAGAACAGTTAATGATGTTAAATGTCTTGGGAAGCATTTTCATATGGTTCAAACTCAGCTTGAACAAATTTCTAATGTGCAAAAAGATTTGCTTGCTAACAATACCAAACAAGATGATTTACAGGCCTTCGGGATTAAGACCCGAGGAGGAACTAGCACTCAAGATCCTCTCTATCCAGAGGGGCATCCGAGGAGAATCGAGCAAGATTCTCAAATACAGGAAGAAGAAATTGTTGGCTCTCCAAAGAAGAAGAAGAAGAAACACAAGGAGGCTGACAATTCCAATGATCCTATTACAAGTGAAGAGCCAGCTGTTGATCCCAACAGTATATCTACCTCCGATGCTGAGACTGAAGACGGTGCCGAACCTGAAGATAAGGATAAGGAGAAGAATGATTCGCCTGAAGTTCGAGAAGAAGAAGCACCTGCCAAACGCAAGAAGTACACTAGAGAAGACTTCGTCGCAAGAAGACATGGGAAGGAAAGAGAACCATGGATACAGAAACCCATGCCCTTTCCAGGTAAGTCTCTCAAATCTAAAGAAGAAGAGCATTACAATAAGTTTTGTGAGTGGATGAAACCTCTTTTTTTTCAAATCCCTTTGACTGATGCTATTAAGTTACCTCCCTATTCAAAATATATGAAAGATATTGTTACTAATAAAAGAAAAGTTCCTAATGAAGCAATATCTACTATGCTTGCTAACTACTCTTTCATAAGGATGGCAATTTTATCCATGGACATGGATATCCATGGATATCCGACCCGAACGGATAGGGTTTGGATACGCTTTTGTGCCCATGGGCAGCGCCCAAACCCGACCCGATTACTCGTGGGTAGGGCATGGATATAATCTTGTACCCGTGGGTATATCCAAACCCGACCCGATAGTATGGCTTAATGGCAAAAATCTGCTATCCCCGTCATAACTTTTATTAGTTGACATTCAATCCCCTCTGTAACATACCCCAACGCCCTTCCCTTTGTTTTATATCCTTGTTAAATGACTCATCATTCTCATCTGTTAGAAAAAAATACTAAATGATCTTATGTTGTTAGTGGACGTTGATTTACCATAAGTGAAGCCTAGCCTGCCACGAAGTGAAGAATGGAAGAGCTTATGTTAACATTGTGTTATGTCTTATTTATATGTCCAGAGAGGACCCAATGGATATCCAGTGGGTATGGATATCCATCGGGTTTGGACATGGACACAATTTTTCACCCATGGATTTTTTCATGGGCGGCCAAAGACTGTCTTCATGGATATGGATATGGATTTGATATTGTTCAACCCGATCCAAACCCGACCCATTGCCATCCTTACTCTTTCAGTGGCAAGATTCCTGAGAAGCTTCGTGATCCAGGTATACCCACCAGTCCTTGCTCCATAAAGAATAATTATGTCAAAACTGCTTTATGTGATCTTGGAGCAGGAGTGAGTGTTATGCCTTTCTCTCTTTACAAGAGGCTTTGTTTAGAGAAACTAATTCCTACAGATATCTATCTTCAGATGGCTGACAAGTCAACAGCCGTCCCGATAGGTATTTGTGAGGATGTTCCCGTAGAAGTTGCTAATTGTTTGATCCTTACTGATTTTGTCGTGCTTGACATGCCCGAGGATGGGAGCATGTCCATTATTCTTGGTAGACCTTTTCTTAACACCGCAGGTGCTATTATATATTGATTGCAATAAAGGAAAGGTTACCTTCAATGTGAATGATAAAGAACACACGGTGTATTTTCCAAAGAAGACCGACAAGAGGCATGGCCTCAACTCTATAGAAAATATCGAGACCGTGAAGATTGGAGAATGGGACTGTCCACTACATGTGCACCACAAATACAAAACTATTATGGTGGGGACAATGTCCATTAAAGTAAAGGTGCAATGATCACTTCGTAAGAGGTGGGACTTTTTGCTCTATATATCGCCGGTTTGTTGGAAAGACTTGATCAACCTTACTAGTGAGCATGTTTTATATAGGTAAAAAGTTGAGCTTGTTATGTTTTCATTTGTTTTAGCTTTTGTTCTCCTTGCTGTACCAAGTATTTGTGTTTTTGAAGCTTCACAATACTAATCACTGCTTTAAGTTTTCAGAAAGTTTTGCAGCTTTTTGAACTTCGAAAAATTTTCAACAGTGAAGTTTTCAGAAAAATTCTAGAAAAATAAAAATAAAAATTTCCATGCCGGGAGTGACCCAGAGGCACCTGGGGCTGACCAGGGGGGGCCACCAGTGGCCCAGGCAGCCAGCTGGCACGGCCTGCCCCCTGGCCGCGCCCATAGGGCGCCTGGGGCCCACAGGTCCCGCCTCCAGGTGAGTCTTCTTCCTCTCTCTCTCTTTCTCTCCAAAAAACACGAGTTCTGCACCTGTTCTTGCTTCTTGCTGTTCTTGGTGGCAATTTTCGATCTCTCTCTACAGCCTATCATTCGAGCTGAGATTTTGAACAAATACTCCCTGGTATGTAACTCCTCCACCCCTTCAATTAGATTTTTGGTTGGTGGCTTCATTTGTGAGTATTTAGTAGTTCTTGGTGCTGTGTAGATGAGCTTGCATGCATGTGTAGAAATTTATTTTCCAAGCTTTGATGCAAGTTTATGCCTTAGGTAAGTGATTTGAGTAGTTTGCCTTAACCCACTTTGTTTAAATCCTTGTTTTTATAATTTGCCAAAAATTTCAGAAATGAGTTTGTTAGGGAGGGCAAAGGGGTGGCTTGAGAAGAAGAAGCCCGCGCGCTCCGATCAAGTTACTAGAGCCGCAGCTTCACCCTCGACTGCTAGGGTGAGCTACAATGAAGATCATGTGCCCCTAGAGTTGTTGGAAGACACAAATCCAGCACGTGCGATGATGTTCCCATGTGATGAATTCCTTGAAGCTGCAGGAATTAAGGATGAGTTTTATAATCTTTGTGCTAATGCAGGTCTGACACGGCTCGTCACGTGCCGTGTTGCTCAGTATCAAAAACTCACCTACGGTTTCATTAACAGTTTTAGATATAACCTTGATACTGGTTCTATTGAGTTTAAAATTTACAATAATCTTTTGACAATGCCCTTGGAAAAGTTTTGTGAAATAATAGGTGTGCCAAACGTTGGGCGGACGGCGAAGATGACCTCTCAGCCCTCCGAGCTGAGAACCGTCTTCAACTCTCTCTGCAGCATGGATACGAGGGATATTCATCGGTCAAAAATCTCCAGCATCTTATTCCCTCACCTCAGGTATTTTGCGTATTATGTTGTTAGAGGGGTGTTAGCTCGTGACAACACGAGCAGCATTTCTGCGCCGGATATTGCTATCCTGGCAACCGCCCTCTCAGGGAGGTTTGATTATAATGTGGGTGCCTTAATTGCTCGACGCCTTGCTATGAACGGTAACAAGGGAGATTTATTTGGTGGCGTTTATGCCACACTTATCTTAGAGTATCTTAAAGGCACCCCACACCCTGATGATAAGCCTTTTACTTATGTAAGTTTTGATCTTGCTGGTATGAAAAGGCATAAGTTTGTTACCATGACTTCTGAGTTTGGTAACCTTGTTTATATCTTGCGTTTCGGAACTACCGTGGAACGCAAGATCCGTCTACCTGCACCTCTTTTGTTTGATTTTTCTCGCAGGAACGGATGGTCCTTTGATGTTATCCAGTTCGATGAGTTCATGGTCCAGCATCAGTTTCATAACCCCATGGAGGGGGTTGTGCCCGACGAGGAGGAGCACGGTGAGTTACCACCTTTTTAGGGGGAGACCGTCACCCATTTTGGTGAAGGGTCTTCCTCTGCTTGGAGTGCGGACCCTTCTTCGTGGGAGGATCCGAGGACTTCGGTGTACGCGCCGGAATCCTTATACGACCCTTGGACTCACCAGTACCACCCCGGAGCAGGAGGCTCCTGGGGGCAGTAGCTACTACCAACTTAGGCCAAAAGCCTAAGCTTGGGGGAGTACGTGCCCTTCTCACTTTTCCATTGTATTATCCGTTTTATTTTTGTTCGCTTTGATCTTTTCGAAGTTTTTGCCCGTTCTTCTTTGTTCTTTCTTTGCAAAAACAACAAAAAGATTTTCTCTTTCTTTTTCTTTCGTTCAACCTTTGAAAAAACCCAAAAAGATTTCCTTTCTCTCTTTAGTTTGCTTTGTTTTCAGAGTTCAGCTCGAGTCCGTGATGGCATTTAATAATATTTCCTACGTTTGATCATGCAAGTGACAAGGCAGTAATGACGAAGATCGACGGAAGGGAAGCAACAAGGAAAACCGGTATGAACTCTTCTTGTTTCTACTTTTGTACATATGCCTGTACTAATGATCTAGAGACCAGCTTGTAGCGACATAGTGCTATGTTTACAATGCTTTCCCAGTGGTTCATGCTTTCCTTGTGGCTAATCTCAAATAGCTAGAGTATATAATGTGTTGTTGAAATGATTTACATGCATTGCATTGTTCATAGTTTGGTATACTAAGGTGGTATTTCCCTTTTGAGAATTCTTGGATTGACTTGGCACATGTTTACACATGTTTAAGACTAAAAAGTCTGCTTTGCCTTGATGATCTTTGAGTTTCAGAATAGTTATATCACTTTCATGCCCAATTCAATGTTGCTTTGTCGCTCTGCATGATTATGACCGTTATTGCTCTCTAGTTGGTCGCTTCCCAGTCTCTTGCTAACCTTCGCTCGCACTAAGCGGAATTCTGCTTGTGCATCCAAATCCTTTCAAACCAGTTATTCCATATGAGTCCACCATACCTTCCTATGTGGTATTTACTGGCCATCCTAACGAAGACTTTCTTGTACCATCTCGAAATTATTCAAATTTACTCCTGTTTTGTGCCTCTGTTTTAGCTCATGAGGAAGTAGTAGGTAATTCATGATCTTATTATGTTGGACATGTTTTATCCCGGGATTGCATGTCTAATCTACAAACCCCTAATACGAGGAGGGACTGGCATGAGTGCGCCCAGCTCACAAAAGATAATCACAACCAACAAACCCTCCTTCACGCTTTGTTTATAAGAAATCAGAAAACTGTGGTAGTGATAAACAAAGGAGATTAAGAGGATGTGATCGTCCCCATCTTGGGAGTCGTTCCTTGAAACATGTCTAGCATAAGAAGTGATTGGGTTGTCTACTAGCATTCGTTGACGAAATATGCACCTCCCAAAATCATTTTTACCTCTGTTTTCAAAACCAAGAGCTCTGGTACATGTTTAGTCTTTGCTTCCAACCACGGGTTTTCAACCTCGCCATCAAATTCCACGGTTCGAGAGTATCCACCTTCTTTCTTCAAACCACCAACTAGGAGAGCATAATTGTCATTCTGGGTGTAATGTGCATTGTCCCAAAGTATTACATTGTCTTCTGCATGCTTGTGGTGTTATTTATTCTGAAATTCTTAGTTCTAGTCTCCTTTAATACTCTAGAGGAGTTTCTGCATTTATGTTTTGCTTCACTCATGGAGGCTAGCGAGATACCACTCTAGTATGTTCAAGCTATGTGCAATGTAATCTTGTCTTGATTTTCAGTAGCATATTATTTACTTTTAGTTATTTGTGATTGGTCACTTGAAAGAAGGATTGCTTCGTGCATTGTCCTCATAGCATTGTTTCAATACTTGCTAGACTCTTTTCGTAGTACATGCTTATATACATCTAATGAAGCAAAAGAGTTTGTCAAAGTTTTCTTTGTCGCGTCCAGTTCGTTGAACTGAATTGCTTGAGGACAAGCAATATGCTAAGCTTGGGGGAGTTGATACGTCTCAACCGTATCTACTTTTCCAAACACTTTTGCTATTGTTTTGCCCTCATTCTTGCATGATTTGAACTAAACTAACCCGGACTGACACTGTTTTCAGCAGAGCTGCCTGTATGGTTTTATTGTGTGCAGGAAAATGGATTTTTAGGTGTCTCAGAAAATTCCAAGAAAAATCACAGAAAATCCACGCACCCGAAGGGCCATTGTGCCAGAAGTGGGGCCAGAGGGCAGCCAGGGGGCGCCCAGGCGCCCTGCTGGCGCGGCCCCACCCCTGGTCGCGCCAGGAGGCCGCCTGGGAGGGTCCTCCCCCCTCTGGTGCCCTACCTTGGCTCCTATTTATTCCTGTGGCGAGGAAACCCTAGAACAGAAGTCGTTTTTCCAGTTTCCGTCGCGGAGCCGCCGCCACCCTCTGTTCTTCTTCGGGAGGGCTAATCTGGAGGCTGATTTGGCCTCCGGAGAGGGGAGATCGTCACCATCGTCATCATCATCACCACTCCATCCTCCCTCCATGACTTCTCCTTCCATGTGTGAGTAATTCCCTGCTGTAGGCAAAGGGGATAGTGGGGATTGGATGAGTTAGATCATGTAATAGTTTATCAGATTATTGGGGGCATGTTGCCTATCATCTACTTTGGTGTTTATCATCTTTGCTTCAACTTGTTGCTCTTAATGCTTGTCACTTTGGGCCCGAGTGCCATGTTTTCAGATCTGAACCCTATGTGTTTGCATGAATATATTTGTGTTCTTGATCCTATCTATGAGTTGTTTGCACCTATTATGGTCCGGAACCGGCGATCCCAAAGGTGACAGCTTGGGACACCAAAGGGGATGGTCCATAATTTGAGGATTCCATGTATCCATTGAGTTTATTGCTTTGTTCCGGTGCTCTTTGATAGGAGCACCTTAATCTCCATAAGTTCCTTTTGGCCCCGTTCATAGCGGGATGGTAGGACAAAAGATGTTGTGGAAGTACTTATTGCAAGCACGTACAACTACCTGTGGGATACATGCTTAATGTTTGATATTTGCCTAGATGATCATTACTTTTCTGTGTGCCTTGCCCCAAGTTAGATTCATGATGTATCTCATCCATGCAGCGCCCAACCATCCATCTCCCTAGCCTACAGTGTTTCAATCCTGCTGGTTATTAGTTGTTACTTTTGCTGTCACCACCATCACTATCATATCACCGTTACCAGTTATCTTTTGTTGCAAGTAAGTATATTTCGGGTGCGGTTGAATTGACAACTCAACTGTCAAAGCTTATAAATACTCTTTGGCTCCCCGTGTGTCGAATCTATAAATTGGGTTATTCTTACCCGCGAAGACTATCTCAATCCCTTACGGTTGAGGGTTATCAACGGCTCGGTGGCCAGACCATCTCGGAGCAATAGAGAGAGGGGGGGGAGGGGAGATAAGGACTGACATGAACCAAAAAAATGTGTAGGACTTCCCTCCCAATGCCAGCGACTTCAAGGGTGGTTTTCCTCCCAAAGCTGATGACAACACATGTTTTTAGCCCCAAGCCATCAGCTGGTCAAAACCGCAAGACAAGATGGCTTGAGGCTAAAACCAGTCATCGATCGTCTTTGGACCTAAAGTTTATCTTCACCGGGACGTCAATCAACTACGTAATTGAAGAATTCAAGGCTTACGCGACATGTAGAAATTTTGGCAGATGTGGGTATGCAGAGAAAATCAACAGCAAGAACATGCATTTGAAGTAAATGTCAGATCCCAATCTAGATCGACTGGGATCGATACAGACCGGTGGGAGGTCACTTCCCAACTCGCCAATCTCAGTCGAACCCAGAAAGTGGACCCGCAGCATCCGGTAATACAAGATGGCCGTCCATGGGCTCTCCTCAGTTGTGCGTTGGGTAAACGGGAGACGATGACGACGAAGCCATATAGATGCATATACAGAGCATCCTTAAACCAGTGCCAACTCATCCTTAAATGGGAGACGATGACGGCGAAGTCATCAGTTTACTACAATGAAGCAAATCATGCTCTGTGCCTAGCTCGTCCCCCTAATTCCCAAACCAGTGCCAACTCCCTTAAATCTTCTTCAATATAGTTTGTAGCAAAACCATGTAAGAGCCAATCATCATCTAGGTGGGTAGTTCGTCTAGATCCAGCAGTAATGTACTAGTAGTATGACTCTGCGTCAGCAGGGAGGGGAGCGCTAAATTACCAAGCTGATGAAGTTGACGAGGGCAACGTCCGTCGATCTGCACCACGGCTTGCACCATATACTCCTCCGTCCCAAATTACTTGTCGCTCAAATGGATGTATCTAGCACTAAAAATAGTGTTAGATACATCCATTTAAGCGACAAGTAATTCTGGACGGAGGGAGTACAAGTTATATAAGTACCCAGCTTGCACTATATATAGGTTACATAAGTACCCAGCGACTACCGAATTACATCGCCACAGAAGCACAAATGCACTTTTCTCTCAACAGCAATAACAGAAGATTCAAAATTTGCATCTCAAAACCTACTAAAAAGGTTTAGAATTATGACAATTTTCCTATGGCAGCCTACTACTTAATCTGATGATAACAAGCAACCATAGGCCTGAAGCACCAACCACAGGCAGCAGCACACGGACATGGACAATAATTTTCAAATGCTTATCAGCGACAGATACATCACTCTCTCCTCCCCTCTCCTCTCTAAAGAAAGTTTTAGTTTTCTTTTCACATCTAATTAATTAAATCACCCAGAACAGAGCATGGGAGAGGGAGAGAGCAGAGAGAGATACCTCCATACTAACTAGGGTCGGAGGAGCAGGAGGGACAACGGAAGAAGCACAAGGCAGGAGGGAAGTTTTCTTTAGCTTCCTTTTCTCTGCTCTAAAATCTCTTCAAATCTGCTCATGATCTGTAGTCTTCTCACGCAACTTCCAGCTTGCTTCATTTCATCTAAAGTTAGGAAGAAAAAAGGAGAAGATACAGAGCAACAATTAAGGAGATGGACAAGGTGTACTGCCGCGCGCTTATGAGTAATATAACTATGTTTTGGTAAGTACCTTCAGTTCATTGTTTTCCTCAGTCAAAGGAGCCACATTTCGGGTCATCATTTTGGTGCTGTACATCAAACACAAGAACACAATGATAACATCAAGCCATAATAATGCCAACTCAACGCCGGCATCTGCATACATTTCAGTTCAAATAAGAAAAAAACAGTTCATACATTTTATGATCCTCTATAGAATGTCCAGTCATCCATCCACGAGTTAACATAAATAACAAATATGTTGGCTACTCAATTTTTTTTGAAAAATAATCATAACTCACGCGATTTTGACAAGCAGTTCTACCTCACAGCTCTAGATGTTGCAACCTTTGAATAATCCTACTTCATAGCAAAATGTAATTGCTCTGTCCAGCTACCCTTGTGCCAAGAGGTTCTGGGTTCGAAGCAGCCTCTCTGCATTGCAATTTGCAGGGGTAAGACTAGGTTCCTATAATCCCTCCCCACACACCACCTTGTGTGGGAGCTTCTATGCACTGGGTCTGCCCTTTTTTCTGTCCAGGTACTTCCGTGTCATTGCTTGCACTATATACATGCTATATAAGTACCCAGCTTGCACTATATACATGTTATATAAGTACCCATCGACTAGCGAATTACATCAGCACAGTAGCACAAATGCACTGATCTCTCAACAGTTAACAAAAGATTTAAAATTTACATCTCAAAACCTAACAAAAAGGTTCAAAATTATGACCATTTTCCTAGGGCAGTCTACTACTTAATCCAATGATAACATGTGACCATAGGCGTGACGCACCAATGACAAGCAGCAGCACACAGACATGGACAATAATTTCCAAATGCTTATCAGCGGCAGATGCAACACTCTCTCCTCTCCACTCTGAAGAAAGTTTCATTTTTCTACTCGCACCTAATTAATTAGGTCACCCAGAACAGAGCACGAGAGGGAGAGAGAGCATAGAGAGAGATACCTGCATACTAACTAGGGTCGGGGCAGCAGGACGTAGAATGGAAGAAGCATAAGGCAGGAGGGAAGTTTTCTTTAGCTTCCTTATCTCTGCTCTCAAATCTCTTCCACCGTGTTCATGATCTGTAGTCTTCTCGCAACTTTCAGCTTGCTTCAGTTTCATCTAAAGTTAAGAAGTTGAAAAAAAGGATAAGATACAAAGCAGCAATTAATGAGATGGACCAGGTGTACAGCCGCATGTTTGTGAGTAATGCAACTCATGTTTTGGTAAGTACCTTCAGTTCATTGTTTTCCTAGCCAAAGCAACCGCGTGTCTTTTAAAATCCTTGAGTCATCATCTTGGTGATGTACATCAAACACAAGAACACAACAATGATATCAACAACATAGATTCTTAGCACAACATAAAAACAGTGATGATATCAGCAACCAACCAGTAGCAACATAAATCCTTAGCAAATTGAAAGCAAGTAAAGCACTAGCTGTCATTTATGTGGGAAACAATCCCCAGGAGTCCATCTCGGTTCTTGATGGATGTAATGCGAATGGGAGCGATGATAAGTTGTGGGCATGACAAAGGGAAGATCATTGTTGATGTCCAATGATGCAGGAAGTGTCACAACGACTAACCATGGCAGACCAGAATCATCACAAGAAGCCCACGCACAATAAACTGTTGCCATGTTGTATGTATGCATGCATCACTTTGTTCATATAGCAAGCAAGCAGCACACAGTAATTTCCAGATGCATATCAGCAGCAGACCATTGTCGGTTGATGTGCAACAATGCAGTAACTGTCACAGCGTCTAACAACTTTTGAAGCCCAAACAATACAATACACACATCCATCTAGTCAGTTAGTTAATTCCCTAAATTGTTGCAACATCTACACAAACATGGACAAGGAAAACACTCTTGAGCACAGCACATCACCCAACTAGAGCAGAGCGGCAAAAGAGAAAATCTAACATGACTGACTTGCACTAACTATTATAGCAAACTAGAATCCTAACGAGAAGCACAAGTAAATATATGAACTATTGCCAAGAACTAACAAGTGTAGCAAGCATGCACCCAGTAAGTAATTTTGAGATGCATATCAGCGGCAAGCTAGGACCTCTCCTCTCCTACGTTGCGGGGGTACACGGCATAGTGATACTGCCCCAGGACGAGAATACGCCCGGACACGCGCGGGATACGCGTATCCTTGCGTATCACATTTTTTAGAATTAAAATAAAGAAAAAAAAATTGTAATACGGCTGGGACACACAGGGGATACATAATGGCATGCTAACACTTGATTGCAGCCCATCAGAAGGCCTATTCGAAGGATAAATAAACCTTGTTTGGTTCTTTGGCAAGCGCTTGCCTTGCCCAGCCTAGCAAGGAAGCCAATCATTTGGTTGGTGGGCGATCATGCCTCGTTGCCTATGGTTTCTAACTTTTCCTTCGATCGAGCGGGCGAGTCGATTTGGCTAGCCTCCGTCGGCAAGGCTAGCCTCGCTTAGCAAGGCGAGCACGCAAGGGAACCAAACAGATCCTTGCTCTCACCATCACCTAGCAGTTGCCAAATCACAAGGACACGAACGATAGTTTCGGCGGCTCGGCGCATCTGCAGACTCGCTTTCGGCGCCGGAGCCGGCACCCCGCAACTCGTCCCCATTCTCCAAGTCTTCACCGCCCAGCGTCTGTACAAACAAGGTTCAACCCATTGCTTCAACATCTAGGGGGGAGGTTGGTAGGAGTTAACCATCGCGTGCCCCGACCTCCACACAAAGGTTGACACTCAATAAATACCTCATGCTCTAACTTCATCATATAGCAGTTCACCATACGTGCATGCTACGGGAATCACAAACTTTAACACAAGTATTTCTTGAATTCATAATTACCCCACTAGAATAACTCTAATATCACCATCCTCATATCTCAAAACAATCATCAAGTATCAAACTTCTCCTATCATTCAATGCACTTTATGTGAAAGTTTTTACTATACCCATCTTGGATGCCTATCATATTAGGACTAGTTTTACAACCAAAGCACATTACCATGATGTTCTAAAAGACACTCAAAAAGATATAAGTGAAGCATGAGAGTTCATCTATTTCTTCAAAATAAAACCACCACCGTGCTCTAAAAAGATATAAGTGAAGCACTAGAGCAAAAGACAAACTACTCTGAAAGATATAAGTGAAGATCAATGAGTAGTTGAATAATTATGTAACTATGTGAAGACTCTCTAACATTTAATAATTTCAGAACTTGGGATATTATTCAAACATCAAGCAAAAAAAAAAAAAAAAAATGACGCTCCAAGCAAAACACATATCATCTGGTGAATAAAAATATAGCATTGAGTAAAGTTACCGATAGACGAAGACGAAAGAGGGGAAGCCTTCCCGGGGCATCCCCAAGCTTAGGCTTTTGGTTGTCCTTGAATTTTACCTTGGGGTGCCTTGGTAATCCCCAAGCTTAGGTTCTTGCCACCCCTTATTCCATAGTCCATCGAATCTTTACCCAAAACTTGAAACCTTCACAACACAAAACTTAACAGAAAACTCGTAAGCTCCGTTAGTATAAGAAAATAAAACCACCACTTAGGTACTGTTATGAACTCATTCTAAATTCATATTGGTGTAATGTCTACTGTATTCCAACTGATCCATGGTTGATACCCTCCGATACTACTCATAGATTCATCAAAATAAGCAAATAACACATAGAAAACAGAATCTGTCAAAAGCAGAACCGTCTGTAGCAATCTGTAACTTTCGAATACTTCTGTAACTCTAAAAATTCTGAAAAAAATTGGTGGACGTGAGAAATTTGTCTATTAATCATCTGCAAAAAGAAACAACTAAAAAGAACTCTCCAGTGAAAAAATGGTAGCTAATCTCGTGATCGCTAAAGTTTCTGTTTTTTACAGCATGATCGCATAAACTTCACACAAGACT
This sequence comes from Secale cereale, assembly GCA_902687465.1. NCBI lineage: Eukaryota > Viridiplantae > Streptophyta > Magnoliopsida > Poales > Poaceae > Secale > Secale cereale. The sequence goes on from LR738711.1 coordinate 17,022,463, forward strand.
TCCCAAAGGTTCTACTTGGCACAAACACTAATTAAAACACGAAACTACATCTAAACAGAAGCTAGATGCAATATTTATTCCTAAACATAAGCAAAAGTAAAGAACAAAAATAAAGTTGGGTTGCCTCCCAACAAGCGCTATCGTTTAACGCCCCTAGCTAGGCATGATGATTTCAATGATGCTCGCATAAAAGATAAAAATTGAAACATAAGGTGAGCATCATGAAGGATATGACTAGCACATTTAAGTCTAACCCACTTCCTATGCATAGGGATTTTGTGAGCAAACAACTTATTGGAACAATAATCAACTAGCATAGGAAAGCAAAACAAGCATAGCTTCAAAACATCAAGCACATAGAGAGGAAACTTGATATTATTGCAATAGGTAGAAAAATATGTTCCTCTCTCATAATAATTTTCAGTAGAATCATGAATGAATTCAACCATATAACTAGCACATAAAGCATTCTTTTCATGATCTACTTGCATAGAAATTTTACTCCTCTCCACATAAGCAAAATTATTCTCATTCATAGTAGTGGGAGCAAACTCAACAAAATAACTATCATGTGAAGCATAATCCAATTGAAAATTAAAATCATGATGACAATTTTCATGGTTATCTGTATTTTTTATATCATACATGTCATCACAATAATCATCATAAATAGGAGGCATGCTCTCGTCATAATAAATTTGCTCATCAAGACTTGGGGGACTAAACATATCATCTTCATCAAACATAGCATCCCCAAGCTTGTGGATTTGCATATCGTTAGCATCATGGGTATTCAAAGAATTCATACTAACAACATTGCAATCATGCTCATCATACACATATTTTATGCCAAGCATTCTATGTAATTCTTCTTCTAGTACTTGAGCACAAATTTACTTCCCATCATTTTCACGAAATATATTAAAAAGATGAAGCATATGAGGTAACCTTAATTCCATTCTTTTTGTAGTTTTCTTTTATAAACTAAACTAGTGATAAAACAAGAAACTAAAAGATTCGATTGCAAGATCTAAAGATATACCTTCAAGCACTCACCTCCTCAGCAACGGCGCCAGAAAAGAGCTTGATGTGTCTACTACGCAACCTTCTTCTTGTAGACGTTGTTGGGCCTCCGAGTGCAGAGGTTTGTATGTGATACGTCTCCAACGTATCTATAATTTTTGATTGTTCCATGCTATTATTTATGATGTTTTGGATGTTTAATGGGCTTTGTTATACACTTTTATATTATTTTTGGGACTAACCTACTAACCCAAAGGCCCAGTCTAGATTGCTGTTTTTTTGCCTGTTTTAGGGTTTTATAGAAAAGGAATATCAAACGGAGTCCAAACGGAGTCCAAACGGAATGAAACCTTTGGGAGAGATATTTTTGGAGCAAAATACGCACGGGAGACTTGAGAACCACAGAGTAGGGCTGACGTGGCGTCCACGAGGGTGGGGGCGTGACCGCCCTGTAGGGCGCACCTCCCTGCCTCGTGGGCACCCCGTCTGGCCCCCGGTGCCCTCCTTCCTCCTATATATACCTACGTACCCCGAAACTATCAGAACAAAAAAAACCTAGCTCCACCGCTGCAACCTTCTGTTCCCGTGAGATCCCATCTTGGGGCTTGTTCCGGATTCCGCCGGAGGGGGGATCTACCACGGAGTGCTTCTACATCATCATCATCGCCTTACCATGAGCTGTGAGTAGTTTACCACAGACCTTTGGGTCCATAGCTAGTATCTAGATGGCTTATTCTCTCTCTTTGGATCTCAATACCAAGTTCTCCTCGGTCTTCGAGGAGATCTATTCGATGTAATCTCTTTTTACGGTGTGTTTGTCGAGATCCGATGAATTGTGGGTTTATGATCAGGATTATCTATGAAAAATATTTGGTTCTTTTCTGAACTCTTTATGTGTGATTATAATATCCTTGCAAGTCTCTTCGAATTATTGATTTGGTTTGGCCTACTAGATCTATAGTTCTTGCAATGGGAGAAGTGCTTGGCTTTGGGTTCAATACTGCGGTGTCCTTTCCCAGTGACAGTAGGGGCAGCAAGGCACGTATTGTATTGTTGCCATCGAGGATAAAAAGATGGGGTTTATATCACTATGTTTGGGTTTATCCCTCTACATCATTTCATCTTGCTTAAGGCGTTACTCCGTTCTTATGAACTTAATACTCTAGATGCATGTTGGATAGCGGTCGATGTGTGGAGTAATAGTAGTAGATGCAGAATCATTTCGGTCTACTTGTCTCGGATGTGATTCCTATATATAATGATCATGCCTAGATAGTCTCATAATTATTCGCTTTTCTATCAATTGCTCGGCAGTAATTTGTTTACCCGCCATAGAATATCGCTATCATGAGAGAAGCCACTAGAGAACACTATGGCCCCCGGGTCTATTCTCAACATATCAATCTACAATCTACTTTACTTTTCCGCTTTTACTTTCTGTTCTTATAACCAAAAATATCAAACTATCATCTATATCAGATCTCACTTTCATTAGTGACCGTAAAGGGATTGACAACCCCTTATCGCGTTGGCTGCGAAGTTCTTATTTGTTTGTGCAGGCGTGAGGGACTCGCGCCTTGTCTCCTACTTGATTTATACCTTGGTTCTCAAAAACTAAGGGAAATACTTACGCTACTGTGCTGCATCACCCTTTCCTCTTCGAGGGAATACAACGCAAGCTCGAGAGGTAGTAGTAGGACAGTAGCAAATTTCCCTCAAGTGGATGACCTAAGGTTTATCAATCCGTGGGAGGCGTAGGATGAAGATGGTCTCTCTCAAACAACCCCGCAACCAAATAACAAAGAGTCTCTTGTGTCCCCAACACACCCAATACAATGGTAAATTGTATAGGTGCACTAGTTCGGCGAAGAGATGGTGGTACAAGTGCAATATGGATGGTAGATATAGGTTTTTGTAAACTGAAAATATAAAAACAGCAAGATAGCAAGTGGTAAAAGTGAGCATAAACGGTGCCGCAATGATAGGAAACAAGGCCTAGGTTTCATACTTTCACTAGTGGAAGTTCTCTCAACAAGGATAACATAATTGGATGATAGTACTAGCCCTCAACGTGCAACAAAGAGTCACTCCAAAGTAACTAATAGCAGAGAACAAACGAATAGATGATTGTAGGGTACGAAACCACCTCAAAGTTATTCTTTCTGATCGATCTATTCAAGAGTCCGTAGTAAAATAACATGAAGTTATTCTTTCTGTTCAATCTATCATAGAGTTTGTACTAGAATAACACCTTAAGATACAAATCAAACAAAGCCCTAATGTCACCTAGATACTCCATTGTCACCTCAAGTATCTGTGGGCATGATTATACGATATGCATCACACAATCTCAGATTCATCTATTCAACCAACACAAAGTAATTCAAAGAGTGCCCCAAAGTTTCTACCGGAGAGTCAAGACAAAAACGTGTGCCAACCCCTATTCATAGATTCCCAAGGTCACGGAACCCGCAAGTTGATCACCAAAACATACATCAAGTGAATCAATAGAATACCCCATTGTCACCACAGGTATCCCACGCAAGACATACATCAAGTGTTCTCAAATCCTTAAAGACTCAATCCGATAAGATAACTTCAAAGGGAAAACTCAATCCATTACAAGAGAGTAGAGGGGGAGAAACATCATTAGATCCAACTATAATAGCAAAGCTCGTGATACATCAAGATCGTGCCATCTCAAGAACACGAGAGAGAGAGATCAAACACATAGCTACTGATACATACCCTCATCCCCGAGTGTGGACTACTCCATCCTCGTCATGGAGAGCGCCGAGATGATGAAGATGACCACCGGAGAGGGATTCCCCTCTCCGGCAGGGTGCCAGAACGGGTCTAGATTGGTTTTCGGTGGCAACAGAGGCTTTCGGCGGCGGAACTCCCGATCTAGGTTACTTTTCGAAGGTTTCAGTATTTATAGGAATTTTTGGCGTAGGTCTCACGTCAGGGGGGGGTCTCCGGGTTGTCCACGAGATAGGGGTGCGCCACCACTTGGGATGGGTGCGCCCCCCACCCTCGTGGGCAGCCCGTGACTTTCCTGGCCCAACTCTTGTACTTCGGGGGCTTCTTTTGGTCCAGAAAAAGATATCAAAAATTGGCTCGTCAATTGGACTGCGTTCGGTATTCCTTTTCTGTAAAACTCAAAAACAAGGAAAAACAGAAACTGGCACTGGGCTTTGGGTTAATAGGTTAGTCCCAAAAATCATATAAAAGTGTATATAAAAGCCCATAAAACATCCTAGAAGGATAATATAATAGCTTGGAACAATAAAAAAATTATTGATACGTTGGAGACGTATCAATGATATCATAGTCCGAACACTTATGAGAAGCAACTTGACATCCTTAATAATCTCTGCATAGTTAGGAATATAACCCTCTTCACCACTGACCATAAAAGGAGATAAATGTGGACGGATGTGTTGGAAATATGCCCTAGAGGCAATAATAAAAGTATTATTATTATATTTCCTTGTTCATGATAATTGTCTGTTATTCATGCTTGAATTGTATTGTACGGAAACAGCGATACATGCGTGAATACATAGACCACAACGTGTCCCTGGTAAGCCTCTAGTTACTAGCTCGTTGATCAACAGATGGTCACGGTTTCCTGACCATGGACATAGGATGTCATTGATAACCGGATCACATCATTAGGAGAATGATGTGATGGACAAGACCCAATCCTAAGCCTAGCACGGGATCGTATAGTTCATAATGCATAAGCTTTTCTAGTGTCAAGTATTTATTCCTTAGACCATGAGGTTGTACAACTCCCGGACACCGTAGGAATACTTTGGGTGTGCCAAACGTCACAACGTAACTGGGTGGCTATAAAGGTACGCAACGGGTATCTCCGAAAGTGTCTGTTGAGTTGGTACGAACCGAGACTGGGATATTGTCACTCCCGTATGACGGAGAGGTACCTCTGGGCCCTCTCGGTAAGACATCTGTTGGGGAACGTAGTATTTTAAAAGTTTCCTACGATCACGCAAGATCTATCTACCAGATGCATAGCAACGAGAGGGAAGAGTGTGTCTACGTACCCTCGTAGACCGGGAGCGGAAGCGTCAAGTGACGCGGTTGATGTTGTCGAACTTCTTCGCGATCCAACCGATCAAGCACCGAACGTACGGCACCTCCGCGTTCAGCACACGTTCAGCTTGATGACGTCCCACAAGCTCTTGATCCAGTTGAGCTTCACGGGAGAGTTACGTCAGCACGACGGCGTGGTGACGGATATGATGTATCTACCGGCGCAGGGCTTCGCCTAAGCACTGCAACGGTATGACCGAGGTGTGTTTCTGTGGAGGGGGCACCGCACACGGCTAAAACAATTCAACTTGTGTGTCCTAGGGTGCCCCCCTGCCCCCGTATATAAAGGAGCAAGGGAGAGGCCGGCCCTAGAGGGGGCGCGCCAAGTGTGGGGAGTCCTACTAGGACTCCCAAGTCCTAGTAGGATTCCCCTTTCCTTTCCGGAGTAGGAGAGAAGGAAAGAGGTGGAGAGGGGGAAGGAAAAGGGCGCTGCACCCCTTGTCCAATTCGGACCAGAGGGGGGGCACGCGCCTCCTTCCTTTTGGCCTTTCTCCTCTATTCCCGTATGGCCCAATAAGGCCCATATACTCCGAAAAATACCCGAATCACTCGGAACCTTTCCGATGTCCGAATATAGTCGTCCAATATATCGATCTTTACGTCTCGATCATTTCGAGACTCCTCGTCATGTCCCCGGTCTCATCCGGGACTCCGAACTCCTTCGGTACATCAAAACTCATAAACTCATAATACCGATCGTCATCAAACGTTAAGCGTGCGGACCCTACGGGTTCGAGAACTATGTAGACATGACCGAGACTCATCTCCGGTCAATAACCAATAGCGGAACCTGGATGCTCATATTGGTTCCTACATATTCTACGAAGATCTTTATCGGTCAAACCGCATAACAACATACGTTGTTCCTTTTGTCATCGGTATGTTACTTGCCCGAGATTCGATCGTCGGTATCTCTATACCTAGTTCAATCTCGTTACCGACAAGTCTCTTTACTCGTTCCGTAACACATTATCTCGTGACTAACTCATTAGTCTTTTGCTTGCAAGGCTTATTATGATGTGTGTTACCGAGAGGGCCCAGAGATACCTCTCCGACACTCGGAGTGACAAATCCTAATCTTGATCTATGCCAACACCACGAATACTTTCGGAGACACCTGTAGAGCATCTTTATGATCACCCAGTTACGTTGTGACGTTTGATAGCACACAAGGTGTTCCTACGGTATTCGGGAGTTGCATAATCTCATAGTCATAGGAACATGTATAAGTCATGAAGAAAGCAATAGCAGTAAAACTAAACGATCATAGTGCTATGCTAACGGATGGGTCTTGTCCATCACATCATTCTCCTAATGATGTGATCCCGTTGATCAAATGACAACTCATGTCTATGGCTAGGAAACATAACCATCTTTGATCAATGAGCTAGTATAGTAGAGACATACTAGGGACATACTGTTTTGTCTATGTATTCACACATGTACTAAGTTTCCGGTTAATACAATTCTAGCATGAATAAACGACATTTATCATGATATAAGGAAATACAAATAATCATCTTTATTATTGCCTCTAGGGCATATTTCCTTCAACATCATCATAAAGAGCTCAAAGTGACTAAGGAGTTAGTCACGAGATGATGGATTACGGAACGAGTAAAGAGACTTGCCATGACGAGATTGAACAAGGTATCAGGCATACCGACGATCGAATCTTGGGCAAGTACCGTACCGATAGACAAAGGAAATAACATACGGGATTGAGTGAATCCTTGACACAGTGGTTCATCCGATGAGATCATCGAGGAACACGTGGTAACCAACATGGGTATCCAGATCCCGCTGTTGGTTATTGACCGGAGAGTCGTCTCGGTCATGTCTACGTGTCTCCCAAACCCGTAGGGTCTACACATGTGACGCCCGAAGACCGACGTCCCAGAAGATTCCAGAAGATTCCAGATGTTCCGGGTTCTCCCGTGTGTTTCTGTTATTTATTTTGCATTGCATCATGTCATCATGTGCATTTCATCAGCATGTTTTCAAAACTTGCCTCCGTCCGTAGTTGCCCTGTCCTCTCCGTTGTCTGTTCTGAGCCCAGACACACTCGCACGCGCCCGCGGCACCTCCGAATATTTATTTTATAAGTGGCCGAAAAATGTGCTCGGAATGGGATGAAACTTGACGTGTGGTCTTTTTATAGCATAGGTAGACCACCTGTCAAATTTCATCGCATTCGGAGTCTGTTTGATAGCCCAACCGTTAAATCTATAGCGGCATTATAGCCGGTTTAAACGTCGGACGTTTCAGTGCTCTGAAACCTGTTGCCGGGTTGCCATCTCTCTCTCTCTTCTCAGCCTACACATTCTACACAGGCCACTTTTCATCTCCTCACTACTTGTCCGAAACTGCCCCGAACCGACCCGGGGTTCTCGTTACCGTTGGGTCCGGATCATCCCCAAACATCCCTAAAATATCTCAGTTTTGTTATTTGGACTTCCGAAGCCTATTTTATCTCAACCGTTCGATTTCAATCAGATGATCCAACCTCTCCTCTTTGTCCCTATATATAGACCAATCCCTGACCAATCCCTAATTTCTAGGGATCCTCTAGCCGCCGCCAATCCACCAAGTCCTCCTCGGGATTCCTCCCGGACCAACCAGCAGCCTCCATCCACCTCCCTCAAATTCGTTGCACCAGCGCACCAAGGCCGGCCTCCTTGCTGCCCTTCATCACCGGAGCTCCCCACCAACAGCAGGCAGCCTCTCCTCGATCCCCTACCCATGGGCCCTACCTCGTCGCCGTCTGGTGCATCTCGACGACCCGCAGGACCAGGGCCCCTTTGCCTTGTTCTTCCTAGTCCCAGCTTCGAGCACCGAGTGCCCCGCCATGGATGCTCCATCCCGAGCCCCGCGTCGCGTGGAGTCGCCGCGGCCTAGATCCGCACGTCCGCTCAATCCCTGCCAAGTCCCGCGCCAAGTCCCTCGCAAGCTGCTGTTTCCCTGCCTCGCTGCCACAAGCTGCGGTCGGACCCTCCTCCAGCGGCCTCTGTCGCCACGCCGCCGCCGGGATCTGCTCGCCTCCTCCGCCGCCCGCCGTTCCCGGCCTTCTGCAGCGCCTTCCCGCCCGGATTCCGTGCCGTTCTCGTCCCTCGCCATCGTCCTCTGCTCAGGAACGAGTGCGACGGCAGCGCCGAGTCCCCACTCGCCCGCGCCCGTTAGCGCGCCCGTTACCGCATCGACCCCCTGCCTCGGTCGCCCCTGCTTGCTCGATCGGGCCGGCCTGGGAGGCCCAGCATCGCCAGATCCGCCCGCGCCTGGGCCAACGCCGCGCCAGGCCCAGCCTCTCCCCACCAGCCTCTCCCCACCGAGCCTTACCACCGAACTAGGCCAGGCCCATTGGGTGAGCCTCCGTCGCCCCGCCGTTGTTTTTTTTTTCTGTTGGGCCGGCAGCCAGTTCGGCCCCTTATGTTTTTTTTCCAGTCATGCGTTTTGCTAAATATTCCAGAGACTGCAGTTTTGCAGAATAGTCCCTCTAGTTCATGCATTTAATAACTTCACAACCATGCATCACATGTAAAAACTTTATATATGAAAAATGCTCAGAATTTTGTGTAAATTCATAATATGCCACTTTCACCCCAGTTAAAAATGTTTAACTTGCTGTTTATTTAATTTGCTCAAATGCCATGCTAAAATGATTTTTTTCATAACTAAATAACCGTAGCTCCAAATTTAATAAACTTTATATGTTTTTGGGGTAGAAAAATGTGTAGAATAACATGATGCACTTTGTTTTGCTGTTTAACAACTTTAAAATGTGGTTATAGGCAGAACAGTACCAAATTCATATATATGTGCATGAGGAGTTTCCGGAATCCTTTGTTGTTATTTCCGGCCTTATTTAAATTGCCTAGATAGGTAGTTTGTTTTTGTTTCACCTCTTGCCATGTTAAAAACATTTAATCTTGTCTTGTAAATAAACGAGAGTCAACTAAATAATTAATGTGGTGTTTCGTCAATATGCAACTCGTTGCATATTGAGCTCCACTTAACTTGTAGTTTTGTTTGTGCACCTTGCCATGCCTTGCATATTTAAACCGGACATGCATCATACTTGGATGTGCATCGTATGCCATGTTTATGCTTGTGTGTTTACCGTGTTGTTTCTTCTTTCCGGTTGCTTCTCTTGTTAGCTTCGGTTTCGTTCCGGAGTTGTGAGGATTCGCTCGACTGTTGCTCCGTCTACTTCATGGATCCGTTCTTCTCCCTTGTGGAATCCCAGGCAAGATGATCATACCCTTGGATACCTTTACTACCATTGCCATGCTTAGTGTCTCGATGCTATCGTTACATGTCGCGCTACCCATCTTTTATGTCAGCCTCTCCTTGTTGCCATGAAACCTCTAACCTTGACACCTTCCTAGCAAAACCACTGTTTGGCTATGTTACTCGCTTGCTCAGCCTCGCATGCTTAGTCCCTCTTATAGCGTTGTTAGTTGCAGGTGAAGATGAAGTCCGTTCCAGGTGGGAACTTGTTGTTGGTTATAACACAATATCTATAATTTATTAACACACCTTATATACTGGGCATGGGTGGAAGGCTTGGCCTTTTGCTCGGTGTTTTGTTCCACTCATGCCACCTTAGGCGCCGATAAACCGGCATTATGTTCCTTGATTTTGCGTTCCTTACACGATGGGTGGATGGGGACCCCTTGACAGTTCGACTTTGAATAAAACTCCTCCAGCAAGGCCCAACATTGGTTTTAATTTGCTCATAATAACAACTTAATTAAATAATTAAATTTGCATAGGGAGTTAGCGCTACCTGAGGATTCTTAATTCTACATAGCAGGGGGGGCCAGTGCTGATGGTGTTGGTCCCAAATAGAGTCGTGTGCGGGGCCCCCCTTGGAAACTTGGGTATTTCGGCCACTGTACGCTGTGCTCATCCGGTCGTGGCCTGAGACGAGATACGCGCGGCTACTATCAGGGTGTCGGCACGCCGGGAGGTCTTGCTGGACTTGTTTTTACCATTGTCGAAATGACTTGTGCTAGCGGGATGCCGAGCCTGATCGGATTTTCCCTAAGATAAGGAGTGATGATATTATATTTATCACTTCAGCTAATCGTGAGAGCTTGTGATGGGCTAAGTTGGAACACCCCTGCAGGGTTATGATCTTTCGAAAGCCGTGCCCGCGGTTATGTGGCAGATTGGAATTTGTTAATGTCCGGTTGTAGAAAACTTGACAGATGATCCGAAGTAAAAGACACAACTGTGTGAGTAACCGTGACTGTCTCTTTTCCCTTTGAGAAGAGAACACGGTGGGGTTATGTTTGACTCGTATGTAGTTAGGATCTTTAGCGATCACCTCTTTTGCGACCGTTTGCGTAGCTTCTCATCTTATTCTGGTACTCGTAAGTTAGCCACCATATTATGCTTAGCCGCTGCTGCAACCTCACCACTTTACCTCTTCCTACCAACAAAGCTTTGCTAGTCTTGTTACCCATGGTTATGGGATTGCTGAGTCCTCGTGGCTCACAGATACTACAACACCAGATGCAGGTTCAGCCGAGTTTGATGCAGGAGCTGGTTCAGTTCTTCACCGGGAGCTCGATGAAGAGTTTGGCCGTATGCTTGTGACGTTTCGATGTTCAGTAGTGGTTTCTACTAGGATTCGATCCTGACCTGTGGCTTTATGTTGTTTTGGTATCTTTCTTTGGATCTTCAACCGTAGTCGGGTTGTGATGTTTTGGAATGATGTTTTGCTTATGTATTGTATTGTGTGAAGTGGCGAGTGTAAGCCAACTATCTCCTTTTGCAATTTAATCCCTCTTTTACATGAGTTGTGCAAAGATACCAAACTTGAGATCATTCTAGGATGGGCTTATACCTTTAAGTCGTGCCTCGACACGTAGGAGGTATAGTCCCATCCTGGGCATTACAAGTTGGTATCAGAGCCTTCTCCGACCTAGAAGCCCCCACTGATTGATCGAATAGTTGACGGTCGAGTCTAGGCACACACTGAAAACTTTTTGAGTCCTATATTATATCGGAGAGTAGGATTTCTTTGCTTCTCATCCCCTTTCTCTCTGGTGAGGACTCCTGACGACTACTCTTGTCTCTCCTATCTTCAAAAATTGCACAAAATTTTTTTTAGGATCCCGCGAGTATTCTGGGATTGTTTCGATGTTCTTGTGACAAGGATATTGTTCTCGATGCCTCCTGTTTCCGGGGAGTTGAGCTTCGGGGTATTGTTGTCACAAGCATATCGCGGCAGTACTAAATACTTAAGACGGCCGACATCGAAAATCTCTCCTATACGGCCAGTGGCAAGATAACCCCGACATCACCCAGTACTGGGGAGGTAGCTCGAGAGTATTGCCATAGCTTGTTATAGTGGATGCTTTTCGAAGGTCCGAGGTAAACAGTTTCCGAGAAAGACTGGTTATGTGTTGAAGGATGGATACACCTGGATGTAGGTTTAGAGTTGATTGCGCGGTGCTTCCCGTGTATCCCCAACACCTGATTGCATAACTGGAATCTTTCGGAAATCTATAGGTGGGTTCATCAAGTAGTTCTAGGCATTCTTCCAACGGATGCACGATATGAAGTTCGGGGTTCTACATTGAGTGAAGTGGTTTTATGGACTTGTTCTGATCGGGAGTTGCATCTTAAAGGGTCCTTGGCTATGCTGATCCGGGGATTGCAAAACCCTTTTGTAACACGTTCCATGAGCTTTCAGCACGAAGATGTCGAACGAAGCTTCTATCTTGTATTTGTTCTATCTGATCCTTGTTCCTTTTTATTTATCTTTTTCTTCTTCCAAGTGGCTTCTCGACAAGTTGATGTACCTGCGGAACTCATTCGTTCAATTCGTTGTTCGGATGATATTGTGAAGATTCTTCTGCAACATTCTATCCTTTGTTTTGATTTGATTCTGGTATTCGAGTTGCTTCGATGTCAAATGTTGATTCCATACCTTTCCTAATCGGTGTTCTCCTATTTCTATGGGAGTGCTAATCCTTCTTGATCATCGAGATTTTCATGTTAATTCTTTTCAACCGGTGTGCCTTCTCTTCAAGTTATTCCATACGGACGTCGTTGAGAAATTTGACGATTTGTCTGTTTCATTCATCCCAAGTTGTCCTTGTTTTCCCCACCCTCCCACCCTTTTCTTTATGGAGCCAGCAATTCTCTAATGAAATATCCATTTTATTAATGGGATGTTTCTTCATTCTTTTCGTGCAATTCCATTATCCGGTGTTTATCGTGAAGTTGCTCAAGAGCTTCAAGTTCATCATTCTTAATTCCAATATTCTACCGGTGGATGTAATTCAAGATTTTGGTGTTGATCTTATCCTTTCCTCTTTTCCCTATGCTTTCTTATTCCGGTGCACCAATTAATCATTCTCCTCTTGTTATTCATATCCGGAGTGCTGAAGATTCATAATTCCATTCTTAATCCGTTCAAGCTATTTTGAGGATTATCATCTTATTCAAGCCATTTAATTCAACCGGTGCAGTATCTCTTACGCAATCTTTTTCAACGGTGTTTTCTTTGAGTGGGCCCTAACCCACAGGTCTTTTCCCAGGATCTTACCTGACTCTTCAATTTTTCTGGAGTTATACTCAAATTCTTTTCAAAGTGTGACATAAGAATGATTCCCATCAGTCACATGCCTTCTCCAAGATCGCTTTCAAATTCTTGTTCATAATTGGTTCAACTTTTTAATTCTTCATTCCGGAGTTCTCAACAATTCTTCATGGCATTTCTCGTCTTCATTCTCAACAATTGAAGACCGGAGAAGTGTTTCTCTTAAATCTTGGCCGTTCTCGTGAAGATTCGTGGTTCTAGCTTCATGCCATCCTCATTATTGTTCCGTTTGTAAGGAATTCTTTTTTATACCCTTCCGAAGCTTTTCATGGATTCTTTTCTTTGTGATCCTCCGAAGGCCATCATTTTAGGATATTTCTTTGTTCTTAGTTTTCAACTTCGTCCTCCAAATATTCCTCATTGATGTCTCTTCGTTCGTCTCCATATTCTTACGGCGGTTCATTCAAGATTTCTCTTCCGTTGTTATCGTTTTAATTCATTTGTTCTTTTCATAATCCTACGAGTGCTTCGTTGAAGATTTACCAAAGCTTGTGCTATATCTCTCTTAATTCTTTGCAACGAGAATAAGTAGTATGCCAAATCCATTGCTTGAAGTCAATTTAAATTGATGAAGGATATGCATAACATAATTCTTATTCTTATTTCCTTCTAGGTGATTAATCCCTTCCTTCGGAGCTTGTTCATCATATCTTATTCTCGGCCCTAAGTTGTTCATCTTGTTTTCCGGAGCTCAAAGTTATTTCAATTACATCATTTCAAAGCTCCATCTAATTCATCGCAGGCCTTGAATCTTATTCTTTTCGTCTTTCACTTCTCATGCTTTCATTACCGAAATCTCATGGTGGTTCATCATGTTTTAATTCATCCTCGAAGTCTTCATCAAGATTCTTGTTGAAGCTCAAGCATTCTTCATCATGCTTTCCAAGTGCAATTCTTGCCCCCTTATCTTTTCAGATGGTGTTATGCCATTGTTGACAATTCCTTCATGTTTCATGATTCACAAGTTGTCAGGAATGGGATATTTAAACCCATCATTTCTTGTTCAGGAGATCTTTTCAACCCTTCAATTTATTCATTGGAGTTACCTTGGGTTGTATTTCACCTAAAGCTTTCCCTAAGGATTTTGCTATTGTGGTGCTTATAAATGACCCAAGTTCTTCATTTATCATTCCGGTGAAATAAGTTTATCGTCTCCTTGTTGATCTCAATCCAATTAAATGTTTTCGTAGATGGCTGGTTGTCACCTCTTAATTTTGAGATGTTTTCCATAAGCCCACATCGAGCTTATTCTTTTCGTTGTTGATTTTTCCAACAACTCCGTTCAACCCTTCTTCGTAAGGATGCTCTTTCAAATTCAATATTGAGAGAAGTTGTCTTTTTCTTCTCCGTTCTTTTCTTTCCAACGATCTATATTCTATTCTTTCATTCCGGAGGCATTGTTATGTTGCTCTCTCCAAACCATCATCTCGTTTTATCGAGATCATGTTCTTTTCTTTTCTAGTCCATTTAACTGGAATGTTGTCACCTACATTCTAGTTCCCTCATCTTATCTAGTTGGCCTCTCTTTGCAACCGGAGTGTTGTCTGAAATCTTTCTTACCCTTGTGCCATTCTTTCATTGTTCAGGAGGCTGTATGCTGTTGATTTCATCAAGTATCATCTCATCTCCTAAAGTTCTTGTTATTTTTCCTTCCATTTTCAGACGGAGTGCTGTCCGAAGTCTGTCATTCTTATTCCTTGGCTATACCATCGCAGTTTCATATTCTTTTGGTTCGTAAGCTCTTGTTTCATGTCTTTCAACCTTCAAGATTCTTGTAATGCTCCTTATTACTCTTTTCTAACGGAGTTTTCATATTCGTTCATCTCTGTTGTATTCTTCTTTCAAGATTGTTAAACCACTCAAGGTTTATTGGTTTCACTCGTCTGTCAAAGAAGCAACTTTGTTTTACCTCTTCCTCTTCCGATTTTACCCGGTGATATCTCTAGGATCTCGGGTCGAGATCCTCTGTTAGTATGGGAGAGTTGTGACGCCCGAAGACCGACGTCCCAGAAGATTCCAGAAGATTCCAGATGTTCCGGGTTCTCCCGTGTGTTTCTGTTATTTATTTTGCATTGCATCATGTCATCATGTGCATTTCATCAGCATGTTTTCAAAACTTGCCTCCGTCCGTAGTTGCCCTGTCCTCTCCGTTGTCTGTTCTGAGCCCAGACACACTCGCACGCGCCCGCGGCACCTCCGAATATTTATTTTATAAGTGGCCGAAAAATGTGCTCGGAATGGGATGAAACTTGACGTGTGGTCTTTTTATAGCATAGGTAGACCACCTGTCAAATTTCATCACATTCGGAGTCTGTTTGATAGCCCAACCGTTAAATCTATAGCGGCATTATAGCCGGTTTAAACGTCGGACGTTTCAGTGCTCTGAAACCTGTTGCCGGGTTGCCATCTCTCTCTCTCTTCTCAGCCTACACATTCTACACAGGCCACTTTTCATCTCCTCACTACTTGTCCGAAACTGCCCCGAACCGACCCGGGGTTCTCGTTACCGTTGGGTCCGGATCATCCCCAAACATCCCTAAAATATCTCAGTTTTGTTATTTGGACTTCCGAAGCCTATTTTATCTCAACCGTTCGATTTCAATCAGATGATCCAACCTCTCCTCTTTGTCCCTATATATAGACCAATCCCTGACCAATCCCTAATTTCTAGGGATCCTCTAGCCGCCGCCACTCCACCAAGTCCTCCTCGGGATTCCTCCCGGACCAACCAGCAGCCTCCATCCACCTCCCTCAAATTCGTCGCACCAGCGCACCAAGGCCGGCCTCCTTGCTGCCCTTCATCACCGGAGCTCCCCACCAACAGCAGGCAGCCTCTCCTCGATCCCCTACCCATGGGCCCTACCTCGTCGCCGTCTGGTGCATCTCGACGACCCGCAGGACCAGGGCCCCTTTGCCTTGTTCTTCCTAGTCCCAGCTTCGAGCACCGAGTGCCCCGCCATGGATGCTCCATCCCGAGCCCCGCGTCGCGTGGAGTCGCCGCGGCCTGGATCCGCACGTCCGCTCAATCCCTGCCAAGTCCCGCGCCAAGTCCCTCGCAAGCTGCCGTTTCCCTGCCTCGCTGCCACAAGCTGCGGTCGGACCCTCCTCCAGCGGCCTCTGTCGCCACGCCGCCGCCGGGATCTGCTCGCCTCCTCCGCCGCCCGCCGTTCCCGGCCTTCTGCAGCGCCTTCCCGCCCGGATTCCGTGCCGTTCTCGTCCCTCGCCATCGTCCTCTGCTCAGGAACGAGTGCGACGGCAGCGCCGAGTCCCCACTCGCCCGCGCCCGTTAGCGCGCCCGTTACCGCATCGACCCCCTGCCTCGGTCGCCCCTGCTTGCTCGATCGGGCCGGCCTGGGAGGCCCAGCATCGCCAGATCCGCCCGTGCCTGGGCCAACGCCGCGCCAGGCCCAGCCTCTCCCCACCAGCCTCTCCCCACCGAGCCTTACCACCGAACAAGGCCAGGCCCATTGGGTGAGCCTCCGTCGCCCCGCCGTTGTTTTTTTTTTTCTGTTGGGCCGGCAGCCAGTTCGGCCCCTTATGTTTTTTTTCCAGTCATGCGTTTTGCTAAATATTCCAGAGACTGCAGTTTTGCAGAATAGTCCCTCTAGTTCATGCATTTAATAACTTCACAACCATGCATCACATGTAAAAACTTTATATATGAAAAATGCTCAGAATTTTGTGTAAATTCATAATATGCCACTTTCACCCCAGTTAAAAATGTTTAACTTGCTGTTTATTTAATTTGCTCAAATGCCATGCTAAAATGATTTTTTTCATAACTAAATAACCGTAGCTCCAAATTTAATAAACTTTATATGTTTTTGGGGTAGAAAAATGTGTAGAATAACATGATGCACTTTGTTTTGCTGTTTAACAACTTTAAAATGTGGTTATAGGCAGAACAGTACCAAATTCATATATATGTGCATGAGGAGTTTCCGGAATCCTTTGTTGTTATTTCCGGCCTCATTTAAATTGCCTAGATAGGTAGTTTGTTTTTGTTTCACCTCTTGCCATGTTAAAAACATTTAATCTTGTCTTGTAAATAAACGAGAGTCAACTAAATAATTAATGTGGTGTTTCGTCAATATGCAACTCGTTGCATATTGAGCTCCACTTAACTTGTAGTTTTGTTTGTGCACCTTGCCATGCCTTGCATATTTAAACCGGACATGCATCATACTTGGATGTGCATCGTATGCCATGTTTATGCTTGTGTGTTTACCGTGTTGTTTCTTCTTTCCGGTTGCTTCTCTTGTTAGCTTCGGTTTCGTTCCGGAGTTGTGAGGATTCGCTCGACTGTTGCTCCGTCTACTTCATGGATCCGTTCTTCTCCCTTGTGGAATCCCAGGCAAGATGATCATACCCTTGGATACCTTTACTACCATTGCCATGCTTAGTGTCTCGATGCTATCGTTACATGTCGCGCTACCCATCTTTTATGTCAGCCTCTCCTTGTTGCCATGAAACCTCTAACCTTGACACCTTCCTAGCAAAACCACTGTTTGGCTATGTTACTCGCTTGCTCAGCCTCGCTTGCTCAGTCCCTCTTATAGCGTTGTTAGTTGCAGGTGAAGATGAAGTCCGTTCCAGGTGGGAACTTGTTGTTGGTTATAACACAATATCTATAATTTATTAACACACCTTATATACTGGGCATGGGTGGAAGGCTTGGCCTTTTGCTCGGTGTTTTGTTCCACTCATGCCACCTTAGGCGCCGATAAACCGGCATTATGTTCCTTGATTTTGCGTTCCTTACACGATGGGTGGATGGGGACCCCTTGACAGTTCGACTTTGAATAAAACTCCTCCAGCAAGGCCCAACATTGGTTTTAATTTGCTCATAATAACAACTTAATTAAATAATTAAATTTGCATAGGGAGTTAGCGCTACCCGAGGATTCTTAATTCTACATAGCAGGGGGGGCCAGTGCTGATGGTGTTGGTCCCAAATAGAGTCGTGTGCGGGGCCCCCCTTGGAAACTTGGGTATTTCGGCCACTGTACGCTGTGCTCATCCGGTCGTGGCCTGAGACGAGATACGCGCGGCTACTATCAGGGTGTCGGCACGCCGGGAGGTCTTGCTGGACTTGTTTTTACCATTGTCGAAATGACTTGTGCTACCGGGATGCCGAGCCTGATCGGATTTTCCCTAAGATAAGGAGTGATGATATTATATTTATCACTTCAGCTAATCGTGAGAGCTTGTGATGGGCTAAGTTGGAACACCCCTGCAGGGTTATGATCTTTCGAAAGCCGTGCCCGCGGTTATGTGGCAGATTGGAATTTGTTAATGTCCGGTTGTAGAAAACTTGACAGATGATCCGAAGTAAAAGACACAACTGTGTGAGTAACCGTGACTGTCTCTTTTCCCTTTGAGAAGAGAACACGGTGGGGTTATGTTTGACTCGTATGTAGTTAGGATCTTTAGCGATCACCTCTTTTGCGACCGTTTGCGTAGCTTCTCATCTTATTCTGGTACTCGTAAGTTAGCCACCATATTATGCTTAGCCGCTGCTGCAACCTCACCACTTTACCTCTTCCTACCAACAAAGCTTTGCTAGTCTTGTTACCCATGGTTATGGGATTGCTGAGTCCTCGTGGCTCACAGATACTACAACACCAGATGCAGGTTCAGCCGAGTTTGATGCAGGAGCTGGTTCAGTTCTTCACCGGGAGCTCGATGAAGAGTTTGGCCGTATGCTTGTGACGTTTCGATGTTCAGTAGTGGTTTCTACTAGGATTCGATCCTGACCTGTGGCTTTATGTTGTTTTGGTATCTTTCTTTGGATCTTCAACCGTAGTCGGGTTGTGATGTTTTGGAATGATGTTTTGCTTATGTATTGTATTGTGTGAAGTGGCGAGTGTAAGCCAACTATCTCCTTTTGCAATTTAATCCCTCTTTTACATGAGTTGTGCAAAGATACCAAACTTGAGATCATTCTAGGATGGGCTTATACCTTTAAGTCGTGCCTCGACACGTAGGAGGTATAGTCCCATCCTGGGCATTACAACACACATAAGGTTCGGTGACGCTTGGGTTGTAGAGATACATGCACATGGAAACCCGAATGTAGTTCAGAGTCCCGGATGAGATCCCGGATGTCACGAGGAGTTCTGGAATGGCCCGAAGGTAAAGAATGATATATAGGAAGTCCAGTTTCGGCCATCGGGTGAATTCCGGGGGTCACCGGGATTGTCTCGGGACCACCGGAGGGGTCCCGGGAGTCCACCGGGTGGGGCCACCCATCCCGGTGGGTCCCGTAGGCCGCAAGGGGGAAGGGGCCAGCCCCTGGTGGGCTGGCGCACCACATGGGCCCCCCTCCATGCGCCTAGGGTTGAAACCCTAGGGGGAGGGGGCGCCCCCTATGCCTTGGGGGGCAAGTCTTCCCCCTGGCCGCCGCCCCCCCTTGGAGATCTGATCTCCCTAGGGCCGGCGCCCCCCATGGCCCCTATATATAGTGGGGGGGGGGAGAGGGCAGCCGCACCCCAAGCCTCTGGCGCCTCTCCCCCCTCCCGTCACACTTCCATCTCCTCTCGCAGGGCGCCGATGAAGCCCTGCAGGTTTTCCTGTTGCATCCACCACCACGCCTTCGTGCTGCTGGATCTCCGTCAACCTCTCCTACCCCCTTGCTGGATCAAGAAGGAGGAGACATCGCTGTACCGTACGTGTGTTGAACGCGGAGGTGCCGTCCGTTCGGCACTGGGATCATCGGTGACGAGGAACGCGAAGAGTACGACTACTTCATCCACGTTCCTTCGAACGCTTCCGCTCGCGATCTACAAAGGGTATGTAGATACACTCCATTATGCTCGTTGCTAGATGACTCCTTAGATTGATCTTGGTGAAGCGTAGGAAATTTTTTGAATTTTGCTAACAGTGGCATCTGAGCTAGGTCTTTGCGTAGCATCTTGCACGAGTAGAACACAAACAAGTTGTGGGCGTTGAGTTTGCTCAATTTTCTTGCCGTTACTAGTCCAATCTTGATTCGGCGGCATTAAGCGGCCCGGACCGACCTTACACGTACGCTTACGTGAGACTGGTTCCACCGACAGACATGCACAAGTTGCATAAGGTGGCTGGCGGGTGTCTGTCTCTCCCACTTTAGTCTGATCGGATTCGATGAACAGGGTCCTTATGAAGGGTAAATAGAAATTGACAAATCACGTTGTGGTTTTGGCGTAGGTAAGAAACGTTCTTGCTAGAAAACCTATAGAAGCCACGTAAAAACTTGCAACAACAATTAGAGGTCGTCTAACTTGTTCTTGCAGCATGTGCTATGTGATATGGTATGGCCAAGAAGATGTGATGAATGATATATATGATGTATGAGATTGATCATGTTCTTGTAATAGGAAATCACGACTTGCATGTCGATGATAATGACAACCGGCAGGAGCAATAGGAGTTGTCTTAATTATTGTATGACCTGCGTGTCACTGAATACCGCCATGTAATTACTTTACTTTACTGCTAAACGTTAGCCATAGTAGTAGAAGTAATAGTTGGCGTGACGACTTCATGAAGACACGATGATGGACATCACGATGATGGAGATCATGGTGTCGAGCCGGTGACAAAGATGATCATGGTGCCCCGAAGATGGAGATCGAAGGAGGAAGATGATATTGGCCATATCATGTCAATTTAATTGATTGCATGTGATGTTTATCATGTTTATGCATCTTGGTTACTTAGAACGACGGTAGTAAATAAGATGATCTCTCACTAAAAATTTCAAGAATTGTGTTCCCCCTAACTGTGCACCGTTGCTAAGAATCGTTGTTCCGAAGCACCACGTGATGATCGGGTGTGATAGGCTCTAACGTTCGCATACAACGGGTGTAAGCCAGATTTACACACGCAATACACTTAGGGTTCACTTAACGAGCCTAGCATGTACAAACATGGCCTCGGAACACGGAAGACCGAAAGGTCGAACATGAGTCGTATAGAAGATACGATCAACATGAAGATGTTCACCGTTGATGACTAGTCCGTCTCACGTGATGATCGGACACGGGCTAGTCGATTAGGATCATGTATCACTTAGATGACTAGAGAGATGTCAATCTGAGTGGGAGTTCATTAAAATTTGATTAAGATGAACTTAATTATCGTGAACTTAGTCTAAATTCTTTACAATATGTCTTGTAGATCAAATGGCCCACGCTCATGTCACCCTCAACTTCAACGCGTTCCTAGAGAAATCCAAGCTGAAAGACGATGGTAGCAACTATACGGACTGGGTCCGTAACCTAAGGATCATCCTCATAGCTGCCAAGAAAACTTATGTCCTAGAAGCACCGCTAGGTGACGCTCCCGCCCCGGCAAACCAAGATGTTATGAACGCTTGGCAGTCGCGTTGTGATGATTACTCCGTGGTTCAGTGCGGCATGCTCTACAGCTTAGAATCGGGGCTCCAAAAGCGTTTTGAGCACCACGGGGCATATGAGATGTTCCAAGAGCTGAAAATGGTTTTTCAGCCTCATGCCCGAGTTGAGAGATATAATGTCTCCAACACATTCTACAGCTGTAAGATGGAGGAAAACAGTTCTGTCAGTGAGCACATACTCAAGATTTCTGGGTTGCACAACCGCTTGTCTCAGTTGGGAATGAATCTCCTAGACGAAGCGGTAGTTGACAGAATCCTCCAGTCGCTCCCACCTAGCTACAAGAGCTTCGTGTTCAACTTCAATATGCAAGGGATGGAGAAGTCCATTCCCGAGGTGTATTCAATGCTGAAATCAGTGGAGGTGGAGATCAAGAAAGAGCAACAAGTGTTGATGGTCAATAAAACCACTAAGTTTAAGAAGGGCAAGGGTAAGAAGAACTTCAAGAAGGACGGCAAGGGAGTTGCCGCGCCCGGTAAGCCAGTTGCCGGGAAAAAGCCAAAGTATGGACCCAAGCCTGAGACTGAGTGCTTTTATTGTAAGGGAACGGGTCACTGGAAGCGGAACTGCCCCAAGTACTTAGCGAACAAGAAGGCTGGCAACGTCAAAGGTATATGTGATATACATGTTATTGATGTGTACCTTACCAGCGCTCGTAGTAGCTCCTGGGTATTTGATACCGGTGCAGTTGCTCATATTTGTAACTCAAAGCAGGAGCTGCGGAATAAGCGGAGACTGGCAAAGGACGAGGTGACGATGCGCGTCGGGAATGGTTCTAAGGTCGATGTGATCGCCGTCGGCACGCTGCCTCTACATCTACCCTCGGGATTAGTTTTAAACCTTAATAATTGTTATTTAGTACCAGCTTTGAGCATGAACATTGTATCTGGATCTCGTTTGATGCGAGATGGCTACTCATTTAAATCCGAGAATAATGGTTGTTCTATTTATTTGAGAGATATGTTTTATGGTCATGCCCCGCTGGTCAATGGTTTATTTTTGATGAATCTTGATCGTGATGATACACATGTTCATAGTGTGAATGCCAAAAGATGTAAAGTTGGCAATGATAGTCCCACATACTTGTGGCATTGCCGCCTTGGTCATATTGGTGTCAAACGTATGAAGAAGCTTCATGCTGATGGACTTCTGGAGTCTCTTGATAATGAATCATTTGACACGTGCGAACCATGCCTCTTGGGCAAGATGACCAAGACTCCGTTCTCCGGAACAATGGAGCGAGCAACCAACTTATTGGAAATCATACATACCGATGTGTGCGGTTCAATGAGTGTTGAGGCTCGCGGAGGCTATCGTTATGTTCTCACCCTCACAGATGACTTGAGTAGATATGGGTATATCTACTTGATGAAACACAAGTCTGAGACCTTTGAAAAGTTCAAGGAATTTCAGAATGAGGTTGCAAATCAACCTGACAGAAAAATAAAGTTCTTGCGATCGGATCGTGGGGGTGAATATTTAAGTCATGAATTTGGCACGCACCTTAGGAACTATGGAATTGTTTCACAATTGACACCGCCCGGAACACCTCAGCGTAACGGTGTGTCCGAATGTCGAAATCGTACTCTGTTGGACATGGTGCGATCTATGATGTCTCTCACCGATTTACCGCTATCTTTTTGGGGTTATGCTTTAGAGACTGCCCCATTCACTTTAAATAGGGCTCCGTCGAAATCCGTTGAGACGACACCGTATGAACTTTGGTTTGGCAAGAAACCTAAGTTGTCGTTTCTGAAAGTTTGGGGTTGCGATGGTTATGTCAAGAAACTTCAACCTGAGAAGCTCGAACCCAAATCGGAAAAATGCGTCTTCATAGGATACCCAAAGGAAACGATTGGGTACACCTTCTACCACAGATCCGATGGCAAAGTCTTTGTTGCCAAGAATGGATCCTTTCTGGAGAAAGAGTTTCTCTCGGAAGAAGTGAGTGGGAGGAAAGTAGAACTTGATGAGGTGACAGTCACCCCTCCCGAACCGGAAAGTAGCGCAGCACAGGAAATTGTTCCTGAGGTGCCTGCACCGACAAGGGAGGAAGTTAATTGTAGGATCGAAAGTAGGTCTAGAGGGGGGGTGATTAGACTACTTGACAATATAAAAATCTGCCTTTAGATCATGCAATGTTTTTGGCAGTTTCACAAATAAGATCACAACAAGTATCACCCTACACATGCAATTCTAGAGTATATGCAGCGGAAAGTAAATTGCACATGTAAAAGAGAGGTGGAGAAGATCAAACGCAGTTTGGTGACACGGAGATTTTTGTCGTGGTTCCGATAGGTGGTGCTATCGTACATCCACGTTGATGGAGACTTCAACCCACGGAGGGTAACGGCTGCGCGAGTCCACGGAGGGCTCCACCCACGAAGGGTCCACGAAGAAGCAACCTTGTCTATTCCATCACGGCCTACGCCCACGGAGGACTAGCCTTACTCGGGGTAGATCTTCACGAAGTAGGCGATCTCCTTGCCCTTACAAACTTCTTGGTTCAACTCCACATCATCAAGACGGAGGCTCCCAAGCGACACCTAACCAATCTAGGAGGCACCACCCCCCAAAAGGTAATAGACGGTGTTGATGATGATGAACTCCTTGCTCTTGTGCTTCAGATGATAAACTCCCCAACACTCAACTCTCCTCACTGATATGGCTGTGGTGGAAGAAAGGTTTGAGTGGAAAGCAACTTGGGAAGGCTAGAAATCAAGTTTCATATGGTAGGAATGGAATGACTTGATCTCAACACAAGGGTAGGTGGTTCACTTCTCAGAAAGTGTATGATATGAGTGGTAGACTTTCTGATGGCTCTCCTCACGAGTGAAGAGGGGGTGGAGGGGTATATATAGCCTCCACACAAAATCCAACCGTTACACACACATTTGACCAATCTCGGTCAGACCGAAGTGATATTCCGAATTGATGTCAACTGATCACAGAAGGTTGGCAGCCCTTTTTCGGTGAGACCGAAACTCAGAATCGGTTTGACCGAGAAGCTAGGGTTTGGAGAAACAACTGAAGTGGTTCATCTCGGTGGGACTGAGTTGGAGAAATCGGTGTGACCGAGATTACTTATGGGTGTGTGTTAAGTAGTGAATAGTGCTGATAGTTGAGGGAGTTAGATCACCAAGCACTTGAGCAACAAGAACATTAACACAACCTCATCCCCTTTTAATAGTATTGGCTTTCCTAAGGACTCAATGTGATCTTTGATCACTAAACCAGAAATGGAGTCTTGAGCTTTTGCCAATGCTTGTCTTAGCATTTTGAGGGGTCCACTTCTTCAGACATTTCCATACCCATATCATCGAACTTTTCTGAAATGATTCTCAAGATAATATTAGTTCAATGATATATATGTTGTTATTAATTACCAAAACCACCCGGGGATTAGTTGCACTTTCAATCTCCCCCTTTTTGGTAATTGATGACAACATATAGATCAAAGCTTCGACAAAGGATATAATCAATGAATAATATCGTCGCTTTGAGAAGTATGTGATAAACAAGAGCTCCCCCTAAATTTGTGCATTATTTAAAATTTGCGTTTGAATGCAAATGCACAATCGATTAGGATTATGGGTCACTCTTCCATGTCACATACATCTTGGTGGAGCGCACAAAATGATAAGAATGAATAACATGCACTTAATCACCAAGACAAGAGTAAATAGCCATACAATAAGAAATAGCATATGATAAGCAATAAGCACACATTAAAGCATAGTATGACTAAGCACTCATTAAGATAGCATCAAACGTGGTAGCAAGCACACTTAAAGTATCAGGAACCAAAAGAAACCAATGTATCTCAAGGAAAACCGGCAAAAGAACGAAAAGACGAAAGAGCACTCTCTCTCTCGAAGCCCTATGATCTATAACAATTTCTCCCCCTTTGGCAACAAGTTACCAAAAAGTTCGAAAAGGTATAGAGCTAAGCGTCACTGCGGGCTCTGCTGGCGGCTCCCGTCTGGGTCGATGTCGGTGTAGAGATAGCTGCGTCGGCGAAGACTTCTGCTGATGTCTGCGCTGGAGGAGTGGATGCTGGAGCTGAAGGAACTGCTGGAGCTGTAGCTGGTGCTGAAGTGGTAGCCCTGGAGTCTGTCACTGGGATAGCTGCAGATCTGGATCCTCTGGGAACCGGAGCAGTCTGGCGATGAGAGTCCTGGACTATATCATCCTGCATAAGCTCTGCTCTCTCCTGCCTAGTCTCCTCCATGTCTGCCTCAAGCTTGTTGACAGACACATGAATCTCAGTCAGCTTCACGTCTAGAGCGTGGATCTTGTCCTCGACAATCCTCTCAAGGCTCTCCTGAGATTGCTCAATGCTGGCCAGGCGTTGTTCAATCCTTTGAGTAGCTTCAAGAATCTGTTCTCCAAAGCTCTTTGGCTTAGCTGCTGCTGCTGCTGCCTCTTTGTCAGCTTTGGCTTTCTTTGCAGCTTCGATCTTGGCTTGTCCTTCAACAGAGGTAGGATCCTCTTCATCCTTCACAACCACGTTGTCCTCATGCTCTGGCTGCAGTGGCAAGTGCTTCCTATCCAACATGAATTTGCCCGTGCCAAACTTGGCATTGATGAGCATCTGTATCTGCGGAGCAAACCCACACGACCTCTTCTGGTCAGCTGCAGTCCTCTTAATGGTTTCTACCATCAAGTCCATCACCTTAAAAGGTGCCTTCTCATCGAGAATGTGCAGCATGTTGATAGAATAGCCTCGAATCATCCGGTGGTCTCCAGACTTAGGCATCAATGTATGCCTCAGGATAGTGTTAGTGGTGGTCAGACCTGCCTGGAGATAATACACAGAGCCAAGTTTCCATCCCTCCAAATCAGCAGCCGGGATCTCCTTGTACATGTTCTTCATGGAATCATGACTCTTCTTAGGAATCCCATAGACATCAATGTCGTCCTCTCTCTGCACAGGAGCGTTCAGAAGTTCTGCCCATTCTGCAACAGTCGAAGAAAACCTTTGACCTTCAGTCATCCAGGTTATCTTGCCATCAGGGTAGAAGTGGGCTGTGGCGTAGAACTGCATGATCATCTCGTCATTCCAGGCTGTCAGTTCTTGACCCACGAAATCAGCAACTCCACATGCAGTAAAGCTCTCATGCACATGGGGAAAGAAGTCCCGATGCTCTCTACTGTCAATGTACTTCCAGTCAACATACCTGGTGTCAGCAACAATGGGCTTCTTATCCATTAGCACGGTCTCATAGAAATCCTGCTGCTCTCTGGTGTGGAATCTGGGGTCCACAGCAGTCCTTCTCCTTACGGCATATGGATCAGACTGTCTCCATAGCCTGAGACCTTTGTCCTTCCTTGCCTTCATGTCCTCAGCTTGAGGATGAGCATCATTGTGGAGTGGCAACTTGGGACGGAGCTTAAGCAACACATGCTCTTCATCTGACTCAGAAGGTGGCATCTCACCTTTGTTCTTCTCAGAAGCCGGAATGCTTCTGGTTGTCCTCTTGGGCTTGGCTGGAGCTGCCTTAGCTTGAGCAGGCTTCTTGGGCTTGGAGGAGGCTTGAGCCCGAATGGCATCACCCATGAACTTAGCTTTCTGAGGAGGGGGCTGGGGTGCATCTTCTTCTTCTTCTTCTTCTTCAGCAACCTCTTGAGGTTCAGCATATACAACTCTCTTCCTCTTGGAAGTCTTCTTCACCTTGCTTGGAGCTGGCTCTTCCAAGTTGAGCTTCTTAGCAACTGCTGATTGCTTCACTTTGCTTGTGCCTTTCTTTGGCTGCTGCCCTTGGAGCTCTTTGGCAACCACTTGCCTCTTTGGCTTGGAGGTAACTTCCTCAGCAACAAAGTCGGAATCCTCATCATCAGACGTTCTCTTCTTCCTGGTTCTCGTAGCTGCAGGAGGCAGACCACTAGGGGTGCTCCTCTCACCATCATCACTAGAGCTGCTAGCCTCAGGACTTGTACCTGCCTCTGGAATCTCAGCAAACGGTGACTCGGACCTGTTCTGGCTGTCACTGACATCTGACATGGCTGAAAAACCTGTGAAAAGATAAGGTGTAGGCAGAGTAGAAGAGTTATCACAACTGCAGAAGTTTTTGCAAAAATATGAGTTCAAAAACTTAGTTTTGAGTTTTCACAGAATGTATTTCTGTCAAACCGATTTCAAGTTTCGGTGTAACCGAAGTGTTCAACAGAACCTACACACCACTTTCGGTCAGACCGAAATGGGTTTCGGTCCTACCGAAAACTTAGGGTTTCACAGAAACTTCAATTCGGACATTCCGATTTCCACAATTCGGTCAGACCGAACTATGTAGTGCAATGGTCAGAGACCAAATCGGTCAGTCCGAGTTTCAGGAATCGGCTTCACCGAGATGCATTCCGTGGAAACCTAAACCTAAGAATTTTCCTCGAAACTAGAAGATCTGAACAATGTATTGGGATCATATCAAACGTGGAATGAATCAGGGCAGTCCTATCATGCAAGAATCAGAAGTGGAGCATGAAAGGGATCGGGACACACCCTAACTTGGTAGTGTCCCTCTACGGCGGCAACGGCGGAGAAGATTACCGTTGACGGCGGCGGAGACCTGCGGCGAGGGCACACAGGCGACGACGGCGACGATCCTTAGATCAGGGCGGCGGCAGCAGGGGTCTTGGAGGGCGAACGTTTGAAAGGAATAGATCGCGCGCAGCCCTCAGTATATATAACCCCGTACTGTCGGTGGGACCGAGTTGAAAAACTCGGTGTCACCGAGATGCATAATTGCAGTGCAGCTACGCATATCGGTCAGACCGAGATTTTGAACTCGGTTTCACCGAGATGAAACCTAGATCAATCTAAGTGTTTCGGTTGGACCGATATTGGGAAGCCGGTCAGACCGAAATGGACTTAGAAGGTTTTGGAAGTCAGCCTTAGACGAATCGGTGGTTCCGAGTGCTCCTCACTCGGACTGTCCGAAAAAAGACTTGTTCAAAGTTGTGATATGAGCATGAATAGAATTTGAGACAAGATAGCATAGATAGCTAGGGAAGGTGCTTAGGCATTCTTGTCCATCCATTTGGCCAGAAAAATCAAAACAATCAAAACAACAAATGGATGTCCTTGAATGGATAAAATCATGCATTCAACATGCTCACACAATAAGATAGCAACTGAAATATGTGTCAAACATGCACAACCAAAACTCTAGCTACTAGCACACAATTTGTCGATGACTAGGTCATCTATATATGAGTATGTTGACTTAGGAGTCAAATGAGAACATTTGATCATAGGTCATACTCATCGTTTAAGCACAAGTGGGGTTACCACTTTTACATAAAGCATTTATGTGTTCACATCATTTGGAGATGCTTTAGCTCAATTTTTAGAGCAAAGCTCCCCCTAGATGTGAGAACCCCTTTTAAAGGGTCAAACTAACCTTGGGTTGTCGTAGAAGACTTCATGTAGATGTTGAAGATGTGGATGCTCAAAGTTGATGTAGATCATCAAGAGTTGGGAGCTATCCTTTGGATTAGGGCACTTTCAATACCTACATGGGTTAGTCCCACAAGGAACAAACAAGGATATCCATAGACATAGATTGAAGTACACAAAAAGATGATGTCCATGAAAGCAATGATTACCTTGTCCCTTGACTTACCAACAAGAGGGTTTGTGACTCCATGAACTAGTGCATGATGTGGAAGTTGTTTGCACAAGTTCTTGCCAAAATGAATGTGAGTGAAGTATGTTGGCGGAGTCACCCTCAAGAACCTTCTAGTTCTTCTTCTTTGGGATCCACATCATCTTGATGGGAATCCTTGGAGTTGTAGTTGAGCTTGACGAAGTAGAACTTGATGTGTCCTTGGGAACCCACTTGACCATGGCTTGAGGTGCTTCAATGAATGCATCAATCTCCTCTTGAAGCTTGTCCTTGGCCTTTAGCTTGTGGTCTTGTGGTAGAAGGTCATCTTGAGCTTGTTCCACATTGGAAGAAGTAGGATCATACTTCTCCTTTTGTGAAACAAACTGTGGAGTAGGGTATTGACCTTCTTCCCACTCAACACCTTCGGCGTTGAACTTTCGCTCAAAACCAATCCCTTGATTCTTCCGGTGTCTTCCTTGTTTGCGAACAATCTCCTCAAAGTTCTTGCTTCCGGCAAGACTCTTGTAGACACCTTTCTCTATGATTTCCTTCAATAAGCTATTTTCTTGCTCAAGTGTAACTTGGCTTGAAACATTGTTAGTGGAGTCAAGAGAACTACTAGAAGCAACAATATTGGATTTAACATTGTTATTGTTACTACTAGAGGAAGAATTTTTCTTATGCTTGTCATGCTTAGTCTTAATAGGTGGCAAGAAATTAGACAAGAGAAGTCGTTTGGCAAGATATGAAGAACTCTTCTTTCGAAGATCGTCATTGATCGCTTTTAGAAACTCATGTTCTTGCTCTAGAGTGAGCTTCTCGAAGCGTAGCTTCTCATGAGATCTTAGGAGCTCTCTATGATCTTCTTGAGTTGTTTCATGAGCTAACTTAAGAGTGTTTAGTTCTTTAGTTAGACGCTCAATCTCCTTCATAGCATTGTCATTCGACACTTCTCGACTATAAAGACTACTAGCATTTTCATCATTACTAAGCTCACTAGATTTATCATGCAAGAGCTCATCTTCACCAAGTAAGTCATCCTCATCACTATCAAAGTCAATGAATTCAGGGTGTGTTACCTTGGGGCCTTTAGCCATGAAGCATCTTCCAATTCCCTCATTTGGTGAATCAAATAAGTCGT
Source organism: Secale cereale (assembly GCA_902687465.1). Classification (NCBI taxonomy): domain Eukaryota; kingdom Viridiplantae; phylum Streptophyta; class Magnoliopsida; order Poales; family Poaceae; genus Secale; species Secale cereale. The sequence continues at coordinate 17,052,364 of LR738711.1, forward strand.
AGGAGTTGGAGTTGGAGGATACGAGTGCAAGTCCGGCAACACCTTCATCTTGACTATAGTCGGAGTCGGAGTGATAGCTTCCATCGGATTGACTGTCAGAGTCGGAGCCGGAGACCCATTCACCAACATGAGCTTGATGTCTTCTTCTTGTGTAGCTCCTTGATGACTTGTCTTTCCTCTCCGAATCCTTGCTTCTCCGAGAAGGTCTTCGTTCATAACGATCATCTCTACTCCTTCTCTCTCTCCGAGGTGACTCATCTCTTGCTCTTCTTCTTGGAGATTCTTCTCTTCTCTTGTGGGGAGCCGTACACTCATTTGAGAAGTGTCCGGGTCGTCCACAATTGTAGCAGTTTCGATCACGACTAGAAGATCTCTTTCCATCATATGATCTAGACTTTGAGCTTCTTTCTTTGCCTCTATTCTTGTAGAACTTGTTGAAGTTCTTGACCATTAGGCTTATGTCTTCATTGGAAACTAACTTGTCACTTGAGGTAGTAGGAGCATCACTTGAAGCTTTGTAAGCACCACTTGACTTGTTGTGAAGCTCTTCCTTATCCTTAAGTGTCATTTCATGAGCAACAATTCTTCCAATGACTTCAGTTGGCTTGAGAGTCTTGTAGTTTGGCATCATTTGGATCAAAGTGCACACGGTGTCATACTTTCCATCCAAAGCTCTGAGAATCTTCTTAATGATGAATCGGTCGGTCATTTCGTCGCTTCCTAAGCCAGCAATCTCATTTGTGATGAGAGCAAGCCTAGAGTACATTTCAGCGACTCCTTCACCATCCTTCATCTTGAACTTGTCAAGTTGACCTTGAAGAATATCTAGCTTTGATTCCTTCACAGATTCAGTACCTTCGTGCATTTCAACCAAAGTATCCCAAATCTCTTTAGCATTCTCAAGACGGCTGATTTTGTTGAACTCTTCGGGACACAAAGCATTGAAGAGAATGTCACAAGCTTGAGCATTGTTTTGCAACATCCGCAACTCTTCGGGTGTAGCTTCGCGATCCGGAACTTTTCCTTCTTCAAAGAAATCACCTTGCATGCCAACACAAATAATGCCCCATGCGGCAGGGTTATGACCAAGAATATGCATTTTCATTTTATGCTTCCAACTAGCAAAATTTGTACCATCAAAGTAAGGACCTCTACGATAATTACCCTCACTAGACGCCATACTCTCCTAGGTTGTGAAACCAAGCTTATGGAGTCCAATGCAATGGAAACCAAGGCAATGGAGACCAAAGCTCTGATACCACTTGTAGGATCGAAAGTAGGTCTAGAGGGGGGGTGATTAGACTACTTGACAATATAAAAATCTGCCTTTAGATCATGCAATGTTTTTGGCAGTTTCACAAATAAGATCACAACAAGTATCACCCTACACATGCAATTCTAGAGTATATGCAGCGGAAAGTAAATTGCACATGTAAAAGAGAGGTGGAGAAGATCAAACGCAGTTTGGTGACACGGAGATTTTTGTCGTGGTTCCGATAGGTGGTGCTATCGTACATCCACGTTGATGGAGACTTCAACCCACGGAGGGTAACGGCTGCGCGAGTCCACGGAGGGCTCCACCCACGAAGGGTCCACGAAGAAGCAACCTTGTCTATTCCATCACGGCCTACGCCCACGGAGGACTAGCCTTACTCGGGGTAGATCTTCACGAAGTAGGCGATCTCCTTGCCCTTACAAACTTCTTGGTTCAACTCCACATCATCAAGACGGAGGCTCCCAAGCGACACCTAACCAATCTAGGAGGCACCACCCCCCAAAAGGTAATAGACGGTGTTGATGATGATGAACTCCTTGCTCTTGTGCTTCAGATGATAAACTCCCCAACACTCAACTCTCCTCACTGATATGGCTGTGGTGGAAGAAAGGTTTGAGTGGAAAGCAACTTGGGAAGGCTAGAAATCAAGTTTCATATGGTAGGAATGGAATGACTTGATCTCAACACAAGGGTAGGTGGTTCACTTCTCAGAAAGTGTATGATATGAGTGGTAGACTTTCTGCTGGCTCTCCTCACGAGTGAAGAGGGGGTGGAGGGGTATATATAGCCTCCACACAAAATCCAACCGTTACACACACATTTGACCAATCTCAGTCAGACCGAAGTGATATTCTGAATTGATGTCAACTGATCACAGAAGGTTGGCAGCCCTTTTTCGGTGAGACCGAAACTCAGAATCGGTTTGACCGAGAAGCTAGGGTTTGGAGAAACAACTGAAGTGGTTCATCTCGGTGGGACTGAGTTGGAGAAATCGGTGTGACCGAGATTACTTATGGGTGTGTGTTAAGTAGTGAATAGTGCTGATAGTTGAGGGAGTTAGATCACCAAGCACTTGAGCAACAAGAACATTAACACAACCTCATCCCCTTTTAATAGTATTGGCTTTCCTAAGGACTCAATGTGATCTTTGATCACTAAACCAGAAATGGAGTCTTGAGCTTTTGCCAATGCTTGTCTTAGCATTTTGAGGGGTCCACTTCTTCAGACATTTCCATACCCATATCATCGAACTTTTCTGAAATGATTCTCAAGATAATATTAGTTCAATGATATATATGTTGTTATTAATTACCAAAACCACCCGGGGATTAGTTGCACTTTCATTAATGATGATGATCATGAAGATACAGATCAAGTTACTACTGAACCTCGAAGGTCCACAAGGACACGTTCCGCACCAGAGTGGTACGGCAACCCTGTCATGGAAATCATGTTGTTAGACAACGGTGAACCTTCGAATTATGAAGAAGCGATGGCGGGCCCGGATTCCAATAAATGGCTTGGAGCCATGAAATCCGAGATAGAATCCATGTATGAAAACTATGTATGGACTTTGGTGGACTTGCCTGATGATGGGCACGCCATAGAAAATAAATGGGTATTTAAGAAGAAGACAGACGCAGATGGTAATGTGACAATCTATAAGGCTCGGCTTGTCGCTAAGGGTTATCGACAAGTTCAAGGGATTGACTACGACGAGACTTTCTCTCCCATAGCGATGCTGAAGTCAGTCTGAATCATGTTAGCAATTGCCGCACTCTATGATTATGAGATACGGCAAATGGACGTCAAAACGGCATTCCTTAATGGTTTCCTCAAGGAAGAGCTGTATATGATGCAGCCGGAAGGTTTTGTCGATCCAGAGAATGCTAACAAGGTATGCAAGCTCCAGCGCTCGATCTATGGGCTGGTGCAAGCATCTCGGAGTTGGAATATTCGCTTTAATGATGTGATCAAAGCGTTTGGATTTGTACAAACTTGGGGAGAAGCCTGTATCTACAAGAAAGTGAGTGGGAGCTCTGTAGCATTTCTCATATTATATGTGGATGACATATTGCTGATGGGAAATAATATAGAATTCATGGAAAGTATAAAGGCCTACTTGAATAAGAGTTTTTCAATGAAGGACCTTGGAGAAGTTGCTTACATATTAGGCATCAAAATCTATAGAGATAGATCAAGACGCCTCATTGGTCTTTCACAAAGCACATACCTTGACAAGATATTGAAGAAGTTCAATATGGATCAGTCCAAGAAGGGGTTCTTGCCTGTTTTGCAAGGTATGAGATTGAGCAAGGCTCAGTCCCCGACCACGGCAGAAGATAGAGAAAAGATGAGTGTCATTCCCTATGCCTCGGCCATAGGTTCTATCGTGTATGCCATGCTGTGTACCAGACCTGATGTGAACCTTGCCATAAGTTTGGTAGGGAGGTACCAAAGTGATCCCGGCATGGAACACTGGACAACGGTCAAGAACATCCTAAAGTACCTGAAGAGGACTAAGGATATGTTTCTCGACTATGGAGGTGACGAAGAGCTCGTCGTAAAGGGTTACGTCGATGCTAGCTTCGACACAGATCTGGATGACTCAAAGTCACAAACCGGATACGTGTATATTTTGAATGGTGGAGCAGTCAGCTGGTGCAGTTGGAAGCAGAGCGTCGTGGCGCATTCTACATGTGAAGCGGAGTACATAGCTGCTTGCAAAGCAGCACAAGGAGTCTGGATGAAGGAGTTCATCACCGACCTAGGAGTCATTCCAAGCGCGTCAAGCCCGATGACTCTCTTCTGTGACAACACTGGAGCTATTGCCATTACCAAGGAGCCCAGGTTTCACAAGAAGACCAAGCACATCAAGCGTCGTTTCAACTCCATCTGGAATTATGTTCAAGATGGAGACATAGATATTTGTAAAGTGCATACGGATCTGAATGTTGCAGACCCGTTGAATAAACCTCTTCCACGGGCAAAACATGATCAACACCAGAACTCTATGGGTGTTCGATTCATCACAATGTAACTAGATTATTCACTCTAGTGCAAGTGGGAGACTGTTGGAAATATGCCCTAGAGGCAATAATAAAAGTATTATTATTATATTTCCGTGTTCATGATAATTGTTTGTTATTCATGCTTGAATTGTATTGTACGGAAACAGCGATACATGCGTGAATACATAGACCACAACGTGTCCCTGGTAAGCCTCTAGTTACTAGCTCGTTGATCAACAGATGGTCACGGTTTCCTGACCATGGACATAGGATGTCATTGATAACGGGATCACATCATTAGGAGAATGATGTGATGGACAAGACCCAATCCTAAGCCTAGCACGAGATCGTATAGTTCGTAATGCATAAGCTTTTCTAGTGTCAAGTATTTATTCCTTAGACCATGAGGTTTTACAACTCCCGGACACCGTAGGAATACTTTGGGTGTGCCAAACGTCACAACGTAACTGGGTGGCTATAAAGGTACGCAACGGGTATCTCCGAAAGTGTCTGTTGAGTTGGTACGAACCGAGACTGGTATATTGTCACTCCGTATGACGGAGAGGTACCTCTGGGCCCTCTCGGTAAGACATCATCATAAAGAGCTCAAAGTGACTAAGGAGTTAGTCACGGGATGATGGATTACGGAACGAGTAAAGAGACTTGCCATGACGAGATTGAACAAGGTATCGAGCATACCGACGATCGAATCTCGGGCAAGTACCGTACCGATAGACAATGGGAATAACATACGGGATTGAGTGAATCCTTGATACAGTGGTTCATCCGATGAGATCATCGAGGAACACATGGGAACCAACATGGGTATCCAGATCCCGCTGTTGGCTATTGACCGGAGAGTCGTCTCGGTCATGTCTACGTGTCTCCCGAACCCGTAGGGTCTGCACACTTAAGGTTCGGTGACGCTAGGGTTGTAGAGATACATGCACATGGAAACCCGAATGTTGTTCGGAGTCCCGGATGAGATCCCGGACGTCACGAGGAGTTCCGGAATGGTCCGGAGGTAAATAATGATATATAGGAAGTCCAGTTTCGGCCATCGGGTGAATTCCGGGGGTCACCGGGAGTGTCCCGGAACCACCGGAGGGGTCCCGGAACCACCGGAGGGGTCCCGGGGGTCCACCGGGTGGGGCCACCCATCCCGGTGGGTCCCGTAGGCCGCAAGGGGGAAGGGGGCAGCCCCTGGTGGGCTGGCGCACCACATGGGCCCCCCTCCATGCGCCTAGGGTTGAAACCCTAGGGGGAGGGGGCGCCCCCTATGCCTTGGGGGGCAAGTCTTCCCCCCTGGCCGCCGCCCCCCCTTGGAGATCTGATCTCCCTAGGGGCGGCGCCCCCCTGGCCCCTATATATAGTGGGGGGGGGAGAGGGCAGCCGCACCCCAAGCCTCTGGCGCCTCTCCCCCCTCCCGTCACACTTCCATCTCCTCTCGCAAGGCGCCGGCGAAGCCCTGCAGGTTTTCCTGTTGCATCCACCACCACGCCGTCGTGCTGCTGGATCTCCGTCAACCTCTCCTACCCCCTTGCTGGATCAAGAAGGAGGAGACGTCGCTGTACCGTACGTGTGTTGAACGCGGAGGTGCCGTCCGTTCGGCACTGGGATCATCGGTGACGAGGAACGCGAAGAGTACGACTACTTCATCCACGTTCCTTCGAACGCTTCCGCTCGCGATCTACAAAGGGTATGTAGATGTACTCCATTATGCTCGTTCCTAGATGACTCCTTAGATTGATCTTGGTGAAGCGTAGGAAATTTTTTGAATTCTGCTACGTTCCCCAACAGGATGAACCCTGAGATAAAATGAAATTTACCAGCTTCATCACTGATACATGAGTACAAGTTATGTGAAAACATATTTTGCATAGCATACTTAATAGGCAGTAGATGACATCTATCGGTTCATTTATAAACTTGAGGAATACTACAGCAAAGAAGAAATCGTTACTTAGTAAAGAATTTTTCTCAAAGATGGTTTCGGGAGAGGCTTGAAAAGAAAATAGAGTACTAATTCTAAAATTCAGCAGCAGGAATACACACATTTGAGTGACGCCATGCATATCAACATATACATATTATACATAACTTGATAAACAGAACTGAGTGTATGCCTTAATGAGAAATTCAACGACAACAACCCAAATAGATTCTTCTCAACACTCCTCAATTTATCATAATAGTGGAAAAAAAACTTGGCTTGAAATATCAATAGCTGAGCTCTGATAAGAAAAATGAATCAGTAGGGTACAGACAGTAGAACAACAAAAGGCTGTCATAGACACCAACATAAGTATTTGTGTTTCATTGGACAACATAACAACATCAGCCAACCAGAAGTGCCAAATACAAAAAAAATTGTATGCCAACTAACATGACGTAACATAATCGGAGTCAGTAGAGCGAAACCAGACACTGTTGTAGACCATCCGAAGATATGCCTACATAGCCAAACATAACTCCTATGCGCATCGATGACCTACATACATAAACGATGCAGATCATCCGGATGCCCATGATATGAGTCATTTAAGTAAGAAGGGGAAGATTATGGGGCTGTTTGGTTTACGCCCGCGGCAGCCCTGCCAATCGTGGGCGGGCCAAATAGTTGGATGGGTCGGGCGCACCTAAATATTGGCAGCCATCCAAATGCGAAGGCAAGTCTGGTCAACGACCAATTTTTTGGATGGGCTGCCGAGGGCTGCGCTCCAAATAGCCTCTATATATGCATACCAAAAGGGCGACCACCTAACAACAATCGGCCTAGTGCCTGGTCATTTTAGTTGCAGCGGACACCACCTCATCAGCTGACGACACCTTCGTTAGCATACTTTGAAGAGGAAAAATAGTCAAACATAGATACATGATACTGATGGATCAAATACTAAGCACCCGGTATGAGTATAAGTAGATACCTTGAGGCACCATCCGCCTCATCACCTAGGGCACCAGGACCACTGTCCAACACTGGATGTTCCTAAAATCTCAAAGCACATATAACCCATCAGATGGGCATGCCATTGTTGTTGCTCATATTCCTAGGAAGAACATAATTAAGACCTTAGAAGCATCATCTAAGAACAGAGGCTTGCGTATGCCAACATTTGCCAATTCATTCTTCGAAAGGCCAACATTTGCCAATTCAGTCTTGGAAAAGGCCCTTCTTCAAGCGACTGCCGCTGTAGACAACAAAATAAGACGATGGTTTCCAATCAGCAATAATGAGGTGTGTGCATGCATACCCCTGAATTAGGACTTAGTTCCATTGTGTTGGTCTACTTTTTACTACATCGAAGCCACATATTTGCAATGAAATCGAAGTGAGATAGCAAAGCAGTGGCCATCTTAAGAGAGGTATCAGAATGTGGTAAAAGCAAATGGAAATGCTAAACTCACAACTCAACCATTTTCATTTGTTTTATCACAAGAAGTACCATAATATGGTTTAGGGCAAATGGAAAGCTAAAAAAGCAAGGGTTATCTTTCAAGGTGATTAATAACTTTAAAAGATTTAAAGATCAATACCAAAAGGAGAAACACACATGTCAGCATTAGTTTTCTCAACAGAATACAGTTCCAACCAGTAATATTGAGGTGTGTGCACACAACAAAGTAAAATAGAACACCCAAAACACAAAAGTTAGCGCAGCTGCAAATTATTGTGTAGTAAAAAAATCATAATAGGTATCAGCAGGTAGGAAATACATTATACTATGTATCAGCAGGCACAAATAGAAGGAGTAGCAAGAACAACCGGTCAGTACAAAAGATAGAAGAAAGACACATGTGAAGGAGACGTCCGTCAAAGAGCCAACGAACAACCAAATGACCAGCAGTTCAACCATATATATTTTTCCACATCGAAAATTTGGTGACATCCATACACAGCATACTTGTAGGACAATAACCTGAAGGAAATATGCCCTAGAGGCAATAATAAGTTATTATTTATTTCCTTATATCATGATAAATGTTTATTATTAATGCTAGAATTGTATTAACTGGAAACTTAGTACATGTGTGAATACATAGACAAAACAGAGTGTCCCTAGTATGCCTCTACTAGACTAGCTGATTGATCAAAGATGGGTATGTTTCCTAGCCATAGACATGAGTTGTCATTTGATCAACGGGATCACATCATTAGGAGAATGATATGATGGACAAGACCCATCCGTTAGCTTAGCACAATGATCGTTTAGTTTTACTGCTATTGCTTTCTTCATGACTTATACATGTTTTCCTATGACTATGAGATTATGCAACTCCCGAATACCGGAGGAACACCTTGTGTGCTATCAAACGTCACAACGTAACTGGGTGATTATAAAGATGCTCTACAGGTGTCTCCGAAGGTGTTCGTGGTGTTGGCATAGATCAAGAATATGATTTGTCACTCCGAGTGTCGGAGAGGTATCTCTGGGCCCTCTCGGTAATACACATCATAATAAGCCTTGCAAGCAAATGACTAATGAGTTAGTCAGGAGATGATGTATTACGGAACGAGTAAAGAGACTTGCCGGTAACGAGATCAACTAGGTATGGTGATACCGACGATCGAATCTCGGGCAGGTAACATACCGATGACAAAGGGAACAACGTATGTTGTTATGCGTTTTGACCGATAAAGATCTTCGTAGAATATGTAGGAGCCAATATGAGCATCCAGGTTCCGCTATTGGTTATTGACCGGAGATGAGTCTCGGTCATGTCAACATAGTTCTCGAACCCGTAGGGTCCGCACGCTTAACGTTTGATGATGATCGATATTATGAGTTTATGTGTTTTGATGTACCGAAGGTAGTTCGGAGTCCCAGATGAGATCGGGGACATGATGAGGAGTCTCGAAATGGTCGAGACGTAAAGATCGATATATTGGACGACTATATTCGGACATCAGAAAGGTTCCGAGTGATTCGGGTATTTTTCGGAGTACCGGAGAGTTACGGGAATTCGCCGGGGAGTATATGGGCCTTATTGGGCTTTAGGGGAAAGAGAGAAAGGAGGCTGCGCCCTCCCCAAGGCTTAGTCCGAATTGGACTAGGGGGAGGCTCTTCTCTTTTCCCTTTCCTTCTCTCCTACTCCTACTACTTGGAAGGGCTCCTTGTTCTACTAGGAAAAGGGGAATCCTACTCCCGGTGGGAGTAGGACTCCCCTAGGCGCGCCATAGAGAGGGCCGGCCCTCCCCCTCCTCCACTCCTTTATATACGGGGGTAGAGACACCCCATAGAAACACAAGTTGATCAAGTTGATCTCTCCCAACCGTGTGCGGTGCCCCTCTCCACAGAAACACACCTCGGTCATATCGTTGCAGTGCTTAGGCGAAGCCCGACGCCGGTAGCTTCATCATCTCCGACACCACGCCGTCGTGCTGACGAAACTCTCCCGCGAGGTTCGACTGGATCAAGAGCTCGTGGGACATCATCAAGCTGAACGTGTGCTGAACGCGGAGGCTCCGTACGTTCGGTGCTTGATCGGTTGGATCACGAAGAAGTTCGACTACATCAACCGCGTCACTAGACACTTCCGCTTTCGGTCTACGAGGGTACGTAGACACACTCTCCCCTCTCGTTGCTATGCATCTGGTAGATAGATCTTGCGTGATCATAGGAAAATTTTGAAATACTACGTTCCCCAACATAACCAACCTGCAGTCGACCATATATACATACATACAAGTCAGATATTAAAGTTTTCCAATACATCATAAATACAAACACACTAATTAATCAAATTCTAGAATTACTAACCTTAGAAGTGTGCACAAAGCTTGTGATCAACATTGCGATAGACATCAACAACGGTACGAGCAGTGTTGCATAAAATAATTTACAGATTCAGAAAATGCCACTCAGAAGTGAGAATCACATATTTAGCAGAGAACATCTCTATCATAAATAGAAATTTTGATTTAGACATAGCTCCACCTCCTGCCCATATCATCTGTAGACGTCAACAACTCAAAGAAGATGAAAAAAAAGATAGCAATTGATACTAACTGAAGAACACAGGATGGAACTGAACAAAATGACACTATTGTGCTGGTGATACTGACCATCCTTCAGAATTCAAGTTAATTTGCTGCAAATAACTACTATCACACATCTAGAATGGATAATGTTGGTTCTGATAGTAGAATGTACGCTTGACATGTCTATTATGATAAGGAACATCGACTAGACCTTTCTTATTTTGCTTGCCGATGGCGTTAATGCAATTTGCTAACGCTAAAAGTGACCGATTAATGTTGGCTTCTCTGAGCTTTGGACCAAAATTATTCGTTCAGAAGCCCACGCACTGCTCAAAATATTATGTTATGCAGTTTACTTTTGCTGACATGGTGAAAAGAAAACAACAGCCCAAAAAGAATAGCTATTACCTGTCCGCAAGATGAACCAAGGCAAGATTCCAGGAAGAACTCGACTACCATATCGTCCTTTCTCCTTGCGTTTTGCAGTAAAAAAGAGAGGAACAAACAGTATTTTTCATGCGACAATAATATACAAAAATGAGGGGAGCTATAAACTGATCGTATCTGTAATTGTTTTTGTAGACTCACAATCTCAACATTTTAGACTATGATATTCTATCAAATCAAACCATATGTGTATTTGGAGATATAAAAAAGAAGAAGACTCAGTTCGGTCGTCCACGTGAATGCCCCTGTGAGAAAGGGCTCTCGTTCTTTCTCCAGGCAGTAAAACAAACTCAAAGTATACTATGAACTCAATTGATCTTGTCTCTCTAATTAATAATCCAAGCAGCAGGTTAATTGGATTACTGACCACGGCATGGGTCTCGAAGGGATGCTATTCTTCGAGGTGTGGGAAGATGGGGGCGACGTCGTGGTCCTCGTACAGTTGGGGCACGCGAACTCCAGCCTGGCTCCTCTATCCCCACCCGATCTTCGCCGGCCTGCAAGAACCAATAGATCAATCACTCAATAACGAAACTCGCCGCAGATCAGAAGAAGATAATGATCCATCCGATCACCGGAAGGGGTGCAGATCGATGACTAATTACCATCACCAAGGCAGCCACACGCAGATTCGTGGAAAAGAATTTAAACTACTATTTCAAGGTTTGAAAATATATATTTAAATAGGATGTTTAACAAAACTGTAAAGCAGGAAACTATGTGATAAATTAATAGGCCAATGATGATATTAATTTTCCTAAAACAAGTCGATTGCTATGCAAGGGGGGAATATGAGTAGGAACTAATCTGCACAAAAAATGCCGGAGATGCATCTTGCATGAACTAACAGATTTCTTTCAGTAATTACTATGCACGAGTACAGAAAATCGATTAGTACACGAGATTATAGACAAATCATCTCCTCCCTCGGTTGTTAGCTCTACAGTAGGCACCATGAGTCCATGACAAAGATCTCGAGCCCATTGAGCATTGGCCGCAGCGTTGAGTTGTCAGTCATTCGGTCCTGAAGCAGAGGAAGGCGAGAGCCTATGCATGGTGGATGAGGAGCTAGGGCACAACATTTTATTTTGTAGAAGAAATAAGCACTATTTTGCACATCAGTTTTACCAAGCAATTATATTTCAATCCAACCTAGCCAGATATGAAACCAAACTCTACTTTTCTAGGCTAAAAAGGCAAACAGACTATGATAAGCTCTTGGAATCTGCATCTCGTCTACCAAAACATACACATGACCACCATTAGCTAACTGGAGAGAGGGAGAGACTTGATATCTTGTGAGAGGAAACTGAAACCAAACTCTGCTATTTTAGCCTAAAAAGGCAAACGAAATATGAGAGTTATTGTTTTCAAATATTATTAAACGCATGGGCTGCTGTATAAATGAAGATGCATATTGTCATGTCTAGCTAAAACTATAAATACCTACTCTAGATACTAATGTCTGGCTTGTCCGCAATACACTATACCTGATGCAATAGCTTATCTCTGAAATGTCCATGTGTTGTTGGCCCAAAGGTCGTTGCCGCAGACCAAGCACACCTGAAGAGAAGTCATTCAATCTTCAGAGGGATAAAACGAACCAAAATCAAACAAATCATAGCTATTCTATATATGCACTGCTTATTATGGCACATAATGCATTGTGCCTTCTATGCACTTCAGTGGGAACCCAAATTGTTTTTGCTCCGTTTACTTGATTTAAGGCCTGGCTGCATGCATACGTACCTATTTGGAAGCTACAGTGTGTGTTTATTCCTTACCAAAAGCATAAAACAAAATTACTTGCTAATGCCGCCAAATGAAAAAATTGTTACAGAACATGTGCGGGCTCATACAAACATACCAAACTGGATATGGACATATTCAACTCATATGTTGTGTTAATACAACTTGTTATGGACTAAGAACTATAGTAAAAGCAACTCTCAAAGAACCAATGGACTTACACACCTAGCTCCGTTCTTGGTTGATACACACCTTTCCTTCCTAATGGTTCCTCGTCCATAATAGATCTAGATTGATTCAAAGGAGAGGGTGAGAGCTAGAGCAGATCGGAGAGGAGGAGGAGGAGGGCGGATGAACTCACCGGAAACAGAGGAGGCCCAGCCTGGTGCGCCCCGGCTGCCCCTTGAGGCCAGCGGGAAGCGGAACCGCACGTGGGGGCGAGGGAGGAGACGGGGAGGAGCCTTCGGAGTAGACCGGAGCTGCGCCGTCGGCGAAGGCGCTGCCCTACCCAGCCCGAAACCCTAGCCACGGTTGAGGGCCGCGAGCGAGTGTGAGAGGCCGTGCGCTGCGGTTCTAGCCGGATAGGAAGAAGAGGTTGAGCAAGGGGAGTCCTCGTTGTCGGGAGGAGGCGCCGGGAAGTGTGAGGTCGGGGACGGGAGAGCGTGGTGGCGGCGCGTGGGGGAGGACAGGAGCGCGGCGGGGAAGGACAGGAGCGAAGGAGAGGGGCACGAGTGGGGGTGGGGGCTAGGGTTCTGAACCAATCGGGCACTCTCCTCGCCCATACGTGAAACCCAGCCATCCACACCGCGCCACACATGACCACACACATGGAAAGACGAAAATGCCCTCGGCAGGGCACGGGAATAACAGCGGTGGCACGAGATCTTTACGGCGGGGGGTGAAGCTGTTCATTCCAACAGTGTCCATCCCAGATCCAACGGCCCAGCCTTCTCCAGATGTCGATCCAACGGACGAAAACGCATCAAGGGAAGTGCTCCGATGGCCGAGAATCGCTGAGCTCTGAGGAGGCTTGTAGGAACATCCATCTCTTATTTCTGGATGGCAGCTCTTCACCACATATAAATACAATTTTGTTGGTTTTTTAAGTTGTCTAGTTCTAAATATTCTTCCACAAACTCTATTAGTAATAGTTGCAGCGTTTGGCTTTTCTTCTTCCTGTTTTCCAGTTTAAAAATACCGCACAGACGCTGGGAAGGAGATCCCATTGTCAGTTACACTTTAGGCTACCGCCACGGTCCATTCAGCCATCTTCCTTCTCAATTCACCCAGCACGACACTCAACTTTTTTCCATTTCCTTGGCATGCAGATCTCTCCCCGATGTTTGCCGAACACAACATCGCCCGATTCTGTTTTCATGTGGTTGAGGGGCCTCTGGACCAAATGAACTGATAAATATTATGGTTTGGAAGTTTGAAAATGATTTGCATTGGTTTTCTCATTTTTATATTTTCATACAACATTTCATGATTAGTCTTTTGTTTATTTGTTATATAGTGCCAAAGAATCTCAGATAACAGCATCAAATAGTGTTAAAGGAAAGCATAATCCACTCCATGTTGGCAACATATCCTCTTTTAAAATTGTGGATAGAAAAGGGTGAATATAAAATTTGGTTGTGGTTAATGCATTTATCAACTTGTTTTTCTGGTGCCTGCCTGAATTTCTGATCATGCCCTCTTTTCTATGGTTTCAGAAAGCTTGGATGAGCTATGTCTGCCATGCAATTGGGAATGGGAAATGAGAAGGTAGTTAACCTTCTGGTAGGATGATGAGACTTCGTGCTGCACATGAGAATTTTGATAAAAATGATAGTATTATTTTCTGTTAGTTGCAGAGAGACTTGTACGAGGTGATCATTTCTTTTGGCATAGAACTTTGCTTGTGCAGTGTTCCTGCAAGTGAGCAGCAGGCCAAACAAAAGCTTGTGCTTGCTGAGTTTTTAAGTAGAATTTGTGGATTTTTGTACATTTTCATATCTCATGTATAGTTGGTTTGAGAAATACGTTGAATCGATGATGGTGCTGCTCACAGAGTACTTCTGGCTACCCATGGTGACCTATTTGCATGCCAAATCAGGGGGTGGAAGGTTAATTTTTCACTTATTTTCTAGATCAGCAACTTGATTGCTTTGTGTGTCATTGCATCATTGCTTCAGTTCAGTCATTTACATTCAACTATTCCTTGGTCTTAGCCACAAAATGAGCAGGTTCAATCAATGAGGAAGAAGATAAGTCTAAATTTCAGGATTAGCAAGCAAGTTTAAGAGCCAAATTGTAGTATGAAGATCTCTCGACATCATGTAAGAAAATTGTTGAAGATATGTAGCTTGTTAAACACTATGGCTAGACCCCTTGTTAATTATCACATCTTAGTTAGCAGTATTGTTTGTTTTTATGGACTGGAATCTGCAAGATCTTTTTGCAACTTCAGCGAGAGGGTCGACAACACATAGGTAAACCAGCTATTGTTGTGGCGTTACAAGCTCTTTGTTGTTCGGTCCATGTTTGGGTTTCCTGAGGAAACCTCACTACAAGAAATATGTCAACTTGTGACCACCACTATTGGTCACTGAATGGTCACAAATTTCCATTTGTGACCTTTTTGTGACCAAAAACATAAGGTCAAAAGATGGCCGTCATAAACTGACTATAGCGACCTTCTCTGTGAGAAGGTCGTAGACGTTTTTGACCAAAACAAAAGGTCGTTGAACCAATGACCTTTTGTTTTGGTCATTGGATGTCTGCCCAGGCCACGTCGGATTCGACGTGGCAATCTGACGTGGCAAAATTGCGACCAATTGAAAAGGTCACTGATAAGATTCAGCCCAGTCCGATTAGGTGTCTATATGGGCCGAGCCCGTTAATTCAGCCCATTTATGTTTTTTTGCTGCCAATTTTGGTCAACTGCTTTGGGCATTTTGCGGTCCATTTTAAATTTGGGCCTCACGATTTTTACAGTGCATTTAATTTTGGGGCCTTGGCCTTTTTGCAATCCAATTTTTGGGCCTTGGCCTCTTTGCGATCCATTCTTTTTGGGCTGTAGCCATTTCCACCAGTTTTTCATTTGGTCCAATAGACATTTCGGCCAGTTTTTAATTTAGGCCACGCCTCTTTGTTTCAAATACAATTTACAGCACAGACATAGATTCAACCCAAATTCAATACCAATATATTCTCTTTTTGACCACTTTCAATCAAAGAATACATTTCAAATAAACATAGAATAATATTCCAAGGATTTGTACATATATCCTAGCATTTGAATAACAAGTTCAGCAAGCAAATATACACTAAATTCTCAGCAATATCAAAAATACATCCAAATTCCCAGAAAATACGGCATTACAACAAACATATAAAGCAAGTCGTTGACTTGGACTTCCAGCTTCTTCAAAAAAATTAGCACATAACTCTCCTGTAGATGAGAAGAAAAGCCACATGTTCAGTCTCGATATGGGTAATATATGCTAAAAATAAATCCAAGAACCGTGCAAGAGCCTAGGTTTTACTATCATTTGGACACCCAGATTGGCGATCCTTCCTTACCTAATGTGTGCAAGTCCAAATAAATTAATAAACAATCCATTTTATAGAGCTAATTGCTACAGATTAAACTGATGCTCTTCTACTACTAATTAAACCATTCAAGCTCATGGTCAGGATCAACAATACTAATAACCTGTAGGTACAATGGTACAACAGCAAGCAAATAGTGGAATAATCCCACCACAACGCATGAAGAAAAACACTATCCTACTGCCACTCTCATCCATTCAACTGACAACATCTATTTCATGGAGGAAGGGAAGGGAATAGATAGGCTAGTACCAGTTAATGATGGCGTCAACGATGATATGGATGAGGTTGGCGTCGGTGAGTAGGGATCCACTTGTGCATGCATCCACTCCTCCAGCTCTAAGAAACTTCCAAGACATGGTAGTCGTTGTTGAAGTAGGAGATCAGAACGACCGGACCCTGAGACAAAAAATGACAACATTGACATCATGAGCATCATCTAAACAAACATGAAACAAAACCTAAAGAAATAAGCATCTGCCAGCAAGAGAAATTCTACCAAGACGAGGGTCTGTGAACAAACTGATCATAGATATGAAACTTTGTAATGCTCATGTTTTAGCTAATAGGGATTCCAGAACTACCAAGACTCAGGCATCTCATCGACAAATAAACTTGAGGTACATTAGCTGGAACGAAAATAGAAAAACTGGAAGTTCAAAACAAATGGCCAGATACTATAAGATTTGTAATTTTAACCGATAGTTCAATGACATATTGATTATTCAGAATCAATGATAAAAAAAGGCTGCTAGGCATGCGCTTAAGCATGCCTAGGCGCAGAGTGATGGCAGAACACCTAACTGTAAGCACTGGTCGACATGCATTTAAGCATGCCTTGTTCAGAATTGTACCAGCAAAAAAAGCTTTCCAAAGGCGGCAAGCAGGACCTAGCGAGATGGGGGAAATTGAATCCAAGTTCAGTTTAAAACATCAACCAGTCATATAGACAACAACTCCAGCTTCTTAAATGACACAGTACTATCGTTCTCTGTTTCTGATTGGATCACTCTTCTTCCTTTTTTCCTCTAAAAAAATGTACTACCAATTTCTCTACCGGCCAGTCACTACCTGTCATCATCTAATTAGCAACAAATACTTGGTATCAAACAACACGGATCAAGCCATTCGCATTGGTTCTAGCAGTGCGAATAAACCACAGTAGCTAATGGAGTTATATGAGCTCAAGCAGTGCATAATTCTAGGATAACATCTCCCATACCTATATGCATAACACCGACAGAATAACAGCAGTATAAACAATGGTATAGAAACTTAAACAGTAGCATCACCTACTTAGTAGTGACCAGGAAATCAATCCACAGTTGGTAGAGCAAAACAAAATCACAAGCACTACGGGCAGTAGCACGTGTACCAGTAGATCACAGTCACTACATCCAGCATCACAATCTTGTAAACTGAAGACTGAATGTGTCCTGAGCTTACTGCCGAGCTTGACGTAGGCTTCGTCCGATATGGTGTACTTCTCGACGAGTGAGGTGTCCTCCAGCCACCCGCCGGAGGTCACCGACGAGGGGTCGAGGTCGATGATGTGCAAGCGGTACCTTCAGAGTAGACCACCATCAGACCAACAGCAGCAGACCAACATCTCTGCGAACAGATTATTCACAAAACACAAATATGGTGCAACTATCATGCTATTTGCAAATTTTACCATGCATGCCAGCAACCTTACCAATTTCCTTGACTTCATCATTACTAAGTCTAAGTTCAATATGTTTTAACCAAACAAGTACCGTGAGATAGCATAAATTTTGCACACCACAAACCCTTCTGGATCACAGAATGTAAAAACATAAACCAGGAGCCATAGTAGTGGTAGTATATCACCAATTCAGATTTGCAAACTTAGATCTTTCATGAAATGATCGTATTGAATTTGATGTAACACCAATTTGCATTTGCGAAATCAGATGTCTCATGGCATGGATATATGAATTTTCCGCAGAAAACTGCATTATGAATTTCTAGGTATTAGTTAATCATTTTGAAAATCGTACTAGTTATTAGTTAATCATTTTGAAACAACACACCTGTACGGTACAACAAAGTACTAACTGACATGAGTGCCACATGTGTGTTTGAGCTGACGGTATCAAACCATGATTTTAGCATGTGAATGAATGACAAACATGGTACAACAAAGCGGGATACCTGTCTTCCATCCAAGAAATGCTGTACAGGTCGCCCAAGCAGGTGTCATATTCCGACGGAGGGCCGGGGTACTCGCCGGGGCAATACATTCCCCAACTGCTCTCCTCCGCGTTGGACGCGGTGGTCGCGTAGACACCGATGTCATTTGGCAGAAGCCCCTCGAAGATGCTCCCAGCTTCACAAGCTTCAAGGTAAAATACCTACAAAATAAGAGTCAGGTCATTGCTTCAACTAGCAAACCATGCTGAGCAAAAATAACCAAAGGACGATGGGGTACCAGGCTTTTGTAGGTATGTGTGTATGCATGTATATGAAATATATGTTCTGACTGGTTTTAGATACTTAAATTCTCGAAAGAAGACAATAAAAGAATGGTAGGTTCTGAATACTGACCAATGACCCCAGGACCTCCATGGTCACTGTAAAACACAAAAATGTGATCATCAGGGCCACTGTCCACGACTTTGCCGCTCCCACCACTCACAGCGGTTTTATTACCGAGCAGGACGGCAAACAAGTTCTTGACATTAACCTCCTTCCCAGTGTAGTCCTATAGTGGAGATTCAGTCAAACAGACATAAAATTGTTGCTACTGGATAGGGATTCAGTCAAACAGACATAAAATTGTTGCTACTGGATAGGGATGCAAAATTTGTAGGTGAATAGTGTGAAAATTAAGGATAATACAATGAATCATGCTCTTGTGACTGTATATGTTGTTTATGTTTGACAGACAACCATCCAATCCACCTAAGAACCATCATCAAATGAACTAAATCAGCAGCATCTGTGAAAGAAAGCATCACAGCTAACACATCTATCTATCTATGCCCAAAAGGTTTCTTTCTATCAGCAGCATCTGTGAAAGAAAGCATCACAGCTAACACATCTATCTACTCACCGATTGAACAAGGAATTGGATAGCAGGGGTGGTGATTAGAAGATGATGTCTTCGTCCCTCTTGAGGTCATGGAGACGCCCCTCTTGAGGGCGAGATCCTCGGCGAGCTGCTACTCGGCGAAGAGCTTGGCGGCCATCATCTGGCGCTCGACCTCCCTCCTCTTGTAGCCCTGGATCTTCTTGAGGCGGAAGAAGTCCTCGCGCTCGAGCTCGTCGAGCTCGCCCTTGATGTAGGTGATGGTGTTCTCGAGCCTGGGCTTGACGACGTTCTCGTGGGCGTTGACGCGGCGGTTGGTGGTCTTGATGGCCTCGTCGAGGGTGAGGAAGGAGGTCTGGAGCGAGGCGAGCTCGACGAGGCCGGTGAGGTCTAGGACGTGGGCGGCGCGGCAGGCGGAGACCTGCTGGCCCCCGCGGGCGAGGCCGGTGAGGTCTAGGAGGATGATGAGGGGCCCGATGTGAGCCTGAGCAGAGGCCTCCGGGACGAGGAAGGGGCGGAGGAGCGGGTGGTGGTGCGCGGGCGCGGGCGGCGGTGTCGGATCTGAATCGGCGGGGTGGCGGCGGCGATGTGGGAGAGGGAGCACGTGAGGTGGATCTGGAGCGCTAGGGTTCGGTGTGGGGAGTGGGAAGGGGAGGGGCGAGTGGAGGAGGGCATGGGGAACGGCGACGAGCTCCGCCGGAGGGAGGTGGTGGCGGCGATGGATCTGGACGGGAGGA
>LR738711.1:17072273-17084337 GCA_902687465.1 Secale cereale
GAGGGGTGCGATGGGGGGAGGGCTAGGGTTTGGGCTGCGGTGGGGGTATCTCTTTTTCTTTTCTTTTTTCTTTTTTTTTTGCTGTAGATAGATGGATGGATGGATGGATGGATGGATGTGGGATGGTGAGATGGATGAATGGATGGATGGGCGCCATGTCATCGATCCAGGGGAAGAGTCCTGATTGGTTCGGAAAACCAATGATTTAAAAAAGTATCTAAGTACTAAAAATATCTAAGGGATTTTGTGAAGTAGCTACCAAAAATATTTTGCAAAAGGGCACCATACAAATTTTCACTAGAGTTAGACCACATATTATGGATAAGTACCAATTTGTATGCATTTATGATCTTTCTAGCTATTTTTAATCATTTTCCAAATTCCCAAAATGAGTTTTTTTGTGAAGGACCTACCATATATTTGTTGCAAAATTGTACCAAATCAATTTTCTAAAATACTAGGCCATATTTAATGCACGATTGACAACCTGGTTGTGTGTCAAAAGTTTTGATCCACCTCTCGTGAAAAAGACAAATTTCGGTCGATTCAGTTGGAAGTGGGTCAAATTTGAACTGTAGCTGCCTTGTAGTTTGCTCTTTATTTTTTACAAAAATCATTTCTAGGTACATAAGTATCTATTTAATCAGAGAAACACCAAAAAAATTCCAAAATTCAACCACTAGCTAGGAACGGTCATTCCTGCCGTTTTGACCGCATTTTGAAACGGGCATAAAAAATTCAAAAAAAAATCAAAAAGTTGGAAAACCTTCGCATTGTGTCATTATATATGACCAAGTTACCAGGAAAAATAACAAACTTGTAATACGGTAGTTATTTTTTAAAAGTGTTCTCAGAAACGAGCTATCAAGCGTGAAGATTCATGGCTTTCAAACCAAATGATCAATCTTATGGCCACATTCATGGCATAGTTTGTTCAAATGATCTCATATTGTGCACAAAGGTGCATATTGGAATGGCAAACAATGTTGCCTAAGGAAGTTTTCATTTTCTTTGGACGAAAAATTCATTTTCCATTTTTCGAGTGCCCAAAAGGAGGTTTTTTTGTGAAGGACCTCCCAAATAATTGTTGCAAAATTGGACCAAATCATTTTTATAAAATAATTGGTCATATTTAATGCACAATTGACTAAATGGTTGGGTGTAAAAAGTTCTGATCCACCTCTCGTGAAAAAGACAAATTTCGGCCGATTCAGTTGGAAGTGGGTCAAATTTGAACTGTAGCTGCCTTGTAGTTTGCTCTTTATTTTTTACAAAAATCATTTCTAGGTACATAAGTATCTATTTAATCAGAGAAACACCAAAAAAATTCCAAGATTCAACCACTAGCTAGGAACGGTCATTCCCGCCGTTTTGACCGCATTTTGAAACGGGCATAAAAAATTCAAAAAAAATCAAAAAGTTGGAAAACCTTCGCATTGTGTCATTATATATGACCAAGTTACCAGGAAAAATAATAAACTTGTAATACGGCAATTCTATTAAAAAAGTGTTCTCAGAAATGAGCTATCATGCGTGAAGATTCATGGCTTTCAAGCCAAATGATCAATCATATGGCCACATTCATGGCATAGTTTGTTCAAATGATCTCATATTGTGCACAAGGGTACATCTTGGAATGGCAAACAATGTTGCCTAAGGAAGTTTTCATTTTCTTTGGACGAAAAAATCATTTTCCATTTTTCGAGTGCCCAAAAGGAGGTTTTTTTGTGAAGGACCTCCCAAATAATTATTGCAAAATTTGACCAAATCAATTTTCTAAAATACTAGGACATATTTAATGCATAATTGACAAAATGGTTGGGTGTAAAAAGTTTTGATCCACCTCTCGTGAAAAAGACAAATTTCCGCCGATTCAGGTGGAAGCGGGTCAAATTTGAACTGCGGCTGCCTCATAGTTTGCTATTTATTTTTTCCAAAAATCATTGCTAGGTACATAAGTACCTATTTAATCATAAATACATGGTTTGGTGGCGATACGTCGAGGTTTGGGCGGTGGTCGAGGGCCCCAACTCTAGAGCGCGTAAACTCGCTTGCCCGCTGCGTGGTCACCGCGTGACTGTGGCGTTGCCATGTGTTTTGGGCGGCCTAGGCATGTCTAGTGGGTTGGCCACTCCCCAGGTAGGTGCTAGGAAGAAAATTACAACATAAGATTCTCACGAGGAGACCGATCGATGCTCAAACATGAATTAGCAGCCAAGTGTTTGATTAGCGGTACGGAAAATGCACATGGCTAATGGGCGTGAGTTTTGGTTGAGGATGATCGGTTACTAAGAAGACCGTCTTCACAAATTTTCAGCTCAAAAAGAGGAGTCTAGGTGGTACTTGCTTTGCAAAGTACCACACTGGACATAAATACGAATGTTGAAGATGGGCTCAAAATAATGAATGGATTGAGCTGGCATTTGGTGGAGGATAGTTATTTGGGCATAGGAAAGCACTGTAGAAAATGGATACCATTTGGACATGCCAAAGTGGTACTTCCTTCACAAAGTGTTTTTTGAACAGAATAGGAAAATGAATATTTTTGAATTATTTTTGAACTAGGCAAGGAAGGTTTTTTACATATTTGACGAAGATATGACCCAAAGAATTTATGAGATTTTTTGGGGAATTTTGGGAATGACAGAAATATAGGTTGCTTCACAACCTAGGGCAAAAACTGCCACATGGACATGACACATAGGCAAAACTGATGATGTGGCGCCTAGTCGTAGCAACCCACCACAATTTTCAAGGTTATGACCATCTATATTGGTCATGATCAGCTAGAAATAAGGCAGCGAACCAGTGCTATCTGCTTTGTGACCATTTCGTGTAAGGAAATTATGACCTTTCTGACCAAAATGGTCGTTATAGTTGAGGGTTTGGAGCCCCCGAACAGCTTTTGACCAATTGGTCTCAAATGGTCGTAGATTTATGACCAATTCCTCCAGGGTCACTAACAAAAGGTCATAAGTTGACATATTTCTTGTAGTGCCTGTTCATCTCTTTGGCTTGTTATCCATCTTAGTTTGCTTGCTGCTTCTTGAATATTTCATTCCTTGCAGCCTTAATGAAATAAAGAGTTTTGGGTTTTGGGGGTGGGTGGGTTTCTTGGGGTTTTTGGTAGAAATTCTTGTGTTCTCTTGGTTTTTTGTGTGTGTTCTAGCTCAAACTGAGCAGTGGAGTATTGGTAGTTTTCGTTCTCTAAGGGACTTTATTTGATGAAGATTGGGGATTTAGTAGGGTTTTTGTTAACTTTTTAGTTTCTTTATGTGTTCTTGGATGTAGTTGTTGGATCAATTCCATGTCTCTTGTTCTCATGGTAGAACCAGTTCCTTCGTTTGTTCTTCTAGCTGCAGAGTAATTCTCGTTGTAGAACTCCTTGCTGACCTGGTTATTCTTTTGTTGTCGGTATCTGTACAGGTTCCATGTCGGTGTCGCGTTTTGTTGTTGTTCAGGGATCTTCTATGGTTCTTGTCGTTTATCTCATTGGCATGGCAGCCCCAGCAGGCGCCGGAGCACGGACCTGGTCACCTCCTGTCCTAATAACTAGGGATACACTTAAGAGTATTCCTATATTACCGGGGGGGGAGCCCCCCCCCCCTTGGCTCCCATGAAACGTCGCCATTGCGGATGTGATCATTCAATTCATATTATATAGTATATATGAAAATAAAGGACTCGCATTATCTATATGAAAATATACAAAAACTACCAACCAATTTGTCAAGGAGAAAACTACCAACAAATCTTCCTACATTAATCCTCTCACTTATCCCTCCTTCTATGAATCAGACAACCCCCTTCAATTGCTACCAGTCGCCCCTCCTCCTCGGTTTCTCCATTACTCCCTCCATCTTGTTTCCAAAGCCCGAAGTGCGTAACTACAGAAGAGAAGCATCCACGTGAACTTCATGTACGTTAGAAACTTCCCCCGTCACCTGCACATAAATAATAAGGCGACATTTCTTTTCATGTTGGACATTCGCAATGCTTTTGACTTGGTTAGATGGGACTACATCTTTGACCTCCTGCGGAGAAGGGGGTTCCCGAGTCGGTTCAGGGATGGACGACTTGCTAAGACCTCGAGATAGAAATGCAAGCTTAACTGGGAGACTGTTTGCCACACTCAACCACCTTGGGGGACTCGGTGGGACCCATCTCAAAATGTTATGGGGGTGTTGCCGTTGCGTTGGCCATGGCTTGAGTGGGCCGACCCGAGAAAGTTGTGGGTTGGGACATGCAACATTTGTGATGCCGTGGACCCTCTTTTGGCATTGAATTCTGCTTGTGCAGTGTTCCTGCAAGTGAGCAGCAGGCCGAACAAAAGCATGTGCTTGCTGATTTTTTTAATAGAATTTATGGATTTCTGTACCTTTTCATATCTCATGTATAATTGGTTTAAGAAGTACGATGATGGTGCTGCTGACAAAGTTCTTCTGGCTACCGATGGTGACCACTTTGCATGCCAAATCAAGGGGTGGAAGGATAATTTTTCACTTATTTTCTATATCAGCAACTTGATTGCTTCGTGCGTGTCATTGCATCATTGCTTAGGTTGAATTCAACAACTTGAGGGCAACTGAGCATTTTTAATTCGTTCATCTTCTTGTAACTTAGGTTCAGTCATTTACATCAACTATTCCGTGGCCTTACCTGTAGGATGAACATGTTAAATAAATCAGGAAGAAGATAAGGCTAAAATTCAGGATTATCAAGCAAGTTTAGGAGCAAAATTGTAGTATGAAGATATCTCTACATCATGTAAGCAAGTTGTTGAGCATTTGTAGCTTGTTGTGGATAGATCCTTTGCGGATTATCAAATCTAAGTTAGCAGTATTGTCTGTTTTTATTTTGTAATTATGATGTTCAGTTCGTATGAAATCGTGAAACAAAAAGGCACGCTCAATGTATGAATGCATATGTTTCAGGGCAACGTTAGGCGCCGGTTGGCCGGCCCAACTTTCGTCCTGTCGCCGCGCGACCGTCAGACCTCCCCCTTCCCCCATGCTTTGTCGTTCGATGGCTTCATTCCAATCGTCTCTTTCACCCTCATCCACATCTGAAAAAAGAACTCAAGAAAAATCCCATGGCGGCCACCCCCACTCCTTGCGTTAGCGCTCCCTCGCTCATGCCAGGCTGTCAGGCTGACCGCACTTGCCCGTTTTCCTCGCCCCCGATGCTCGATGTCATAAATCACAAATCAAAAAGGTCATTGGCCGGAGCAGCCTATTTGTTGCCTCCCTATTACATCCATGGTAGTTCCATGACACTGACCATGATACTGTTCCTCATCAGTGGCGAAGCCGGAGTCAATCGCAGCCAAAGGCGGTGGTCGCAAAAATGTGTCCTGATTCCAGTATAACCAAAGAAGGTGGTGGCAAAAATTGGCGCTAGTTCCAGCGAAAACCATAACAGTGATAGCAAAATTGGGTGTTGGTTCTAGCAAAAACAAAAGACGGTGGTAGCCAAAATTGGGGCTGGTTTCAGCAAGAAACACCCCAACCGTGGATTCTAGCACAAAAAGTCTTTGGTTCTAGAAAAAATTATTGGTGGTCCAACAAAACAAAAAAGATGGAAACACTCGTATAAAGGATTAGAAGTAGAAGTTGATTGAGACCTTGGAGCACTACAGGAATTGGTTGGTTATCACCTTTGAGCTACAACGGCATCGAATCCAATATGGGGACAAACATACAAATGTACAATATATGACATGTGAAATTCTAAATAAAATATGTTTATTGAGAGAAATATATCTTCCTTATAAAAAATATAAGATAAATGTATCATTATTGTCAAAGGATATATTTTGCACGTTCATATTTTTTAGATTAATGTAAAACATAAAGACATAAGGGTGTTGGTTCACACTAAAAAAAAGAAGAAGAACAGAAACAATATCTAGGAGATCACAATTTCATTCATGAGCATAGTCTAAATTTTTCGGCAGGATTTCTACATGTATTCCCATCCCTATTCATCCGTGTACATAAAAAATTTCTTATCTCCAACGATTAGTGTGAAGCTTGCCTTAGATATGCATGTGTTTGAGACTACTTCCCTATTCAAAATCAACAATGTTTAGAAAGGGTGCACCCAATATTATATAACTTTGACAAATAGTTTATGTAAAATACATTTCGAAGGGTAGTAATTTCTATTTTGTATAAGAGTATTTTTAAGGGTTAAAAATTGCTACTTAATATATGGCCTTTGGCCTTCTGTCAAAAAAAGTATAATTACATTTCTCCTATTTTCTGTAATCAAATACCAATACAATAACTTATTGATGTGCTACGGAGACATTTCACCACGTTTAGTCCATGACAGCGTTCATTCTTGGAAGCTACGATTTTCAGAATATAACTTGTTTGAAGTGCGTACATACAGGATGTAAAAGCGGGAACATATATTGTTTGTTTCTTAGCATTTTTTAATTTCATAACTACCAGTGTTCCTTTCCCAATATAAAATGGTCAACATCCGACTCAAAAGAAAAAATGGTCAACATGACAACATCCGACTCTTACCGGAATAGGAATAGGAGTACGACGCGGAAACAAATTAACAGCGCCACGCGTACTAGTAACAGGATACTATATATACCTGTCCGAGAGATACTATTATATATAGCTAACCCGCCTATATCGATCGTCAGAGTTGTTGGAGTTGAGCACCGACAGTGCGCCGCCGTGTTGATAGATGGGATGATTGGGACCAAAGAACCACGGCCACCGGTGTTGACTCCTCAAACTCTGCAATGGGTAGGCGCTTCAAGCAACTCGACATGATCGGTGCAGGGGGCTTCGGTGTCGTTTACCCGGCAAGGGACCGCCACACCGGCGAGATCGTCGCTATCAAGTACCTCCGCACAAACAAGTACGGCCACGACGACAGCGGCGACCGCTACCTCTCCGCCTTCGCGGGCGAGGTCAGCGCCTTGGAGAAGTGCAGCGGCCACCCGTCCATCGTGCAGCTGCGCGCCTCGGGCCAGCACGACGGCGAGGCCTTCATCGCCATGGAGTTCGTCGGGCCAACCCTCAGGCATGTTATGAAGCGCGTCCGTTTCGGGAGGAGACACACCGAGATGGAGGTCTGCCTGATGATGAGGCAGCTCCTCGCCCGCGTGATGAGGATGAACCATCTAGGTCTCATGCATCGTGACCTTAAGCCAGGGAACGTGCTCGTCGACCACCGCAGGAACCTCAAGATATGTGACCTTGGGCTATCATGCAGCATGGCCGATGGGCCGCCCTACTCAAACACCATTGGAACACGGGGTTACCGCGCACCAGAGCTCCTCCTAGGGTCCACGAATTACGATGAGCGCATCGACTCTTGGGCTCTTGGCGTCATGATGGCTGAGCTACTTGCTGGCCACCACCCTTTCTATGGAAAGACCGACATGGAGCACCTCAGTGAGATATTGGACCTTCTTGGTATGGCAGACATCAAGGAGTGGCCAGGCTATGATGGGCGGCGGCTGCCTGGAGGATGGGCATTGCAAAGCAGTTTGCGCTCCATGTTCCCATGTCCTGCCGAGGCTAGGAGAAGACGCCGGCCACAACTTTCAGAAGCTGGCTTTGAGGTCTTGAGCGGCCTCCTACGATGCAACCCTGCAAAGAGACTCACGGCGAGGACCGCGCTGCGGCATAGGTGGTTTAAAGAGACCAACTTCAGGGCTTCAAAGAGCTGATTGGTTAACTTGCACAATCCATAATCTAGCTGCCTGCGTGGAATGAATGTATGCGGAGGCAGATAGTCATAATTCACCTCATATGTACTCCCTCCGTTCTGATTTACTTGTCGTGGTTTTAGTTCAAATTTGAACTAAAACCACGACAAGTAAATTAGAACCGAGGGAGTAAGTTTGAAACGTATGGGCCTGCCCACATATCAGTTTCTTGAAAAAAAATTAGCATGAGTGGATTTCCACCAATGTCTTCTTTCGCCCGTGTTGGAACCTCTCCCTTGCCCTAGCTCTCCTCTCTCTGTCACTCAACTCCCTCGACGATGCCGTGGATCAAACCAAACGAAGAAGGAGAAGGAAGAAGAAGAACAGGGACACGACGAGGTGGTTTTCCTATGCACGAACACCTTTCCTTGAGCTCGAACTCAATACACGCCCCGCCTCTTACAACGATCAACACGGCGACACTTATACCTGGGCAACGTCGGGCCACGACCCGCTCGCACCTGCCCACTACGCCACTAGGTCCGGCCCGCTCAGCGCGCGCGCACGACGCGCTCCCGCGCTCTCCCCGCGCCGAGCCCTCAACAAACCTAGCGCGATCGCCGCGCCCTGACCGCCAACGGCTATGCCGTGCACACACCCATGCGGTGTTCACCTGCGTGGACACGCCCACGCATCACACGCACGCCTACCCCGCGCACCCGGTGCACCCGACGCGTTTGGCTCGCGCCCATGCACGCGCCAGCCGAGCCAAGTGCACCGCCGCAGCTTATTTGCTCTAACATACGCTCCCTAAGCCGCGGCTCAGAGCAGCCCGGCGTCCTCGATGTCGCCGTCCGCCCGCAGTGCCTGCTCCGCCGCCGGCGCCTTCTTCCACTGCGGGCACTCACGCATGAAGTGGCCGTGGACGCCGCACTTGTAGCAACGGCCGCGCCGGTTCCCGCCGAAGCCCGACGCCTCGCTGCGCGCCCCGTCGTCGTCGTCCTCTCCGCGCGCACCGCCCCGACGCCGCTCGCGCGCCCGCCACTCTGCTGCGGTGTACAGCAGCTGCCCGTCCGCACGCTCGCCGCCTGCCTGCCCGCGTCGCCGAAGCCGCTCGTCGAAGGCCTTCAGGCGCCCCAGCGCGTCGTCGAACAGCAGCATATCCAAGTTGCAGAACTGCTCCATCCCGGCGACCGCCGCATACAGACGATCCGGGATGCAGTCCAACAACTTCTTCACCATTGCTGCGTCCTCCAGCGTCGAGCCCAGCCCGGCGAAGGGCGCCGCCATGCCGCTGATCTTCCCCGCGAAAGCGTCCAAACGACTCGTCGCTCGCCATGCGCAAGAGCTCGAACTCCCCGCGCAGTGTGCCCAGCCGGGCCGCTCGCACGCGGTCCGCGCCGCTCGCACGCGGTCCGCGCCGACGAAGCGTGCCTTGAGGCTCGCCCAGACCTCCGCCGCCGTCTTCTTGGACGCCACCTGCAGCAGCAGGTCCTCCGCGAGTGCACTGAGCAGATAGGCCCGCGCCGGCTTGTCTTTCTTCGCGATCACCGCCACCGCCGCGTCCTCCGGCACCACCACTGCTTCCCACAACCCAGCCGCGTCGAGGTTTGCCTCGACCTTGATGGCCCACGCCGTGTAGTTGTCCCCCGTGAGCAGCGGCACCGGCTGTGGCAGTGCTCCGCCCGAACCTCCGGCGTACGGGACGACGGACATCGTCGGCGCGCCTTGGTCTTCACGAGGCTCTGATGCCAATTGTTGGAACCTCTCCCTTGCCCTAGCTCTCCTCTCTCTGTCACTCAACTCCCTCGACGATGCCGTGGATCAAACCAAACGAAGAAGGAGAAGGAAGAAGAAGAACAGGGACACGGCGAGGTGGTTTTCCGGTGCACGAACACCTTTCCTTGAGCTCGAACTGAATACACGCCCCGCCTCTTACAACGATCAACACGGCGACACTTATACCTGGGCAACGTCGGGCCACGACCCGCTCGCACCTGCCCACTACGCCACTAGGTCCGGCCCGCTCAGCGCGCGCGCACGACGCGCTCCCGCGCGCTCCCCGCGCCGAGCCCTCAACAAACCTAGCGCGATCGCCGCGCCCTGACCGTCAACGGCTATGCCGTGCACACACCCGTGCGGTGTTCACCTGCGTGGACACACCCACGCACCACACGCACCCCTACACGCACGCCTACCCCGCGCACCCGGTGCACCCGACGCGTCTGGCTCGCGCCCATACACGCGCCTGCCGAGCCAAGTGCACCGTCGCGGCTTATTTGCTCTAACAGCCCGCTCGACCCTCCCTCCAGCATCATCCTAACCATTAGCTAGCCCTGCCACTCGTGGTTGATGACATTGTCGTGTGTCGCCTCGTCACATAATGCTTGCCTGATGCACCTCCTATGCTGAGCCACTGGCGCCCTGGTCATCCCTCTAACCATCTTCCACTTCTTTGCCGCCGGCCACCACCGGCACCCATCATCCTCCATCTCATTCCCGTATTGACCTCTGAGCTGTACACCCGGGCCTTCTTTTTGGATGAAATCAAATGCCACGAATCATGTTTCTAGGCCACTGACCATCAACAAATGGGAAATGTACGCATAATATATGAATAAAATTAGCAAATGAGTATGGCGTCTCCCACATGATAGTACTATAGAATTTTTGTTTGCACCGAGTATACCCCATGCACAAATGGATATTTCTTGAGAATACGAAATGATAACCAGGATTCTACTAGATGCTACTGCGCTGCACAATCCTCCTAACATCTCATACCACATAAAGTATGTACTTACATATGGTCCACTCTACAAACGATCTTCCGCTCCTTTGAGGCCGCCGGGCAAGCTGACCCCCAAGATTTTATGCACGAAGTCTCACACCCTTCAAATAATAAACTGCCGTCAAGATAGCACCCAAACAACCAAAGTACCCCTTGCCTCAATCACCATTGTGACCATCCACCCCATCATCCTCTTCGGTCCTACCTTGGGCAGGTGCATCCCCTATCTAGTCCATCCGTCCGCTTTCATCGTCCTCGTCATCGTCCTTCTTGCTGCCAATTTCGGCATCCCATGTGTCCCTATCGATACTGATGGTGATAGTGAGCACGACATGCTCGCCACCTTGGCGGCGAACCTACGTGACAGTACATAGGCAACATTTCGGTAGCCCGTTAAACAGCGACGAGCGGAGAATAGTGCCCAGCATCACGGCCTAGGACTGGCCCCTGAACCAAGTGAAACCGATGGAGCATCTGGTAACGTACTCATGCGCGTGTGCCTGGACGCAAACCAGCGGGACCCCCGCGGGGTCTAGTGACCCTATGTGAAGCAAGAAGAGGTTGATGCCATTCTCTTCGTCTTCTTTGTAGTCGTAGCATTTTGTTTTGCGAATAATCCCACTCCACTTTATTTAATGTTCAAAGGGATCTTTACAATATCATGAGGAATTCCTAACCATAGGTGGCGTCCAACCCTAAGAGAAGGCGAAAATTAGAAGACGAAAAACTTGCATGGTATTGAGATTCAAAATTACAATTTCTACTTTCATTGCTAAAACGACATTCATCAAATTCGGTTCTCCTTGTATGATCTCGCCTCCAATAGCTACATTGTCTCCTCCACTACCATGTTCGATCTCCTTTGCTGCCGATAAACAGTCTGAAGCAACAAATAATCGCCGAAGAAGAAGATCAGTGGCCAATTCTTGCGCTTCCCTACATACGAGAGTCTCCAGAATCAATGGATCAACAATATGCAAAAAGACCATAGCCGAAGAGCCAAAAAACTCTCCCTTTTCACTGCCACAAACCACTCAAACATAGCCCACACAACCATTTCTCGAAACTCCACCATCAACATTAAATTTGCTGAACCTTGCCGATGGTGCTAACCATGCACCCCATGTATTCCTGGTGATCTGGATCTAAGGTGTTTGTGGCTTCGTGTCTAACCTGCTTAGCTCTTCAAAGAATTTCTTGATAAATGAAAACCTTTTGATTTATCAGGATAGCCAATGAAGTGGGAACTGAAAGTTTTGGGATCTAACTTTGCAATATTTGGGTTAAACACTTTGGCCTCAGTTGGGCTCCCCCCACACACTTAAGTGTTGTAGGGAGGGCACTCTTCCTGTCCACAACTCGTACGGTGTTTTGGGCACCGACTTGCTAGGTACTCTATTGAGAATGTGAATGGCGGTTTTAAGCGCTTCCATCCATAATCCCAATGCCAAGGTGGAGTAACTCATCATGCTGCACACCATATCCACAAGTGTACGGTTACGCCTTTCAGCTACTCCATTTTGCTGAGGCTCACCCGGCATTGAAAACTGGGTCACTATGCCAGTCTCCTGTAAGAACCTTTCAAAAGGTCC
>LR738711.1:17084393-17200989 GCA_902687465.1 Secale cereale
GGTCAAATATTACTATCTTTATTCTTTTTGCTGGAATTTTTGTCTATATTGGGCCAGCCCAATAACAGTTTAAGAAATTCCTAATAAATCCTAGAGGCCCACTTAGCCCATTCGTGCAAGGCAAGGGGCACCACTAAAGTTTAGTCCCACATTGCTAGTTTAGAGGGAGCTGGCCCTCCTTATAAGGGAGGTTCTTTCCCCACTTGTATGAGCATGAGAATAAGAGGGACATCCACGCGCGCTCCTCCTCCGCCGCCCGTCTCGCCACGATGCGACGCGCTGCGGGAATGAGCCGAGCCGATGTCTAAATTTGTGCCACACATGACGGGTATACGAAAGGTCACGCGGAAGCTGAAAACGTTCTCTGTAGTGGACACTGAATGAACGGCTACAGCTTGTTCGTTTCGTCTCCTTCGTTCCCTTCAGCTCCCGTCGCTGGCTTCTTACCTCCTTCTCTTGCGCCTATAAAAGAGAGGTCGCTCCCCTCAGAGAGACGCATCAGAACCACTCCTTCCTCTCGCCACCGGTTCCATCTCTGAGCTGCTGCTGTCTTCCTCATCCCGGCTTGCGGCGTGCACCGCATGTCAGGACAGTAGGCCTCTGAAACTACACCACTTTGAGTCCTGTATGGGAGAAGGGTGATAAGGTTTTCGGAGAGCGCTCAACACGACTACTGGCTGCTTCATCAAGGACGATCCGGACGCCGACGATTACTTCCCCGACGACGACATCTTCCCCAACATCAACAACCTCCTCTACGACATGGCCGGCGAGGATGTCAACCCCAAGTCCAGTACTGCTATTGTCCCGTATGTGTTCTTGATCTTTCTGTTAGAAGCCCTGTCGTAGTTCCTTGTTCTAGTGTTTTCCTTAAATATGTTAGGTTCTACTTCATATTTTTTTCGAAAAGGGGCTTTTATATCCCCGGCCTCTGCATCAGAAAGATGCATACATCCATATTATTAGAAGTCAAATAGGTCCAACAAAGGTCTTATAGACTCCAAATACAAAGGGAACCAGGACCGCCACAGCCGGCAGGCAAACGAAAGATAAGCAACTAAACACCTATCCTATTACATGACCGCCATCCAAACCGGTTGTAGATATCCCGAGCTACCGTCTCCCATCGGATAGACGCGGTAACCAAAGGCTCCCTAGCCTCCGTCTGAGTGAGTAGCGACCACATACGGATAAGAGTAGTGGCCCTGAAGATAACCTGCAAGAAGTGAAAATTTGTTGTTCTGTTAAAAACCAAATCATTTCTGCAGTTCCAAATAGCCCATAGTAAAGCGCGTACTCCCACTCGGATATGTTTCACTGTTACTACATCAATCCCATGCAACCACGTCCCAAATAGCGTGCGTATGGAAGACGGGGGGTTTATATTAAAGGCTATCTGTACCGACCTCCATAACATCTTGGCCATAGGGCAATCTAGGAAGAGGTGTCTAATAGATTCATCACGATCACAAAAACTACATCTTTTAGACCCCGTCCAGTTCCTTTTTGCCAAATTATCTTTAGTTAAGATGAGCTGTTTATGTACAAACCACATAAACACTTTGATTTTTAGAGGTACTTTTACTTTCCACACATGTTTCGAGCAAGGAACCACACTAGTGTTAATAATATCCAAATACATGGACATCACTGAAAACACCCCATTCTTAACTAGTTTCCAGTGCAGCTGATCTGGACATTGAGAAAGTTGGACATCCATCAGTCGTCTCACAAGATGTAGCCAAGCTTCCCAAAGGTTTCCCACTAACGTCCTTCTAAACTGGATATTTAGGGGAGTTGAATGTAATACCATTGCAACGTAAGCGTCTCTTCGTTGAACAATATTATAAAGAGACGGATATTGAATTGCCAGAGGTGTCTCCCCTAGCCATGTATCTTCCCAGAATCTTGTGGATGTACCATCTCCAAGCATAAATTTTGCCCTATTAAAAAAGGTTAATTTCACTCGCATAAGTCCCTTCCAAAAGGGCGAATCAGTCAGTCTGACCGTCACCTGGGATAGTGTTTTGGTCTGAAGGTACTTATTACGAAGAATCTGTGCCCAGGTGGCGTTCGTTTCACAAGATAGCTTGTATAACCATTTACTGAGTAAGCATCGATTCTTCACCTCTAAGTTTTCAATACCTAGACCCCCCTTGGTCTTTCAGTCTGCAAATGATATCCCACTTAGCGAGTCTATACTTTCTTTTGGATTTACTTCATATATGCAACTAGTTCTACTTTCTGATCTACATATATTTAGTTACAGTTCATATATGAAGGTGCTATTTACCTTCTCTTTGTCAGATCGCATGAATTGCTCTATTACTGCTATATTAGTCATGCTTTATCTAGTATTTCTGTTAATAAAATCCTTCGGTAAATTGCTCATATTTCCAACAATCCAAAAACCTTATTATAGGCAATTTACCCCAAGTGGTTTTGCTGCTTCCATGAGACCTCCTGTGTTTGAGGGTATTCACTATAAGAGGTGGCGCGTGAGAGCCGTTCTATGGTTTCAAACCATGAGCCGCTATGACGCCACTCTTGGCAAACCTGAAGGAGATTATGATGCTCAACAGGAACAAGCTTTTCTGAAAATGGATACCCTGTTTAGGGCTGCTCTCTTGAGTGTTCTTGGTGAGAACATAGTTGATGCTTATGCGTCAATTGATAATGGAAAAGATATGTGGGACGCACTCGAGGCCAAGTTTGGGGTCTCGGATGCCGGCACCGAGCTGTACATCATGGAGCAATTCTAGGATTACAGGATAACTGAAGAGCGCTCCGTGGTTGAGCAAGCTCATGAGATACAACCATTTGCTAGAGAACTTGAGCACTTCAACTGCATTATACCGGATAAGTTTGTTGCCGGGGGTATTATCACTAAGCTTCCTCCTTCTTGGAGGAACTTTGCTACCTTACTGAAGCATAAGAGGTAGGAGTTTTCCGTTTCGGATGTCATTGGCACACTTGATGTGGAAGAAAAGGCGAGAGCAAAGGACACATGTGCTCGAGGTATTGAGGGAGGATCTAGTGCCAATCTGGTATAGAAGAAGAACTTCTAGCCCCACAAGTTCAAGAACAAGGGCAAGTTTGATGGGAAGAACAAGGCTGTGCAACACACCAACTTCAAGAAGAAGAATGACAAGATGAAAGGTGTCTGTCATGTGTGTGGAGATCCTGATCATTGGGCTCCTAGTTGCGCTAATCGCTATGACAAGCATCATCTTGGGAAAGGTGGCAAGACCATCAATGTTGTCATTGGAGACACTGACATGAAGGATGATGGGTATGGTATAATTCCCACTATTCTTTCAGTATGTCATTCTCCAGATTGGTTGATTAACACGGGTGCTAATGTGCATGTATGCGGTGATATTTCCATGTTTTCGTCTTATCAGACCGTAGGGACTTCAACCGTGCTGATGGGCAACGGTTCAAGTGCTTCTGTTCGTGGTGTTGGCACAGTAGATCTGAAGTTTACTTCGGGGAAGATCGTGCGGCTGAAGAACGTGCATTATGTCCCCTCCGTCAATAAGAATCTTGTTAGCGGATCTCTGTTATGTAGAGATGGCTACAAGCTTGTCTTTGAGTCGAATAAATTTGTAATATCCAAGTATGGAACGTTTGTTGGCAAAGGCTATGAGTCAGGAAGCCTGTTTCGTTTATCCTTGTCAGATGTTTGCAATAAAGTTGTTAATCATGTTTGCAACAATAGTGAATCAAATGTGTGGCATTCACGTCTATGTCATGTTAATTTTGGTTGCATGTCGTGACTAGCTAAATTAAACTTAATCCCTAGTTTCACCACCGTAAAGGGATCTAAGTGTCAAGCTTGTGTGCAAGCTAAGCAACCTCGTAAGTCTCACACGACTGCGGAAACGAAAAATCTTGCACCAGTAGAGCTCATACATTCAGATCTATGTGAAATGAATGGTGTTTTGACAAAAGGTGGAAAGAAATATTTCATGACATTAATTGATGACAAAAAAGGTGTGAAAGGCTCACATCAATGAGGACAATCATAGGCGAGAGAAAGCCGAATGATAGATATGATGTGAGGAGTAGGGATTGCCATGCAACGGATGCACATATGAGCTAAGGTAAGCTCTCCAATGGAACTAGTGGGGGTGCATCCAACTTGCTTGCTCAAGAAGACCTAGAGCTCTTTTGAGGAGGCTCATCATTGGAATATACAAGCCAAGTTCTATAGTGTGAAGGTCCCCACATAGCTATATGCATGAATGATAATCTCTATGGAGTACAAGGTATAAGATGGAGTTCGAGTGTGGATCTCTCAAAAGGAATAGTAGTGTGCCCCCTTCTCTCTTTTTATTTCTTTTTCTCTTTTTTTCTATTTTTTTATTTTTTTGTGGCCTCAATGGCTCTTTCTATTTAACTCTCATTTGTCCTCTTTGGGATCTTTTGATTTTGTCCTCTTTGGGATCTTTTGATTTTGTCCTCTTTGGGATCTTTTCCTCACTTTAGGGGCAACACTCTATATGTTACAAGTAGTATAGAAGATCTTTCACACTTTACAAAAGTACTCAACATAAAGAAAATGAAACTATCATGATGTATGCAAATGTATGCCTCTGCCAGTGTAGCAGGATATGCAATGATACTAGCGCGTCATGTAGCAATGATTAGGGCAAGGCCCAACTAGCATGCGGCTCATCGATCAAGCAAAAAGCATGTATGACATGAAGATCAAGTCATGAGAAGATGGATGTTGCATGGCAATGTATCTAGGAAAGGCTATGGAAATGCCTTGATAGGTAGGTATGGTGGCTGTTTTGAGGAAGGATATAATGAGGCTTATGATGAAAGAGCGTATCGTGCCAAGGATTTGGATGCACCGGCGAAGTATGCGCCAACTCTCGAGGTGAGAAAGGGCAATGCACGGTACCGAAGAGGCTAGAAAAATATGGCTAGGTGGAAGTGTCAACTTTCGAATACTCACATTAGTCCGAAGAACTCATGCACTTATTATCGGTAACTCTCAATCTAATTAGGAGGTTCACAAAGAGACAAGTACCCCGAGGAGGAGTGTATGGGGGTTTGGTTATCCTTGCGCATCCTCGGCTCATGGTACGTGAGTGTACTCTAATATTCGATCCCTCCAAAGATTAGTGATCCATTTAGTAGCTAAAGTTCTCAACTATTTGTAGGTTTTCGAAAATAAACACGGATTGCCCAAAATACGACATCTATCACTAATAGGCTAAAGCTCTTGACACCAAAAGTTCAGACTTTACTCATGGCAATACCTCAAAACTATTGCAAGTTACTACTAAAATTAAATAGCAACCTCAATTACCTACTTTAAGTTAAGACACACAACTCAGTGCAACAGGCAAACTCTCTTAACAAGATAATCATGAAAACTCAAGAGAGTTCAACAACCAACTAAACAAAAGCTCTTTAAAAAGAAAAGCATGAAAACTAAGAGCTAAACATGACAGCAGCTATGGAAAGACAAAGAACACACACAGCAAAGATAAGCATGAAAATCCTATGTTGTGTTCTAGGTTGAAGTGGAGCGTGTTTCTCTCCCACACAAAGAAAGTTGGGTTCTAACTTGCTATGAACAGCAAGCAAAGCTAAAGAAAACTAAAAAGGAAACTAAGAGCGAGACGCTCCAAGCATAGCACATAACACATGAAGTGATAATTATAGTGGAACGAAAGACGAACTGATAATTGTTGATGGAGAAGGGGATGCACGGGGGCATCCCCAAGCTTAGACGCTTGAGTCTTCTTGAATATTTCTTGAGGGTGCACGGGGGCATCCCCAAGCTTGAGCGTTTGACCCTCCTGAATCTTCTTTTATCATCTTCCCTCGCACACTTGAAAACTCCCTTCATAGATAACTCATCATATTCTGATTAGCGAGGTTAGTACCCACAATAAAATAATTTTTCCCTACTGGAAATAAGGATAATCTTGAAGAGCTACTGTTTCTCAAGATTGCCAAAAGGTTTTTGCAAAGAAAAAGCAAGCTCAAGGTTTGCAAAACGAAGAAAAGGCAAAACAGGACAGAATCTGTGAAAAATAGACCAGCAGGT
The DNA here is from genome assembly GCA_902687465.1 of Secale cereale. Taxonomy (NCBI): domain Eukaryota; kingdom Viridiplantae; phylum Streptophyta; class Magnoliopsida; order Poales; family Poaceae; genus Secale; species Secale cereale. The sequence goes on from LR738711.1 coordinate 17,090,464, forward strand.
AGTAAATAATTTTTTCGGGGCATTTCTGCAACTCAAATCAAAAAACTCAGAACGGACGCTCGAAAGCCCATTGTATAGAGCACGCTGTCAAAGAAATTCAGATCAAAAAGATGATCTGGTGATTTTATACGAATTTTTCTGTCCAAGAACAGAATCTATTTTCTGGACAGCACGTCACAACTTTTGAACTTTCTTGCAATCGGCGGCTAAACTTGGCACAAAGCTGAAAAGAAAAGATACAATGATGTTGCTACAGTAGTAACAAACATCAAGACCACTAAAAACTGAAAGAACAAACTGAAAGCAAAGATAACAAGGGTTGTCTCCCTAGAGCTCTTTCTTTATAGCCATAAAGATAGGCTTAAGACTTTAATGATGCTCTCGTAGGAATAAGAGTTGAAGAACAAAAGAGAGCATCAAGAAGCAAATACCAAACACATTTAAGCCTAACATGCTTCCTATGCATAGGAATATTGCAATAGAATAATTCATTGAAGCACAAAGCAATAAGCATAGGAAGACAAAACAAGTGCAGCTTCAAAACCTTCAACATAAAGAGAGGGAACTTGATATTATTGAGATATCTATAAGCATATGTTCCCTTCTCATAATAATTTTCAGTGGGATCACGAATAAACTCAACAATATAAGCATCACATAAAGCATTGTTACCATGATCCACATGCAAAAAGGTACTCTTACTCTCCACATAAGCATAATCTTTCTCATTGGTAATAGTGGGAGTAAGACTATCATAAACAAATTGAACACTATAGATTAATTGTGTATTAGGAAGATGGTGTTCAACAAGGGAGTAATTCCCTCCATGATTATGACAAGTTTCATAAGGATAATTTCTCCTTATGTCATAGGTACCTTTATAATCACTATAGATTGGAGTTATAACATCATCATAGTAGAGAAGAGCATTATCATTGCTAGCAACTATATTTGTAAACATGTTGTTTTTATTCTTACTAGCAAAAGAATTATCAATTATCACATCACTAGTGGGTAAAGGATTTGCAATCCTATCATCCCCAAGCTTAGAGCTTTCCATATCATCACTTTCAGAGTTGGTACCAAAAAGATTTTCAAGATCATAAGTAGCATTATCATCATTTTCCCTATCACAATAAGTAACATGCATATCATAATCAAAATCATCTTCAATAGTACCTACGGACGTATCATCAAGATGATAATTAAGGCAATAAACTTCACCTTCTTCTTTAAACTTACAACTGTTAGGATAAAAGTTGATGGGAGGAATATGCTCAGGCCAGGTTGATACCCATTCTTCTTCCTTCTTGCTCCTCTTCCTCCTCCTCTTCTTCTTTTTCTTCTTCTTCACCTTAGGAGGGAGTGGTTGGAGATGAAGCTTCTCCACATATCCTGGTTTATCATTAGAAACAATAGGGGAAACTTGGGAGAAACTCTCCTTTTTATTAGCAGAAATATAAGAGACATTTTTATACTTTGGTAAAGTTCCCTCCTTTCTAATCTTACTTATGTACTCATTTTTATGGCAATTAACAACACAATAGAGATGGCAATTTTGCAAAGTGTTTTTTATTCCTATGGCATTAACATCTAGCCAAGAAGTCTTTTCTGATAACTCTTCACACATCAAAAATAACTCATCATAAAGATCAGGGGTGATCATGTTATCACACAACTGGTTAACAGTTATGTTTTGAAAGTGCATGCATTGAAAATTAAAGTGACCCTCTATACAGCAAAGTTCACAAGTAAAAGGATAAAGGTCACACAATTCTCTAGCAATTTCATTTAAATCTTTGACCCAACTGATTGTTCTTTCATGCTTATGTTGCTTACAATACTTCTCTTCTTCAATCATAGGCCTTTCACAAGGTCTATCCACTCCAAAAAAATTAACATGCTTATATAAAACTTCATTTTTAGGAATTGGATCATGCATGTTGCAATCATCATGAACAATTTCATTTTCTTTGCAAATCTCTTTAAAAGGTTCATGATGCTTGATCCAATCCTCCTTAGGCATATTAAGATCTGAAGCAAAAGATTTGAGGAAATCAACAAGGAGTTGAGAATCAAGCCCAAACTTAGCGCTAAACTTATTAAAACTTGTAGTTTCAACAAAGGACTTAATGCAATCATACTCATAAATTATACCTGACTCTTTACCTTTGTCGATCTCCCAATCTTCAGTGTTGCGTTGAATTCTTTCAAGGAGTTCCCATTTAGCATCAATCTTTTCGTTTGTGAAAGGACCCATAGGGGAAGCATCGAGCAAATCTTTATCCTGTCGAGAGAGCCTCACATAGAAATAAGTAATAATCATATCTTTGGGGAGCCCATGGTTAGGACATTTTAGCATTAACGTTTTCAGTCTCCCCCAAGCTTGAGCTATGCTCTCTCCGTCATGAGGATAGAAATTATAAACATAATTCCTATTCTCATGGATTTCATGAAGAGGATAAAACTTGGAGTAAAAGAGAGTCTGGATCTCTTCCCAATCCAGCAGGTGAGAGTCATCTAGTAGCCTATACCATTCCAATGCTTTTCCTTTCAGTGACAAGGCAAATAATTTCCTCATGACTCCATCTCTTGTCAAACCTGAAATCTTAAACAACTCACAAAGTTCTGTAAGTTTCAACAAATGAATACTAGGATTGACTGTCCCATCATAACAATCTTTCCTAATTATTTCAGTTATCCCAAGTGGTATTTGGAGCAGGATACATTCAGTAGGTGGAGGAGACTTCTCTACCACGGGTGTGGTAAAGCGGCCTTCCCCAAGCAGCGAACTAAGAGTGCGGTTTTCCATAAACATAATTAGTGAAACTAAAAACAAGAAACGAAAAGATTTAATTGCAAGATCTAAAGATATACCTTCAAACACTTACTTCCCCAGCAACGGCGCCAGAAATAGCTTGATGTCTACACACGCTTCTATTCTTGTAGACTATGTTGGGCCTCCAAGCGCAGAGGTTTGTAGGACAGCAGCAATTTCCCTCAAGTGGATGACCTAAGGTTTATCGAACTCAGGGAAGTAGAGGTTAAAGATGGTCTCTCTCAAGCAACCCTACAACTAAGATACAAGAAGTCTCTTGTGTCCCCAACACACCTAATACAACTAGGAGTTGTATAGGTGCACTAGTTCGGCGAAGAGATGGTAAAATATGGATGATAGGAGTGGCAAAGCAAAGTGATATAAATCTGTAATAAAAAGTGCAGCAAGCAAACAAGTGGTAAACGTGAGCACAAATGGTATTGCAATGGTGGAAACAAGGCCTAGGCTTCATACTTTCACTAGTGGCAACTCCCAACAACATTAAAATAGTCTAATCACATGATATTTCCCATAAAACATGCAATGGAGACGCACCCGGAGGTCATTCCTTTGTGGTCAAGAGAGGACGAGAATTATGTAGGGCTACAAAAGCACACCTCAAAGTTCGTAGTTCTCAATCTATGGATTTCCCAATGTCACCGCGGCCATCCAAAGAGAGTACCACAATCACCACAACATATCTCAAGGTTAGTCAAAGACAAGCACCAAGAGACTCTCAATCTTCAATCAACACACAAAAGAGGAAATCACCCATGAAAATATTCTTCTAATCCATGTCCAATAGACCGCTGTCACCTTGGTATCGGGGATTATACTAGATAAAGACAAGTGAGTACATCAATCCAATACATAGAGGAAGGGGAAATATCATGGGATCACCCTAGATTAACATAGCCTATGATCACAACGAAGATCACATGATGGGAGAGAGAATTGACCACATAGCTACTGGTAGAAACCTCAGCCCCGAGGAGGAACTACTCCCGCATCATGGAGGGAGGAAGCAACGTCGATGGAGATGAATCCGGGGGCACTTCCCCGTCCCGGCAGGATGCCGGCACAGGAATTCTGGTCCCCCGAAACTTGGTGGGGCACCAGAGGAGGCGGGAGCCCCCCAGGCGGCCCCCCGGCGAGGCCAGGGGTGGGGCCGCGCCATCAGGGTGCCTGGGGCCTCTCTGGCCCCCCTCTGGCCCCACTTCTGGCGCATGGAAGCTCCAAGAGCGCAGATTTTTTATATATTTTTCCCGGAATTTTTCTGTTAATTTAAGTAATGGGAAAACCTGAAATACAAAAACAGCAGAAAACAGGAACTGGCACTATGGTGCACTGAGTTAATAGGTTAGTCCAAATATGCTCAAAATTGTATGGAAGTGCATCAATATCATAGCAATATCACACAAAAGAAGCATGGAGCAAGCAGAAATTATAGATACGTTTTGGACGTATCAACTACAGAGATAGATGACTTTGTACTACCAATGATATAAGTTATCGGAAAGAGATTCCACCTCTAGAGAATAGTTGGGTATCTGCGTGAACCCTTGTGCTACAATACTTGCTCTTTGTTTCACCACTTCGTTTTTCTCAATTCTGTTACCAGAAGAAAACTGGTCAAGGTATTGATTATGAATACCTTCCCATTATTGAGCAAGATCATTTCTACCTAGATTATACCCTTTGCTTGAGTTCAGTCCGAGTGTTGTTCACACTTTGCCATGGCCATGGTCTTTGGATCTGAATCATATGAAAGGTTTTTGCAATCTAGTTGAGAAATGTTTGTCGACAATTGTAGACATCCGGATATATGATTCTCTAGAATCTATATATCTATATATACAGTTGATGGAAATATCGTTACCCATGGTGACTATCCGTGATTTCCCAATGCGGTTGAGTCGGGTATTCCGATGTCCCGGTCATTGTGTGCACTATGACCTGGGTTGGTGGAGGTTTCCCGTCCACTGGGTGTATACTACCCATTAGGTGTCTGTCAATGTGAAGTTGACTTGCATTTACTGATTCACAGGCCTTGATATCCTTGCTTGCGCGAAGCTGAATCCTGATGTAATTCTGCCATACATCTCCCCATGTTGCTTTGAACGGGGAGTGGAGTGGATTTTGCTGGTACCTCTACTCTTTCAGGCATACTTTTGCAGGATTGTAGGATTGTGTGACACCTTTATAGTCAGTAAATGAATCTGGCAGGTTATTTGCAATGTGTTGCAAATCTTCTGAACGCATGGTTCAGATCTTTGACTATGTGGAATTGAGGCAGAAATGTGTTGAACATTCCACTAGTTTCCTGGCATTCTTTATGGTACTTGAATTCTCCCCCTAATGCCTGGAAATGTTCCTTATTGAATCAGCATACTGGCCTTGAATAACTCCCCATGCGAGGGGCTTGAGGTATTGACGGAAATACAATTATTCCTCACAAAGATCCCAACTATATGTTGAGGGGCCAATGATATATGCTGGGTGGTGATATCGGTATGCAACCGAATTACCGCAGATAGGAAATACTTGGTAGATATCCACATATCAAAGATAGAGGGGAATAATATTATGCAGTTCTGTCATGAGCGTGTAAAACTGCATGACTCCAACGTAAAGTTGGCAAGTTGCAATTCCAAAGTAAATATAATGCAATGAGATTAACTCTTTGGATAGGATTCTACCAAACCATTTTGAGTCTAGACCTTCAGACAAATTGCTAAACTCAATCCAGGGGCCATAGAAAAGGCACTCAAGGAGAATTCTGCAATGTTATCCATTCAATTTGCTTGAAATCGATGTCAGGATAATGAGCCAATGGTTTCGTGTGAATAAAGCACACACTTAAGACCATCATGTAGATATGTCTTTTAGAACCATGGAATACCTGAATAGTCTAGTCAATGGATGAGAAGAGACACTTACCTCAACTTGATGCATTCAAGGAGTCTGAGTGGTTCAGCGTATACTTTAAGGTGTGCGAGGCTTAAAATTAGCTTCCCTGTGTCACTTGTAGTGCACATACAATCCAAATGTTGTTAGAATTTAGCATCATAATAATCATAAACTATTGGAATTGTTGATAGTTTCAGTTTCAACCCAATGTCTCGATGACCAAGGCAAGAGTGCCAAGTTTGTCATGTACAAGACACTCTGGAAAACTATCTCATACGCAACATGTGCTACGGGTTGTGTCGTATGTCTAGTACAATCTAGATGATACACAGAGGATGTGCTTGCCATATCCGTTGCATATGATAAAGAGAAGTTATTTCTCTTTGTTGTCATCATAAGTTTCGATATGGAAACTATTTTGACGGATACCTCCATAGTCTAGTAGGGTATGAGTTAAACCTGGGAAGCAATGAAGCATCCCGACGTTACTCGAGTACCCACAAGGATATGACTCGAGTTGAGCCAACAAATACCTCATCGCGTCTAGCGATTTTAAAATATCTCCTTTCTCTCAATGAGAGTGGAAACATTTCACTTCCCTTAGTATAGAGTTTGTGGTCCATATGTCCACATGGCACAAATCATCTTTCATCAGATTGACACCCGTAGAAATCTATATATAGACATGAACATTCTCAAGAAAATCACTGTCGGATATATAGAATACATACAAGTGAATTTGTACCAAAGTGCTGATACAATATATTGTGATATACAATATATATGATGACAACAATAATCATGTTCTTATTAGAATATCATAAATGGACATAAATAAATAGATCACTAAGGAGACTAAGGGCCTAAAGGTATAGTCTCCAAACATGTCGGTTGATGCATATTCAACCATCATGCTCCCCATGCTCATAGGGTCTCGTGACAACTTGATAGCGTCAGGTTGAGGGTTTGAAGTGAGTTTCAAACCTTTACCCTTGAGATCCATTGCGTCCCGGTGGCGTGGCTTGGATTGCACGCGCTATCCCATGGAATGCAAGACTGATCTTGATGTCCATAACCCGCTTAAGTAAGTTGTGGCCATTGAGGGCAAGAGTCTCAAATTGTTAGCCATCGATTACTTATAGGGGCAAGCCAGAGATAATAAATTTACAATAAGTAAATTAAAAACCATCATGGTTTTGTAATAAGAATGCAAAATTTTGACTCAAGTGTATAACTTGAAAATGCTCAACCTCAATTGTGGGAACATAACACATTGAAGATCATACAGATCTCATAGTAATAGAGATTGTCTACACATGGGCAGTAGATCCAACTCATTACCTTGTGTTTTCCTAATATAATGAGGGAGATGTCATTGTCAAAAAATTTACAAGTTTGTTGTGCGGGAGAAATCAATCTCGACCGCTGTGACATGTTCATGAAGAATGGCAGTGTGTGAAACACATAGAACATATCATCTCTGGTGAAAAACCAGTAATTTATTTATATTACAGATTGTGTAATATAAATACATCTTAATGTTGCAAAATTAATAGATTTCAAGAAAGGTGGCTCGAAATCATTAGTGTGAACTTCAAATTGTTAAGCATGACACGTTGTAGATAATCTCCAAAAGAACTTCTGGAGTGGATCTAACAACATTGGCGAAGTATAAGATACTCACACTTCGAATGCCTTACGTCATAACTTAATTAAAATGTATGGGAGAGCACATTGGCAATCATAATGTCAAAAATGACATAATGTAGGCTTAAATAGTAGTGGTGGATAAATCTACACACTACCTCGTGATCCCAAAACATCCATTCGAAGAAATCACCTTGAATTTTGCATATGTATTTGCAAGAAATTGAAAATCTCAATCGCAAATAGATGTATTAATCTCGACATGTAGCAAACATGGAGATACATACATTCTGGAATACATCGTACTCAACAGAAACACACTACTATTGTAATGAATAGTAATGATGTTGCAAAATTGATGTTCAAGTGAAAAACTTGAATTGTATAGACCTCAAATTAAATGAGATGATCTTATATCAAGTTGCAAGATAATTCAACAAAGTGAATTAATATTTTGCGAGAGAAAATTAATCTCAATCGCAAATCAATACCGTAGGGGTATTGAAATTATCATTGCAAGAGATGAAAAATATCAATTACAAATGAACATAATTGATCTAAACACGTGATAAACGTGGAAATATATTACATCAACTTAAAATCTGGAATACCTTGGTACTCAACAGAAAATAGTACTAAAATATATATACTAATTTTAACAGGAATGAAATCACTGTTAGGAGTGTGTTGGAACACTAATAATCTGCTACTGTGCTCAATAAGAGGAGCAAGTACTCATGGAGTAGCAAATAAAGCAACGCCTGCTGGTTGCCTAAATTTCCATCGCATGCATATGGCCACGTATGGTAGCCCCGACCTGGTCAAACTAGATAAGGGAGAGCCCGAGTCACTTCGATCCCAAATCCACAGCGGAGACCCCAGGGCCAGCCGCATCACCGGCTGCAGGAAGAGCTCTCGGCGTGTTCGTCCTTGTCGGAAAAACCACTAGGAATGAGTGTGTAGGGCGTGACGCCGTTCGTCAGTCCGAGCTTGGCCGGGCTCCATGCGTTGGCACGGCGAAAAACTGAGGGGTGGCCGATGTCGGGGACGGCAGGTGCGGCGCGACGGCGTCGACATCGACAACCGCCTGGTTGGAGGAGCCGCCCGCGCTCGAACCAAAGACGAAGGGAGATGCGCCGGTCATCGCCGAGACGAAGGCCAGTGCATGGGTGGCGGCGACCTCAATGACCGCGGGGATTGGAGATGCCAGGCGCGGCGGCGCGATGGAGTCGCTTGGAACGAGCGCCACCGCCGGCAACCTCTGGAGCGCTATGGGGCCAAGAGCTGCGACAGGCGAGGCTGCGTTTGCCTGGAGGCCACCACGGGGAACCTCACCGGGGCCGATGGCCGTCGCGCGAGGAGCGCAACGAGGCTCCGAGCGGGCGCAGTCATGCCGTGGCATCGTATAGCCTCCGCGTCACGCGGCGCCGGTCATGAAGACCATTGTCAATCGTTTGATGCTTGCCAAATTGTAATCAGAAAGTGGCACCTTATTCATGTAGCAATTAAAGTAGATCAAGACTTTGGTCTTTTCGTGGTTGCTTGATCTTCTCTCACTCCAACTTCTCCCTTTCTCAAGGCAATCTCTCCAGCGAATGTATTGGAGTAGAATCTGGAAGATCGCAGGAGTAGTTGTCTCCGTTGTCGAACGACACCGTCGTCCTTCCGTCGCTTCTCTTCTGGTAGTAACCGCTTGATAAATCGATCCTGCCAGTGCATGTGCATATAGGAGAATCACAAGAAGACAAAACGGAATCACGTCGTGAATAGGAAACATCTTGATTGATTAATTCCCTTATGTACGCGAACTCGTCGTTGCCGATCAGATCGCCATGGCTATGTGCTGCACAAGGCCGAGTACGACATTAAAAACGCATCTCGCGCTGGATGGAATCGCTCTTCGTGCGATCCACGCTTGCTTGAGAGGGCTGTGGTGGTGCGTAATCGTTGTTGGCCCGATCAGATTGCTCTTGGTAGAGGCTATGTGCTGATAACGTGTTAGAAAGGAATCGAGAGACAATCGAGAGAGCCTTGGCACAGATGTAAAAATGAATCATTGTTCTCATTGATGATGGGATTACACATTAAACATATAAACCCTGCTAGGCTACCCGCCTAACGAGGGCAATTGCGCGCGCTAGAGATCGAGGGTCGAACAATCTTTCTACTAGAGCTCGTTTTTGGCCGCTGGCAGCCAGTCAACCGTTGTTTTTTTTCTACATTTATAGCTGCTTCCCGAGCGGATGGCGAGTGGACCTGGTTACCTGTTGCAATCAAGAGAATAATGTGGGTTTGCTTTGTTTCGGTGGGCGAAAAGAGGTAAACAAAGCGATGGAAATATCTCCCTCGTCAGCCCTCTTTCTCAGGGAAAAGATCTTTCTCTCTCCCTCGTCTCTTCCCATCCCCTCCTCTTCCCCATGCCGCCACCACCACTTCCCTCACGCCTCGTCTCTTCCACCTCCGCCTCCATCACCTCCTCCTCCCCTGTCTCCGCACCTGACCACGCGCTGTGGACGAGGAGGCGACAGCTCGGGAGGTAGGCAAAAGGAAAACGGGAGGGATCCCCTCCCGAGCCCAGCGCCTCTCCTCTTTCGCACTGCGCCGCCAGCCGCTTTCCCTCCCATCACGCGCTGCTGCAGCTCCTCCCTCAACCCGCGGCGCGCCTTCTTCTCCGATCGTTGTTGCCCGCACTGCTACCGCCGCGGCCTGCTGCTCCTCCTCCTCCAGCTCCTTGCCCCAGCGGCGCTTCCTCCCCTCCTCTCATGCAAGGTGTCTTGCGGGTGTGGAGGCGGCGGGGCAGCAGCCAGTCGTTGCCCTGCAGCGACAGGTCTAGAGGAACCGGTCGCCCTTCTCCTGGATGAGCGCCGGAGCCGAACAGTCGGAACTGTCCATTGAGGAGCTGGGGCAGCCGTGCCACATAGGAGGTCGAGGTGGACCAGGAGAAGCTGCATGAGGCTCCATCGCCTCCTGCTCAAGTAGGTGCACACACTCTTCTCCTCTTTCTAATTTTTCCTCCTTCCAGTGCCCTGCTGTTAGAGCTTCTTGTGCAGATTTGGTTTCTCTATGCCTACATGGTGTTTGATGAAAATCCAAGAAGGACGGGGAGGATTGATCTATGTAAGCCATCTGATTTAATTCTTCAAATAATTAGTTCCGGTCAATCATAACAAGACAAGTAGCTTTGCTTATATTCTCTTTAATCCTTTCTGAAGGCGGATAAGAGAAGAAAACTGAGACATGTTCACTAGAGTGGCCTAGGGTGGCCTGCGAGCTACGAGGATGGGGCGGCGAGACTGGATTGGCAGCCGACAACGAGAGAGGAAGGGTGGTTGTTCCTGCGATGAGGTGGTGATGATAGCCATGGTGGAATTTTGTAGGTAAAATCCGAGATGTCTCCTATTGTGTGATTTGTGTGATGAATTTATGTGGTAGATATACAGATTTATTTTGAAAGTCTAACATGCCTACAACTGTTGGGAAATGAACTTGTTAGTTTTGTTTAATTTAATGGCATATTAAACCTGATACAACTTGTAGCTGGTGATGTTTTTTTAGCAATTGTAAATGTTTAGTTCGATGCCATGTCATTCATCTAGATTATTGATTATATGAGAGCTGCAAATGATGTTTTCATCTTGCAACACTATTGAAAAGGGAGCGCCTTGTGTGTTTTAGGTACGATGGCGGCGAGCTTTGAGGGCCCCCGGTTTGGTGGCAGCATGAGCCTCCTGGAGTTGTCTCAGACAACATCACATCTATTTGTTTTTGTTTCCTCACTTAGACTACGGTTTTGATTCTGAAGTGTGGAGATGGATGTGACTTACCCTGGAGGAAGTGGGTACAATATCCATTTGAAAGATGCATCAAGCCCAAAATAAGTTTCCGGTAAGCTTTCATATTTCCCTGTTTCATCCCTCTAACTGTGACTACGCAAGCATTCGTTAATTACACCCAGGTGTTCCTGTCATTTTTCTCATTTGGTATGCTCTTGTCCTCTCCTTGACCACCACTCATATTTAGGTGCAAGTGGAGCTACAAGCCAGATTGGTTGATACAGCAATGGAGTGATTTGTACCATGCAAAGTTCCTCTCTTGGTTCACTGACACGATCAACCTATGTGCACATAGATGATGTTTTGTTTCCCTCTGCAGAATCTCTGTTTTGTATTGGTGTTGATGTTTTCTTCACTTGCAGATGCAAAAACAGCCCGAGACAGAGTTCAGTAACTATGAGTTCTAGGCGAAGATGTACGTTTCCTACAGACATTTTCAGTTTGACGAGAGGTACTTTACAACTTACAAGTATTGCAGCTTATTCGGCTGAAATATCCAGAAAACAACCGGGGAGGCTACAAATTATCAGCTTGCCCCTGTCTTTGCAGTATAAATAAAAACTACATTCTGTCATCTTTAGTTCGTTGAGCCTGTCTATTTTTTCTTTCTTTGTTTTTTCTTAGGAGTAGAGTATGACCTGCTTTCGATTATTATAATGTAAATTGGAGGGCCGGGGTTTAGTTCTATATGATACATTACTTCACTGCATGGTCTTGGTCATGAACCCGCAGTGTGTCTACCAGCAAACCATATAGAAGCAACTAAGTTGCTTGATTTTCATGTTTCACTTTTAATTTTAGACATGGCTAAACTGAAGGAATTGTGGACGAGCAATTAATTATGTATTTGGACATGTCATGAAATGTGCACAGTATATGTTTATTACTTTTTCCCCATTCCCTACTTTTTTAAAACATTCAAAATATGTGCTACCGCTCATTGATAATTTCCTTTTAGTTGGATAATGATGCTGTTTTGTGTTAGTTATATTTTCCACGAGTAATCCAAGATATTTCTGAATTTATGTTGTCATTTTGCAGCTTTGCCGTTCAGCTTGAAAAAGTATGTTCCATTCTGTCTAGGGTAGAGAACCGTGATTATCACCATTGTTGGAGGAAAAAGCTAGAGCAATTATGTTTCTACTTTCATGCATTATGGTTTTCTATATATTCTAGGAAGGATAGAGAAAGATTCCCTTTTATACAAAGGCACTATTCAGAATTTCAATAAGCTCAGGATTCTCAGGCCATGGTCTTTGCTCTTTCAGGTTTACATATTTTGTATGCCTAAATAGTGAAGGTACTTTATTTTCATTTAACTGTTTCTATGCTATTCTCTCATTGTCTGTGTTGTCTAAGAAATTTTTCGATTTGAAAAGTAGCCATCTCTCATTTTTTCGTTGTACCGCTTTCTTGTGCTACAATTTGTTAGGCAAATTTAGCTTTCAATTCAACAATTTGCTTGCTTTCTAAAGCATGTACTACTGTTGAAGTTCAGTATATCAAGTAATAATAGTGTGTTAAAATGAATAATACACATTGAGCTATATATATTTGCTGCAATTCGGGGCTGTTGTTGTAATGTGGTATATCTCCTCCCTTGTATTATGTAAGGTTGAAGTGACAGTTTAATATTCTTCCGTTGAGCAGCACCAAGTACGTGTGTGCAACCTTTCTGTGCTACATGTGAGTTCAGTTTACTGCTAACTGCAGTTGGTTATAGATTAGTGTATTTTATTGTAGGTTAAATAGAGTTAGTAAGACCTTATTTGATGCTGATCATAAGATATTAACGGGCTCCATGTAATCCCAAGTGCATTGCACAGCGGATTGTCATTTTGCAAGATCTTCTAGAGGTACTACATTTTTTCTGATGAAAATGACTACTGAAAAAGTTTTAATATGATAATTTTGCTGATTTGATACATTATCTTTCCAGTTAATTCAGAGATTTGATGATACGATTTAGAGTACCAGCGGTGTTATGTTCCACAGTCCACACTCTTTCCTTGAAGCAATTTCAGAAATATTTGAAACTATGAGCGACCAATTTTCAATTATATGGAATGGATTCCTGAAGAAAATCTAATTATTGATGTTTTTTTATGGTGGTACTATGTTGCTGGTTTGATTAATGATAAATGCTTGAAATTGAACTTGATAAGAGTGTCACCGGATGCAAAACCACCGTCGATAATTTAGCTAATCGCTCACGAAGTAGGTGGTTACTCTACACTGCAGAGTACTATAAAATAGGAAAACACTAATAAATGTTGTAGTTGTATATTGACTATAAGTGAACCAGTTCTAATTGCTAATTAAAATACAGATGAAGCAACACTTGCGTGATCATACTGCAATTAATTTAACTTACCTTAGATTTGAAAGATTGCTTGTTTTCCCCCCTTCTATTGCCAAGTTCATCGTTTCCTCATTGTCATATTGTTCACAAAGAATATTCTCTCCGAGGTTCCTGAACCCAACAGTTGAATGCCCCCCAGTCAAATTTGGGAATGGATGCTTTAATGTAGAAGCCCATCTAATGAAAGGAAATGAGGACAGGGCAGCCATAGCTTACTTGGCAGAAACCTGCTCCAGGTTCGTATAGGCTAAATACTGACGCAAGTTTCTTTGATGATGGAACAGGTTCAGTTGCTGCAGTGCTTAGAAACTCTCGAGGGGAAGCTATTACAGGAGCTTCCGAGCTAATTGACCATGTTCTTAATGCCCAAATTGTTGAACCTTTGGCGTTGTTGCGAGGTTTGAAGCTTCTTTCAGAGATTGGGAGCACCAAGGTGACAGTCGAATCAGATTGTCTAGAACTGATTGAAGCATGTACTGGAAAAATAGAGATTTTTGGTCCCAATGCAGTAATACTTGCGGACTGTTTTCATATTGCTCATGAAATTCTTGGAATTTGTTTCATGCATTGTCCAAGGGAAGCTAATAAATTGGCACATCTTCTGGCTAGGTACTCTTATGATGTTAACTCAAGTTTTGATTGGGCAGATGTTGCTCCCAGTTTTTGCTTTCTCGTGTACTCAGCGATGTAACACTGCCACAATCTAAATAAAGTGCCATGAGGCTTTCCTTCAAAAAAAAAACTTGTCATATTTTTTCTACATTGCAGGCATATGTTTCCGTCTTCAACACCGTGAAAGACAACTTTACCTTACCATCCATTGTCTCTGAGTAGCGAGTATGGATGATCATCTAGGCAATTTACCTCCACTGCGGTTATATATTGCATGCCACTTCGAATTTCATTATATATTCCGTACCATCCTTTCGACTAGCAAGGTCCAAGTTTATGTAACCTGGACAATTAATATTGTGCCTATGTAATTTCATTTTTGCTGTCAAGTTGTACTGTGTAAACTATGGGGTGACAATATACATTTGCATTTAAATATGAAAAGCCTTGATATGCAAATAAATTTTGCATTGCATGTTTGCCATTTGATATGCAAATAAATTCTTTAGACCACTCTAACTTGCATGGTACCAATACTTAGTTTAATAATGTTGCACCAAATTCCATTTGGTTTAACAGAGGATAGGCTCATTGGACCTGTTGATGCTACTGTGTTTCAACTTGTGATCAGATACTTCTGTTTCAGCGTAACCACCACTCCCTATGTTGTTTCTATTCTTATGCTATCTACTTGAGGTGAGGTCGCCCCATTATTTACAATGCGCTCAATCATCTACTACCGTTGTCATGGTGTTCTTGCTGCATATGCGCTAATAGTCTTCCTGCATTTTTTTGGGCTTGCAGACCAGGAGACAAACATCTTTTACTCCTATGGGGTCCAGCTCCTAATGATTGATGATGTACAATGTGTCTAATTCCAGTTCAAACGTCTTTCACTTGATTGGCTTGACCTCTTATTTTATCTTGCATATTTTAGATGATATTAGTAGTCACTAGAGCATCATTTTTTTCTATGTTCACTACAAGTTTTTTTCCTTTCAAAATTCATCTTGTTTTGTGCTAAATGTCCTTTCTTACTGAACTATCACTCCAATTGTAAGTTGCATGTTTCGCATGAAGGTTGGATATATATTGATATGGTAAAGCCGATTTGGGAAAGCGGGTGTAGAGTGTGCGTAAATTAAGAAAACAATTTATAATCTGTGATGTGATCATTGCATTTTAATTTAGTATATGTGATCACCTCAAGTAGGGAAGTACTGAATGCACCTCTCTGGCAAGTGCATGCATCAGGGTGCCATTTTTTACTCAACCGATTTAAACACAGGGCATGAGACTGGCATACACAGATTTATTGCATTGTGTGAGGGGAAGGAGAAATGAGGCATCTCATATCTTAAAGTGATGGCCGAGCTAATAATGCAGCCATTATTTAGGCAAGTATTCTTAAGACAAGAATTGCATGCAGTTTAATGACTACATATGGTTGGTGAATCACTGTCAGTATATTAGATCATGGTAATGTAGGTGACTAATATTAGTAAAGTTTAAATTGATTACCCCTGGGACGAAGATCTCCATCTCCTTATAGTGGGCGTGGTGGTTCAGTAGTGGGGGCCTGGGGCAGCTCTCTTCCAGCATGTATGTTGAATGCATTTCATCTGAAGCACATAAGCGGCATCTTCCTCCACGGTGCGCCCTCCACAACAAATGAAGCACATAAGCGGCATCCCTATAAAAACCAGCACCTAATCCAACGACATCATTGCTCGAGAAACATTCTACCGAACCCAGCCCACAACAACAAACAACAAATCTAATATCGGATGAGAAACAATACAAACCAAAGCGCACACAGGGCGGAGCAGCAGGCCTAGCAGACGGATGACCAGAACAGCAGCGACCACAGGGCAGAGTAGCATGCCTATCAGACGGATGACCAGAACAGCAGTGGCGCATATCGCGTGGATGGCGAAGCAGCGCCCAAGCAGCAGCAACGGAAGTAGCACCGAGAGCCAGAACAACACGACGGCGTGGATCCTCCAACCAGAGCAAGGAACCGAGGCGTACCCAACATCCCCAAATCGTCAATCTGCACTGCTAGGGCTGCACCGAGTAGAAGACAGGCTCACAAGGAAACCCATACACACACGACACGCGGCTTGGACCAGCGGCCAGTTGGAGACTAAAGCTTGCTAGGAGGACGCTCGTGCACCCTGCATGCATAGATGTGTCTTCTGGGTCCTGGCAGGCACAAGGCGACAAGCACACTGCAGCCTACGCATGGTCACGGGGGACGTGCCTTTTCTAGACCATGGTTGTAGTGACTTTTTTAGTGGGATCGTAGTATTGGTTAGTAATATTCTTATGTTTTTTTAGTCTGCATATAAAATTTGGTGAAAGTCAATTTTTTTGACTTTGACAAAGTTGATCAAAAAAATATCAAAATTCATAATATAAAATCAATACTATTAGATGCATCATGAAATTAATTTTAGTATCATATAGCTTTAGTATTGTAGATATTGATATTTTTTTAACAAAGTTACTTAAACTTTACAAAGTTTGACTTTGGCCAAATTTTATATGCAGTCGAAAAAAACGAAGAGTGTAAATCCAACAATAGATTGTAGGAGTTGCCATGTTATTTAGAGTCAACCTAATAGCCAACATGTACAATAGTAAATTTTATTAATAGTTGGCACACAATACAACCTCACAAAGTGTTTTGGGGCTTGTGCCGCAGCTGGCTACTACTACCTCTGACCTGGTTTATAGATCCTCTTTGTAATTTGTGCCAAATTTTGAACAACTCGCTTCTCTTCTCTCTCCTCCAACTAAACAAATATATAATATATTAGTCCTTATAACCTGCTTATGTCACCTTATTGTACTTGCTCTTAAGCAACATGCGGCTATGCCTAATCGGGGTAGCTATGTCTGCGTGCCAAATGGGCCCCCGTGCTAGCCGGTTTAGCGAGGGGCTGTGCCTGGGCCAGGGAGGTCAGCACGCGTGCCGGCTTGCATGGCCCAAGTACCATGCCTGACTGAGTCGTGCCGTGTCTGGCCTTTTTAACCCAGGGCGGGCCAGTCCATTTGCCCAGGTTTGCACACACCAAAACCCACAAACATCTGCCATGCCAAACATTGTGGCCCACAACCCGTCCACCCTTGAATAGCAGCCGCCACCAAGCAAATGGATCTCGGAGCGCTCCAAGCCATCTATTCTCAGGGAGTGTGATGACCCAGTCAAAATTGTATCCCTTAATTGAACAAGGGAGTTCCTACTCCTAGGAGTTTTTTCTACCAAAAAAATCAGATCTATTATTAAAGTTCACTAGAAGTACAAAGCATCACAAACATAATAAATATTACATCGAGATTCCGACACCACCAAACGACAACTAATGCGCCGCTGTCGCCACTCCTTTAACGGAGCTGGCTTGACATTGTCGATGACAGCCGGAAAGTCTTCACGCATGTACCTCTAAGGACCAGCACCCTGGAGCCGCCACTAACGTATGTTAATTTTGGGTTAATAGATTTTGTAGATGAATCAATGTGATATGCAAAATCCGTCACCCAAAGGTTCTCCCCTATTGGATTCGAGATTAGTAATTTGGTCATTGTAATATTTTTCTGGTTTATCGGGTTTCTTCCTTTTATTCCCTCCTGCATGAAAGAAAGGGAGCTGCTTGCAGCCAATGAAAATTTGAGAGATTTTAGCTTCTCTATAATCAGTTAGTCGATCAATGGATGAACACGCAAGGCAAGAACGGTTGGCCGGGAGGCAACCCTCTCAAGTGCATGGAAGGTTCTTCCGGCAAGGTACTCAAAGACCTCAACTACGACAAATTACAATTGGTTCAGCAAAAATGTAAGACTCTGGAGCATCAATAGAAAGAAAAAAGATGGATTAATGGACTATTTTAGAAATAGTTGGTGCAGTACCGTTGGTGGAGATCGCATGACAGTGAAGAAACTTTACCATATAACAGATACCAACTTCACAGTAGGACCAACATCCAAAGACAACAACCTCAATCATACTTTGTCACAAATAAGATATTTTGCTGCTCGTCTTAGTGACACAACTACACAGTGAGAGTATGATCTCCAACAAACAAACTAGTATTATTGGAACCTCAACGATAGAAAAACAAGTATTATTGGAGCCTCGGCGATGATATCGAAGGAATCTCTGCTTTAGGAAATGACAAACACCCGTTGACACACACTATGAAGATTTGCTTAGACGACAAAGTCATTTTCGATACTGGTGGCGCATGCAATGATGGCTCTACCTGACGATCATCGCTTCATAACTGTAACAATATATATGATGCATCTCTGGCTATGTACTTTTCTCATTGTAAATAATCTATCATAGACTTCTTAGACTACTATGTATCAGCTTAGAACGCTATATGTCAACATTAAGTTTCTATTTGCTTATGCTCATCATAAACTTATTTGAACCCTGTATAAGCACTCTAAATTTCTATTTGGCTATGCTATAATCAATGTTCAAAATGTTTTTATATCTTTCCTCTTCATTTATCGTGATACCACTATCACATACACATGTTTGATAACTCGACTGGCCGATGCTTTTTGCGCCATCGACGCAACGGGTCATCTAGGGTATTTGCTTATTGTCCACTAGGTGTATTTGCTTGATCAATAGACTGTTGTATTTGCTAAAAACATGTACGATTATTTCCGTCACAATTTACATTTAAAATCAGTTATTTTCATGTACCTATCATGGATCGAGTAAAATTTGGAAAACCTGGGTTTTCCTTTTTCTATTGCCTGTGTTATATACTTGTTCGGTGCCTACTATCCTTTGTACATGTTGATCCCCTGTTTTCATAACCTGATATTTACATTTAAAGAAAAGAATGGTTGCCCCTTATATTAAAAAAAAAGAATGATTGTACCCTATATTTGCTTCCCATAACCTGATCTCATAAATACTTCAACATCAAGAATGAGAAAATGAATACATGTTGATCCCCTATTTTCATAACCTGATACCTTATATTTTCCTCAATAACTTGATCTCATAAATGCTGTAACATCAAGAATGAGAAAATGAAATTTGTTTTCTACTAACAATGTGCATACTTACCCACACATGTTAATCCCCTATTTTCTTGGTGCCTGACAAATAGTAAAGCATGTATACTCTACAGTTTAGGCAAGCTCAGGCCCCTGCTATTCTCAAAGAAATAGCTAAGCCAACACATATCATTCAGTTACTATGAACATTGTGTATCTCGCTTGAATTTGATACAGACACATATACAATCATAAACTGCACTAACTCACTGCATCTTCACTGTCATTAGTCAGCCGCAATGGAATAGGTCAGGATCCCATCAAAGGACCTTCTGTATGCCATGATGCAATAGCTTGGCCTCCAAACGCAGCGTACTCAACACAGAAGGCAAGGACAGTTGTTCTTGACGCAGCCATTCACTATCCATCAAAGCACCAACTGGACAACCGACTTTCAAGGAAATCAATATCCATCTACGTGTACGGTAAACTCAAAGATGTTGAAGATCAACCGGCAAGTGAAGCTCTCAAGTAGTCTAAGTGAAGTGAAGGAACTTTACCGCATAATAGATACAAACTTCACAGCAAGATCAACACCCAAAGCCAACAATTTGAAACATATTTTGTCACAGATAAGATATGTTGTTGATCATCTTAATGATATAAGTTTACAATCAAAAGCTGTTATACAGAAAACAAACAAGTATTATTGGAGCCTGGACGATGATATAGAAGGAATTTCTGCTTTGAGCAATGGAGGCCATGAAGAACAATAGCTATGAAGACTTGCCTCAAAGAAATCGTTCTAAACATGCAGAGATACATCTATCTAACGTAGCTCTGCCTATCTACATGCCTTGCTCATAACATTGTAAATGATCGTTCGTAAGCTTCTTAAAATACATGTATCATCAACACCATCTATATATCATCAATCCGTACTTATTTTCATATGTTTTCTTCTGTGTCTACATATTTTGATGCACACTCTTTCAATAGTTGGCTTGCTCTCGGCCTTTGCGCCATGGGCGCAACGGGTCATCTAGTATATATAGCCCCCGAAGGGATGCATCTGAAGGGACACGAGACAACCGCCTCGATTAGGAAAAAGCAGGGATTAATAGGATTAATTAAATCCTAACACATTTGACTCCCCAGAGCAATGGCAAACGCTGCAAAGAGTTGGTAAATAAACCATCTCGCAATCCGTGCCCTGCTTTGTCCCCCTCAGATTGGAGTCAGGTAATAATAAACTGAACCCCATCTATCTGCAAGGAAGAATATGAGCTAAGGCGCAAATTGGA
This sequence comes from Secale cereale, assembly GCA_902687465.1. Classification (NCBI taxonomy): domain Eukaryota; kingdom Viridiplantae; phylum Streptophyta; class Magnoliopsida; order Poales; family Poaceae; genus Secale; species Secale cereale. Next base: position 17,110,975 of record LR738711.1, read on the forward strand.
GAAAATAATCAGAGAACTAATGTTGGAAAAAAATCTTGTTTTCTCTAAAGTTTTAAATAGCTGGCTATAGCGGTTTGAGCAGGTGCCGCTATGTGGCATAGCCCGCTAAACTTGCGAAATAGCAGGCTATAGCCTCGCTATAACTGATTTGGAGGGCCACCGCTATTTGGCATAGCCTGCTACTCCCTCTGTAAACTAATATAAGTGCGTTTAGATCACTACTTTAGTATTCTAAACGCTCTTATATTAGTTTACGGAGGGAGTATTTAAAACACTTGTTTTCTCTCAGATGCTATCTCCACAAGGGTAAGCGCAGACATATCAACATGACACAGGATAATTTCTGGCTTAGAACCTCACTTCCATTCCATTGAAAAATCAGAACACAAAAATAAAGGTAAAATACCAACAGAGAAAAGTGGGTAGAGATTGTTGAGCGATAAGGTCAGATTTCTGGCTTGGAATCATCTGATAAAGGATTAAAGTTGCGCACAATATAAACACCGTCGATCATTTGGGGAAGGATCCTCATTTCCATTCAACTTCTCAAAAATGAAACAAATCAATATCAGAAAGTTAAAATAGAATGAAAACAAAGCAAGGTGCATCAGTTCTCTGGTTTGGAATCCTCTGATAAAGGATTCCATTTGCGCACAGTATTAGTAAGAAAGGATCCTTGAATCCATTCAGTTTCCGAGTACTGGAAACAAAACAAAATTAAAAAAACAAGGTGGCAAGGAGAACGCAATATAATTATAGTCGACCAGTTTCTGGTTTGGGATCCTCTGATAAAGGATTACATTTGAGCATAGTATAATTATAGTCGATCAGCTGGAAAACGCAATCTTAGAAAGCAGGGAAAAAGAAGGATCATGTAATCGTACTGATGATGTCCCTCGGATATCACAGTTGATTCTAAAAAATGCCTTTAGCCCCAAGCCATCAACTCTCAGAATTGAAGGGATAGTGTCGGTGTACTAAGGTAGGGGTACCTCAGTACCCCAACTTGTGCACGGGCAGTAGCAGCTTCCCGCGGCAGGTCCTACCACGTGCTTGCCGGAGACCTTCCTGCTCCATATAAACTATTCAAAAACAAAGTATACAAGACAGAAAATCAAGACCCCGGCAAGCTGAGCTTGCCGGGAAGGCCATCTCTGGCTCAAGATCGTCATGTTAACACAAGGCCCTGGCAAGAGGAGCTTGCCAGGAAGATTAGAAGACTGTATCTAGAAGACAAGCCTCGGCGCACTTTGCGCCCCGGCAAGGCCCGGGGAGCGACAAGCTTCCCGGCCCGACAAGCTCAAGTCCCCGGCAAGGTGCTTGCCGGGGGAAGTCTGCACTGTGTGCCCGCGCTCCAGCACATCGGTCCACGCGTCGCCCTGGGGGGATTCCAGGGACGCGTGGCGGATGGCTGTGCAGCCTGGGGGACACGGTGGCACTCCACGGTGACGAAGCTGTCGCCGTGGCAAACGGAGACGCAAGGGCGGGCGCTTTTGGGGTCGACGGCGACGGGCATTTAATGCTCTTGTCCCCCACTGTCAAAGTAGGTGATGACCACTGTTCATCCATTGTAGCTCCACTATTCCCGCACTGTTGCAACTACCACCACTATTACGTTTTTACCCCTTTCTCCTACGTTGACACCTGTCGGTGACCCCTTGCACTATAAAAGGAGGCCCATGCACAACGTAGAAAGGGTTCGGAACCTAGATCGCTCATACGCTCGGTGTAGCTAGTTCTTCAAGCTCCCAAGCTCCCCAACTCAATACAAACAAAGCAGGAGTAGGGTTTTACGCGTCCGTCGCGGCCCGAACCTGGGTAAACTGCCCGCGTGCTCACCACGATCTGCTCTTTGTGCTCCCTCCGCTCCCTTACCGCACGAACAAGGGGCTCCGGTCCCATAGGTGCTCGTGGTGGACAGTTTCCCCCGACATCTTTGGCGCGCCAGGTAGGGGTGCGTCGAGGTTGTGCGAACCTGATCCGGTGTTCACGCGGGCGCATTCTTCATCAACCTCTCCAGCTACATCAACTTCATCAGCAACATCAGCATGGCCCCGAAAAAGAAGGTTTCGGAGGTCGCTGGCCCGTCTGCGTCTCATCCGCCGGCACCGGAGCCAACGGTGGGCGGGGGAGACGCCGTCGGAAGGGTGGTCGCCGGCGAGGAAACTCGCGGCGCCACCAAATCCAAAGACAAGACGGACGACCGAGCCTCGGTCTCCGTGGACGCGCCACGTCCATCTCAGCAAACGACAACCCAGCAGCGCCATGCCACAGGAGGTGGCATCCGCTTGCTGGGCCAAGGGCAAACCGGAGGCTCGCGGGATGCTCCGGACCGCCGTCCGGGCACCAGCAAGGCGCGGTCGCCGGGGCGGGACCCTGCTCCTTCTAACCCAGTTAGGAGTCCGAGCATATCCCGCTCCTCGCACCGCTCGCCCCCGCTCCCCTCCTCTCCAGCAGAAGCGCTCGCAAGGGCGCAACTGCTCCTCGACTTCCCTCCGGCGGCCGACAAGGCCGAAGACTGGAGGGCCACCATCCAGAGCCTGATCGCCTTCGCCAACAACGAGGCGCCGCAGCAGCCGGCGACCTCGCGGCCGCGGCAAGTCGAGAAGACGAAGGCCGACGGCGACAAGACCGCCGGGGGTGCGACAACCGTTCACTCCCCGCCGCGGAAGCAGAAGACGCCGCCCCGCCGGATCAACGTCGACGACGACTCCACGGCGTCGTCGGATCCGCGGGTTCGTCGGGACCAGCGCCGGGTCCTTGACGATCGGCGACAAGAAGACGCTCGGACGATGATCGAGCGCCGCCGAGAAGCTCGGCGACAATCAGATCAGCGAGCTGGGAACGCTGTTGACGTGTACGCGCCCGGTGAACCAGGCGACTTGCCGTACGCGGCAGGTTGCCCTGCGTTTACCCGTGAGCTGCGGCGCGTCCAGTGGCCCAGCATGAAGAACTTCAAGCCCGACGTACCGGAGAAGTACGACGGCAAGACGCACCCCTCGGAATTCCTCAGCATATACACCATCGCGGTGCAGGCAGCCGGGGGGCGCGACGAGAAAATATTGGCAAACTACTTCCCGCTCGTGCTTAAGCCGAACGTTCGTTCTTGGCTCATGCACTTGCCGGAAGGCTCCATTTCTTCTTGGGCGGACCTCTGCCATCAATTTGTTGGCGCCTTCACGGGCGGCCACAAACCCCACGGCCAGGAGAGCGATCTCCACATTCTGGCCCAGAAGGATGGAGAACCTCTGCGCAAGTACATCCAGCGCTTCAGTCGCGTGCAGCACAACATCCCCGACGTTCACCCTGCCGCGGTTATCAGCGCGTTCCATCAGAACGTGCGTAACCGCCGCATGCATGAGGAGATGGCCATGACCAAGATACGGGATGTCAGCGAGCTCTATGCTCTAGCTGATAAGTGCGCGCGCGCCGAAGAGGGGAGGAAACTCCCCGGGGAGGATGCTGGCGCAGGAGGAAGCGACAGCGACGACGCCGCCCCGGCAAAGAAGAGCCGGCGGCGGAACAACAGGAGAAAGAACAAGAAGGAAGTGCTTGTCGTCGAGAAGTCCGGCAAGGAGGCTCCCGCCAAGCAAACACAGGCTGGCGGCTCCGGCAAGGAGCCTTCCCCTGTAGCGGCAGCCGACAAGCAGGACGGCTCCGACAAGCAATACTGCAAAATCCACCGCACCAAGGGCCACGACCTCTCCAACTGCAAACGCGTTGAATACCTCGTCGAGCAGCAAAAAGCTGAGTACGAGCGGCGCGACAAGGAGAAGGCCCAAGGTGGCGGGGGAGAGCCAAGCAAGAAGCGACCATTCAATGGCCAGGGAGGACGCCGCGGCAAGGCCAAGCAGCGGCAAGGTGATAGGCCTCCCCGGGGCCGCGACAAGGATGAAGAAGACGACGACGATGACATGGAGGATGAAGATAACAGCGAGCAGGAGTTCCAGAAGGCCACGGAGGTCCTGTGCGTCGACGGTGGCGCCCTCTGCATACTTCCCACCGCCAGCTCAAGCAGTGGGTGCGGGAAGTGAATACAGCGGAGCCGCCCGTGGAGTCGCGCAGGCTCCTCAAATGGTCCAGCACGCCTATCATTTTTGATCTTGAGGATCACCCTGACCGCACCACTGCGGTCGGGTGCTTGCCGATGCTGGTCTCACCCACCATCCGCAACCTCAAGGTCACTAAAATGCTGGTTGACGGCGGGGCCGGGCTGAACTTGATCTCCTCTGCTGTGATCAAGAAACTCCAAATCCCAGATGGCGAGCTCGAAGAGACCGGTTCTTTCCAAGGAATCAACCCGGGGAGGAGCAAGCCCAAGGGGAAGATAACTTTGCCGGTGACCTTTGGCGGGGAGCTCAACTTCAGAACCGAGCGCATCACATTCGACGTCGCCGATATCCCATTACCGTATAATGGGATACTCGGCCGTCCCGCCCTCGCCAAGTTCATGGCAGCTTCCCACTACGCCTACAACGTACTGAAGATGCCGGGGCCGATAAGCGTCATCACTGTCCATGGCGACAAGAAGGATGCACTGGTCTGCGCCGACAAGATCTACCGGGACGCAGCAGCCGCAGCAGAGAAGGACACACTTGCCGCTGAAGCTCCCGGGGGGAAGAAGACCAAGACCAAGTCCGGCAAGTGCTCTGGGGCCCACTCCGGCAACCGCACCTCTTCGGAGTGCTGCGCTGCCGTCGAGGACGTTCCATCGAGCTCCACCGGCAAGTGTAAGAAGGGGATGGCCGCTCCTCCGGCAACCAAGAAGGTGTCCGCCAAGGAGGACGGCACTGGTGGTACCTTCACCATCAGTGCCACGCTTGACAGCAAATAGGAAAGCGCGCTCGTTGCCTTCCTGCGGGTGAATGTTGATGTGTTTGCCTGGCAACCATCTGACATCCCCGGTGTTCCCAGGAAGGTAATTGAGCACAAGCTTGCTGTTTGTCCCCATGCGCGGCCCATCAAGCAGAAGGTCAGGAAGCAAGCCGTGGAGCGCCAAGAATTCATCAACGAAGAGATCAAGAAGCTAGAAGCAGCAGGCCTAGTTAGAGGCGTGATCCATCCGACGTGGTTAGCAAACCCAGTCGTCGTGCGTAAGGCCAACGGGAAGTGGAGACTGTGTATAGACTTCACCGATGTGAATAAAGCATGTCCCAAGGATCCGTTTCCCTTGCCGCGCATTGACCAGATCGTTGACTCCACTGCCGGATGTGAGCTGCTCTCTTTTCTTGATGCATATTCAGGCTATCATCAAATTTTCATGGCCAAGGAAGATGAAGAGAAGACTGCATTTATCACTCCATGTGGCACGTATTGCTTCATACGCATGCCATTTGGACTGAAGAATGCAGGATCAACCTTTGCAAGGGTAGTATACACTGCTTTTGAGCCACAGATCCACAGAAATGTAGAGGCTTACATGGATGATATTGTGGTGAAGAGCAAGAGCAAGGACACATTGATCCAAGATTTGGAAGAGACATTTGAGAATCTGCGCAAGATCCAGCTTAAGTTGAACCCCGAGAAGTGCGTCTTTGGAGTGCCCTCCGGCAAGCTTCTCGGGTTCTTTGTGTCACAAAGGGGGATTGAAGCTAACCCCGACAAGATTAAAGCCATCGAGCAGATAGAAGCCCCGAAGCGCGTCAAGGATGTCAGGAGGCTTGCAGGTTGTGTTGCTGCCCTCAGTAGGTTCATTTCAAAGTCTGCAGAACGCGCCCTGCCTTTCTTTAAGATCTTGAAGAAGGCAGGTCCTATGAAATGGACTCCGGAAGCGGAGGCTGTGCTGCAAGACTTGAAACGGTACCTATCCTCTACTCCAATACTTGTCGCACCTAGGCCACAGGAGAAGTTGCTGCTATATCTAGCGGCAACCAACCAGGTGGTTAGTGCTGCGTTAGTAGCGGAGAGGGAGGCCGACGAGAGTCAGCACCACCGGCAAGCGAATCCAGCGACAAGCAGGGGGCTCCTCCGACAAGCTCTGGCCCCGACAAGGACAACTCTGCGCAGGAACAAGGAGAATTGCGAAGAAAGATGGTGCAGCGCCCGGTGTATTTTGTAAGTTCCCTCTTACAGGGGGCTAGATCAAGATACTCCGGGGTGCAGAAGTTGCTTTTCGGCCTCCTCATGGCCTCGAGGAAGCTGCGCCATTATTTCCAAGCACATGAGATAACAGTGGTCACTCGCTTTCCGCTGAAGAGGATATTGCATAATCCAGAAGCAACAGGCAGGATCGTTGAGTGGGCACTGGAGCTGTCAAGCTTTGGACTCAAGTTTGAAAGTACTTCAACCATACAGAGCCGAGCTTTGGCAGAATTCATAGCTGAATGGACCCCGACGCCCGATGAAGAAATTCCAGAAACAAGTGCACCCGTACAAGAAGCAACAAGTGAATGGGTAATGTATTTTGATGGCGCCTTCTCGCTGCAAGGCGCCGGTGCTGGCGTGGTACTCATCGTGCCCACCGGAGAGCACCTCAAGTATGTTATCCAGATGCACTTTCCCAGGGAGCAAGCGACAAACAATACTGCTGAGTATGAAGGCTTGCTTGCCGGCCTCAGGATTGCGGCCGAACTTGGGATTAGGAAGCTGATTGTGCGGGGAGATTCTCAATTAGTGGTCCGACAAGTCAACAAGAGTTACCAGAGCCCTTTGATGGAAGCTTATGTAGATGAAGTGAGGAAGCTTGAAGAGCACTTTGAAGGTCTGCAGATGGAGCACGTCCCGAGAGCTCAGAATGAAATTGCAGATGGCCTTTCAAAGTGTGCTGCGATGAAGTTACCTGTGGAACCAGGGACCTTCTTGCTCAAGCTGACTCAACCATCCGTTACACCATCAGTTGGGCAGTCCAAGAAGAGAAAGTTGGTCTCCGGCGACTACTTGCCGGCGGATCTTCCTGAATCCGCCGCCAAGGTCCCCAAGATCAACGATCAGAATGCTGAGGAACAGTTTGCTCCTGCAGATCCTCGGGTCTGTACAGTTGAAGCAAACGTTCCCGACAAGCCTCGCCCCGGCGAGCTTGCCGGGGGACCATCAGCTCCGGCAGAACCACAGGTTCTTGCCGTAGAAGCTGGGGTTCCCGCAGCGGCCCTCATGCCTTTAGTCCTTGCCGTTGAGCCTCGGGCTCCGGCATGGGCGCAGCAGATCGTCCGTTTTCTGCAAACTGGGGAACTTCCCGACGACCCAGAAGAGATAGAGAAGATAACCAGGCAGTCAAGTATGTACCAGTTCGTGGATAACGAGCTGTACAGAAGAAGACTCAATGGTGTCAGGTTGAAGTGCATCTCCAGGGAAAATGGACAGAAGCTGTTGGCAGAGATACACGGAGGCATATGTGGCCACCACATTGGCGCAAGAGCACTTGTCGGGAAAGCTTTCCGGCAAGGGTTCTTTTGGCAAGAAGCCCTCCAAGATGCAACTGCACTAGTAACCAAGTGTGAAGCGTGCCAGTTCCATGCAAAACAGATTCATCAACCAGCTCAAGCTCTCCAGACGATCCCTTTGTCCTGGCCCTTCTCGGTCTGGGGGCTCGATATCCTCGGCCCCTTCCCCCGTGCTGTCGGGGGCTTTGAGTACTTGTACGTTGCAATCGACAAGTTCACAAAGTGGCCAGAGGTGGAACCAGTGAGAAAGGTGACAGCACAGTCAGCGGTCAGGTTCTTCAGGTCGATTGTTTGCCGTTTCGGAATCCCTAACAGGATCATCACCGACAACGGTACACAATTTACTAGTCGCACCTTCATGCAGTACGTCCAAGACCTTGGCGCCAAGGTCTATTTCGCTTCTGTTGCTCACCCGAGGAGCAATGGTCAAGCGGAGAGGGCAAATGCTGAAGTGCTGCGCGGACTCAAGACAAGGACCTTCGACAGGCTGCGCAAGTGCGGAAAAAACTGGATAGAGGAGCTACCGGTGGCTCTTTGGTCAATCAGAACGACACCAAGTCGAGCCACCGGACAGACACCCTTTGCTCTAGTCTATGGAGCAGAGGCAGTTCTCCCCACGGAACTCGTATACGGATCTCCTCGAGTGCTCGCTTATGATGAGCTCGAGCAAGAGCAACTGCGGCAAGATGATGCATTGCTCCTCGAGGAGGAACGTCTCCAGGCTGCTGTACGAGCTGCTCGATACCAGCAAGCCTTGCGTCGCTATCATAGCCGAAAGGTTAAGGCCAGGAGTCTCGAGGAAGGCGACCTTGTTCTTCGGCGTGTTCAGTCCGCCAAGAATTCCAACAAGTTGACGCCAAAGTGGGAAGGCCCTTATCGGGTGAGACAAGTCACAAGGCCCGGCGCTGTCCGCCTTGAGACCGAAGAAGGCTTACCGGTGAGCAACTCCTGGAACATAGAGCATCTTCGCAAGTTTCACCCATAAGGCGCGGTTGCCGTGATCCGCTCCGGCAACCACCTTTTGTACAAGCTTTGCCGCTGTTGCATGTAACCCTTTGTACAAAGCCGGGCGCAGACCCCGTGCATCAGTAAAGCTTTTGTGTTTTGCGCTATTTGCCTTTTCCATGCTTTTCTTCGCTATTTGCATGTGTCATTTGGCGTTTCTTGCGCAACACACGCATCCGGTAAGCATTAGCACGCCGAAGGGCCATATACTTGTTTCCCTCTTCTTTTTCCTTGCCTCTTAAGCAGAAGGAACGTTCCTCGCGCACAAGTTTGCCTGGGGGGAAGGGAATGGAAGGTGAACCAAGTGCTGTTCAAGAAAGAGAAGCTTGCCGGAGAACGCACAGATCATGAAAGCTAAGTTATCAGAATTTGAGCAGTTCGAATTTTTAAATTTTTGGTTATCTTCCTTGAACAACTACACTTTGTATGGAAAACCTGTGCGCGAAGGAACCTACCCGTGGCTAGCCGCACCCTTATCTTGTTTCCGAGTACGCTCAGCGACTTAAGCGAGCTGTGACAAGTGTCGCGCCCTTGTTTCGTTTTCGAGTTCACTCAACAAGCTAAGTGCATTGCGACTAGCTACGGCAAGGTTGCTTGCCGGTAAGACCTTGGCCAGCAGGCTGCTCAGAGTCCAGCACTCAGCGCTCGCGGCAAAAGGCCCTTGCCGGCAAGCTCCCTGGAAACGTAGGGTGAAAAGCATACAAAGTAAAGGGCTAAGACAAGGGAGATAACATTGCACTGATTGATCAAAAATAAGATAAATATCTTACAAAGGATAACTTGTCGCGATGACTAATGAGTTCGTGGCACACTATGCAGCAACAAAAGAGATAAAGAAAAGGAGGCCTAATCTACGCGGTCGCCCTCAATCCTAGAGATCTTGTTTACTTTGGCAATGATGTGGGCGACCTGCGCCTTCAGCGCCTCCACATCCGCGTCGGCCGGCAAGCTGCGGAGAACGTTGACGAGATTTATGCCCGGGTTGCGGTACACTATCTTCGTCAAGACGCGCTCCAAGGTCCCCGTGCAGAGCTGGCGTGACTCCTCGGCCAGTTGCGCGGGAAGCTTCTTCTGAAGATTAGCAAGGGCCGGCGCGACCCCTCTGAAGAAAAGGCTGAGCTTGGCGCTGTGGGGGAGGTTTGGATCCGGAGAGTATATAAGATGCTCAACCTTCAGCGCCAACAGCTCCTGGTCGATGTTGGATGCGGAGGTCACCAAGTCGTCGGTCCATACCTCGACGGTCCGGCGGAAGTTCTCAGCCGCAGTGGTGGCGCTCTCCACCAAGCCTCGCTCCTTGCGGAGCTCTTTCTTCAGCTTGGTTTCCCGGTCCCGGACGGCATCAAGCGAGTCCTTCAACGTGGAAACCTTCAGCTCCAGATCCTCAATTGAATCCTTGGCGGCCTTCAGCTCGTCGCCCTGCTTGGAGAGGCGCACCTGGAGTTCGGAGTTGGTATGGGCGTCCTTCTCGCGCTCTGTGTTGAGCGCGGTGACCCTCTCCACGCTCGCCTTCAGTGACTCCTCCAGTTGCGCAACCTTGGCCGCGAGCTCCTCCTTGGCGGTCTCCGCGGCAGCCGCGGCGGCTTTCGCCTCCTTCAGCTCTCCGCCAAGAGCCTGCTCCCGAGCGGCAAGGTCTTCCTCGTGGGAGTCGAGGTTGACCTTCCGTTGGGTGAGCTCTCCTTCTCGCCGGGACAGCTCCTCTCCGGCGAGTCGCTGCTGCTCCTCGGCTTCGGCTTTCTCCAGGAGCCACTCTTGGTACTCCCCGGCGAGCCTCTCGCGCTCCTTCGCCACGTCGCGGAGGGCCGCCTGGTTGGCGGCGCGGAGCTCCGCCGCGCGCTTCTCCATATCGGCGGCGGCCTTGGCGGCAAGGGCCTCCCGAGACGCGAGCTTCGCCTGCCTGGCCCGGTAAAGGGCCAGGAGCTGATGAAGCAGCTTCTCCTCCTCGGGCCCGTCACTCCCGCCGGGCGCCTCGACGATCTTCAGTCCCGCGGAGGCGAGAACCTCTCCATCAAAGGCCTCGCCCTCCGCGGGGGCTCGCGATGAAGAACCCCACGGCACCTGGATGTAAACGCCGTTGGGGGCCTCAAGATAATAGGCAGACTGCTCCTTTCCGACGGAGGGGTCGGCGGCCGGCGCAGCGCTTGACGCTCCTGCCGCCTCCGGGCCGGCAGTATGGCCGCCGTCTCCCTCCCCGGCCGCTGCGTCTGCGGTCGGAGCAGTCTCCTCCACGGCAGGCTCGGCGGCTTCCGTCGTGTCTTCTACGACAGGGGCGTCGCCGCCGCCGCCCTGCGCGCCCTCCTCCTCGACGACGACTTCCGTCTCCATCTGCTCGGGGGGAGGAGGATCTAGAAGAAGAAGAAAAAGAAGTTCAAGAAAATATCCAGAAAAGACGAAGCCAAGAAGACAAAATTACAGAACCTACCTTGACGGACATCGTCGACGGCGGGCTCCCTCGCCGGGGAGCTCTGCCTTGGCGGGGTGGCCGCCCTCGCCGGGCTACTCGCCCTTGGCGGAGTACCCGCCCTTGGCGGAGTGCTCTCCCTTGCCGGAGAGTTTGCCCTTGGCGGGGACGGCGGGGCCTGCGGCTCCTCGGGAGCGACCTCCGGATGCTCCTGTGGTTGTGGCTCCACCTCTGCACAAGACAATCAAGACAAGACAAAAACATCAAGATATTAGCACAAGACAAAATCCTCAAGCGCGCCCGACGAGCGGAAGAATCAAGCCCAGACTTACGCTGGGGGCTGCGCTGGGGGCTGCTCCTCGGAGCAGCGCTCGGGTCCGGCAAGCTCGTCGCCGGGGCGTCCCCTGTCGCCGCGACGGGCGAGTCGTCCTCGACCTCGACGACGGGAACCTTGGCCTTCTTCACCGCTCACTGGGCCAGGGTCCTGAAATCAAAGCAAGAAGCAAGATCAGAATCAGCAAAAGAAGAATCAAGACAAAGTTAAAGAAGATATAAAGCCTCGAGTCCTTACTCCTGTTCGTCGTCGTCGTCGTCGTCGCTCAAGGCGGAGAAGTCGAACGCCACCTGAGACGCGTCCGCGCGAGGAGCAGGAGGCGAAGGCTCCCTCGGGCGCTTGGCGGTCCCCGGGGCTGGGGGCTGCGGAGACCCCGCCCCTGTGGACGCCGAGGCCCGGGGAGCGGGCGGAGCAGCCGCTCCGCTCTGTGAAGACCCTCTTCCGCTCGGCGCTGACGTGCGGGGCGCCTCTGCCGTGGCCTGTGTGCGGGTCGCCCCCGCCGTGGCCTGTGTGCGGGTCGCCCCCGCCGTGGTTGGCGCGCCGGGCACCCCCGTCGCAGCTTGACTCCCCCGGGTACCTCGCGCCGCCCGGCGAGTTGGTTGCTCGTCCCCGTCGTCGCCTTGCGGAGACGTTTCAGCGGAGATCGCCTGGGACTTGCCCGAGGCGGGGAGGTCTCCGATGACGAGGAGAGGTCGTCGGCATAGAGCCCCAGAGACCCGTCGGAGTCCTCGTCGGCCCCGACGTCCTCCTCCTCCTCCTCCTCCTCGGCTGGCTTGCTGGGCCCAGCGCCCTGCACTGCGGCCGCTCTCCCTCCGGCGCCTCCGCCCCCTCCAGCGCCTCCGCTCCCTGCGGCGCCTCTGTTTCCTCCGGTGGCGCCACCTCTCGCCGCGGCCTCGGTCACGATTCCGGGGATCCCGGAGTGCCTCAAAGAAGGGACCCCGGCAAGCTCGTCGGGAGGAAGCTGCAGTAGTCTGCGGATCTCCGCCTCCTCTGCTTGGCAGGACGCATCCGCAGCCTCTGCCTCATCGGGTGTAAATCCAAACTCTCCTGCCGCTGCGACTGCAGCGGCCTCTTCAACCCGAGAAGCTATATAAGCAATCTCCTGGTCGGTGGTGTCCCGTGTGAGCCCCTTAATTTCATCCTTGTTCTTCGCCACCTCCACCAGGTTGTCGAAGAAGCTCATGATGTCTGATGGCTTGGGCAGTATCCATGTGCGGTCCACGCCATGCGAGTCACATGCGGGCATCATGGCGCGAAGAGGATCCCGGGCCGTGCTGTTGCAGAGGGGCACCACTCCCCGGGGAGATCTGAACCACTCTGGGTGGGCCGGGTCGTGCTTAAAGAGTTCTCGGACCATCCCCTTCAGCTCCAGCGATGTGAAGTTGAAGTTTAGCCCGGGGCGCAATCTCATAATGTCCGCCGCGTTGCCGTACTCCCATGCCGGCCTCTTCCTATCCTGTAGAGGGGCAATGCGGCGGCGGAGGAAGTCTGTTCCCACCTCTCCGACAGACAACTTTGCTACCCGAAGACGGAGAATTCTGATGAGGGCGACGTTGAGCTTGACGTCGTCCGAATCCAGCTCGCTCCAATCCCTGCCGCGCACGATAGGTGTTGTGCGCGGCGCAGTGAAGGGCTGCGGCTCGTCCTCAACTATCCAACACCAGTCCGCGCGCCACTCCTCCCACTTGCCACGGAGTTCCCCCGGCAAGTAGGACTCCTTCTTGTTCAAGCGGAAGACCCAAGAAATTCCCCCGGAGAGGGGGGCGCCGGCCTCTGCTCTAGGGGTGAAGAAGTGCCTAAACAGCGCTACGTTCGGATAGATCCCAATATAGTTTTCGCACAGATGTGCGAAAACCGCCATCGTGAGGATGGCGTTGGGGGTGAAGTCAAGAAGGTGGAGGCCGTAGGTGTGCATGATATCGCAGAAAAAGTCGGAAAAAGGGGGACAAAGGCCGCAATGGAAGAAAGCTGCGAAGAAGAAGTACCCGCCGGGATAATTGTCCTTGGCGGCGGCAGGATAAGCTCTGGTCCGAGGGTGCGCCTTGGTCTCCTTGGCCCAGAACAAGTAATACTTGTTCCAGAGCTCCCGCGCGCTGAGCCTCGGCGAGAAGACGACGTTCCGCTTCCGCAGCAGAGCAAGCCTCGCCGCCTGCTCAGATTTCTCCTTCTTGGTCTTCTCCGCCTTCGCCTTCTCGGTCTTCGGGGCCATGGCGGAGGCGGCGAGGGAAGGGGAGACGAAGAGTCCGGCGGCGCCGCAGATGCGGAAGACGGCGGAGGAGATGTAGAGGCGGAGCGCAAAGGGAGTCTCTGGAGATGGAAGAAGAAGCAATGAAGGCGTAGGAGGGGAACCGCTCCTGCTTCCTCTGCTTTTATGGGGAAGTGGGGGGCGTTTCGCCCTCTCCATTAAAGGAACGTGGCCACGTCCCATCCCACGACGCCGCAATCGACGCGTGCCGTTACGGAGGGGCGCGGCGGATGCGGAAGTGGATTCGGCGCGCCGTGGGCCACGCGTGCCCGTGCACTGTTTTGGGCCTGGCCCAACAGCGCTCGGCACCGTGTGTGGCCCAGGCCCGGGGGCTCCTGTCGGTGTACTAAGGTAGGGGTACCTCAGTACCCCAACTTGTGCACGGGCAGTAGCAGCTTCCCGCGGCAGGTCCTACCACGTGCTTGCCGGAGACCTTCCTGCTCCATATAAACTATTCAAAAACAAAGTATACAAGACAGAAAATCAAGACCCCGGCAAGCTGAGCTTGCCGGGAAGGCCATCTCTGGCTCAAGATCGTCATGTTAACACAAGGCCCTGGCAAGAGGAGCTTGCCAGGAAGATTAGAAGACTGTATCTAGAAGACAAGCCTCGGCGCACTTTGCGCCCCGGCAAGGCCCGGGGAGCGACAAGCTTCCCGGCCCGACAAGCTCAAGTCCCCGGCAAGGTGCTTGCCGGGGGAAGTCTGCACTGTGTGCCCGCGCTCCAGCACATCGGTCCACGCGTCGCCCTGGGGGGATTCCAGGGACGCGTGGCGGATGGCTGTGCAGCCTGGGGGACACGGTGGCACTCCACGGTGACGAAGCTGTCGCCGTGGCAAACGGAGACGCAAGGGCGGGCGCTTTTGGGGTCGACGGCGACGGGCATTTAATGCTCTTGTCCCCCACTGTCAAAGTAGGTGATGACCACTGTTCATCCACTGTAGCTCCACTATTCCCGCACTGTTGCAACTACCACCACTATTACGTTTTTACCCCTTTCTCCTACGTTGACACCTGTCGGTGACCCCTTGCACTATAAAAGGAGGCCCATGCACAACGTAGAAAGGGTTCGGAACCTAGATCGCTCATACGCTCGGTGTAGCTAGTTCTTCAAGCTCCCAAGCTCCCCAACTCAATACAAACAAAGCAGGAGTAGGGTTTTACGCGTCCGTCGCGGCCCGAACCTGGGTAAACTGCCCGCGTGCTCACCACGATCTGCTCTTTGTGCTCCCTCCGCTCCCTTACCGCACGAACAAGGGGCTCCGGTCCCATAGGTGCTCGTGGTGGACAGTTTCCCCCGACATCTTTGGCGCGCCAGGTAGGGGTGCGTCGAGGTTGTGCGAACCTGATCCGGCGTTCACGCGGGCGCATTCTTCATCAACCTCTCCAGCTACATCAACTTCATCAGCAACATCAGCATGGCCCCGAAAAAGAAGGTTTCGGAGGTCGCTGGCCCGTCTGCGTCTCATCCGCCGGCACCGGAGCCAACGGTGGGCGGGGGAGACGCCGTCGGAAGGGTGGTCGCCGGCGAGGAAACTCGCGGCGCCACCAAATCCAAAGACAAGACGGACGACCGAGCCTCGGTCTCCGTGGACGCGCCACGTCCATCTCAGCAAACGACAACCCAGCAGCGCCATGCCACAGGAGGTGGCATCCGCTTGCTGGGCCAAGGGCAAACCGGAGGCTCGCGGGATGCTCCGGACCGCCGTCCGGGCACCAGCAAGGCGCGGTCGCCGGGGCGGGACCCTGCTCCTTCTAACCCAGTTAGGAGTCCGAGCATATCCCGCTCCTCGCACTGCTCGCCCCCGCTCCCCTCCTCTCCAGCAGAAGCGCTCGCAAGGGCGCAACTGCTCCTCGACTTCCCTCCGGCGGCCGACAAGGCCGAAGACTGGAGGGCCACCATCCAGAGCCTGATCGCCTTCGCCAACAACGAGGCGCCGCAGCAGCCGGCGACCTCGCGGCCGCGGCAAGTCGAGAAGACAAAGGCCGACGGCGACAAGACCGCCGGGGGTGCGACAACCGTTCACTCCCCGCCGCGGAAGCAGAAGACGCCGCCCCGCCGGATCAACGTCGACGACGACTCCACGGCGTCGTCGGATCCGCGGGTTCGTCGGGACCAGCGCCGGGTCCTTGACGATCGGCGACAAGAAGACGCTCGGACGACGATCGAGCGCCGCCGAGAAGCTCGGCGACAATCAGATCAGCGAGCTGGGAACGCTGTTGACGCGTACGCGCCCGGTGAACCAGGCGACTTGCCGTACGCGGCAGGTTGCCCTGCGTTTACCCGTGAGCTGCGGCGCGTCCAGTGGCCCAGCATGAAGAACTTCAAGCCCGACGTACCGGAGAAGTACGACGGCAAGACGCACCCCTCGGAATTCCTCAGCATATACACCATCGCGGTGCAGGCAGCCGGGGGGCGCGACGAGAAAATATTGGCAAACTACTTCCCGCTGTGCAGCCTGGGGGACACGGTGGCACTCCACGGTGACGAAGCTGTCGCCGTGGCAAACGGAGACGCAAGGGCGGGCGCTTTTGGGGTCGACGGCGACGGGCATTTAATGCTCTTGTCCCCCACTGTCAAAGTAGGTGATGACCACTGTTCATCCACTGTAGCTCCACTATTCCCGCACTGTTGCAACTACCACCACTATTACGTTTTTACCCCTTTCTCCTATGTTGACACCTGTCGGTGACCCCTTGCACTATAAAAGGAGGCCCATGCACAACGTAGAAAGGGTTCGGAACCTAGATCGCTCATACGCTCGGTGTAGCTAGTTCTTCAAGCTCCCAAGCTCCCCAACTCAATACAAACAAAGCAGGAGTAGGGTTTTACGCGTCCGTCGTGGCCCGAACCTGGGTAAACTGCCCGCGTGCTCACCACGATCTGCTCTTTGTGCTCCCTCCGCTCCCTTACCGCACGAACAAGGGGCTCCGGTCCCATAGGTGCTCGTGGTGGACAGTTTCCCCCGACAGATAGCTGGAAGCTTAAACCAGTCATCAACCATCTTCGGACCTTAGTTTTATCTTCACTAGGACATAAATTACGTACAGTGTATAACTGAAAAGTCTGGACATGCCTGAGAGAGTATGATATAGATATCCACAAGTGCAAATAAAAGACTAAAATGACTTCAAACTAAAACTAGTCGACCGTTGCAATTCGATCTTCATGGGGACACTGCTACTTGAGCTGGCCACGGACAAAGCTACTCAACAGGACAATAATACACTCGGAGGCAAAGTAGAAATCAAAGGAGAAGAAATGATTCGGTAATCATATTGATAGAGTCCCTCATATCTCATAGCTAATATGGCCATCACCGATGAAGCTAAACAATGTTTTTAGCCCCAAGCCATCAGCTTGTCAAAACTGAAAGACAAGATGGCTTGAGGCTAAAACCAGTTATCGATCATCTTTGGACCTAAAGTTTATCTTCATCGGGACATCAAGCAACTACATAACTGAAGAATTCAAGGCTAACTCGACATGTAGAAATTTTGGCAGATGTTGGTATGCGCAGCACAGCAACAGCAAAAACATGCATTCTAAGTAAAATATCGGATCCCAATCTAGATCGACCGGGATCGATACAGACTGGAGGGAGCTCACTCCCCAACTCGCTGATATTAGTGGAACCGCAATGGCCGCTAATACAAGTTGGTCGGCCGTGGGCTCTCCTCCGTTGCCCGTCCACCCAGGTCTACGTATCCGGGAGACTACGGCGGCAGAGACACATAGATAGATGCATATACAAAGCCTCCTTACAGAAAGATAGCATTAAAGCAAAGGAAACCCAAGATGGATGGTGGTTTGGTTTCACAAAAAAGAAGAAGAGTAACTAGGCTTTATGTAATGCCCAGGATGGGACTATATCTCCTGCGTGTCGAGGCACGACTTAAAGATATAAGCCCATTCTGGAATGATCTCAAGTTTGGTATCTTTGCACGACTCATGTAAAAGAGGGATTAAATTGCAAAAGGAGATAGTTGGCTTACACTCGCCACTTCACACAATACATTACATAAGCAAAACATCATTCAAACATCACAACCCGACTACGGGCGAAGATCCAAAAGAAAGATACCAAAACAACATAAAGCCACAGGTCTAGATCGAATCCTAGTAGAAACCACTACTGATCGTCGAAAATGTCACAAGCATACGGCCACTCTCTTCATCGAGCTCCCAGTGAAGTACTTGAGCCAGCTCCTGCATCAAACTCGGTTGAACCTGCATCTGGTGTTGTAGTATCTGTGAGCCACGAGGACTCAGCAATCCCATAACCATGGGTATCAAGACTAGCAAAGCTTTGTGGGTAGGAAGAGGTAAAGTAGTGAGGTTGCAGCAGCGGCTAAGCATAATATGGTGGCTTGCTTATGAGTACCAGAATAAGATGAGCATCTACGCAAACGGTCGCAAAAGTAGTGATCGCTAAAGATCCTGAACTACATACGAATCAAACATAACCCCACCGTGTTCTCTTCTCAAAGTGAAAAGAGACAGTCACGGTGATACATCCAAAACGTATCTATAATTTCCGCTTGCTCCATGCCACTTTTGGGTGATATTGCTATGATATTTATACACTTCCATACACTTTTGATCATATTTGGACTAACCTACTAATCCAGTGCACCCCAGTGCCAGTTTCTGTTTTCGGCTGTTTTTGTATTTCAGGTTTTCACATTACGAGAACTGCCAGGAAAAATCCAGAAAAATTATATAAAAAATCAGCGTTCCAGAACCTACCTTGCGCCCGAAGGACAGCCGGGGGGGCCACCAGGGCTCCAGGCGCCCTGGCGGCGCCCCCCCCCCCTGGGCCGCGCCGGGGGGGGGGGGGCGCCTGGGCCCCCCGAGCCCCGTCTGGTGCCCCCCTTTGGCATATATTTAGAGCGTCCTTCGAAACCCTCAGGACGGGAACTCTTTTTCGCGATCTCATCTCTGTTCCGCCGCCGCCGCCGCTTCCAAGATCGGGAGCACCAGGAGAACTCTTCTCGGCACCCTGCCGGAGGGGAGGATCATCATCGGGAGCCTCTCCACCACCATGGACGCCTCCCGGATGAGTTGTGAGTAGTCTCCCTTGGACCATGATTCCATGACCAGTAGCTATGTGATGTTCTCCTCCCGTTCTTGTGCTTCACTAATTAGTCCTCGTGAGCTGCCCTACATGATCGAGGCACATATGTAATCCTTATGCTGTTGCTATGATGAGTTTGCTGGGATCCGATGGATTATGAGATTATGTTCAGATTGTTCTTGAGTAATATATTTGATCTACCTCTTTTATATTTATGTTCATAATTAATTCTTGCATGTTCTCCGTTATTATTTATTGCTTTGGCCAAGTAATGGGTAGTGACTCCAAGAGGGAACGTTATGCTCGATTGTGGGTTCATGCCCCTCGATGACTAGCTTGAGTGACAGAAACATGAGTCTAGGGGATGTGATGTTGCCACAAGGGGGAAAACAACGGTGTTTGTGCCCGCGGGTGCAAGGATTGTTTACTTTACGCAAAGTTCTTTTAATGCAGTTGTCTGTTGCATTGAGTTTACACTATGGGTGGGACTCGCAACTTAATACCAGCGAGATGTTCTGGATAGATATCTCAAGGTGGATGATTAGTAGTAGATATTGATGGATTTCGGTCTACTTACTTTGGCGTACCTCCCATGCTTTGAACCTCAACCTTTCTTGCAATGTAGTCAGCATTGGTTTGCGTCCGTGGTCCTGTCAATTGCCCAGCTGTAATTCGTTTACCTCACATAGCTGTTTTATCGTCTTTTGGGAGAGAGACATCACTAGTGAACATCATGAGACTCCGGTCCATATTACCATCATTGATCACATCCGCTATTTACTTTTCGCTATTATTTACTATTGCAAACACTATCTATCACTACTATCATTTGCGTTTAACCCTTTGTGAACTACAAGGTCGGAGGGATTGACAACCTCTCTGTACTCGTTGGGAGCAAAGTTATTTGTATCTGTGTGCAGGTCCATGTTGATTGCTAATATCTGGCGCCGTTAGCAGTTGACACCTACTTGTTGAACCTAGGAGTCTCTGGGGATTCGATCCTTGGCATCTTTGCTAAGGGAAAAACTTCCACAACACTACATCTCACACCTTCCACTTGGGGTAACCAACGAGGGGTTAGAGGCCCATCAAGGAGTTTTTCTGGCGCCGTTGCCGGGGACTCCACTCTTCAGGATAGGGGAGTTGCACGCTATCTTTTACCTTTGCTTTTAGTCTTGTTAGTTTACCTTTCAGTTTTCTTTATGTCTTTTCACCAGTTATGCTTATGGACAACCTTGCTATTGGATCGTTGCTTGTGGGAAGACGCCCCACACCTGTGGTGGTTGCTCCTCCCCCTACTGAAATTGTGCCCTATAAAATACCAGCTGGTATTATCAATTATGTTTTGGCTAATCGTTATGCAGGAGACAGACATCCCGGTGAACACTTGCTATATCTGTCACAATTATGTTCATTATTTAATCTTGCAGGTGTATCAAGGGAGTTTGTCATGAGGACATTGTTCGCCGTATCACTTATAGATAAAGCTTCAGATTGGTATAAGATTCTCGATAACTCGCACTTGCTTGATTGGCAAGAGCTTATGTCTCTCTTTTATACTAAGTTTTATCCTTTTCATGATGCTTATGTGGAGAGTAAGAGTACCTTTTTGCATGTGGATCATGGTAACAATGCTTTATGTGATGCTTATATTGTTGAGTTTATTCGTGATCCAACTGAAAATTATTATGAGAAGGGAACATATGCTTATAGATATTTCAATAATATTAAGTTCCCTCTCTTTATGTTGAAGGTTTTGAAGCTGCACTTGTTTTGCCTTCCTATGCTTATTGTTTTGTGCTTCAATAAATTATTCTATTGCAATATTCCTATGCATAGGAAGCATGTTAGGCTTAAATGTGTTTGTTATTTGCTTCTTGATGCTCTCCTTTGTTCTTCAATTCTTATTCCTACAAGAGCATCATTAAAGTCTTATGCCTAGCTTAAAGACATAAAAGAAAGTGCTTTTGGGAGGCAGCCCAATGAATAAATTTATTTTGCTTTTGTTGTGTCTTGATGTTGTTTACTACAGTAGCATCATCATTGTATCTTTGCTTTTCATATTTGTGCCAAGTATAGCCTCTGATTGCTAGAAAGTTCAAAAGTTGTGAGGTGATGTCCAGGAAACAGATTCTGTCCTTGGATAGAAAAAATCGTATAAAATCACCAGGTCTGAATTTTTGGTCTGAATTTTTTCGACAGCGTTCTCTATATAATTGTATTTCGTGCGTCTGTTCTGAGTTTTTTTATTTGAGTTGCAGAAGTGACCCGAACAAATCAATTACTACCTGCTGTTCTGTTTTTCACAGATTCTGTCCTGTTTTGCCTTTCCTTCATTTTGCAAACCAAGGGCTTGCTTTTTCTTTGCAAAAACCTTTTGGCAATCTTGAGAAACAGTAGAACTTCAAGAATATCTTTATTTCCAGCAAGGAACAATTATTTTATTAAGGGTACTAACCTCGCTAATCAGATTATGATGAGTTATGTATGAAGGGAGTTTTCAAGTGTGCGAGGGAAGATGATAAAAAGATTCAGGAGTGTCAAGCGCTCAAGCTTGGGGATGCCCCCGTGCACCCCCAAGAAATATTCAAGGAGACTCAAGCGTCTAAGCTTGGGGATGCCCCCGTGCATCCCCTTCTCCATCAACATTATCAGTTCGTCTTTCGTTCCGCTATATTTTTATCACTTCATGTGTTATGTGTTATGCTTGGAGCGTCTTGCTTTTAGTTTTCTTTTTAGTTTTTCATAACGAGTCGGAACTCAGCTTTCTTTATGTGGGAGAGAAACACGCTCCACTTCTACCTAGAACATAACATAGAATTTTCATGTCTATCTTTGCTGTGTGTGTTCTTTGTCTTTAATAGCTACTATCATGCTCTGCTCTTAGTATTCATGCTTATCTTTTTCAAAGAGCTTTTGTTTAGTTGGTTGCTTGAACTCTATTTAATTATCATGCTTATCGTATTAAGAGAGTTTGCTTCCGTTGCATTGGTTGATATGTCTATGATAAAGATGCTATGTGCATAATGGCGCTTAGTAGTTCAGGTTTTCTTATGGTTAGTCTCAAATAGCTGGGGGATTCCCAATGTGTTATTGGAGTACCAACATGATTTGTTTGCCTATGATGTGGTATGGTTTAGTAATATCTTCCTTCGAGAATTTATTTTGATTGACTTGGCTTATGCTCACGCATATTTAAGACTGTAAAGAAAGTCTGTCAAGCCTTGATGATCTTTTATTTCTGAGTAGCGATATAACTACCATGCCTGATTCAATGTTGCTTTGTCGCTCTGCATGATTATGACCGTCATTGCTCTCTTAGTTGGTCGCTCCCAGTTTTTTGCTAACCTCCACCTGTACTAAGCGGACTAACTTTGCAATACATAGCTCATGGGAAAGTAGCTTAAAAACTATTGTGGTAAAGAATATGTTGCTTATGTATCTTATTTCTTATAAGTTGCTTGCTGAGCGGTAACCATGTTTCTGGGGACGCCATCAACTGTCACACTTTTGTTGAATATCATGTGAGTTGCTATGCATGTTCGTCTTGTCTGAAGTAAGGGTGATTTGCCATGGGTTGGTTTGAATATGCATATTGTTAGAGAAGAACATTGGGCCGCCAACCAAAGCCATGTATCATGGTGGAAGTTTTAGCTTGGACATTAATCCTCAATCTCTTATGAGAATATGCTCATGCATTAAAGAGGAGTCCATTATCTATTTTCTATGTTGTCCCGGTATGGATGTCCTCAAGTTGAGATCTATCAAAAACGAGAAATCAAATGCGATTTATCTCCTTGGACCTTTGTACAGGTGGCATAGAGGTACCCCTTTGTGACACTTGGTTGAAACATATGTAATGCAATGATAACCCATGGAAATCCGAGCTAATTAGGACAAGGTGCGAGCACTATTGGTATTCGATGCATGAGGCTTGCAACTTATAGGATGTCTTATGCATGACACATATGAAGTACTACTACCGTTGACAAAATTGCTTCTATGTTTTCAAAATAAAAAGCTCTAGCACACAACCATTCTTTTACTTTTTGAGTCTCCACCTTCTTTCTTCAAGCACCAACTACTGAGAGCATGATTGTCATTCTGAGTGCAATGTGCATTGTCCCAAAGTAGCATTGTCTTTTGCATGATTGTGATATCGCTTATTTTGAAATCATTGTATCTAGTCATCACTTAAACCTTGAAGGTGCCCCTGCATTTATGTTTTGCTTCACTAAAGGGGGCAAGCTAGATATCACTTTATCATATTTGCACATCATGATCATTGCAAATCTTTTTGATGTTTCAGTTTCATGTTGTAAAACTTTCAGTCATTTGTGATTTTCTCATGAGGCAACTTAATTACTATAGATTCATTGTCTCAGTAAGCTTTTGTCATATGACTATGAATAAGTCCTATATGGTTAATAGCATGTCACCACAGAAATTATTCTTGTTATCATTTACCTACTCGAGGACAAGCAGGAATTAAGCTTGGGGATGTTGATACGTCCAAAACGTATCTATAATTTTTGCTTGCTCCATGCCACTTTTGGGTGATATTGCTATGATATTTATACACTTCCATACACTTTTGATCATATTTGGACTAACCTACTAATCCAGTGCACCCCAGTGCTAGTTTCTGTTTTCGGCTGCTTTTGTATTTCAGGTTTTCACATTACGAGAACTGCCAGGAAAAATCCAGAAAAATTATATAAAAAATCAGCGTTCCAGAACCTACCTTGCTCCCGAAGGACAGCCGGGGGAGGCACCAGGGCTCCAGGCACCCTGGCGGCGCGCCCCCCCTGGGCCACGCCGGGGGGGCGCCTGGGCCCCCCGAGCCCCGTCTCGTGCCCCCCTTTGGCATATATTTAGAGCGTCCTTCGAAACCCTCAGGACGGGAACTCTTTTTCGCGATCTCATCTCTGTTCCGCCGCCGCCGCCGCTTCCAAGATCGGGAGCACCAGGAGAACTCTTCTCGGCACCCTGCTGGAGGGGAGGATCATCATCGGGAGCCTCTCCACCACCATGGACGCCTCCCGGATGAGTTGTGAGTAGTCTCCCTTGGACCATGAGTCCATGACCAGTAGCTATGTGATGTTCTCCTCCCGTTCTTGTGCTTCACTAATTAGTCCTCGTGAGCTGCCCTACATGATCGAGGCACATATGTAATCCTTATGCTGTTGCTATGATGAGTTTGCTGGGATCCGATGGATTATGAGATTATGTTCAGATTGTTCTTGAGTAATATATTTGATCTACCTCTTTTATATTTATGTTCATAAGTAATTCTTGCATGTTCTCCGTTGTTATTTATTGCTTTGGCCAAGTAATGGGTAGTGACTCCAAGAGGGAACATTATGCTCGATTGTGGGTTCATGCCCCTCGATGACTAGCTTGAGTGACAGAAACATGAGTCTAGGGGATGTGCTGTTGCCACAAGGGGGAAAACAACGGTGCTTGTGCCCGCGGGTGCAAGGATTGTTTACTTTACGCAAAGTTCTTTTAATGCAGTTGTCTGTTGCATTGAGTTTACACTATGGGTGGGACTCGCAACTTAATACCAGCGAGATGTTCTGGATAGATATCTCAAGGTGGATGATTAGTAGTAGATATTGATGGATTTCGGTCTACTTACTTTGGCGTACCGCCCATGCTTTGAACCTCAACCTTTCTTGCAATGTAGTCAGCATTGGTTTGCGTTCGTGGTCCTGTCAATTGCCCAGCTGTAATTCGTTTACCTCACATAGCTGTTTTATCGTCTTTTGGGAGAGAGACATCACTAGTGAACATCATGAGACTCCGGTCCATATTACCATCATTGATCACATCCGCAAAGTTATTTGTATCTGTGTGCAGGTCCACGTTGATTGCTAATATCTGGCGCCGTTAGCAGTTGACACCTACTTGTTGAACCTAGGAGTCTCTGGGGATTCGATCCTTGGCATCTTTGCTAAGGGAAAAACTTCCACAACACTGCATCTCACACCTTCCAGTTGGGGTAACCAACGAGGGGTTAGATGCCCATCACGCGGTTACTCACACCAGTTGAGTGTTTTACTTCGGATCCTCTGTCATGTTTTCTACAACCGGACATTAACAAATTCCAATCTGCCACATAACCGCGGGCACGGCTTTCGAAAGATCATAACCCTGCAGGGGTGTCCCAACTTAGCCCATCACAAGCTCTCACGATTAGCTGAAGTGATAAATATAATATCATCACCCCTTAGCTTAGGGAAAACCGATCAGGCTCGGCATCCCGGTGCACAAGACATTTCGACAATGGTAAAACAAGTCCAGCAAGACCTCCCGGTGTGTCGACACCCTGATAGTAGCCGCGCGTATCTCGTCTCAGGCCACGACCGGATGGGCGATTATACGAGTAAAACCAAACCTCGAGTTTCCCCGTGGTGGCCCCGCATAACCCCCGTTTGGGACCAACACCATCAGCACTGGCCCCCCTGCTATGTAGAATTAAGAACCCGGGGACGCGACCCCCTATGCAATTTTAATAAATTAATTAAGTTGTTATTATGAGGCAAATTAAAACCAATGTTGGGCCTTGCTGGAGGAGTTTTATTCAAAGTCGAACTGTCAAGGGGTCCCCATCCACCCATCGTGTAAGGAACGCAAAATCAAGGAACATAATGCCGGTTTATCGGCGCCTAAGGTGGCATGAGTGGAACAAAACACCGAGAAAAAGGCCAAGCCTTCCAGCCATGCCCAATATATAGGTGTGTTAATAATAATTATAGATATTGTGATATAACAACAACAAGTTCCCTCCTGGAACGAACTTCATCTTCACCTGCAACTAACAACGCTATAAGAGGGGCTGAGCAAGCGGGTAACATAGCCAAACGGTGGTTTTGCTAGGAAGGTGTCAAAAGGTTAGAGGTTTCATGGTAACAAGGAGAGTCTGACAATAAAAGATGGGTAGCGCGACATGTAACGATAGCATCGAGACAACTAAGCATGGCAATGGTAGTAAAGGTATCCAAGGGTATGATCATCTTGCCTGGGATTCCACAAGGGAGAAGAACGGATCCATGAAGTAGACGGAGCAACATAGTCGAGCGAATCCTCACAACTTCGGAACGAAACCGAAGCTAACAAGAGAAGCAACCGGAAAGAAGCAAACAACACGGTAAACATACAAGCATAAACCTGGCATAAGATGCACAAACAAGTATGATGCATGTCCGGTTTAAATAAGCATGGCATGGCAAGTGCACAAACAAATACTACAAGTTAAGTGGAGCTCAATATGCAACGAGTTGCATATTGACGAAACACCACATTTTATTTATTTAGTTGATTCTCATTATTTACAAGACAAGGTTAAATGTTTTTAACATAGCAAGAGGTGAAGCATAATGAAACTACACTATTTAGGCATTTTAAATGAGGCCGGAAATAACAACAACAATTCCGGGAAAAATCCCCATTTGCATGTTTAGCAATTTTTAAGCAAACAACAATTCACACAATTTTAATGTTGTTAACATGATGCGGATGACATGATCAAGTTTATGCAATTTTTATTAAAAGTTGACATGAAGAGATAAGGAGTATTTGTCACCGTGGTGGAAGGAAAAGGGTGCCACGGCAACGATCCGAAAATGATGCAACGACAACATCTCGGTTCCGGTAACTCGTTGAGAGTCCGGAGCAAAATAAAGATGGCGTGAGCGAGCGGAACAAGATGAAAGGTGGGGTGATCCCGTCACCGGGTTCCCACGGGTCGGCGACGAGGCAACCGAGGAGCACGACAAAAGATGATATGGGCACGGAGCACACAAGTGAAACATCTCATACAACCACATCACAAGCATTCCACGGGTCATCGACTCGGAGTTATACCTTCGGAGCGTTCATTTCGGGGCGGTTCGAGATCGTAGTGGAAGTAGTGGTACTCGCGGTCGTAGAGGAAGTAGTGGAAGTAGACGTTCCGTAGAGGTACTCGTTATGTAGCCGTTCTCGCGATTCGTAGAGGAAGTAGGCGTTCCATTACGTGTCGTGGTACACGGGTCGTAGAGGTACTTGTCGCGGCATCGGACGTAGTGGTACTCGTTCGTAGAGGTACTTGCGGTCTCGGCAACGGTAGTTGTTCATGTCGTCTTGGCGGTTCCACGACGGCGGTAGACGAACTTGGCACATCCTTGTTCTTTCGAATTCGTAGTGGTACTTGACGTTCGGAGACCGGGTCTTGCCTGCGGTGCACTTGGCGAAAAACAACAGCAACAAACAACAAAAAAAAGAACATGGCGGTCTCGGGACTCCATGGTCATCGGGGAGCTGCTCGCTGGCAGCAGCCGAAACAGAGGCGACCGACGGGGCTGGCGCAGAAGGGAGCTGCTTGGTGCTGGAGGCGATGCGCAGGCCTTGTTGGAGGCGTCGGAGTCCAGGCCATGGCGACGGAGGGGGCCGGAGGGGAAGGACGCGGGCCATGGCGCGGCCTGGCGATGCGCAAAAGAGGAGGGCCTGCGCGACAGCCGCGTCAGCACGTCGGGCATCGGCGGGGCGCTAGAGGAGTGCACGAAGGCGGGGACTCAGGGCGATGGAGGAAGGCGCTCGGGCGCTGCGGCCTTGAATCACGCGGAGGCGGGGCGCGGGCTTCGCGGCGCTGGGGCTCGGCGCGTCGGGCTGCTCGGGCTCGCGCGAGAGAGAAAGGGAGGTCGAGGGAAGAGGGACACGGGGTCGAGCGGAGGAGGGGTTTCGGGCGAGAGAAAAGGAAGAGCGAGGGGATCGGGCTCGGGGTCGCTAGCTCCCTGGCGGCGCGAGGGGGACTGAGGGAGGGGCGCTGGGAATCGGTGGGAGGTCGCTAGGGTTAGCGGTGGAGTGGCTGGGCCAGTGGCCTTGAGCCAGATGGGCCGGCCTGAGTGAGGGGTGCGGCTGGACTTCCAAGGGAGGCCTGGGCCTAGGAGGAGAGGGAGGCTGGGATGGTGGGAAAGAGGAGGCCCGTTGCGGCTGCTCTCTTCTTTTATCTCTTAGCGGAAATAAAAAATAGAGAGGGATCAAAATTAATAAGAAAAGAGGCCAAGAAAAAGAATA
Organism: Secale cereale; assembly: GCA_902687465.1. Taxonomy (NCBI): domain Eukaryota; kingdom Viridiplantae; phylum Streptophyta; class Magnoliopsida; order Poales; family Poaceae; genus Secale; species Secale cereale. Next base: position 17,138,473 of record LR738711.1, read on the forward strand.
AAATGATGGAACATTTTTGTAAGGCTTTAAGGAATATTACCAAGCCAACAAAAGTGGTTCCAACAAAATAGGGAAAAGCAAACTAAAATAATTAGCTTGCCTTAAGGAGTTTGAAAGGAGTCTAGACTTTAGGAGGAGCCTCGATACAACGGAAAAATTATAGACAAGGTTTTTGACGGTGAAACTTGAATTAAAAAGGCATGGGGAATATATGCAAGTGTGTTGGGTTAATTTCACACAAATGGAATATTTAATTATAATAGCCCCATAATATTAGGAGGATATGTTATAAAGAGAAGTCAACCTTCCCTCGATTTAAATGGACCGAAGGTCCATACGATTATTTAAGTTGAGATGCAAAAATAAATATGACATGATGGCATGATGATATGATGCAATGCAAAAATAAATAACGCAAGCACAAATGAACACACGGGAGAACCCGGAACATCTGGAATCTTCTGGGACGTCGGTCTTCGGGCGTCACACTTTAGGCTACAGCAGATAATCAACAACTTATTTCGGTAAATAAACCATTGTAACAAAATAACTGCAGGCATATTCAATGGAATTATTTGACAAACACATGTATCTAATTCGCTTTAAGCATTATTAGGCATAATTTTTGTGAATCTGTATGCATCCAACTCACATGTAATCTTCTCCACATCTAATAAGTGAGAATGATCTGATTCTAAGCAAACAATCCAATTTTATTTGTGTATATTGCAAAAACCGAAGTGCATTGGGTCAGATCAAAAATTAAAACAGAAGCACTCCAAGTAAATATGCTCAAGCAATGATCCTCTGAAAAATCTCTTGTCTTAAGCAGCAGCAATTTATATATGTTGGCAATGTGACACTAAGAAAACCAGGGAATGTATAGCTGCCATATAAGTGGCAATGCCTTGCCTTAACTGTAGGCAACAATTGACAATAAAAAAAGCAAGATTATAAGCTTTAAATTTCTTAGCACAACTCAGATTAACAAGCGTTGGCTTATACTACAAAGTGACGACAAATAAAAAGGGCATGCTTTGCTCAAAACCAAAAAAAGGAGGGAACCAAGATACTCGGGCCGTCGAGCTAGTGAAAATAAGAATGTAAGGTCACAGACACCCAAGTGTTGGCGCGTCACAGTGCCTCTGCAACATCATCTTTCACAAAACTAGCGAAAATCCCGCCATATTATCGGCGCCGGAAGCAAGGCGGCGCACCACCATCGATGATAAACCACCAGGATGCCGATGAGAGCTGTGGGTCAAGCATAGCACAATTAGTTAGGCCTAGCAACTTAACCATGATAACACCAGTAGCTTAAGAGTAGAATAAATGATCATGACTAGACTTATAGCATAAATTCCATGAACATAACATCCCAGTAGACCAACCATGATTGGTAGTATAGGCTTGCTACACACCATATATTAGGGCAAGGAAATTAACGTTTCAACCTCCAATAGAAGACCAAGCTAAGCATGCTAGCATACATACATGATAAGTAAGAAGCCAACACACATCTCACTCCCCTGCTCTACTTCAAAAACTAGAACAGCATATAGGATATGTGATGATGTCATCTTACAACAAGAAAAAGAATAACACGGCTTGCTAGCTATCGAGATAACTCTGAAGCTCATGACCATGAAATCTAACTACATATTGTCAACTAACATGATTATGGGTAACGGGAGAAAACCTGCAATTTATTAGCCCAAGAAAGGAGCCATTTCGAACCCTGTAATGGGAGAAAGGCGGAACCTGCCAAGTCCAAACAAATTAACACCAACTAATTGGACTCACTCGTCCAAGCAAGCAGCATCGAGAAAACCTTGTTGTCAAGCTAGGATTAGTAGCCTAGCTCGTTTGGTTGGCATCACAAATTAACTAGACAGGTGGACGTCACATCCATCACAAATTAGAGTTAAGATGCCTCGACTTCCAGCAATGCAGAGTTCATTGAACTGCTTAGTTAGGCAACAATTTTTTTTGAAGAGCTATACAGCATGGTGTTTGAAACTACCAGACATGCAATTAAATAATAGATCCAAACACTAAAATGACGGCTGATACGTCTCAAACGTATCTACTTTTCCAAACACTTTTGCTATTGTTTTGCCCTCATTCTTGCATGATTTGAACTAAACTAACCCGGACTGACGCTGTTTTCAGCAGAGCTGCCCGTATGGTTTTATTGTGTGCAGGAAAATGGATTTTTAGGTGTCTCAGAAAATTCCAAGAAAAATCACAGAAAATCCACGCACCCGAAGGGCCATTGTGCCAGAAGTGGGGCCAGAGGGCAGCCAGGGGGGCCCCAGGCGCCCTGCTGGCGCGGCCCCACCCCTGGCCGCGCCAGGAGGCCGCCTGGGAGGGTCCTCCCCCCCTCTGGTGCCCTACCTTGGCTCCTATTTATTCCCGTGGCGAGGGAACCCCAAAACAGAAGTCGTTTTTCCAGTTTCCGTCGCGGAGCCGCCGCCACCCTCTGTTCTTCTTCGGGAGGGCTAATCTGGAGGCTGATTTGGCCTCCGGAGAGGGGAGATCGTCACCATCGTCGTCATCATCACCACTCCATCCTCCCTCCATGACTTCTCCTTCCATGTGTGAGTAATTCCCTGCTGTAGGCAAAGGGGATGGTAGGGATTGGATGAGTTAGATCATGTAATAGTTTATCAGATTATTGGGGGCATGTTGCCTATCATCTACTTTGGTGTTTATCATCTTTGCTTCAACTTGTTGCTCTTAATGCTTGTCACTTTGGGCCCGAGTGCCATGTTTTCAGATCTGAACCCTATGTGTTTGCATGAATATATTTGTGTTCTTGATCCTATCTATGAGTTGTTTGGACCTATTATGGTCCGGAACCGGCGATCCCAAAGGTGACAGCTTGGGACACCAAAGGGGATGGTCCATAATTTGAGGATTCCATGTATCCATTGAGTTTATTGCTTTGTTCCGGTGCTCTTTGACAGGAGCACCTTAATCTCCATAAGTTCCTTTTGGCCCCGTTCGTAGCGGGATGGTAGGACAAAAGATGTTGTGCAAGTTCTTATTGCAAGCACGTACAACTACCTGTGGGATACATGCCTAATGTTTGATATTTGCCTAGATGATCATTACTTTTCTGTGTGCCTTGCCCCAAGTTAGATTCATGATGTATCTCATCCATGCAGCGCCCAACCATCCATCTCCCTAGCCTACAGTGTTTCAATCCTGCTGGTTATTAGTTGTTACTTTTGCTTTTCACTTTTGCTGTCACCACCATCACTATCATATCACCGTTACCACTTATCTTTTGTTGCAAGTAAGTATATTTCAGGTGCGGTTGAATTGACAACTCAACTGTCAAAGCTTATAAATACTCTTTGGCTCCCCGTGTGTCGAATCTATAAATTGGGTTATTCTTACCCGCGAAGACTATCTCGATCCCTTACGGTTGAGGGTTATCAAGTACCGTTTTATGTCGCCGTTGCCGGGGAGCATAGCAATATTTACAAGTCTACTTGAAGTATCCTACCTGCTGCACTTCATCCGGTATGGGTAAGAAAGGAGACCCCAAGGTTCCGATCTTACTATCCACTACAAGAAGAGGTACTGTTCTGAACACTAGTGCTACACTTGATTCACCTTCTGTTATGAGTAAGTTTGCCTCACCACCACCACATGATGCTTCTACTGAATCTGTTACTATGTCTGATACTTTTGATGATGCTTCTACTACTCTTGATGATATTGGTTCACTTGGTTATGCTCTTGAGAAACAGATCACTGCTGCTGCAAAAAAATCTGGAATTGAAATTCCTGTAACTCGCTACCCTATTGGTGGAACTTATGATTATCCTGATTTGAGTAAACTCAAGGAGAGACTCCTTGATGATGATTACATTATGCTTGATGATGATTTATGCAGGGAACTGACAGAGTTTGCCGACTCTGACCCTGAAGCTATTAAGAAGCTGCTTGAAAAACACTCCTTGAAGAACAAGACTGTTCCTGATCCTGAATTTGCTACATCTCCTATATGCATCAATGATCCTGATTATGATTTCTCTGTTGATCTTTCACTTATATCTATGGTTGAAGCTGGCCCCTTTTATGGCAGAGAAAATGATGATGCTATTGCACACCTGACCAAACTCACTGAGTTGGGTGGCTTGTTTACCACAAATGAAAAGATACGAAACTTTTATGTGACTAAGCTTCTTCCTTTCTCTTTGAAGGAAGGTGCTAAAACATGGTATGATGCACTACCATGTGGTTCCATTAAGAGTCCTCAAGACTTAGCTCACTCTTTTGTTGATAAGTACTTTCCTGCTCATATGCAACATGCTGCTTTACAAAGAATTTATAACTTTAAACAGTTGCAGGATGAGCACCTCCCTAAAGCTTGGGGGAGGTACTGTAGTCTGATCCAGGCTAGACCAGGACATGGAGTCCCTAAGAATGAATTAATCGATATATTTTATGCTGGTCTAACTGATGAATCCAGGTCCTATTTGGATAGTTGTGCTGGTTGTGTTTTCAGGAAAAGAACACCGGACGATGCAGAAGAATTGATGGGCAGGATTGCCAAAAACCATGAAGATTGGTCCGTCCCTGAACCACCTCCACCACCAAAGAAGAGGGGCATGCTTGTTCTAAGCCCCAAAGATATGCAAGAAGCAAGGAAGTCTATGAAAGAGAAGGGTATTAAAACTGAAGACATGAAGAATCTACCCCCTATTGAGAAGTTGTGTGAGCCTACCACTCACCCTCCTATGGTAGAGGTACACTCTCTTTTAGATTTCAACGCAAGTGACATCCCTCATGGTAAGCCTCCTGATCAATGTTTAGATGAGCTTGATAATTTTATTATGAAGCAAAGTCATTTTAATGAGAGGATACAAAGTCAATTGCATGATAATTCCCTTGCTATCAAAAGTTTGCTTGATGTTCTAGGTAGAACAGTTAATGATGTTAAATGTCTTGGGAAGCATTTTCATATGGTTCAAACTCAGCTTGAACAAATTTCTAATGTGCAAAAAGATTTGCTTGCTAACAATACCAAACAAGATGATTTACAGGCCTTCGGGATTAAGACCCGAGGAGGAACTAGCACTCAAGATCCTCTCTATCCAGAGGGGCATCCAAGGAGAATCGAGCAAGATTCTCAAATACAAGAAGAAGAAATTGTTGGCTCTCCAAAGAAGAAGAAGAAGAAACACAAGGAGGCTGACAATTCCAATGATCATATTACAAGTGAAGAGCCAACTGTTGATCCCAACAGTATATCTACCTCCGATGCTGAGACTGAAGACGGTGCCGAACCTGAAGATAAGGATAAGGAGAAGAATGATCTGCCTGAAGTTCGAGAAGAAGAAGCACCTGACAAACGCAAGAAGTACACTAGAGAAGACTTCGTCGCAAGAAGACATGGGAAGGAAAGAGAACCATGGATACAGAAACCCATGCCCTTTCCAGGTAAGTCTCTCAAATCTAAAGAAGAAGAGCATTACAATAAGTTTTGTGAGTGGATGAAACCTCTTTTTCTTCAAATCCCTTTGACTGATGCTATTAAGTTACCTCCCTATTCAAAATATATGAAAGATATTGTTACTAATAAAAGAAAAGTTGCTAATGAAGCAATATCTACTATGCTTGCTAACTACTCTTTCAGTGGCAAGATTCCTGAGAAGCTTGGTGATCCAGGTATACCCACCATTCCTTGCTCCATAAAGAATAATTATGTCAAAACTGCTTTATGTGATCTTGGAGCAGGAGTGAGTGTTATGCCTTTCTCTCTTTACAAGAGGCTTTGTTTAGAGAAACTAATTCCTACATATATCTCTCTTCAGATGGCTGACAAGTCAACAGCCGTCCCGATAGGTATTTGTGAGGATGTTCCCGTAGAAGTTGCTAATTGTTTGATCCTTACTGATTTTGTCGTGCTTGACATGCCCGAGGATGGGAGCATGTCCATTATTCTTGGTAGACCTTTTCTTAACACCGCAGGTGCTATTATTGATTGCAATAAAGGAAAGGTTACCTTCAATGTGAATGATAAAGAACACACGGTGTATTTTCCAAAGAAGACCGACAAGAGGCATGGCCTCAACTCTATAGAAAATATCGAGACCGTGAAGATTGGAGAATGGGACTGTCCACTACATGTGCACCACAAATACAAAACTATTATGGTGGGGACAATGTCCATTAAAGTTAAGGTGCAATGATCACTTCGTAAGAGGTGGGACTTTTTGCTCTATATATCGCCGGTTTGTTGGTAAGACTTGATCAACCTTACTAGTGAGCATGTTTTATATAGGTAAAAAGTTGAGCTTGTTATGTTTTCATTTGTTTTAGCTTTTGTTCTCCTTGCTGTACCAAGTGTTTGTGTTTTCGAAGCTTCACAATACTAATCACTGCTTTAAGTTTTCAGAAAGTTTTGCAGCTTTTTGAACTTCGAAAAAATTTCAACAGTGAAGTTTTCAGAAAAATTCTAGAAAAATTAAAATTAAAATTTCCATGTCGGGAGTGACCCAGAGGCACCTGGGACTGACCAAGGGGGGCCACCAGTGGCCCAGGCGGCCAGCTGGCGCGGCCTGCCCCCTGGCCGCGCCCATATGGCGCCTGGGGCCCACAGGTCCCGCCTCCAGGTGAGTCTTCTTCCTCTCTCTCTCTTTCTCTCCAAAAACACGAGTTCTGCACCTGTTCTTGCGTTCTTGCTGTTCTTGGAGGCAATTTTCGATCTCTCTCTACAGCCTATCATTCGAGCTGAGATTTTGAACAAATACTCCCTGGTATGTAACTCCTCCACCCCTCCAATTAGATATTTGGTTGGTGGCTTCATTTGTGAGTATTTAGTAGTTCTTGGTGCTGTGTAGATGAGCTTGCATGCATGTGTAGAAATTTATTTTCCAAGCTTTGATGCAAGTTTATGCCTTAGGTAAGTGAGTAGAGTAGTTTGCCTTAACCCACTTTGTTTAAATCCTTGTTTTTATAATTTGCCAAAAATTTCAGAAATGAGTTTGTTAGGAAGGGCAAAGGGGTGGCTTGAGAAGAAAAAGCCCGCGCGCTCCGATCGAGTTACTAGAGCCGCAGCTTCACCCTCGACTGCTAGGGTGAGCTACAATGAAGATCATGTGCCCCTAGAGTTGTTGGAAGACACAAATCTAGCACGTGCGATGATGTTCCCATGTGATGAATTCCTTGAAGCTGCAGGAATTAAGGATGAGTTTTATAATCTTTGTGCTAATGCAGGTCTGACACGGCTCGTCACGTGCCGTGTTGCTCAGTATCAAAAACTCACCTCCGGTTTCATTAACAGTTTTAGATATAACCTTGATACTGGTTCTATTGAGTTTAAAATTTACAATAATCTTTTGACCATGCCCTTGGAAAAGTTTTGTGAAATAATAGGTGTGCCAAACGTTGGGCGGACGGCGAAGATGACCACTCAGCCCTCCGAGCTGAGAACCGTCTTCAACTCTCTCTGCAGCATGGATACGAGGGATATTCATCGGTCAAAAATCTCCAGCATCTTATTCCCTCACCTCAGGTATTTTGCGTATTATGTTGCTAGAGGGGTGTTAGCTCGTGACAACACGAGCAGCATTTCTGCGCCGGATATTGCTATCCTGGCAACCGCCCTCTCAGGGAGGTTTGATTATAATATGGGTGCCTTAATTGCTCGACGCCTTGCTATGAACGGTAACAAGGGAGATTTAATTGGTGGCATTTATGCCACACTTATCTTAGAGTATCTTAAAGGCACCCCACACCCTGATGATAAGCCTTTTAATTATGTAAGTTTTGATCTTGCTGGTATGAAAAGGCATAAGTTTGTTACCATGACTTCTGAGTTTGGTAACCTTGTTTATATCTTGCGTTTCGGAACTACCGCGGAACGCAAGATCCGTCTACCTGCACCTCTTTTGTTTGAGTTTTCTCGCAGGAACGGATGGTCCTTTGATGTTATCGAGTTCATGGTCCAGCATCAGTTTCATAACCCCATGGAGGGGGTTGTGCCCGACGAGGAGGAGCACGGTGAGTTACCACCTTTTCAGGGGGAGACCTTCACCCAGTTTGGTGAAGGGTCTTCCTCTGCTTGGAGTGCGGACCCTTCTTCGTGGGAGGATCCGAGGACTTCGGTGTACGCGCCGGAATCCTTATACGACCCTTGGACTCACCAGTTCCACCCCGGAGCAGGAGGCTCCTGGGGGCAGTAGCTACTACCAACTTAGGCCAAAAGCCTAAGCTTGGGGGAGTACGTGCCCTTCTCACTTTTCCATTGTATTATCCGTTTTATTTTTGTTCGCTTTGATCTTTCCGAAGTTTTTGCCCGTTCTTCTTTGTTCTTTCTTTGCAAAAACAACAAAAAGATTTTCTCTTTCTTTTGCTTTCATTCAACCTTTGAAAAAACCCAAAAAGATTTCCTTTCTCTCTTTAGTTTGCTTTGTTTTCAGAGTTCAGCTCGAGTCCGTGATGGCATTTAATTATATTTCCTACGTTTGATCGTGCAAGTGACAAGGCAGTAATGACGAAGATCAACGGAAGGGAAGCAACAAGGAAAACCGGTATGAACTCTTCTTGTTTCTACTTTTGTACATATGCCTGTACTTATGATCTAGAGACCAGCTTGTAGCGACATAGTGCTATGTTTACAATGCTTTCCCAGTGGTTCATGCTTTCCTTGTGGCTAATCTCAAATAGCTAGAGTATATAATGTGTTGTTGAAATGATTTACATGCATTGCATTGTTCATAGTTTGGTATACTAAGGTGGTATTTCCCTTTGGAGAATTCTTGGATTGACTTGGCACATGTTTACACATGTTTAAGACTAAAAAGTCTTCTTTGCCTTGATGATCTTTGAGTTTCAGAATAGTTATATCACTTTCATGCCCAATTCAATGTTGCTTTGTCGCTCTGCATGATTATGACCGTTATTGCTCTCTAGTTGGTCGCTTCCAAGTCTCTTGCTAACCTTCGCTCGCACTAAGCGGAATTCTGCTTGTGCATCCAAATCCTTTCAAACCAGTTATTCCATATGAGTCCACCATACCTTCCTATGTGGTATTTACCGGCCATCCTAACGAAGACTTTCTTGTACCATCTCAAAATTATTCAAATTTACTCCTGTTTTGTGCCTCTGTTTTAGCTCATGAGGAAGTAGTAGGTAATTCATGATCTTATTATGTTGGACATGTTTTATCCCGGGATTGCATGTCTAATCTACAAACCCCTAATACGAGGAGGGACTGGCATGAGTGCGCCCAGCTCACAAAAGATAATCACAACCAACAAACCCTCCTTCACGCTTTGTTTATGAGAAATCAGAAAACTTTGGTAGTGATAAACAAAGGAGATTAAGAGGATGTGATCGTCCCCATCTTGGGAGCCGTTCCTTGAAACATGTCTAGCATAAGAAGTGATTGGGTTGTCTACTAGCATTCGTTGACGAAATATGCACCTCCCAAAATCATTTTTACCTCTGTTTTCAAAACCAAGAGCTCTGGTACATGTTTAGTCTTTGCTTCCAACCACGGGTTTTCAACCTCGCCATCAAATTCCACGGTTCGAGAGTCTCCACCTTCTTTCTTCAAACCACCAACTAGGAGAGCATAATTGTCATTCTGAGTGTAATGTGCATTGTCCCAAAGTATTACATTGTCTTCTGCATGCTTGTGGTATTATTTATTCTGAAATTCTTAGTTCTAGTCTCCTTTAAAACCCTGGAGGAGTTTCTGCATTTATGTTTTGCTTCACTCATGGAGGCTAGCGAGATACCACTCTAGTATGTTCAAGCTATGTGCAATGTAATCTTGTCTTGATTTTCAGTAGCATATTATTTACTTTTAGTTATTTGTGATTGGTCACTTGAAAGAAGGATTGCTTCGTGCATTGTCCTCATAGCATTGTTTCAATACTTGCTAGACTCTTTTCTTAGTACATGCTTATATACATCTAATGAAGCAAAAGAGTTTGTCAAAGTTATCTTTGTCGCGTCCAGTTCGTTGAACTGAATTGCTTGAGGACAAGCAATATGCTAAGCTTGGGGGAGTTGATACGTCTCAAACGTATCTACTTTTCCAAACACTTTTGCTATTGTTTTGCCCTCATTCTTCAATGATTTGAACTAAACTAACCCGGACTGACGCTGTTTTCAGCAGAGCTGCCCGTATGGTTTTATTGTGTGCAGGAAAATGGATTTTTAGGTGTCTCAGAAAATTCCAAGAAAAATCACAGAAAATCCACGCACCCGAAGGGCCATTGTGCCAGAAGTGGGGCCAGAGGGCAGCCAGGGGGGGCCCCAGGCGCCCTGCTGGCGCGGCCCCACCCCTGGCCGCGCCAGGAGGCCGCCTGGGAGGCTCCTCCCCCCCTCTGGTGCCCTACCTTGGCTCCTATTTATTCCCGTGGCGAGGAAACCCCAGAACAGAAGTCGTTTTTCCAGTTTCCGTCGCGGAGCCGCCGCCACCCTCTGTTCTTCTTCGGGAGGGCTAATCTGGAGGCTGATTTGGCCGCCGGAGAGGGGAGATCGTCACCATCGTCATCATCATCACCACTCCATCCTCCCTCCATGACTTCTCCTTCCATGTGTGAGTAATTCCCTGCTGTAGGCAAAGGGGATGGTAGGGATTGGATGAGTTAGATCATGTAATAGTTTATCAGATTATTGGGGGCATGTTGCGTATCATCTACTTTGGTGTTTATCATCTTTGCTTCAACTTGTTGCTCTTAATGCTTGTCACTTTGGGCCCGAGTGCCATGTTTTTAGATCTGAACCCTATGTGTTTGCATGAATATATTTGTGTTCTTGATCCTATCTATGAGTTGTTTGGACCTATTATGGTCCGGAACCGGCGATCCCAAAGGTGACAGCTTGGGACACCAAAGGGGATGGTCCATAATTTGAGGATTCCATGTATCCATTGAGTTTATTGCTTTGTTCCGGTGCTCTTTGACAGGAGCACCTTAATCTCCATAAGTTCCTTTTGGCCCCGTTCGTAGCGGGATGGTAGGACAAAAGATGTTGTGCAAGTTCTTATTGCAAGCACGTACAACTACCTATGGGATACATGCCTAATGTTTGATATTTGCCTAGATGATCATTACTTTTCTGTGTGCCTTGCCCCAAGTTAGATTCATGATGTATCTCATCCATGCAGCGCCCAACCATCCATCTCCCTAGCCTACAGTGTTTCAATCCTGTTGGTTATTAGTTGTTACTTTTGCTGTTCACTTTTGCTGTCACCACCATCACTATCATATCACCGTTACCACTTATCTTTTGTTGCAAGTAAGTATATTTCAGGTGCGGTTGAATTGACAACTCAACTGTCAAAGCTTATAAATACTCTTTGGCTCCCCGTGTGTCCAATCTATAAATTGGGTTATTCTTACCCGCGAAGACTATCTCGATCCCTTACGGTTGAGGGTTATCAATGGCTCGGTGGCCAAACCATCTCGGAGCAATAGAGAGAGGGGGGGAGGGGAGATAAGGACTGACCTGAACCAAAAAAATGTGTAGGACTTCCCTCCCAATGCCTGCGACTTCAAGGGTGGTTTTCCTCCCAAAGCTGATGACAACACATGTTTTTAGCCCCAAGCCATCAGCTGGTCAAAACCGCAAGACAAGATGGCTTGAGGCTAAAACCAGTCATTGATCGTCTTTGGACCTAAAGTTTATCTTCACCGGGACGTCAATCAACTACGTAATTGAAGAATTCAAGGCTTACGCGGCATGTAGAAATTTTGGTAGATGTGGGTATGCAGAGCAAAGCAACAACAAGAACATGCATTTGAAGTAAAGGTCAGATCCCAATCTAGATCGACTGGGATCGATACAGACCGGTGGGAGGTCACTCCCCAACTCGCAAATCTCAGTCGAACCCAGAAAGTGGAACCGCAGCATCCGGTAATACAAGATGGCCGTCCATGGGCTCTCCTCAGTTGCGCGTTGGGTAAACGGGAGACAATGACGACGAAGACATATAGATGCATATACAGAGCATCCTTAAACCAGTGCGAACTCATCCTTAAACGGGAGACGATGACGGCAAAGTCATCAGTTTACTACAATGAAGCAAATCATGCTCTGTGCCTAGCTCGTCCCCCTAATTCCCAAACCAGTGCCAACTCCCTTAAATCTTCTTCAATATAGTTTGTAGCAAAACCATGTAAGAGCCAATCATCATCTAGGTGGGTAGTTCGTCTAGATCCAGCAGTAATGTACTAGTAGTATGACTCTGCATCAGCAGGGAGGGGAGCGCTAAATTACCAAGCTGATGAAGTTGACGAGGGCAACATCCGTCGATCTGCACCACGGCTGGCACCATATACTCCTCCGTCCCAAATTACTTGTCGCTCAAATGGATTTATCTAGCACTAAAAATAGTGTTAGATACATCCATTTAAGCGACAAGTAATTCTGGACGGAGGGAGTACAAGTTATATAAGTACCCAACTTGCACTATATATAGGTTACATAAGTACCCAGCGACTACCGAATTACATCGCCACAGAAGCACAAATGCACTTTTCTCTCAACAGCAATAACAGAAGATTCAAAATTTGCATCTCAAAACCTACTAAAAAGGTTTAGAATTATGACAATTTTCCTATGGCAGCCTACTACTTAATCTGATGATAACAAGCAACCATAGGCCTGAAGCACCAACCACAGGCAGCAGCACACGGACATGGACAATAATTTTCAAATGCTTATCAGCTACAGATACATCACTCTCTCCTCCCCTCTCCTCTCTGAAGAAAGTTTTAGTTTTCTTCTCACATCTAATTAATTAAATCACCCAGAATAGAGCATGGGAGAGGGAGAGAGCAGAGAGAGATACCTCCATACTAACTAGGGTCGGAGGAGCGGGAGGGACAACGGAAGAAGCACAAGGCAGGAGGGAAGTTTTCTTTAGCTTCCTTTTCTCTGCTCTCAAATCTCTTCAAATCTGCTCATGATCTGTAGTCTTCTCACGCAACTTCCAGCTTGCTTCATTTCATCTAAAGTTAGGAAGAAAAAAGGAGAAGATACAGAGCAACAATTAAGGAGATGGACAAGGTGTACTGCCGCGCGCTTATGAGTAATATAACTATGTTTTGGTAAGTACCTTCAGTTCATTGTTTTCCTCAGTCAAAGGAGCCACATTTCGGGTCATCATTTTGGTGCTGTACATCAAACACAAGAACACAATGATAACATCAAGCCATAATAACGCCAACTCAACGCCGGCATCTGCATACATTTCAGTTCAAATAAGAAAATAACAGTTCATACATTTTATGATCCTCTATAGAATGTCCAGTCGTCCATCCACGAGTTAACATAAATAACAAATATGTTGGCTACTCAATTTTTTTGAAAAATAATCATAACTCACGCGATTTTGACAAGCAGTTCTACCTCACAGCTCTAGATGTTGCAACCTTTGAATAATCCTACTTCATAGCAAAATGTAATTGCTCTGTCCAGCTACCCTTGTGCCAAGAGGTTCTGGGTTCCAAGCAGCCTCTCTGCATTGCAATTTGCAGGGGTAAGACTAGGTTCCTATAATCCATCCCCACACACCACCTTGTGTGGGAGCTTCTATGCACTGGGTCTGCCCTTTTTTCTGTCCAGGTACTTCCGTGTCATTGCTTGCACTATATACATGCTATATAAGTACCCAGCTTGCACTATATACATGTTATATAAGTACCCATCGACTAGCGAATTACATCAGCACAGTAGCACAAATGTACTGATCTCTCAACTGTTAACAAAAGATTTAAAATTTACATCTCAAAACCTAACAAAAAGGTTCAAAATTATGACCATTTTCCTAGGGCAGTCTACTACTTAATCCAATGATAACATGCGACCATAGGCATGACGCACCAATGACAAGTAGCAGCACACAGACATGGACAATAATTTCCAAATGCTTATCAGCGGCAGATGCAACACTCTCTCCTCTCCACTCTGAAGAAAGTTTCATTTTTCTACTCGCACCTAATTAATTAGGTCACCCAGAACAAAGCACGAGAGGGAGAGAGAGCATAGAGAGAGATACCTCCATACTAACTAGGGTCGGGGCAGCAGGACGTAGAACGGAAGAAGCATAAGGCAGGAGGGAAGTTTTCTTTAGCTTCCTTATCTCTGCTCTCAAATCTCTTCCACCGTGTTCATGATCTGTAGTCTTCTCGCAACTTTCAGCTTGCTTCAGTTTCATCTAAAGTTAAGAAGTTGAAAAAAAGGATAAGATACAAAGCAGCAATTAATGAGATGGACCAGGTGTACAGCCGCATGTTTGTGAGTAATGCAACTTATAATTTGGCAAGTACCTTCAGTTCATTGTTTTCCTCAGCCAAAGCAACCGCGTCTCTTTTAAAATCCTTGAGTCATCATCTTGGTGCTGTACATCAAACACAAGAACACAACAATGATATCAACAACATAGATTCTTAGCACAACATAAAAACAGTGATGATATCAGCAACCAACCAGTAGCAACATAAATCCTTAGCAAATTGAAAGCAAGTAAAGCACTAGCAGTCATTTTAAGTGGGAAACAATCCCCAGGAGTCCATCTCGGTTCTTGATGGATGTAATGCGAATGGGAGCGATCATAAGCTGTGGGCATGACAAAAGGAAGATCATTGTTGATGTCCAATGATGCAGGAAGTGTCACAACGACTAACCATGGCAGACCAGAATCATCACAAGAAGCACACGCACTATAAACTTTTGCCATGTTGTATGTATGCATGCATCACTTTGTTCATATAGCAAGCAAGCAGCACAAAGTAATTTCCAGATGCATATCAGCAGCAGACCATTGTCGGTTGATGTGCAACAATGCAGTAACTGTCACATCGTCTAACAACTTTTGAAGCCCAAACAATACAATACACACATCCATCTAGTCAGTTAGTTAATTCCCTAAATTGCTGCAACATCTACACAAACATGGACAAGGAAAACACTCTTGAGCACAGCACATCACCCAACTAGAGCAGAGCGGCAAAATAGAAAATCTAACATGACTGACTTGCACTAACTATTATAGCAAACTAGAATCCTAACGAGAAGCACAAGTAAATATATGAACTATTACCAAGAACTAACAAGTGTAGCAAGCATGCACCCAGTAAGTAATTTTGAGATGCATATCAGCGGCAAGCTAGGACCTCTCCTCTCCTACGTTGCGGGGGTACACGGCACAGTGATACTGCCCCAGGACGAGAATATGCCCGGACAAGTGCGGGATACGCGTATCCTTGCGTATCACATTTTTTAGAATTAAAATAAAGAAAAAAAATTGTAATACGGCTGGGACACACAGGGGATACATAATGGCATGCTAACACTTGATTGCAGCCCATCAGAAGGCCTATTCGAAGGATAAATAAACCTTGTATGGTTCTTTGGCAAGCGCTTGCCTTGCCCAGCCTAGCAAGGAAGCCAATCATTTGGTTGGTGGGCGATCATGCCTCGTTGCCTATGGTTTCTAACTTTTCCTTCGATCGAGCGGGCGAGCCGATTTGGCTAGCCTCCGTCGGCAAGGCTAGCCTCGCTTAGCAAGGCGAGCAGGCAAGGGAACCAAACAGATCCTTGCTCTCACCATCACCTAGCAGTTGCCAAATCACAAGGACACGAACGATAGTTTCGGCGGCTCGGCGCATCTGCAGACTCGCTTTCGGCGCCGGCGCCGGCACCCCGCAACTCGTCTCCATTCTCCAAGTCTTCACCGCCCGGCGTCTGTACAAACAAGGTTCAACCCATTGCTTCAACATCTAGGGGGGAGGTTGGTAGGAGTTAACCATCGCGTGCCCCGACCTCCACACAAAGGTTGACACTCAATAAATACCTCATGCTCTAACTTCATCATATAGCGGTTCACCATACGTGCATGCTACGGGAATCACAAACTTTAACACAAGTATTTCTTGAATTCATAATTACCCCACTAGCATAACTCTAATATCACCATCCTCATATCTCAAAACAATCATCAAGTATCAAACTTCTCCTATCATTCAATGCACTTTATGTGAAAGTTTTTACTATACCCATCTTGGATGCCTATCATATTAGGACTAGTTTTACAACCCAAGCACATTACCATGATGTTCTAAAAGACACTCAAAAAGATATAAGTGAAGCATGAGAGTTCATCTATTTCTTCAAAATAAAACCACCACCGTGCTCTAAAAAGATATAAGTGAAGCACTAGAGCAAAAGACAAACTACTCTGAAAGATATAAGTGAAGATCAATGAGTAGTTGAATAATTATGTAACTATGTGAAGACTCTCTAACATTTAATAATTTCAGAACTTGGGATATTATTCAAACATCAAGCAAAACAAAATAAAACAAAATGACGCTCCAAGCAAAACACATATCATGTGGTGAATAAAAATATAGCATTGAGTAAAGTTACCGATAGACGAAGACGAAAGAGGGGATGCCTTCCCGGGGCATCCCCAAGCTTAGGCTTTTGGTTGTCCTTGAATTTTACCTTGGGGTGCCTTGGTAATCCCCAAGCTTAGGCTCTTGCCACTCCTTATTCCATAGTCCATCGAATCTTTACCCAAAACTTGAAAACTTCACAACACAAAACTTAACAGAAAACTCGTAAGCTCCGTTAGTATAAGAAAATAAAACCACCACTTAGGTACTGTTATGAACTCATTCTAAATTCATATTGGTGTAATGTCTACTGTATTCCAACTGATCCATGGTTGATACCCTCCGATACTACTCGTAGATTCATCAAAATAAGCAAATAACACATAGAAAACAGAATCTGTCAAAAGCAGAACCGTCTGTAGCAATCTGTAACTTTCGAATACTTCTGTAACTCTAAAAATTCTGAAAAAAATTGGTGGACGTGAGGAATTTGTCTATTAATCATCTGCAAAAAGAAACAACTAAAAAGCACTCTCCAGTAAAAAATGGTAGCTAATCTCGTGAGCGCTAAAGTTTCTGTTTTTTACAGCATGATCGCATAAACTTCACACAAGACTTCCCAAAGGTTCTACTTAGCACAAACACTAATTAAAACACGAAACCACATCTAAACAGAAGCTAGATGCAATATTTATTCCTAAACATAAGCAAAAGTAAAGAACAAAAATAAAGTTGGGTTGCCTCCCAACAAGCGCTATCGTTTAACGCCCCTAGCTAGGCATGATGATTTCAATGATGCTCGCATAAAAGATAAAAATTGAAACATAAGGTGAGCATCATGAAGGATATGACTAGCACATTTAAGTCTAACCCACTTCCTATGCATAGGGATTTTGTGAGCAAACAACTTATTGGAACAATAATCAACTAGCATAGGAAAGCAAAACAAGCATAGCTTCAAAACTTCAAGCACATAGAGAGGAAACTTGATATTATTGCAATAGGTAGAAACATATGTTCCTCTCTCATAATAATTTTCAGTAGAATCATGAATGAATTCAACCATATAACCAGCACATAAAGCATTCTTTTCATGATCTACTTGCATAGAAATTTTACTCCTCTCCACATAAGCAAAATTCTTCTCATTCATAGTAGTGGGAGCAAACTCAACAAAATAACTATCATGTGAAGCATAATCCAATTGAAAATTAAAATCATGATGACAATTTTCATGGTTATCTGTATTTTTTATATCATACATGTCATCACAATAATCATCATAAATAGGAGGCATGCTCTCGTCATAATAAATTTGCTCATCAAGACTTGGGGGAATAAACATATCATCTTCATCAAACATAGCATCCCCAAGCTTGTGGATTTGCATATCGTTAGCATCATGGGTATTCAAAGAATTCATACTAACAACATTGCAATCATGCTCATCATGCACATATTTTATGCCAAGCATTCTATGTAATTCTTCTTCTAGTACTTGAGCACAAATTTACTTCCCATCATTTTCACGAAAGATATTAAAAAGATGAAGCATATGAGGTAACCTTAATTCCATTCTTTTTGTAGTTTTCTTTTATAAACTAAACTAGTGATAAAACAAGAAACTAAAAGATTCGATTGCAAGATCTAAATATATACCTTCAAGCACTCACCTCCTCGGCAACGGCGCCAGAAAAGAGCTTGATGTGTCTACTACGCAACGTTCTTCTTGTAGACGTTGTTGGGCCTCCGAGTGCAGAGGTTTGTATGTGATACGTCTCCAACGTATCTATAATTTTTGATTGTTCCATGCTATTATTTATGATGTTTTGGATGTTTAATGGGCTTTGTTATACACTTTTATATTATTTTTGGGACTAACCTACTAACCCAAAGGCCCAGTCTAGATTGCTGTTTTTTTTGCCTGTTTTAGGGTTTTATAGAAAAGGAATATCAAACGGAGTCCAAACGGAATGAAACCTTCGGGAGAGATATTTTTGGAGCAAAATACGCACGGAAGACTTGAGAACCACGGAGTAGGGCTGACGTGGCGTCCACGAGGGTGGGGGCGTGACCGCCCTGTAGGGCGCACCCCCTGCCTCGTGGGCACCCCGTCTGGCCCCCGGTGCCCTCCTTCCTCCTATATATACCTACGTACCCCGAAACTATCAGAACAAAAAAAACCTAGTTCCACCGCTGCAACCTTCTGTTCCCGTGAGATCCCATCTTGGGGCTTGTTCCGGATTCCGTCGGAGGGGGGATCTACCACGGAGTGCTTCTACATCATCATCATCGCCTTACCATGAGCTGTGAGTAGTTTACCACAGACCTTTGGGTCCATAGCTAGTATCTAGATGGCTTATTCTCTCTCTTTGGATCTCAATACCAAGTTCTCCTCGGTCTTCGAGGAGATCTATTCGATGTAATCTCTTTTTACGGTGTGTTTGTCGAGATCCGATGAATTGTGGGTTTATGATCAAGATTATCTATGAAAAATATTTGGTTCTTTTCTGAACTCTTTATGTGTGATTATAATATCCTTGCAAGTCTCTTCGAATTATTGATTTGGTTTGGCCTACTAGATCTATAGTTCTTGCAATGGGAGAAGTGCTTGGCTTTGGGTTCAATACTGCGGTGTCCTTTCCCAGTGACAGTTGGGGCAGCAAGGCACGTATTGTATTGTTGCCATCGAGGATAAAAAGATGGGGTTTATATCACTATGTTTGGGTTTATCCCTCTACATCATTTCATCTTGCTTAAGGCGTTACTCCGTTCTTATGAACTTAATACTCTAGATGCATGTTGGATAGCGGTCGATGTGTGGAGTAATAGTAGTAGATGCAGAATCATTTCAGTCTACTTGTCTCGGACGTGATTCCTATATATAATGATCATGCCTAGATAGTCTCATAATTATTCGCTTTTCTATCAATTGCTCGGCAGTAATTTGTTTACCTGCCATAGAATATCGCTATCATGAGAGAAGCCACTAGAGAACACTATGGCCCCCGGGTCTATTCTCAACATATCAATCTACAATCTACTTTACTTTTCCGCTTTTACTTTCTGTTCTTATAACCAAAAATATCAAACTATCATCTATATCAGATCTCACTTTCATAAGTGACCGTAAAGGGATTGACAACCCCTTATCGCGTTGGCTGCGAAGTTCTTATTTGTTTGTGCAGGCGTGAGGGACTCGCGCCTTGTCTCCTACTTGATTGATACCTTGGTTCTCAAAAACTGAGGGAAATACTTACGCTACTGTGCTGCATCACCCTTTCCTCTTCGAGGGAATACAACGCAAGCTCGAGAGGTAGTAGTAGGACAGTAGCAAATTTCCCTCAAGTGGATGACCTAAGGTTTATCAATCCGTGGGAGGCGTAGGATGAAGATGGTCTCTCTCAAACAACCCCGCAACCAAATAACAAAAAGTCTCTTGTGTCCCCAACACACCCAATACAATGGTAAATTGTATAGGTGCACTAGTTCGGCGAAGAGATGGTGGTACAAGTTGAATATGGATGGTAGATATAGGTTTTTGTAAACTGAAAATATAAAAACAGCAAGATAGCAAGTGGTAAAAGTGAGCATAAACGGTGCCGCAATGATAGGAAACAAGGCCTAGGTTTCATACTTTCACTAGTGGAAGTTCTCTCAACAAGGATAACATAATTGGATCATATTACTAGCCCTCAACATGCAACAAAGAGTCACTCCAAAGTAACTAATAGCAGAGAACAAACGAATAGATGATTATAGGGTACGAAACCACCTCAAAGTTATTCTTTCTGATCGATCTATTCAAGAGTCCGTAGTAAAATAACATGAACTTATTCTTTCCGTTCAATCTATCATAGAGTTTGTACTAGAATAACACCTTAAGATACAAATCAAACAAAGCCCTAATGTCACCTAGATACTCCATTATCACCTCAAGTATCCGTGGGCATGATTATACGATATGCATCACACAATCTCAGATTCATCTATTCAACCAACACAAAGTACTTCAAAGAGTGCCCCAAAGTTTCTACCGGAGAGTCAAGATGAAAACGTGTGCCAACCCCTATTCATAGATTCCCAAGGTCACGGAACCCGCAAGTTGATCACCAAAACATACATCAAGTGAATCAATAGAATACCCCACTGTCACCATATGTATCCCACGCAAGACATACATCAAGTGTTCTCAAATCCTTAAAGACTCAATCCGATAAGATAACTTCAAAGGGAAAACTCAATCCATTACAAGAGAGTAGAGGGGGAGAAACATCATTAGATCCAACTATAATAGCAAAGCTCGTGATACATCAAGATCGTGCCATCTCAAGAACACGAGAGAGAGAGAGATCAAACACATAGCTACTGATACATACCCTCATCCCCGAGTGTGGACTACTCCATCCTCGTCATGGAGAGCGCCGAGATGATGAAGATGACCACCGGAGAGGGATTCCCCCCTCCGGCAGGGTGTCAGAACGGGTCTAGATTGGTTTTCGGTGGCAACAGAGGCTTTCGGCGGCGGAACTCCCGATCTAGGTTACTTTTCGAAGGTTTCAGTATTTATAGGAATTTTTGGCGTAGGTCTCACGTCAGGGGGGGTCTCCGGGTTGTCCACGAGATAGGGGGGCGCCACCACTTGGGGTGGGCGCGCCCCCCACCCTCGTGGGGAGCCCGTGACTCTCCTGGCCCAACTCTTTTACTTCGGGGGCTTCTTTTGGTCCAGAAAAAGTCATCAAAAATTGGCTCGTCAATTGGACTGCGTTTGGTATTCCTTTTCTGTAAAACTCAAAAACAAGGAAAAACAGAAACTGGCACTGGGCTCTGGGTTAATAGGTTAGTCCCAAAAATCATATAAAAGTGTATATAAAAGCCCATAAAACATCCTAGAAGGATAATATAATAGCTTGGAACAATAAAAAATTATTGATACGTTGGAGACGTATCAATGATATCATAGTCCCAACACTTATGAGAAGCAACTTGACATCCTTAATAATCTCTGTATAGTTAGGAATATAACCCTCTTCACCACTAACCATAAAAGGAGATAAATGTGGACGGATGTGTTGGAAATATGCCCTAGAGGCAATAATAAAAGTATTATTATTATATTTCCTTGTTCATGATAATTGTCTGTTATTCATGCTTGAATTGTATTGTACGGAAACAGCGATACATGCGTGAATACATAGACCACAACGTGTCCCTGGTAAGCCTCTAGTTACTAGCTCGTTGATCAACAGATGGTCACGGTTTCCTGACCATGGACATAGGATGTCATTGATAACGGGATCACATCATTAGGAGAATGATGTGATGGACAAGACCCAATCCTAAGCCTAGCACGAGATCGTATAGTTCGTAATGCATAAGCTTTTCTAGTGTCAAGTATTTATTCCTTAGACCATGAGGTTGTACAACTCCCGGACACCGTAGGAATACTTTGGGTGTGCCAAACGTCACAACGTAACTGGGTGGCTATAAAGGTACGCAACGGGTATCTCCGAAAGTGTCTGTTGAGTTGGTACGAACCGAGACTGGGATATTGTCACTCCATATGACGGAGAGGTACCTCTGGGCCCTCTCGGTAAGACATCATCATAAAGAGCTCAAAGTGACTAAGGAGTTAGTCACGAGATGATGGGCTACGGAACGATTAAAGATACTTGCCATGACGAGATTGAACAAGGTATCGGGCATACCGACGATCGAATCTCGGGCAAGTACCGTACCGATAGACAAAGGGAATAACATACGGGATTGAGTGAATCCTTGACACAGTGGTTCATCCGATGAGATCATCGAGGAACACGTGGGAACCAACATGGGTATCCAGATCCCGCTGTTGGTTATTGACCGGAGAGTCGTCTCGGTCATGTCTACGTGTCTCCCGAACCCGTAGGGTCTACACACTTAAGGTTCGGTGACGCTAGGGTTGTAGAGATACATGCACATGGAAACCCGAATGTTGTTCGGAGTCTCGGATGAGATCCCGAACGTCACGAGGAGTTCCGGAATGGTCCGGAGGTAAAGAATGATATATAGGAAGTCCAGTTTCGGCCATCGGGTGAATTCCGGGGGTCACCGGGAGTGTCCCGGGACCACCGGAGCGGTCCCGGGGGTCCACCGGGTGGGGCCACCCATCCCGGTGGGTCCCGTAGGCCGCAAGGGGGAAGGGGCCAGCCCCTGGTGGGCTGGCGCACCACATGGGCCCCCCTCCATGCGCCTAGGGTTGAAACCCTAGGGGGAGGGGGCGCCCCCTATGCCTTGGGGGGCAAGTCTTCCCCCCTGGCCGCCGCCCCCCTTGGAGATCTGATCTCCCTAGGGCCGGCGCCCCCCATGGCCCCTATATATAGTGGGGGGGGAGAGGGCAGCCGCACCCCAAGCCTCTGGCGCCTCTTCCCCCTCCCGTCACACTTCCATCTCCTCTCGCAGGGCGCCGGCGAAGCCCTGCAGGTTTTCCTGTTGCATCCACCACCACGCCTTCGTGCTGCTGGATCTCCGTCAACCTCTCCTACCCCCTTGCTGGATCATGAAGGAGGAGACGTCGATGTACCGTACGTGTGTTGAACGCGGAGGTGCCGTCCGTTCGGCACTGGGATCATCAGTGACGAGGAACGAGAAGAGTACGACTACTTCATCCACGTTCCTTCGAACGCTTCCGCTCGCGATCTACAAAGGGTATGTAGATGCACTCCATTATGCTCGTTGCTAGATGACTCCTTAGATTGATCTTGGTGAAGCGTAGGAAATTTTTTGAATTCTGCTACGTTCCCCAACAGTGGCATCTGAGCTAGGTCTTTGCGTAGCATCTTCCACGAGTAGAACACAAACAAGTTGTGGGTGTTGAGTTTGCTCAATTTTCTTGCCGTTACTAGTCCAATCTTGATTCGGCGGCATTAAGCGGCCCGGACCGACCTTACACATACGCTTACGTGAGACTGGTTCCACCGACAGACATGCACAAGTTGCATAAGGTGGCTGGCGGGTGTCTGTCTCTCCCACTTTAGTCGGATCGGATTCGATGAACAGGGTCCTTATGAAGGGTAAATAGAAATTGACAAATCACGTTGTGGTTTTGGCGTAGGTAAGAAACGTTCTTGCTAGAAAACCTATAGAAGCCACGTAAAAACTTGCAACAACAATTAGAGGTCGTCTAACTTGTTCTTGCAGCATGTGCTATGTGATATGGTATGGCCAAGAAGATGTGATGAATGATATATGTGATGTATGAGATTGATCATGTTCTTGTAATAGGAAATCACGACTTGCATGTCGATGATAATGACAACCGGCAGGAGCCATAGGAGTTGTCTTAATTATTGTATGACCTGCGTGTCACTGAATAACGCCATGTAATTACTTTACTTTACTGCTAAACGTTAGCCATAGTAGTAGAAGTAATAGTTGGCGTGACGACTTCATGAAGACACGATGATGGAGATCATGGTGTCGAGCCGGTGACCAAGATAATCATGGTGCCCCGAAGATGGAGATCGAAGGAGCAAGATGATATTGGCCATATCATGTCACTTTAATTGATTGCATGTGATGTTTATCATGTTTATGCATCTTGTTTACTTAGAACGACGGTAGTAAATAAGATGATCTCTCACTAAAAATTTCAAGAATTGTGTTCCCCCTAACTGTGCACCGTTGCTAAGGATCGTTGTTCCGAAGCACCACGTGATGATCGGGTGTGATAGGCTCTAACGTTCGCATACAACGGGTGTAAGCCAGATTTACACACGCAATACACTTAGGGTTCACTTGACGAGCCTAGCATGTACAGACATGGCCTCGGAACACGGAAGACCGAAAGGTTGAACATGAGTCGTATAGAAGATACGATCAACATGAAGATGTTCACCGTTGATGACTAGTCCGTCTCACGTGATGATCGGACACGGGCTAGTCGATTCGGATCATGTATCACTTAGATGACTAGAGAGATGTCAATCTGAGTGGGAGTTCATTAAAATTTGATTAAGATGAACTTAATTATCATGAACTAGTCTAAATTCTTTACAATATGTCTTGTAGATCAAATGGCCCACGCTCATGTCACCCTCAACTTCAACGCGTTCCTAGAGAAATCCAAGCTGAAAGACGATGGTAGCAACTATACGGACTGGGTCCGTAACCTGAGGATCATCCTCATAGCTGCCAAGAAAACTTATGTCCTAGAAGCACCGCTAGGTGACGCTCCCGCCCCGGCAAACCAAGATGTTATGAACGCTTGGCAGTCGCGTTGTGATGATTACTCCCTGGTTCAGTGCGGCATGTTCTACAGCTTAGAATCGGGGCTCCAAAAGCGTTTTGAGCACCACGGGGCATATGAGATGTTCCAAGAGCTGAAAATGGTTTTTCAGGCTCATGCCCGAGTTGAGAGATATAATGTCTCCAACACATTCTACAGCTGTAAGATGGAGGAAAACAGTTCTGTCAGTGAGCACATACTCAAGATTTCTGGGTTGCACAACCGCTTGTCTCAGTTGGGAATGAATCTCCTAGACGAAGCGGTCGTTGACAGAATCCTCCAGTCGCTCCCACCTAGCTACAAGAGCTTCGTGTTGAAATTCAATATGCAAGGGATGGAGAAGTCCGTTCCCGAGGTGTATTCAATGCTGAAATCAGCGGAGGTGGAGATCAAGAAAGAGCATCAAGTGTTGATGGTCAATAAAACCACTAAGTTTAAGAAGGGCAAGGGTAAGAAGAACTTCAAGAAGGACGGCAAGGGAGTTGCCGCGCCCGGTAAGCCAGTTGCCGGGAAGAAGCCAAAGTATGGACCCAAGCCTGAGACTGAGTGCTTTTATTGTAAGGGAACGGGTCACTGGAAGCGGAACTGCCCCAAGTACTTAGCGGACAAGAAGGCCGGCAACGTCAAAGGTATATGTGATATACATGTTATTGATGTGTACCTTACCAGCGCTCGTAGTAGCTCCTGGGTATTTTGATACCGGTGCAGTTGCTCATATTTGTAACTCAAAGCAGGAGCTGCGGAATAAGCGGAGACTGGCAAAGGACGAGGTGACGATGCGCGTCGGGAATGGTTCAAAGGTCGATGTGATCGCCGTCGGCACGCTGCCTCTACATCTACCCTCGGGATTAGTTCTAAACCTTAATAATTGTTATTTAGTACCAGCTTTGAGCATGAACATTGTATCTGGATCTCGTTTGATGCGAGATGGCTACTCATTTAAATCCGAGAATAATGGTTGTTCTATTTATTTGAGAGATATGTTTTATGGTCATGCCCCGCTGGTCAATGGTTTATTTTTGATGAATCTCGATCGTGATGATACACATGTTCATAGTGTGAATGCCAAAAGATGTAAAGTTGACAATGATAGTCCCACATACTTGTGGCATTGCCGCCTTGGTCATATTGGTGTCAAACGTATGAAGAAGCTTCATGCTGATGGACTTCTGGAGTCTCTTGATTATGAATCATTTGACACGTGCGAACCATGCCTCTTGGGCAAGATGACCAAGACTCCGTTCTCCGGAACAATGGAGCGAGCAACCAACTTATTGGAAATCATACATATCGATGTGTGCGGTTCAATGAGTGTTGAGGCTCGCGGAGGCTATCGTTATGTTCTCACCCTCACAGATGACTTGAGTAGATATGGGTATATCTACTTGATGAAACACAAGTCTGAGACCTTTGAAAAGTTCAAGGAATTTCAGAATGAGGTTGCGAATCAACCTGACAGAAAAATAAAGTTCTTGCGATCGGATCGTGGGGGTGAATATTTAAGTCATGAATTTGGCACGCACCTTAGGAACTATGGAATTGTTTCACAATTGACACCGCCCGGAACACCTCAGCGTAACGGTGTGTCCGAACATCGAAATCGTACTCTGTTGGACATGGTGCGATCTATGATGTCTCTCACCGATTTACCGCTATCTTTTTGGGGTTATGCTTTAGAGACTGCCGCATTCACTTTAAATAGGGCTCCGTCGAAATCCGTTGAGACGACACCGTATGAACTTTGGTTTGGCAAGAAACCTAAGTTGTCGTTTCTAAAAGTTTGGGGTTGCGATGCTTATGTCAAGAAACTTCAACCTGAGAAGCTCGAACCCAAATCGGAAAAATGCATCTTCATAGGATACCCAAAGGAAACGATTGGGTACACCTTCTACCACAGATCCGATGGCAAAGTCTTTGTTGCCAAGAATGGATCCTTTCTGGAGAAAGAGTTTCTCTCGAAAGAAGTGAGTGGGAGGAAAGTAGAACTTGATGAGGTGACAGTCACCCCTCCCGAACCGGAAAGTAGCGCAGCACAGGAAATTGTTCCTGAGGTGCCTGCACCGACAAGGGAGGAAGTTAATGATGATGATCATGAAGATACATATCAAGTTACTACTGAACCTCGAAGGTCCACAAGGACACGTTCCGCACCAGAGTGGTACGGCAACCCTGTCATGGAAATCATGTTGTTAGACAACGGTGAACCTTCGAATTATGAAGAAGCGATGGCGGGCCCGGATTCCAATAAATGGCTTGGAGCCATGAAATCAAGATAGAATCCATGTATGAAAACAAAGTATGGACTTTGGTGGACTTGCCTGGTGATGGGCACGCCATAGAAAATAAATGGATATTTAAGAAGAAGACAGACGCAGATGGTAATGTGACCATCTATAAGGCTCAGCTTGTCGCTAAGGGTTATCGACAAGTTCAAGGGATTGACTACGACGAGACTTTCTCTCCCGTAGCGATGCTGAAGTCAGTCCGAATCATGTTAGCAATTGCCGCATTCTATGATTATGAGATACGGCAAATGGACGTCAAAACGGCATTCCTTAATGGTTTCCTCAAGGAAGAGCTGTATATGATGCAGCCGGAAGGTTTTGTCGATCCAGAGAATGCTAACAAGGTATGCAAGCTCCAGCGCTCGATCTACGGGCTGGTGCAAGCATCTCGGAGTTGGAATATTCGCTTTAATGATGTGATCAAAGCGTTTGGCTTTGTACAAACTTGGGGAGAAGCCTGTATCTACAAGAAAGTGAGTGGGAGCTCTGTAGCATTTCTCATATTATATGTGGATGACATATTGCTGATGGGAAATAATATAGAATTCATGGAAAGTATAAAGGCCTACTTGAATAAGAGTTTTTCAATGAAGGATCTTGGAGAAGCTACTTACATATTAGGCATCAAAATCTATAGAGATAGATCAAGACGCCTCATTGGTCTTTCACAAAGCACATACCTTGACAAGATATTGAAGAAGTTCAATATGGATCAGTCCAAGAAGGGGTTCTTGCCTGTTTTGCAAGGTATGAGATTGAGCAAGGCTCAGTCCCCGACCACGGCAGAAGATAGAGAAAGGATGAGTGTCATTCCCTATGCCTCGGCCATAGGTTCTATCGTGTATGCCATGCTGTGTACCAGACCTGATGTGAACCTTGCCATTAGTTTGGTAGGGAGGTACCAAAGTGATCCCGGTATGGAACACTGGACAGCGGTCAATAACATCCTAAAGTACCTGAAGAGGACTAAGGATATGTTTCTCGACTATGGAGGTGACGAAGAGCTCGTCGTAAAGGGTTACGTCGATGCTAGCTTCGACACAGATCTGGATGACTCAAAGTCACAAACCGGATACGTGTATATTTTGAATGGTGGAGCAGTCAGTTGGTGCAGTTGCAAGCAGAGCGTCGTGGCGCATTCTACATGTGAAGCGGAGTACATAGCTGCTTGCGAAGCAGCACAAGGAGTCTGGATGAAGGAGTTCATCACCGACCTAGGAGTCATTCCAAGCGCGTCAAGCCCGATGACTCTCTTCTGTGACAACACTGGAGCTATTGCCATTACCAAGGAGCCCAGGTTTCACAAGAAGACCAAGCACATCAAGCGCCGTTTCAACTCCATCTGGAATTATGTTCAAGATGGAGACATAGATATTTGTAAAGTGCATACGGATCTGAATGTTGCAGACCCGTTGAATAAACCTCTTCCACGGGCAAAACATGATCAACACCAGAACTCTATGGGTGTTCGATTCATCACAATGTAACTAGATTATTGACTCTAGTGCAAGTGGGAGACTGTTGGAAATATGCCCTAGAGGCAATAATAAAAGTATTATTATTATATTTCCTTGTTCATGATAATTGTCTGTTATTCATGCTTGAATTGTATTGTACGGAAACAGCGATACATGCGTGAATACATAGACCACAACGTGTCCCTGGTAAGCCTCTAGTTACTAGCTCGTTGATCAACAGATGGTCACGGTTTCCTGACCATGGACATAGGATGTCATTGATAACGGGATCACATCATTAGGAGAATGATGTGATGGACAAGACCCAATCCTAAGCCTAGCACGAGATCGTATAGTTCGTAATGCATAAGCTTTTCTAGTGTCAAGTATTTATTCCTTAGACCATGAGGTTTTACAACTCCCGGACACCGTAGGAATACTTTGGGTGTGCCAAACGTCACAACGTAACTGGGTGGCTATAAAGGTACACAACGGGTATCTCCGAAAGTGTCTGTTGAGTTGGTACAAACCGAGACTGGGATATTGTCACTCCGTATGACGGAGAGGTACCTCTGGGCCCTCTCGGTAAGACATCATCATAAAGAGTTCAAAGTGAGTAAGGAGTTAGTCACGGGATGATGGATTACGGAACGAGTAAAGAGACTTGCCATGACAAGATTGAACAAGGTATCGAGCATACCGACGATCGAATCTCGGGCAAGTACCGTACCGATAGACAATGGGAATAACATACGGGATTGAGTGAATCCTTGATACAGTGGTTCATCCGATGAGATCATCGAGGAACACGTGGGAACCAACATGGGTATCTAGATCCCGCTGTTGGTTATTGACCGGAGAGTCGTCTCGGTCATGTCTACGTGTCTCCCGAACCCGTAGGGTCTACACACTTAAGGTTCGGTGACGCTAGGGTTGTAGAGATACATGCACATGGAAACCCGAATGTTGTTCAGAGTCCCGGATGAGATCCCGGACGTCACGAGGAGTTCCGGAATGGTCCGAAGGTAAATAATGAAATATAGGAAGTCCAGTTTCGGCCATCGGGTGAATTTCGGGGGTCACCGGGAGTATCCCGGGACCACCGGAGGGGTCCCGGGGGTCCACCGTGTGGGGCTACCCATCCCGGTGGGTCCCGTAGGACGCAAGGGGGAAGGGGCCAGCCCCTGGTGGGGTGGCGCACCACATGGGCCCCCCTCCATGCGCCTAGGGTTGAAACCCTAGGGGGAGGGGGCGCCCCCTATGCCTTGGGGGGCAAGTCTTCCCCCCTGGCCGCCGCCCCCCCTTGGAGATCTGATCTCCCTAGGGCCGGCGCCCCCCTGGCCCCTATATATAGTGGGGGGGAGAGGGCAGCCGCACCCCAAGCCTCTGGCGCCTCTCCCCCCTCCCGTCACACTTACATCTCCTCTCGCAGGGCGCCGGCGAAGCCCTGCAGGTTTTCCTGTTGCATCCACCACCACGCCGTCGTGCTGCTGGATCTCCGTCAACCTCTCCTACCCCCTTGCTGGATCAAGAAGGAGGAGACATCGCTGTACCGTACGTGTGTTGAACGCGGAGGTGCCGTCCGTTCGGCACTGGGATCATCGATGACGAGGAACGCGAAGAGTACGACTACTTCATCCACGTTCCTTCGAACGCTTCCGCTCGCGATCTACAAAGGGTATGTAGATGCACTCCATTATGCTCGTTGCTAGATGACTCCTTAGATTGATCTTGGTGAAGCGTAGGAAATTTTATGAATTCTGCTACGTTCCCCAACAGGATGAACCCTGAGATAAAATGAAATTTACCAGCTTCATCACTGATACATGAGTACAAGTTATGTGAAAACATATTTTGCATAGCATACTTAATAGGCAGTAGATGACATCTATCGGTTCATTTATAAACTTGAGGAATACTACAGCAAAGAAGAAATCGTTACTTAGTAAAGAATTTTTCTCAAAGATGGTTTCGGGAGAGGCTTGAAAAGAAAACAGAGTACTAATTCTAAAATTCAGCAGCAGGAATACACACATTTGAGTGACGCCATGCATATCAACATATACATATTATACATAACTTGATAAACAGAACTGAGTGTATGCCTTAATGAGAAATTCAACGACAACAACCCAAATAGATTCTTCTCAACACTCCTCAATTTATCATAATAGTGGAAAAAAAAACTTGGCTTGAAATATCAATAGCTGAGCTCTGATAAGAAAAATGAATCGGGAGGGTACAGACAATAGAACAACAAAAGGCTGTCATAGACACCAACATAAGTATTTGTGTTTCATTGGACAACATAACAACATCAGCCAACCAGAAGTGCCAAATACAAAAAAAATTGTATGCCAACTAACATGACGTAACATAATCGGAGCTAGTAGAGAGAAACCAGACACTGTTGTAGACCATCCGAAGATATGCCTACATAGCCAAACATAACTCCTATGCGCATCGATGACCTACATACATAAACGATGCAGATCATCAGGATGCCCATCATAAGAGTCATTTAAGTAAGAAGGGGAAGATTATGGGGCTGTTTGGTTTACGCCCGTGGCAGCCCTACCAATCGTGGGCGGGCCAAATAGTTGGATGGGTCGGGCGCACCTAAATATTGGCAGCCATCCAAATGCGAAGGCAAGTCTGGTCAACGACCAATTTTTTGGATGGGCTGCCGAGGGCTGCACTCCAAATAGCCTCTATATATGCATACCAAAAGGGCGACCACCTAACAACAATCGGCCTAGTGCCTGGTCATTCTAGTTGCAGCGGACACCACCTCATCAGCTGACGACACCTTCGTTAGCATACTTTGAAGAGGAAAAATAGTCAAACATAGATACATGATACTGATGGATCAAATACTAAGCACCCGGTATGAGTATAAGTAGATACCTTGAGGCACCATCCGCCTCATCACCTAGGGCACCAGGACCACTGTCCAACACTGGATGTTCCTAAAATCCCAAAGCACATATAACCCATCAGATGGGCATGCCATTGTTGTTGCTCATATTCCTAGGAAGAACATAATTAAGACCTTAGAAGCATCATCTAAGAACAGAGGCTTGCGTATGCCAACATTTGCAAATTCAGTCTTCGAAAGGCCAACATTTGCCAATTCAGTCTTGGAAATGTTGGGGAACGTTGCATGGAAAACAAAAAATTTTCTCTACGTTCACCAAGATCAATCTAGTAGATGCAACTACGAGGGGAGAGTAAGATCCACATACCCTTGTAGATCGCTAAGCGGAAGCGTTATGAACGCGGATGATGGAGTCGTACTCGTCGCGATTCAGATCGCCGAAGACCTAGCACCGAAGCAACGGTGCCTCCGCGTTCTTCACACGTACGGCTCGGGGACGTCTCCTCCTTCTTGATCCAGCAAGGGGTGGAGGAGAGGTTGATGGAGAACCGGCAGCACGACGGCGTGGTGGTGATGGTGGAGGAGAATTCCAGCAGGGCTTCGCCTAAGCACTGCGGGAGAAGAAGATGTTGTGGGAGAGGGAGGGCAGCACCGAGGCACAAACTGTGTTGGCTGCCCTCCCTTTGCCCCACTATATATAGGGGGGGTGGAGAGGTGAGGGCGCCCTAGGGTTTCCCCCCTAGGGGGCCGGCGGCCAGGGCAAGGGGGGGCGGCGGCCAAGGCAGGGGGGGGGGGCGGCGGCCAGGGCCAGGCCCTAGGGTTTCCCCCCCTAGGTGCCTTGCCCCCCAAGGCTAGGGGGTGCGGCCACCCTAGAGGGGTCCACCCCCCTTGGCGCACAAGGAGAGGGCCCAGGGGGGGGCGCACAGCCCCCTGAGGGCTGTGGTGTTCCCCCTTGTGGCCCATTAGGCCCAGAACTGCTTCCGGACCCCCGAAACCGCTTTCCGGTACTCCGCCGATTTCCCGATGCTCCCCGGAACACTTCCGGACTCCGAAACCTTTCATCCTATATATCAATCTTCGTCTCCGGACCATTCCGGAGACCCTCGTCACGTCCGGGATCTTATCCGGGACTCCGAACAATCTTCGGTAACCATACACTTTTCTCACTAACAACCCTAGCGTCACCGAACGTTAAGTGTGTAGACCCTGCGGGTTCGGAAACCATGTAGACATGACCGAGACACTCCCAGGTCAATAACCAATAGCGGGATCTGGATACCCATATTGGTTCCCACATGTTTCTCGATGATCTCATCGGATGAACCACGATGTCAAGGATTCAGGCAATCCCGTATACAGTTCCCTTTGTCTCGTCGGTATGTTACTTGCCCGAGATTCGATCGTCGGTATCTCTATACCTAGTTCAATCTCGTTACCGGCAAGTCTCTTTACTCGTTACCGTAATACATAATACCGTGACCAACTACTTAGTCACTTTGAGCTCATTGAGATGACGTATTACCGAGTGGGCCCGGAGATACCTCTCCGTCACACGGAGTGACAAATCCCAGTCTCGATCCATGTCAACTCAACAGACACCCTCGGAGATACCTGTAGAGTACCTTTATAGTCACCCAGTTACGTTGTGACGTTTGGCACACACAAAGCACTCCTACGGTGTCAGTGAGTTACATGATCTCATGGTCATAGGAACTTATACTTGACATGCAGAAAACTATAGCGATAACTGACACGATCAAAAGCTATGTTTAACGTTTGGGTCTCGTCCATCACATCATTCTCCTAATGATGTGATCCCGTTATCAAATGACAACTCATGTCTATGACCTGGAAACCGCGGTCATCTTTGATCAACGAGCTAGTCCTGTAGAGGCTCACTAGGGACACAAAATCTGTCTATTCATCCACACGTGTATTTGAGTTTCCAATCAATACAGTTATAGCATGGATAATAAACGATTATCATGAACAAGGAAATATAATAATAACTCTTTTCTTATTGCCTCTAGGGCATATTTCCAACAGTCTCCCACTTGCACTAGAGTCAATAATCTAGTATTACAAGGTAATGAATCTAACACCCATAGAGTCTTGGTGTTGATCGTGCTTAGCCCGTGGAAGAGGCTTAGTCAACGGATCTGCAACATTCGAATCCGTGTGTACTTTGCAAATGTTTATGTCCTCCTCCTTGACCGAATCGCGGATGGAATTGAAGCGTCGCTTTATGTGTCTGGTCCTCTTGTGAAACCTTGGTTCCTTGGCTAGAGCAATGGCACCAGTGTTGTCACAGAACAGAGTCATTGGGTTCAGTGCACTAGGCACAACTCCAAGATCTGTCATGAACTCCTTCATCCAGACACCTTCCTTAGCCGCCTCCGAGGCAGCTATATACTCCGCTTCACATGTAGAATCAGCTACCACGCTCTGCTTGGAACTGCACCAGCTTACCGCTCCCCCGTTGAGAATATATACGTATCCGGTTTGTGACTTAGAGTCATCCGGATCTGTGTCAAAGCTTGCATCGACGTAACCCTTTACGACGAGCTCTTGATCACCTCCATAAACGAGAAACATATCCTTAGTCCTTTTCAGGTACTTTAGGATATTCTTGACCGCTGTCCAGTGATCCATACCAGGATTACTCTGAAACCTTCCGGCCATACTTATGGCAAGGCTGACATCTGGTCTTGTGCACAGCATTGCATACATGATAGAGCCTATGGCTGAAGCATAGGGGACGACACTCATCTTTTCTCTGTCATCCGCAGTCACTGGGCATTGTACCTTGCAATACCGGCAAGAACCCCTTCTTGGATTGATCCATTTTGAACTTCTTCAAAACTTTATCAAGGTATGTGCTTTGTGAAAGTCCTATCAAGCGTCTTGATCTATCTCTATAGATCTTGATGCCCAATATGAAAGCAGCTTCACCGAGATCTTTCATCGAAAAACTCTTGTTCAAATACCCCTTCACGCTATCCAAAAATTCTATATTGTTTCCAATCAGCAATATGTCATCCACATATAATATTAGAAACGCTATAGAGCTCCCACTCACTTTCTTGTAAATACAAGCTTCATTGTAAACTTGTATAAACCCAAACGCTTTGATCACCTCATCAAAACGAAGATTCCAACTCCGAGATGCTTGCACCAGCCCATAAATGGAACGCTGGAGCTTGCATACTTTGTCAGCATTCTCTGGATCGACAAAACCTTCTGGTTGCATCATATACAACTCTTCCTTAAGAAAACCGTTAAGGAACGCTGTTTTGACATCCATCTGCCAAATTTCATAATCGAAAAATGCAGCTATTGCTAACATGATTCAGACGGATTTAAGCATCGCTACGGGTGAGAAAGTCTCATCGTAGTCAATCCCTTGAACTTGTAAAAAACCCTTTGCCACAAGTCGAGCTTTATACACGGTGACATTACCGTCAGCGTCCGTCTTCCTCTTAAAAATCCATTTATTCTGAATGGCCTTCCGCCCTTCAGGTAATACTTCCAAAGTCCATACTTTGTTTTCATACATGGATCCCATCTCGGATTTCATGGCCTCTAACCATTTGTCGGAATCTGGGCCCACCATCGCTTCTCCATAGCTCGTAGGTTCACCGTTGTCTAACAACATGACCTCCAAGACAGGGTTACCATACCACTCAGGTGCAGTGCGTACCCTTGTCGACCTACGAGGTTCGGTAGTAACTTGATCGGAAGCTTCTTGATCATCATCATTGGCTTCCTCTTCAACCTCTGTAGGCTCCACAAAAACATCTTTCTGTGCTGCGTTACTTTCTGGTTGAAGCAGAGGTTCAATAACCTCATCAAGTTCTACCTTCCTCCCACTCAATTCTTTCGAGAGAAACTCTTTCTCGAGGAAGGACCCGTTCTTAGCGACAAACACTTTGCCCTCGGATCTGAGATAGAAGGTGTACCCAACTGTTTCTTTTGGGTATCCTATGAAGACACATTTGTCCGCTTTGGGTTCGAGCTTTTCTGGCTGAAGCCTTTTGACATAAGCATCGCAACCCCAAACCTTGAGAAAAGACAACTTAGGTTTCTTACCAAACCACAGTTCATACGGTGTTGTCTCAACGGACTTAGATGGAGCCCTATTTAAAGTGAATGCAGCTGTCTCTAACGCATATCCCCAAAACGATAGTGGCAAGTCGGCAAGAGACATCATAGAACGTACCATATCTAATAGGGTTCGATTACGACGTTAGGACACACCATTACGCTGTGGTGTTCCAGGTGGTGTCAACTGTGAAACAATTCCACATTTTCTTAAGTGATCACCAAACTCATAACTCAGATATTCTCCCCCTCGATCAGATCGTAGGAACTTGATCTTCTTGTTACGATGATTTTCAACTTCACTCTGAAATTGCTTGAACTTTTCAAAAGTTTCAGACTTATGCTTCATCAAGTAAATATACCCATATCTACTTAAGTCGTCAGTGAAGGTGAGAAAATAACGATATCCACCGCGCGCCGTTACACTCATCGGACCGCACACATCAGTATGTATGATTTCCAATAAGTCACTTGCCCGTTCCATTGTCCCTGAAAACGGGGTCCTTGTCATCTTGCCCATGAGGCACGGCTCGCACGTGTCAAGTGATTCAAAATCAAGAGACTCCAAAAGTCCATCAGCATGGAGCTTCCTCATGCGTTTCACGCCGATATGACCCAGACGGCAGTGCTAGAAGAAAGTGGTATTATCATTATCAACTCTACATCTTTTGGCATCAATGTTATGAACATGTGTATCATCACTATCGAGATTCAATAAGAATAAACCCCTAACTTCGGGTGCATGACCATAAAAGATATTACTCATATAAATAGAACAACCATTATTCTCTGATTTAAATGAGTAACCGTCTCGCAATAAACAAGATCCAGATATAATGTTCATGCTTAACGCAGGCACTAAATAACAATTATTCAGGTTCATAACTAATCCCGATGGTAATCGAAGAGCGAGCGTGCCGACAGCGATCACATCAACCTTGGAACCATTTCCCACGCGCATCGTCACTTCGTCCTTCGCCAGCCTCCGTTTATTCCGCAGTTCCTGTTTAGAGTTGCAAATGTGAGCAACCGAACCGGTATCAAATACCCAGGCACTACAACGAGAGTTGGTAAGGTACACATCAATAACATGTATATCACATATACCTTTGTTGTTGTTGGCCCCCTTCTTGTCCGCCAGATACTTGGGGCAGTTCCGCTTCCAGTGGCCGTTCCCCTTGCAATAGAAACACTCAGTCTCTGGCTTGGGCCCAGCCTTGGGTTTCTTCACTGGATTAGCAACTGTTTTGCCACCCTTCTTAGAGTTACCCTTCTTGCCCTTGCCATTCTTCTTGAAACTGGTGGTCTTATTGACCATCAACACTTGATACTCCTTCTGGATGTCTGCCTCAGCGACTTTCAGCATCGAAAACAGCTCGGCGATGGTCTTGTTCATCCCTTGCATGTTATATTGCTGCACGAAGCTCTTGTAGCTTGGAGGGAGTGACTGGAGAATTCTGTCAATGATAGCCTCATCCGGGAACACAAGTCCCAGATCAGCTATGCGGGTATAGTACCCAGACATCTTCAGTAAGTGCTCACTGACAGACGAATTCTCCTCCATCTTGCAAGCGAAGAATTTATCGGTGGTCTCATACCTCTCGATCTTAGCATTCTTCTCAAAGATGAACTTCAACTCCGTGTACATCTCATATGCACCATGACGTTCAAAACGTCTTTGAAGTCCTCCTTCCAAGCCGTACAACATGGCACACTGCACTATCGAATAGTCATCCGAACGCGTCTGCCAAACGTTCATAACGTCCGCAGAGGCTCCAGGAGCGGGGGGGTCACCTAGCGGTGCATTTAGGACATAAACCTTCTGGGCAGCTGTGAGGATGATCCTCAGATTGCGGAGCCAGTCCACAAAGTTGCTCCCGACATCTTTCAGTTTAGCTTTCTCTAGGAACGCATTAAAATTCAGGGGAGCTACTGCGCGAGCCATCTACAACCAAAATTTGCAAAGACATTTTAGACTATTGTTCATGATAAGTGAGTTATTACCTAATCAAATTAATTATAACTCCCACTCAAATTGACATCCTTCCGGTCATTCGAGCGTGACATGATCCAAATTCACCAACCCAAGTCCGATCATCACGTGAGATGAGGTGGTGTCAATGGTGAACATCAACATGTTGATCATATCTACTATATGACTCATGCTCGACCTTTCGGTCCTCCGTGTTCCGAGGCCATGTCTGTACATGCTAGGCTCGTCAAGTCTAACCCGAGTGTTCTGCACGTGCAAAACTGGCTTGCACCCGTTGTATGCGAACGTAGAGTCTATCACACCCGATCATCACGTGGTGCTTCGAAACGACGAACCTTCGCAACGGCGCACACTCGGGGGGAACACAATTTTATCTTGAAATCTTAGTGAAGGATCATCTTATAATGCTACCGTCGTCCTAAGCAAAATAAGATGCATAAAAGGATTAACATCACATGCAAATCATAAGTGACATGATATGGCCATCAACTCGTGCTTTTGATCTCCATCTCCAAAGCACCGGCATGATCTCCATCGTCACCGGCGCCACACCATGATCTCCATCATCATGATCTCCATCATCGTGTCGCCATCGGGGTTGTCGGCGCCCACCATGCTCTTACTACTATTGCTACCGTTTAGCGATAAAGTAAAGCATTACAAAGCGCTTAATGATTGACACGCAGGTCATACAAAAATTAAATACAACCCTATGGCTCCTGCCGGTTGCCGTATGCATCGACATGCAAGTCGATATTAACTATTACAACATGATCATCTCATACATCAAATATATTTCATCATGTCATTGGCCATATCATATCACATACATACCCTGCAAAAACAAGTTAGACGTCCTCTAATTTGTTGTTGCATGTTTTACGTGGCTGCTATGGGTATCTAGCAAGAACGCTTCTTACCTACGCAAAACCACAACGGTGATATTCAAGTTGCTATTTAACCTTCTACAAGGACCGCCTTGTTCTATTCCGATTCAACTAAGATAGGAGAGACAGACACCCGCCAGCCATCTTATGCAACAAAAGTCACATGTCTGTCGATGGAACCGGTCTCATGTACGTGGACATGTAAAGTTGGTCCGGGCCGCTTCATCCTATAATACCGCTGAATCAAGAAAGACTAAGGAGGGCAGCAATTTAAACATCAACGCCACAAACTTCTTTGTGTTCTACTCGAGAAAGCATCTACGTAAGATCCTAGCTCATGATGCCACTGTTGGGGAACGTTGCATGGGAAACAAAAATTTTCCTACCGTTCACCAAGATCAATCTAGTAGAAGCAACTACGAGAGGGGAGTGTGATCTACGTACCCTTGTAGATCGCTAAGCGGAAGCATTATGAACGCGGATGATGGAGTCGTACTCGTCGCGATTCAGATCGCCGAAGACCTAGCACCGAAGCAACGGTGCCTCCGCGTTCTTCACACGTACGGCTCGGGGACGTCTCCTCCTTCTTGATCCAGCAAGGGGTGGAGGAGAGGTTGATGGAGAACCGGCAGCACGACGGCGTGGTGGTGATGGTGGAGAAGAACTCCAGCAGGGCTTCGCCTAAGCACTGCGGGAGGAGAAGATATGACGGGAGAGGGAGGGCAGCACCGAGGCACAAACTGTGTTGGCTGCCCTCCCTTTGCCCCACTATATATAGGGGGGGTGGAGAGGCTAGGGCGCCCTAGGGTTTCCCCCTAGGGGCCGGCGGCCAGGGCAAGGGGAGGGGGCGGCGGCCAGGGCAGGGGGAGGCGCCCAGGCCCTAGGGTTTCCCCCCTAGGTGCCTTGCCCCCCAAGCCCAAAGGGTGCGGCCAGCCCTAGGGGGTCCCACCCCCTTAGCCGCATGGGGAGAGGGCCCAGGGGGGGGCGCACAGCCCCCTGAGGGCTGTGGTGTCCCCCCTTGTGGCCCAATAGGCCCAGAACACCTTCCGGACCCCCCGAAAACCTTCCCGGTACTCCGCCGATTTCCCGATGCTCCCCGGAACACTTCCGGTACTCCGAAACCTTTCATCCTATATATCAATCTTCGTCTCCGGACCATTCCGGATACCCTCGTCATGTCCGGGATCTCATCCGGGACTCCGAACAACCTTCGGTAACCATGCACTCTTCTCACTAACAACCCTAGCGTCACCGAACGTTAAGTGTGTAGACCCTGCGGGTTCGGAAACCATGTAGACATGACCGAGACACTCCCAGGTCAATAACCAATAGCGGGATCTGGATACCCATATTGGCTCCTACATGTTTCTCGATGATCTCATCGGATGAACCACGATCTCAAGGATTCAGGCAATCCCGTATACAGTTCCCTTTGTCTCGTCGGTATGTTACTTGCCCGAGATTCGATCGTCGGTATCTCTATACCTAGTTCAATCTCGTTACCGGCAAGTCTCTTTACTCGTTACCGTAATACATAATCCCGTGACCAACTACTTAGTCACTTTGAGCTCATTGAGATGACGTATTACCGAGTGGGCCCGGAGATACCTCTCCGTCATACGGAGTGACAAATCCCAGTCTCGATCTATGTCAACTCAACAGACACCCTCGGAGATACCTGTAGAGTACCTTTATAGTCACCCAGTTACGTTGCGACGTTTGGCACACACAAAGCACTCCTACGGTGTCAGTGAGTTACATGATCTCATGGTCATAGGAACTTATACTTGACATGCAGAAAACTATAGCGATAACTGACACGATCAAAAGCTATGTTTAACGTTTGGGTCTCGTCCATCACATCATTCTCCTAATGATGTGATCCCGTTACCAAATGACAACTCATGTCTATGACCTGGAAACCGCGGTCATCTTTGATCAACGAGCTAGTCCTGTAGAGGCTCACTAGGGACACAAAGTCTGTCTATTCATCCACACATGTATTTGAGTTTCCAATCAATACAATTATAGCATGGATAATAAACGATTATCATGAACAAGGAAATATAATAATAACTCTTTTATTATTGCCTCTAGGGCATATTTCCAACAGGAAAAGGCCCTTCTTCAAGCGACTGCCGCTGTAGACAACAAAATAAGACGATGGTTTCCAATCAGCAATAATGAGGTGTGTGCATGCATACCCCTGAATTAGGACTTAGTTCCATTGTGTTGGTCTACTTTTTACTACATCGAAGCCACATATTAATTTGCAATGAAATCGAAGTGAGATAGCAAAGCAGTGGCCATCTTAAGAGAGGTATCAGAATGTGGTAAAAGCAAATGGAAATGCTAAACTCACAACTCAACCATTTTCATTTGTTTTATCACAAGAAGTACCATAATATGGTTTAGGGCAAATGGAAAGCTAAAGAAGCAAGGGTTATCTTTCAATGTGATTAATAACTTTAAAAGATTTAAAGATCAATACCAAAAGGAGAAACACACATGTCAGCATTAGTTTTCTCAACAGAATACAGTTCCAACCAGTAATATTGAGGTGTGTGCACACAACAAAGTAAAATAGAACACCCAAAACACAAAAGTTAGCGCAGCTGCAAATTATTGTGTAGTAAAAAATCATAATAGGTATCAGCAGGTAGGAAATACATTATACTATGTATCAGCAGGCACAAATAGAAGGAGTAGCAAGAACAACCGGTCAGTACAAAAGATAGAAGAAAGACACATGTGAAGGAGACGTCCGTCAAAGAGCCAACGAACAACCAAATGACCAGCAGTTCAACCATATATATTTTTCCACATCGAAAATTTGGTGACATCCATACACAGCATACTTGTAGGACAATAACCTGAAGGAAATATGCACTAGAGGAAATAATAAGTTATTATTTATTTCCTTATATCATGATAAATGTTTATTATTAATGCTAGAATTGTATTAACTGGAAACTTAGTACATGTGTGAATACATAGACAAAACAGAGTGTCCCTAGTATGCCTCTACTAGACTAGCTCATTGATCAAAGATGGGTATGTTTCCAAGCCATAGACATGAGTTGTCATTTGATCAACGGGATCACATCATTAGGAGAATGATATGATGGACAAGACCCATCCGTTAGCTTAGCACAATGATCGTTTAGTTTTACTGCTATTGCTTTCTTCATGACTTATACATGTTCCTATGACTATGAGATTATGCAACTCCCGAATACCGGAGGAACACCTTGTGTGCTATCAAACGTCACAACGTAACTGGGTGATTATAAAGATGCTCTACAGGTGTCTCCGAAGGTGTTCGTGGTGTTGGCATAGATCAAGAATATGATTTGTCACTCCGAGTGTCGGAGAGGTATCTCTGGGCCCTCTCGGTAATACACATCATAATAAGCCTTGCAAGCAAATGACTAATGAGTTAGTCAGGAGATGATGTATTACGGAATGAGTAAAGAGACTTGCCGGTAACGAGATTAACTAGGTATGGTGATACCGACGATCGAATCTCGGGCAGGTAACATACCGATGACAAAGGGAACAACGTATGTTGTTATGCGTTTTGACCGATAAAGATTTTCGTAGAATATGTAGGAG
The DNA here is from genome assembly GCA_902687465.1 of Secale cereale. NCBI lineage: Eukaryota > Viridiplantae > Streptophyta > Magnoliopsida > Poales > Poaceae > Secale > Secale cereale. The sequence goes on from LR738711.1 coordinate 17,180,334, forward strand.
CCAATATGAGCATCCAGGTTCCGCTATTGGTTGTTGACCGGAGATGAGTCTCGGTCATGTCAACATAGTTCTCGAACCCGTAGGGTCCGCACGCTTAACGTTTGATGACGATCGATATTATGAGTTTATGTGTTTTGATGTACCGAAGGTAGTTCGGAGTCCCGGATGAGATCGGGGACATGATGAGGAGTCTCGAAATGGTCGAGACGTAAAAGTCAATATATTGGACGACTATATTCGGACATCAGAAAGGTTCCGAGTGATTCTGGTATTTTTCGGAGTACCGGAGAGTTACGGGAATTCGCCGGGGAGTATATGGGCCTTATTGGGCTTTAGGGAAAAGAGAGAAAGGAGGCTGCGCCCTCCCCAAGGCTTAGTCCGAATTGGACTAGGGGGAGGCTCTTCTCTTTTCCCTTTCCTTCTCTCCTACTCCTACTACTTGGAAGGGCTCCTAGTTCTATTAGGAAAAGGGGAATCCTATTCCCGGTGGGAGTAGGACTCCCCTAGGGCGCGCCATAGAGAGGGCCGGCCTTCCCCCTCCTCCACTCCTTTATATACGGGGGTAGAGGCACCCCATAGAAACACAAGTTGATCAAGTTGATCTCTCCCAACCGTGTGCGGTGCCCCTCTCCACAGAAACACACCTCGGTCATATCGTTGCAGTGCTTAGGCGAAGCCCTACGCCGGTAGCTTCATCATCTCCGTCACCACGCCGTCGTGCTGACGAAACTCTCCCACGAGGTTCTACTGGATCAAGAGCTCGTGGGACATCATCAAGCTGAACGTGTGCTGAACGCGGAGGCTCCGTACGTTCGGTGCTTGATCGGTTGGATCACGAAGAAGTTCGACTACATCAACCGCGTCACTAGACACTTCCGCTTTCGGTCTACGAGGGTACGTAGACACACTCTCCCCTCTCGTTGCTATGCATCTGGTAGATAGATCTTGCGTGATCATAGGAAAATTTTGAAATACTACGTTCCCTAACATAACCAACCTGCAGTCGACCATATATACATACATACAAGTCAGATATTAAAGTTTTCCAATACATCATAAATACAAACACACTAATTAATCAAATTCTAGAATTACTAACCTTAGAAGTGTGCACAAAGCTTGTGATAAACATTGCGATAGACATCAACAACGGTACGAGCAGTGTTGCATAAAATAATTTACAGATTCAGAAAATGCCACTCAGAAGTGAGAATCACATATTTAGCAGAGAACATCTCTATCATAAATAGAAATTTTGATTTAGACATAGCTCCACCTCCTGCCCATATCATCTGTAGACGTCAACAACTCAAAGAAGATGAAAAAAAAGATAGCAATTGATACTAACTGAAGAACACAGGATGGAACTGAACAAAATGACACTATTGTGCTGGTGATACTGACCATCCTTCAGAATTCAAGTTAATTTGCTGCAAATAACTACTATCACACATCTAGAATGGATAATGTTGGTTCTGATAGTAGAATGTACGCTTGACATGTCTATTATGATAAGGAACATCGACTAGACCTTTCTTATTTTGCTTGCCGATGGCGTTAATGCAATTTGCTAACGCTAAAAGTGACCGATTAATGTTGGCTTCTCTGAGCTTTGGACCAAAATTATTCGTTCAGAAGCCCACGCACTGCTCAAAATATTATGTTATGCAGTTTACTTTTGCTGACATGGTGAAAAGAAAACAACAGCCCAAAAAGAATAGCTATTACCTGTCCGCAAGATGAACCAAGGCAAGATTCCAGGAAGAACTCGACTACCATATCGTCCTTTCTCCTTGCGTTTTGCAGTAAAAAAGAGAGGAACAAACAGTATTTTTCATGCGACAATAATATACAAAAATGAGGGGAGCTATGAACTGATCGTATCTGTAATTGTTTTTGTAGACTCACAATCTCAACATTTTAGACTATGATATTCTATCAAATCAAACCATATGTGTATTTGGAGATATAAAAAAGAAGAAGACTCAGTTCGGTCGTCCACGTGAACGCCCCTGTGAGAAAGGGCTCTCGTTCTTTCTCCAGGTAGTAAAACAAACTCAAAGTATACTATGAACTCAATTGATCTTGTCTCTCTAATTAATAATCCAAGCAGCAGGTTAATTGGATTACTGACCACGGCATGGGTCTCGAAGGGATGCTATTCTTCGAGGTGTGGGAAGATGGGGGCGACATCGTGGTCCTCGTACAGTAGGGGCACGCGAACTCCAGCCTGGCTCCTCTATCCCCACCCAATCTTTGCCGGCCTGCAAGAACCAATAGATCAATCACTCAATAATGAAACTCGCCGCAGATCAGAAGAAGATAATGATCCATCCGATCACCGGAAGGGGCGCAGATCGATGACTAATTACCATCACCAAGGCAGCAACACGCAGATTCGTGGAAAAGAATTTAAACTACTATTTCAAGGTTTGAAAATATATATTTAAATAGGATGTTTAACAAAACTGTAAAGCAGGAAACTATGTGATAAATTAATAGGCCAATGATGATATTAATGTTCCTAAAACAAGTCGATTGCTATGCAAGGGGGGGAATATGAGTAGGAACTAATCTGCACAAAAAATGCCGGAGATGCATCTTGCATGAACTAACAGATTTCTTTCAGTAATTACTATGCACGAGTACAGAAAATCGATTAATACACGAGATTATAGACAAATCATCTCCTCCCTCGGTTGTTAGCTCTACAGTAGGCACCATGAGTCCATGACAAAGATCTCGAGCCCATTGAGCATTGGCCGTAGCGTTGAGTTGTCAGTCATTCGGTCCTGAAGCAGAGGAAGGCGAGAGCCTATGCATGGTGGATGAGGAGCTAGGGCACAACATTTTATTTTGTAGAAGAAATAAGCACTATTTTACACATCAGTTTTACCAAGCAATTATATTTCAATCCAACCTAGCCAGATATGAAACCAAACTCTACTTTTCTAGGCTAAAAAGGCAAACAGACTATGATAAGCTCTTGGAATCTGCATCTCGTCTACCAAAACATACACATGACCACCATTAGCTAACTGGAGAGAGGGAGAGACCTGATATCTTGTGAGAGGAAACTGAAACCAAACTCTGCTATTTTAGCCTAAAAAGGCAAACGAAATATGAGAGTTATTGTTTTCAAATATTATTAAACGCATGGGCTGCTGTATAAATGAAGATGCATATTGGCATGTCTAGCTAAAACTATAAATACCTACTCTAGATACTAATGTCTGGCTTGTCCGCAATACACTATACCTGATGCAATAGCTTATCTCTGAAATGTCCATGTGTTGTTGGCCCAAAGGTCGTTGCCCCAGACCAAGCACACCTGAAGAGAAGTCATTCAATCTTCAGAGGGATAAAACGAACCAAAATCAAACAAATCATAGCTATTCTATGCACTGCTTATTATGGCACATAATGCATTGTGTCTTCTATGCACTTCAGTGGGAACCCAAATTGTTTTTGCTACGTTTACTTGATTTAAGGCCTGGCTGCATACATACGTACCTATCTGGAAGCTACAGTGTGTGTTTATTCCTTACCAAAAGCATAAAACAAAATTACTTGCTAATGCCGCCAAATGAAAAAATTGTTACTGAACATATGCGGGCTCATACAAACATACCAAACTGGATATGGACATATTCAACTCATATGTTGTGTTAATACAACTTGTTATGGACTAAGAACTATAGTAAAAGCAACTCTCAAAGAACCAATGGAGTTACACACCTAGCTCCGTTCTTGGTTGATACACACCTTTCCTTCCTAATGGTTCCTCGTCCATAATAGATCTAGATTGATTCAAAGGAGAGGGTGAGAGCCAGAGCAGATCGGAGAGGAGGAGGAGGGCGGATGAACTCACCGGAAACAGAGGAGGCCCAGCCTGGTGCGCCCCGGCTGCCCCTTGAGGCCAGCGGGAAGCGGAACCGCACGTGGGGGCGAGGGAGGAGACGGGGAGGAGCCTTCGGAGTAGACCGGAGCTGCGCCGTCGGCGAAGGCGCTGCCCTACCCAGCCCGAAACCCTAGCCACGGTTGAGGGCCGCGAGCGAGCGTGAGAGGCCGTGCGCTGCGGTTCTAGCCGGATAGAAAGAAGAGGTTGAGAAAGAGGAGTCCTCGTTGTGGGGAGGAGGCGCCGGGAAGTGTGAGGTCGGGGACGGGGGAGCGCGGTGGCGGCGCGTGGGGGGGGGGACAGGAGCGCGGCGGGGAAGGACAGGAGCGAAGGAGAGGGGCACGAGTGGGGGTGGGGGCTAGGGTTCTGAACCAATCGGGCACACTACAAAAAAACGTTAATCCATGACAGATTTCTGGTGACATTCTCAGAAACCGTCACAGATGATGACGAGTTTCCCTGATTTGTCACAGAAACCGTCACGAACTAGGAACATGAGGATGGCCCTGAAATCGGTGGTCTCATTATGATGGACAAAGTGAGACCGTCACAAAAGTCGTCATGGATTGATCAGCTGGCCCCAGCCTTATACACCATTCTGACTGTCATGGATGGATGGTGATGACGTGTCATGTGTGCACCTTGTTTGCTCCACATGTGTGAATTCAAAATACAGGGATTGGCTACAAGCTAGCTGTCACAAATACATGTAACAATTTATTTAACAAATAAATATAACTATTGATTCTACAAAAAAATCAAGCGCACAAGTACACGTAACAACTGTTTTAACAAAAATGAACTAACGAATGATTTTAACAAAAAACAGAGCGCACAAGTACATGTAACAGATATTTTAACCAAAAAAACTAACAATTGATTTTAGCAGAAAATGGAGTGAACAAGCACTCTTGTTTGCCCGTGCACAAGTACATATTTTTTTAATGATTTTAAGAAAAAACAGAGCCAACACATAACAAAAGAAACTAACTGCTGATTTTAACACAAAACAGAGCGCAGAACACTTGATCCTAAGTGCTCTAACCACTAAACGCAAGATTCTTACCACTTGTCTACGAGTGCAACTATAATATACTACGGGCGTTTTATTTTTTGGACAATTGTTGTATAATTTTTTTTCTTGTAAAAATAGAGGCCGGGCGGATACTCAAATAAGGGACATCCTTGTGTCTCGTGTAGCTATTTACCAATTCGTATGCATCCCGTAACATTTTCCTCCCTAGGCGTTCCCGTTTTAGTACTATAACTACAATACCTCATTTTTGGTAGTAAAAAGAAAATAAGAGGCGTTGGGTCTTCGACCCGCCTGTCACGCCGCGAAACACTATTTGACGCGCGTAGGCGTCAAAGCGACTCAACTTCACCGAAGCTCGTCCTCCCGACGCCCCAGCTTGAGCAGGCCCACGTCGTAAAGCTGCTTCTTCCCTTTTATTTCTTTATTTTCTGTCCTTTTTTTTTGTTTCTGTTTCTATTTATTTTCTTTTCCATTTTCCCTTTTCCCTTTTTTCTTGTATTATACAAGTTTCATTGCATATATATACAAAGGTCACCATGTATTATAAAAAAAATCAGCATATATTTAAAAATTTGTTCAATTAATTTCCGAAATGTTGAATGTGTATCCAAATTTTTGTTCAACGTATTTTTGCAAACACAAAATCGATGTGTATCCAAAATTTTTCAGAATGTATTAAAAAATGTTCAATGTGTTTAGAAAACTTGTTCAGTGAATATCGCAAAAATGTTCAATTTGTTGAAAATTGTTCAACGTATATATTCATATTTTTCAAAAAAAAAATCAAAATACAGTACATATTTTCTTAAATTGCAATTTTATTCAGTATTTTACCTCCATAATCGATATCCAGGAAGTTCCAATAAAAAGCAGAAAATGGGGGAAAAGAAAAAACTAACTGTAGTGTGGTTATGCAAATGAGCCGGCCCATTATCACTTCCTTCAGATGAAGCGACAGCTGTTTGACGCCAACGCGCCTCAAATAGGTGCTCCACGCCGTTCTCTTTGCTATGCGTACGCGGCACTTAGCTCTCAAGTACTAGGCCTGCCCAATAACCCTCTCGCCAGCTCCGATTTTTATCTAAATTTTTTTCTTTTGATTTGTCTAAAAAACTAGATTCTTCTGGTTAAGCTTTTATCTATGGATTTCCTACTGGTTTTATCCTTTTTTTCATTTCCTATTTTCTTTTTTTTTCATTCTCATTCTATTGAAAATATTTTAAATTCAGGATTTTTTGCAATTCATGAACTTTTTAAAATGCATATGCTTTTCTCCACATTTGCAAAAAAATAAAATATGTTAACTTTTGTTTCTAAAATTGCTGAACATTTTTAAAATTCCGGAAATTTCCCAAATTTGCAACTTTTTTTTTCCTATTCCTAAACTTTTTTTGTATTGGTGAACTTTTCTCACGTTGAACATTTTCTAAAAACACATCTAACATTTTTCAAATACACGTTGTGATTTTTCTAAATGCCTGGAACCAATTTTTTAAAACACATTGACAATTTTTCATGCATATGAAACATTTTGCAAAAACATAATGTAGTATTTTACTTTTTGAAAAGTTTGAAGTGCCCGCTTCATCTGTTGGCGTTGAAATTTTATCTACAATCATCATATACCATTACATGATCCAGGTAAAATTTTGGCATTTTTGCGGTCCGTTCACTATGTTTAAGTCATTTAGTGCATTTCTAGGCATTTAATGGGTATAATCTTGAACTGCAAGTGCTTGAAAAAGTTGGCAAACTTAGTTTGAAAAATCATATTGATGTTACCGAGTCTATGTTTTGGCCTTATCTAAGATAAGTAAGAAATTCCAAACATGAGGGTGCGAAGACTCGACCCCAAACAAGAAGTTTGTCGTTTTTTTATTCTAAAAAATGCAAACAAACTATAAAAATCATGAAACTTGGTTTCGTGCCCGATATGACACCTGGAGCCTGTGGTAAAATTTCCAGAAGGTTTCGCAGAAGTTGTGACGCGCGCTGCTTAGAAACCGTGTGGTCCTTGAGAAATAATCTAGGTTTCGAGAGGGAACGTGTCAGGTTTGATGGTGAATAGGCCGTATCTTCATCCGTTGCCCTTGGAATTGTTTGTAAAATCAACATACACCATTACATTATATATGTCAAAAATTGGCATTTTTGGGGTCCGTTTGCTATATTTAAACCCTTTGGCGCATTTTTAGACATTTAATGAATTTAATTTAATTTTGACTGCAAGTGCATGAATAATTTGGCAAAATTAGTTTGGAAAATCATATTTATGTTACTGAGTCTGTGTTTTAGCATTATCTAAGATAAGGAAAGGAATTCTAAAATGAGGGTGCCAAGACTCGACCCTGAATATGAAGTTTATTTGTTTTTTTATTTTGAAAAAGGAAACAAAGTCTAGAAATCATGAAACTTGGTGTGATAGTCTCATATGACACCTGCATGTTGTGGTGAAGTTTTGAGAAGGTTTCGCAAAAGTTGTGACGTACGCTGCTTTGAAAACCGGGTGATCTCTGAGGAAGAATCTAGGTTTTGAATGGGGACGAGTGAGGTTTGATGGCAAAGCGATCGCAACTTCCAGCTTACTATATTTAAGTTATTTAGTGGACATGGCACAATAGGAGGGCGATATCTCTACACTCATCATACACATCAAATGTTCCATGTCAAAAAAATTAGGGTAAAAGAAAATTGAAGCGTAGATGGGTAATTGAACTCACAACCTTGAGGTGTAGTTCTTCGGCATGAAACCAACCTAACCAATTATGGTTGGTGAATATTAATATATATATTTAAAATAAATTTATATCTAATATACATGACGTGTGCTCCAAAAAAAACCGGTTTGTATGATTTATGCTCGCTTTGGGCCACAACCTCCCCCAAATTGCATCACAGCTACCGGGTATGTCCCTGTGTTGCTAAGGAAACATGAACGGACGGTGAGGTGTAGGCCCTATTATCCTGCCAATATCAACTTTTTGCAAGTTGAACGCGTGTCCGAGGTAGATCAGCGTTGATGCAAGATGGATGTGCGAAGCTACGAAGCCGACCGCGTGAAAGATGCATGGACGGCTAAGGGCATCTTCAGCCGTTGGCCCCTCAGGAGGGGCTAAAAATCGCTCCCTGAGGCGCACCGGCGCTAAACCACGCACTGGAGGCGTGATGCCCCACAGTCGCGGCCCCCACGGGTTTTTAAAATGTTCAAATTCGGCGCAAACACAACGCAAACACGGGCGAGTTCGTTCAAATTTAAACGTATTTTCACTACAAGAAATATGTCAACTTGTGACCACCACTATTGGTCACTGAATGGTCACAAATTTCCATTTGTGACCTTTTTGTGACCAAAAACATAAGGTCAAAAGCTGGCCGTCATAAACTGACTATAGCGACCTTTCTTCTGGAATGGTCGCAAACGTTTTTGACCAAAATATGCCTACTGTCGTGTTTTTGGTCACTAGCAGCCTCCCCAGACCACGTAGGCATCCAGCGCGGCAAGCTGATGTGGCACAAGAATCGGCCCGGTCCAATTCGGTGTTTTACATGGGCCGAGCCCATTAATTCAGCACATTTGTATTTTTTCCTATGATTTTTTTGTCAGCTTCATGGACCTAGCCCAACAATTTGGCCTTTTTATTTTCTGGGTCATGGCCTTTTTACGAACCATTTCATTAAGCCTATTTTTCTGGTTTTACTGAAATACACAATGTTCTGATCCACTATAGTTTGGGCCACAGCCTTTTTAGAGCCCAAATATTATTTTGTCAAGTAGAACATTTGGTCTTTTTCATTCACAGCTTTCAATTTACACATTTGAACAGCAAAAAATCAATAAATCTCTCAATTAACTGATTAAATCCAGAAATCATCCAATCAAATACTCACAAGAGCACATACACGTTTGCACGTCCAACAAGTGCACATACAATCAAAAACAGATACACAAGCACCAAAACTTGGTGGCAACATCAACTAAAACTATGGCGCACATCTCCAAGCTTCGTCTAATCTTTTGTCACAGCAGCAACCTCGCCGACATTAGATCCTGATCAAGATAAGCTATTAGTGAAATACACTGGAAGTAAATAAGGCTAAAATTTATACATACATGCCATCACAATTAATATAGCATTATGAGTTCACCATTAGCCCTGACTAATGTATACTCTACTTATCATATAGATATAGTATGGCGGAGTTGTAAAGGTAGTTCCTCATTGCAATTCAATCAGGTTATAATAAACTTATTTACAACAGGGAGACAAACCTACTCAGAAGACTCGGTTCAAGTAAAATGTGTGGCTCAACAAACAAGTGCGACCAAGCATTTTACACCAATGCACGACAACATATCAAAAACACGTGATTAGAGATTTCATATCTAATTTCACCAAGGCAAGGAAAACAAAGGACTCCTGAAGCTAACCTGTACACCTTCAACTTGCATCTCCTGAATCAACTCGGTGAAAGCACCTGTTAGGCATAGATTCTGGTCACACATATAAACATGAAATGTTTAAAACAATAGAAAATTAGATACATCGTATCACTTCAGCAGTTTAGTTTGAACGAAGAAAAAAGACGGTAGACCAACAAGATCATCATTTGTATACCCCTACCACTCGAAAACTAGATACATCATATCGCTTCAGCAGTCTGTCTTCCTCTCCTCTATACAAACTAAAGGCACACAATGAAGCACTCTGTCTGCTGTCTACTAGGAAGAACAGCCGAAACAACGCTGCGACATTAGCTAGTTGATCTGAAAAACTGGAAATTCATGCTACATTTCTAAGATTATTAACAATATAAAAATCCCCATTCATTCTTATGAGAAAGTAGCGCATTGTTCAACCATGTGCTCGCTGCAATTTCAATCGGACGAAGTGTATTGATGCTATTTTTCACTGGAACAGTAACATGCTCTACAAAAGCAAGGTTCGCTCTCGACTAACACTGACGAATTTTGTGTAACAAAATGCTCAACTCACCAATATCCCGCACCAGCCGCATGCTCTTCACTTTCCCGTACCTGCCCATGGCCTGCTCGACACAGGGAATAGACGGAACAACAGCGTCGGCCATCAGACATGAGGTGACAGCATCAAACCCAACACACCGGCAGCAAAAGAGACGAGCGAGACGCGCACCTTCCGGACCGTGTCGTCGTCGGTGAGGCGGGAGAGGTGCCCGACGAAGACCGTGCAGTAGGGGTCGCCGGCGGCCTTGGGGTCCCCGAACGGATCATCTGGAGAAAGAGGGGGGCAGAGGGGAAAAGCAGATACAGAGTGAGTGAGCCGCGCGGCGTTGATGCGCGAACGGGAGAAGGGCGGAACGGGGGGAGAGGAGGGCGGAGAGGACGCACAGAGGCCGGCGCTGGAGCAGAGGAGGGCGCGGAGGACGGCGTTGTCGTGGGGGGCGACGTCCGTGCCGTCGATGCTGCCCGCCTGGATCGGGTGGTACTTGTCCGCGTAGAACACCGCGCCCGCGCTCCCGCCGACGCCGACTCTCATCTCGCCTCCGCCTCCGCCGCCGCCGACCGCCACCTGCCGACCAACCTGCGCCGCCAGTGAGAGAGAGGAGGAGCTAAAGGGAGAGGGAGCCGGCAAGGGAGCGGATTCGCCCCTGCTTCCCTCAGAAACTGGAGAGATGTATCTCCCTGCGGATTTCCGTCTGCGAGACGTGGCGCGGGCAGGCGGGGAGGAGATCCAAGGGAAGGGAAGGAAGAAGCAAATCCCCTCGAGGTCGGAGAAGAGGGGGATTTGGAGCCCCCAACAACCGGGAAACAACCGGGAAACAAGAAGAGACGGAGAGAAGATCCAGGCGGAGAAGAGAGATCGAGCGGGCGGGCGAGCGGCCGTGGCGGGAAGGAGCGGGGATTGACTGGATTCGGTCGGCGGCGGCGGTGGTCGACGAGGTCACAGACCGGAGCCGCGGGGGAGCGTAGGAGGCGGATGGCGGTGGAGAGAGGCGCCATGGCTGACATCGCAGGGCGCCGCGAAGGTGAAGAAGAGGGGCTTGGAGTCCCGCGTGCGCGGTGGGAGAGGAGGAGGAGGAGGGACACAGCGGCGGGGCTGAGGTCGGGGGAGATGAGGAGGTCATCGGCGGCGGGGATGGGGGGAGGCCGGCGACGGGGTAGGGATGGGGGATGGCAGTGGACGACGAGGTCACAGAGGGGGAGAGATGGATCGGGAGGTGGCGGCGAGGAGATGGGGGAGGAGGGGTGCGATGGGGGGAGGGGTGTGATTGGATCGGGAGGGCTAGGGTTTGGGCTGCGGTGGGGGTATCTTTTTTTCTTTTCTTTTTTTTTTGCTGTAGATAGATGGATGGATGGATGGATGTGGGATGGTGAGATGGATGGATGGATGGATGGATGGGCGCCATGTCATCGATCCGGGGGAAGAGTCCTGATTGGTTCGGAAAACCAGTGATTTAAAAAAGTATCTAAGTACTAAAAATATCTAAGGGATTTTGTGAAGTAGCTATCAAAAATATTTTGCAAAAGGGCACCATACAAATTTTCACTAGAGTTAGACCACATATTATGGATAAGTACCAATTTGTATGCATTTCTGATCTTTCTAGCTATTTTTAATCATTTTCCAAATGCCCAAAATGAGTTTTTTTGTGAATGACCTACCATATATTTGTTGCAAAATTGTACCAAATCAATTTTCTAAAATACTAGGCCATATTTAATGCACAATTGACAAACTGGTTGTGTGTCAAAAGTTTTGATCCATCTCTCGTGAAACAGACAAATTTCGGCCGATTCAGCTGGAAGTGGGTCAAATTTGAACTGTAGCTGCCTTGTAGTTTGCTCTTTATTTTTTACAAAAATCATTTCTAGGTACATAAGTATCTATTTAATCAGAGAAATACCAAAAAAATACCAAGATTCAACCACTAGCTAGGAACGGTCATTCCTGCCGTTTTGACCGCATTTTGAAACGGGCATAAAAAATTCAAAAAAAAATCAAAAAGTTAGAAAACCTTCTCTTTGTGTCATTATATATGACCAAGTTATCAGGAAAAATAACAAACTTGTAATACATTAATTATTTTTTAAAAGTGTTCTCAGAAACGAGCTATCAAGCGTGAAGATTTATGGCTTTCAAGCCAAATGATCAATCTTATGGCCACATTCATGGCATAGTTTGTTCAAATGATCTCATATTGTGCACAAAGGTGCATATTGGAATGGCAAACAATGTTGCCTAAGGAAGTTTTCATTTTCTTTGAACGAAAAATTCATTTTCCATTTTTCGAGTGCCCAAAAGGAGGGTTTTTTGTGAAGGACCTCCCAAATAATTGTTGCAAAATTGGACCAAATCATTTTTATAAAATAATAGGTCATATTTAATGCACAATTGACTAAATGGTTGGGTGTAAAAAGTTCTGATCCACCTCTCGTGAAAAAGACAAATTTCGGCCGATTCAGTTGGAAGTGGGTCAAATTTAAACTGTAGCTGCCTTGTAGTTTGCTCTTTATTTTTTACAAAAATCATTTCTAGGTACATAAGTATCTATTTAATCAGAGAAGCACCAAAAAAATTCCAAGATTCAACTACTAGCTAGGAACGGTCATTCCCGCCGTTTTGACCGCATTTTGAAACGGGCATAAAAAATTCAAAAAAAATCAAAAAGTTGGAAAACCTTCGCATTGTGTCATTATATATGACCAAGTTACCAGGAAAAATAACAAACTTGTAATACGTTAATTATTTTTAAAAAGTGTTCCCAGAAACGAGCTATCAAGCGTGAAGATTCATGGCTTTCAAGCCAAATGATCAATCTTATGGCCACATTCATGGCATAGTTTGTTCAAATGATCTCATATTGTGCACAAAGGTGCATATTGGAATGGCAAACAATGTTGCCTAAGTAAGTTTTCATTTTCTTTGGACGAAAAATTCATTTTCCATTTTTCGAGTGCCCAAAAGGAGGTTTTTTGTGAAGGACCTCCCAAATAATTGTTGCAAAATTGGACCAAATACTTTTTATAAAATAATAGGTCATATTTAATGCACAATTGACTAAATGGTTGGGTGTAAAAAGTTCTGATCCACCTCTCGTGAAAAAGACAAATTTTGGCCGATTCAGCTGGAAGTGGGTCAAATTTGAACTGTAGCTGCCTTGTAGTTTGCTCTTTATTTTTTACAAAAATCATTTCTAGGTACATAAGTATCTATTTAATAAGAGAAACACCAAAAAAATTCCAAGATTCAACCACTAGCTAGGAACGGTCATTCCCGCCGTTTTGACCGCATTTTGAAACGGGCATAAAAAATTCAAAAAAAATCAAAAAGTTGGAAAACCTTCGCATTGTGTCATTATATATGACCAAGTTACCAGGAAAAATAATAAAATTGTAATACGGCAATTCTTTTAAAAAAGTGTTCTCAGAAATGAGCTATCATGCGTGAAGATTCATGGCTTTCAAGCCAAATGATCAATCCTATGGCCACATTCATGGCATAGTTTGTTCAAATGATCTCATATTGTGCACAAGGGTGCATCTTGGAATGGCAAACAATGTTGCCTAAGGAAGTTTTCATTTTCTTTGGACGAAAAATTCATTTTCCATTTTTCGAGTGCCCAAAAGAAGGTTTTTTTTGTGAAGGACCTCCCAAATAATTGTTGCAAAATTTGACCAAATCAATTTTCTAAAATACTAGGACATATTTAATGCACAATTGACAAAAATGGTTGGGTGTAAAAAGTTTTGTTCCACCTCTCGTGAAAAAGACAAATTTTCGCCGATTCAGTTGGAAGCGGGTCAAATTTGAACTGCGGCTGCCTCATAGTTTGATATTTATTTTTTCCAAAAATCATTTCTAGGTATATAAGTACCTATTTAATCATAAATACATGGTTTGGTGGCGATACGTCGAGGTTTGAGCGGTGGTCGAGGGCCCCAACTCTAGAGCGCGTAAACTCGCATGCCCGCTGCGTGGTCACCGCGTGACTGTGGCGTTGCCATGTGTTCTGGGCGGCCTATGCATGTCTAGTGGGTTGGCCACTCCCCAGGTAGGTGCTAGGAAGAAAATTACAACATAAGATTCTCACGAGGAGACCGATCGATGCTCAAACATGAATTAGCAGCCAAGTGTTTGATTAGCGGTACGGAAAATGCACATTGCTAATGGGCGTGAGTTTTGGTTGAGGATGATCAGTTACTAAGAAGATTGTATTCACAAATTTTCAGCTCAAAAGGAGGAGTCTAGGTGGTACTTGCTTTGCAAAGTACCACACTGGACATAAATACGAATGTTGAAGATGGGCTCAAAATAATGAATGGATTGAGCTGGCATTTGGTGGAGGATAGTTATTTGGGCATAGGAAGGCACTGTAGAAAATGGATACCATTTGGACATGCCAAAGTGGTACTTCCTTCACAAAGTGTTTTTTTTGAACAGAATAGGAAAATGAATATTTTTGAATTATTTTTGAACTAGGCAAGGAAGGTTTTTTACATATTTGACGAAGATATGACCCAAAGAATTTATGAGATTTTTTGGGGAATTTTGGGAATGACAGAAATATAGGTTGCTTCACAACCTAGGGCAAAAACTGCCACATGGACATGACACATAGGCAAAACTGATGAGGTGGCGCCTAGTCGTAGCAACCCACCACAATTTTCAAGGTTATGACCATCTATATTGGTCATGAACAGCTAGAAATAAGGCAGCGAACCAGTGTTATCTGCTTTGTGACCATTTCGTGTAAGGAAATTATGACTTTTCTGACCAAAATGGTCGTTATAGTTTAGGGTTTGAAGCCCCCCGAACAGCTTTTGACCAATTGGTCTGAAATGGTCATAGATCTATGACCAATTCTTCCAGGGTCACTAACAAAAGGTCATAAGTTGACATATTTCTTGTAGTGTTTATAAAAAAAAGAAAAAATTATCGCGGGCTACCCCCGCCGTCTCCCTCGCCGCCCGCCTCGCCGCCCGCCCACGCGGTTCTACATGCCAAGGAGGCTGTAGAACCGCGTACCGTCGTCATCGTCGTTGTCGTCCCCGCCCCCGCCTACGCCTCTGCCGTCCCTGCTGTATCCCTCCCCCGGTTGGCGTGGCGGGTTGGACGGTCCGGGGGCGTCGTCGTCGTCGCTATCGAGGACGACGATACCGTTCTCGTCCTCGCGCCCACGTTTGCGGGCGGCGATCTCCTCCAGGGCCCGGCACTGTCGGACCATCTCCTCGCATAGGAGTCGTCGCGCGACCACCGCATGGCGTCCTCGTCGGAGAAGCCGCGTCGGGCTATCTCCTCATACTCCGGGGGAAGGCTGGGCTCCGCCTTGGGCTCGACGAGGGCGCCGGAGCTGCGGGTACGCGCGCCGACAGGCGTGTCCTGGGGCTCCGGCTTGATGGGGCGGAGGTGGAGGCAGGGAGAGCCGCCGGACGAGGAGGAGGACACCCCGGTCTACATGCGCCTCGGCGTCCAGGAGCTTCCCCGGCGGCGTGAGAAGGACGGGGGAGTGGGGTACTCGAGGCGCGGCGTGTTGCCGCCCTCGATGTACTCGAGGACGGACTCCAACGTGCGCCCGGGCACGCCCCACCACCGGCGCCGGCCGTCGGCGTTGAACCTGCCGGAGGGCACGACGCCGTTGGTGGCCTCGAGCTGCTCGTCGTGCCGGCGACGGAAGTAGGGCTCTCAGATTGGGCTGCCGGGGACGTACCGGGGCCCCTCCCTCGCCGCACGCGGCAGGGACGAGCGGATGCGTGCGATCTCCGCACGCCGCGCCGCGCCGGTGGGTAGCGGGGGCACCGGCACGCCGGCGGCGCTGATCCTCCACGCCCGAGGCACCCGCACGTCCGGCGGGACCGGGTACTCGGCCTCGAAAAGGAGGCGAGCCTCGTCCTCGTGCAGATGACGGCGCCCGAATCCGTTCGCCGCCGCGCCGTCGCCTGGGAAACGCTCGGCCATGCTTCTCAACTGGGGACGGCGAGAGGAGGAAAGGGGGAGAAATGAGCGCGTCGTCGGTGGATGATCGGTGCGAGTCTCTCTGGCGCGCTTGTGGTCGGCTTTTATAGGCGGAGGCGCCGCGTGGTAGGCTTGGCCGGCGCGTTACGCGTGGCGTGATTGCGTGGCGGCCGAGGGACGCGTCGCCCAGCCTTCACTGCGTCGCCCGTGAGGCATCAATAGAGGCTGACCGGCGCGGCAGCTTTGGCATTGATTCACCACGGGAAACGAGGCGATGAGGACGACGAAGCAGCGAGAAGAGAGTCGAGTCGCTGACGCGGCGGGCCCGCGGCTCTTCGCGCCAAAAACGATTCGCCCGGCGCCCCCGAGCGACCCCCAGCGCGCCGGGTTCGGATTGGGTCCGCCGGCGCCAATTTCGGCCCGAGCCGGCGAAAACTAGGCTCTTGGGGGCGCGACTGGGCCGATTTTTTGGCGTCGACGGACGAAAAAACCCCTGGGAGGCCTTCTTGGGGGCGCGGCTGGACATGCTCTAAGGTCGGGTGAAGTTGCTACATGTCAAACGTTGAATGTTGCAAGGTTGGCTGTAAAGTCGGACGCCGCTATGGCAACAACCTTTTTCTTTGGAGTCATATTGCAGCTTATGTCCAACGACACTCACGTCGTGGATGCAATTGCATAGATTGGACATGTTAATCACTCTCTCGTTGCCGCACGTCGGGTATATGTGCTAGTAGAACCCTATATGAATTATAAAATACAACTATATTCATGTGTTGTATTAGAAAAAAATCATATATTTAAAGACATATATTTATATACCTAAAAAGAATCATGTATTGAACCAAAAAAAGTTAGCATATTTAAAAACTTTGTGCATATATACCCCAAAAATGTTTGCATATATTATTATTTTGTAGAGAAAAATCGCATATATTAATGAATTGCACAAAAAAGATAAACTTGAAAACAAAAAAGAAAAGGAAAATAAAAATGAAAAAAGATGGACGAGTTCTGAGTAGACCTCGTTCAGTTCTGGGCTAAATTTAGACTATCTGAGGAGGCAAATCCCTGATCTCTCATTGGTCAATCTGACCTTCACGCGGATCACGATCTTTGACCGTCCACTCCTTTCAGATCCTACGGTAGGAAACCGGGCCCCTCTCTCTTCTTTTCCCAAACACCCATCGAGACCTCCGCTCCCAGTCCCAGCCACCAGTTGCTTCCAGATCTCGCCCAGGATGACATTTGCAGGTGGAGGCAGCACCGCAGCACCGCACCCACGTCCAGGCCGCCTGCACTTCGTCCGGTGTCCGAGTGATCCAGGCCGCCTGCACTCCGTCCACATCCAGGCCGGTCTCACTGCCAAGACGCAGAGTCGTCGTTGGTCCCACGCCGGCCGTGGGAGCGCGTCGTGCCGGTCGCCGCCGTGCGTTCGTCCCCGCGGGTCCCCTTCTGTCGCCGAGCTCAGCTGGTCTCCCTTACTTTTTGCATCTGATTCTCCCTTGCATTTTGACTCTGGCTCATCGACGCACAGGTAGCGGTGGTTCCATTGCATCCAAATCGGTGAGATGGTGGCAGATGTGGTGCCTTCCTCCTCGGCGGGGGCGGCCAGATCGGCGGGCAGAAAGGCATGGCGATGACCCACGGTCGACGTACGGCGAGCACAGGGCGGCGCTTGAGGCGAGCGGTGGTGTGGTTACAGAGTAGACTCCAGAAATAGCTTGTAATTTCAGATTTCATGTGGTTCTTCCTTTTACTATTGGATAGGTGTAATTTCCGGAAAGTATGTAACTTTTAGTTTTGTTGAGTCCTTTTTCTTTTTTACTTAAATGTTATTTTGTTGTGTGACATGAAATTTTCTTATATTTCACGCATGATAATGTATTTTCTGAAACATTGTTGTGGCACAAAATATCCACGGACCAAAAGAAACGGAGATGTCACGGACTGTACTATCTGAAATTTAATGGACCAAAATTCTAATTGGGCTAAACATGGGCTATTGGTATTAGATCTGAAATTTAATGGACCAAAATTCTAATTGGGCTAAACATAGGCTATTGGTATTAGATCGAGCTGAAATTTAGTGGGCCAAAAATCTAATTGGGCTGCATACTACATGGGCCGCAATGTTAGATCCATGTTGGATGCCATTTCAGACGATGACGTGGCTGGCATGTTAACGTGGTTATCATCATGTCAATTGTGATGGTCAAGAGTCGTCACGGATCTGTGACGGTTCTGGCGTTCCCTCATAATCTGCACGGTGTTCAAATTATGACGCGATATACATGACGAATTTCAATTCCGTCACGTATGCTCAGTTCTGACAGTTTTGCACTGTTTTGTGACAGATCACCACCGTCATGCATTAACATATTTCTCGTAGTGGCACTCTCCTCGCCCTTACGTGAAACCCAACCATCCACACCGCGCCACACATGACCACACACATGGAAAGACGAAAATGCCCTCGGCAGGGCACGGGAATAACGGCGGTGGCACGAGATCTTTACAGCGGGGGGGGGGGGGGGGGGACTGTTCATTCCAACAGTGTCCATCCCAGATCCAACGGCCCAGCCTTCTCCAAATGTCGATCCAACGGACGAAAACGCATCAAGGGAAGTGCTCCGACGGCCGAGAATCGCTGAGCTCTGAGGAGGCTTGTAGGAACATCCATCTCTTATTTCTGGATGGCAGCTCTTCACCACATATAAATACAATTTTGTTGGTGTTTTAAGTTGTCTAGTTCTAAATATTCTTCCACAAACTCTATTAGTAATAGTTGCAGCATTTGGCTTTTCTTCTTCCTGTTTTCCAGTTTAAAAATATCGCACAGACGCTGGGAAGGAGATCCCATTGTCAGTTACACTTTAGTCTACCGCCACGGTCCATTCAGCCATCTTCCTTCTCAATTCACCCAGCACGACACTCAACTTTTTTCATTTTCCTTGGCATGCAGAATCTCTCCCTGATGTTTGCCGAACACAACATCGCCCGATTCTGTTTTCATGTGGTTGAGGGGCCTCTGGACCAAATGAACTGGTAAATATTATGGTTTGGAAGTTTGAAAATGATTTGCATAGGTTTTCTCATTTTTATATTTTCATACAACATTTCATGATTAGTCTTTTGTTTATTTGTTATATAGTGCCAAAGAATCTCGGATAACAGCATCAAATAGTGTTAAAGGAAAGCATAATCCACTCCATGTTGGCAACATATCCTCTTTTAAAATTGTGGATAGAAAAGGGTGAATATAAAATTTGGTTGTGGTTAATGCATTTATCAACTTGTTTTTCTGGTGCCTGCCTGAATTTCTGATCATGCCCTCTTTTCTATGGTTTCAGAAAGCTTGGATGAGTTATGTCTGCCATGCAATTGGGAATGGGAAATGAGAAGGTAGTTAACCTTCTGGTAGGATGATGAGACTTCGTGCTGCACATGAGAATTTTGATAAAAATGATAGTATTATTTTCTGTTAGTTGCAGAGAGACTTGTACGAGGTGATCATTTCTTTTGGCATAGAACTTTGCTTGTGCAGTGTTCCTGCAAGTGAGCAGCAGGCCAAACAAAAGCTTGTGCTTGCTGAGTTTTTAAGTAGAATTTGTGGATTTTTGTACCTTTTCATATCTCATGTATAGTTGGTTTGAGAAATACGTTGAATCGATGATGGTGCTGCTCACAGAGTTCTTCTGGTTACCCATGGTGACCTATTTGCATGCCAAATCAGGGGGTGGAAGGTTAATTTTTCACTTATTTTCTAGATCAGCAACTTGATTGTTTTGCGTGTCATTGCATCATTGCTTCACTTCAGTCATTTACATTCAACTATTCCTTGGTCTTAGCCACAAAATGAGCAGGTTCAATCAATGAGGAAGAAGATAAGTCTAAAATTCAGGATTAGCAAGCAAGTTTAAGAGCCAAATTGTAGTATGAAGATCTCTCAGACATCATGTAAGAAAATTGTTGAAGATATGTAGCTTGTTAAACACTATGGCTAGACCCCTTGTTAATTATCACATCTTAGTTAGCAGTATTGTTTGTTTTTATGGACTGGAATATGCAAGATCTTTTTGCAACTTCAGCGAGAGGGTCGACAACACATAGGTAAACCAGCTATTGTTGTGGCGTTACAAGCTCTTTGTTGTTCGGTCCATGTTTGGGTTTCCTGAGGAAACCTGTTCATCTCTTTGGCTTGTTATCCATCTTAGTTTGCTTGCTGCTTCTTGAATATTTCATTCCTTGCAGCCTTGATGAAATAAAGAGTTTGGGGTTTTGGGGGGTGGGTGGGTTTCTTGGGGTTGTTGGTAGAAATTCTTGTGTTCTCCTGGTTTTTTGTGTGTGTTCTAGCTCAAACTGAGCAGTGGAGTATTGGTAGTTTTCGTTCTCTAAGGGACTTTATTTGATGAAGATTGGGGATTTAGTAGGGTTTTTGTTACCTTTTTAGTTTCTTTATGTGTTCTTGGATGTAGTTGCTGGATCAATTCCATGTCTCTTGTTCTCATGGTAGAACCAGTTCCTTCGTTTGTTCTTCTAGCTGCAGAGTAATTCTCGTTGTAGAACTCCTTGCTGACCTGGTTATTCTTTTGTTGTCGGTATCTATACTGGTTCCATGTTGGTGTCGCGTTTTGTTGTTGTTCAGGGATCTTCTATGGTTCTTGTCGTTTATCTCATTGGCATGGCAGCCCCAGCAGGCGCCGGAGCACGGACCTGGTCACCTCCTGTCCTAATAACTAGGGATACACTTAACAGTATTCCTATATTACCCGGGGGGGGGGGGGGGGG
>LR738711.1:17209001-17276650 GCA_902687465.1 Secale cereale
TGGTCCCCCGAAGCTTGATGGCGATGGCGGCGGAGATCGGAATCGCGTCTGGAGAAAAGGGGTCTGGAATCAGGGTTTCCGCGACACGGTGTAAATATATGCCAAAGGGGGGCATCAGAGGGGGTCAGGGGTGCCCAGGCGCCCCCCCGGCGCGGCCAGGGGGGGCGCGTGGGCAGGCCGCCTGGAGCCCCTGTGGGTCCCCTCCGGCCCTACTTTGGCCGCATGGAAGCTTCCGGAACGCTGATTTTTTATATAATTTTTCTGGATTTTTTCTGGCAGTTCTCGTAATGTGAAAACCTGAAATACAAAAACAGCCGAAAACAGAAACTGGCACTGGGGTGCACTGAGTTAATAGGTTAGTCCAAATATGATCAAAAGTGTATGGAAGTGTATAAATAACATAGCAATATCACCCAAAAGAGGCATGGAGCAAGAAGAAATTATAGATACGTTTTGGACGTATCAATTACTCAAACACAATCGGAACATAATCTCACAATCCATCGGATCCCAGCAAACTCAACATAGCAACAGCATAAGGATTACATATGTGCCTCGATCATGTAGGGCAGCTCACGAGGTCTAATTAGTGAAGCACAAGAAGGGGAGGAGAACATCACATAGCTACTGGTCATGGACCCATGGTCCAAGGGAGACTACTCACAACTCATCCGGGAGGCGTCCATGGTGGTGGAGAGGCTCCCGGTGGTGATCCTCCCCTCCGGCAGGGTGCCGGGAAGAGTTCTCCTGGTGCTCCCGATCTTGGAAGTGCGGCGGCGGCGGAACAGAGATGAGATCGCGAAAAAGGGTTTCGTCCTCGAGGGTTTCGGGACGCGTGTTAAATATATGCAAAAGGGGGGCATCAGCGGAGGCCTGGGGGGCCCAGGCGCCCCCCGGCGCGGCCAGGAGGGGGGCCACGCCACCAGGGCGCCTGGAGCCCTGGTGGCCCCCCTCCGGCCTACTTCGGCCGTGTGGAAGCTTCCGGAACGCTGATTTTTTATATAAATTTTCCGGGATTTTTCTGACAGTTTTCGTGACGGGAAAACCTGAAATACAAAAACAGCAGAAAACAGAAACTGGCACTGGGGTGCACTGAGTTAATAGGTTAGTCCAAATATGATCAAAAGTGTATGGAAGTGTATAAATATCATAGCAATATCACACAAAAAAGACATGGAGCAAGCAGAAATTATAGATACGTTTTAGACGTATCAACATCCCCAAGCTTAATTCCTGCTCGTCCTCGAGTAGGTAAATGATAACAAGAATAATTTCTGTGGTGACATGCTATTAACCATATAAGGACTTTTCATAGTCACATGACAAAAGCTTACTGAGACAATGAATCTGTAGTAATTAAGTTGCCTTATGAGAAAATCACAAAGAATTGAAAGTTTTACAACATGATACTGAAACATCAAAAAGATTTGTAATGAGCATGGTGTGCAAATATGATAAAGTGATATCTCGCTTGCCCCCTTTAGTGAAGCAAAACATAAATGCAGGGGCACCTCCAAGGTTTAAGTGATGACTAGATACAATGATTTCAGAATAAACGATATCACAATCATGCAGAAGACAATGCTACTTTGGGACAATGAACATTACACTCAGAATGACAATCATGCTCTTAATAGTTGGTGCTTTAAAAGAAGGTGGAGACTCTCGAACTGTGGCTTTTGTTGGCAAAGTTGAAAACCCGTAGTCGGAAACAAAGACAAAGCATGTACCAGAGCTCTTGGTTTTAAAAACAAAAGTAATAATATTTTTTTAGATTATGCATGTTCCGTCAACGAATGCTAGCAGACAACTCAATCACTTCTTGAGATGGACAAGTTTCGAGGAACGGCTCCCGAATGAGGACGATCACATCCTCTTAATCTCCTTTGTTTATCACTGCCAAAGTTTTCTGATTTCTCATGAACAAAGCGTGAAGGAGGGTTTGTTTGTTATATTAATTTTGAGCCGGACGCACTCTTTGCCAGTTCCTTCTCGTATTATGGGTTTGCACATTAGACATGCAATCCCGGGGTGAAGCTTGTCCAACTTAAAAAGATCATGAATTAACTACTACTTCCTCATGAACTAAAACAGAGGCACAAAATAGGAATGATTTTTTTTGAATAATTTCGAGATGGTACATGAAAGTCTCCGTTAGGAATGGCAGGTAAATACCATGTATAGGAAGGTATGGTGGACTCATATGGCATAACTGGTTTAAAGGATTTTGGATGCACAAGCAGTCAGTCTGCTTAGTACAGGTGGAAGTTAGCAAAAGACTGGGAGCGACCAACTAAAAGAGCAATGACGGTCATAATCATGCAGAGCGACAAAGCAACATTGAATCAGGCATGGAAGTTATATCGCTACTCAGAAATTAAAGATCATCAAGGCTTGACAGACTTTCTTTATAGTCTTAAATATGCGTGAGCATACGCCAAGTCAATCAAAGTAAATTCTTGAAGGAAGATATTACTAAACCATACCACATCATAGGCAAACAAATCATGTTGGTACTCCAATAACACATTGGGAACCCCCCAGCTATTTGAGACTAACCATAAGAAAACATGAACTACTAAGCACCATTATGCACGTAGCATTTTTATCATAGACATATCGACCAATGCAACAGAAGCAAACTCTCTTAATAATATAAGCATGATAACTAAAGAGAGTTCAAGCGACCAACTAAACAAAAGCTCTTTAAAAAGGTAAGCATGAAAACTAAGAGTTGAACATGATAGTAGCTATTGAAAGACCAAGAACATACACAGCAAAGATAAACATGAAAATTCTATGTTGTGTTCTAGGTTGAAGTGGAGCGTGTCTCTCTCCCACACAAAGAAAGCTGAGTTCCAACTCGTTATGAAAAGCTAAAGAAAACTAAAAAGGAAACTAAGAGCAAGACACTCCAAGCATAGCACATAACACATGAAGTGATAAAAATATAGTGGAACGAAAGACGAACTGATAATGTTGATGGAGAAGGGGATGCACGGGGGCATCCCCAAGCTTAGACGCTTGAGTCTCCTTGAATATTTCTTGGGGGTGCATGGGGGCATCCCCAAGCTTGAGCGCTTGACACTCCTGAATCTTTTTATCATCTTCCCTCGCACACTTGAAAACTCCCTTCATACATAACTCATCATAATCTGATTAGCGAGATTAGTACCCATAATAAAATAATTGTTCCTTGCTGGAAATAAGGATATTCTTGAAGGTCTACTGTTTCTCAAGATTGCCAAAAGGTTTTTGCAAAGAAAAAGCAAGCTCAAGGTTTGCAAAATGAAGGAAAGGCAAAACAGGACAGAATCTGTGAAAAACAGACCAGCAGGTAGTAAATGATTTTTTCGGGGCAGTTCTGCAACTCTAATCAAAAAACTCAGAATAGACGGCCGAAAGACAATTGTATAGAGCACGCTGTCGAAACAATTCAGACCAAAAAGATGATCTGGTGATTTTATACGAATTTTTCTATCCAAGGACATAATCTGTTTCCTGGACAGCACGTCACAACTTTTGAACTTTCTTGCAATGAGAGGCTAAACTTGGCACAAAGCTGAAAAGTAAAGATACAATGATGATGCTACTGTAGTAACAAACATCAAGACCACTAAAACTGAAAGAACAAACTGAAAGCAAAGATAACAAGGGTTGTCTCCCTAGAGCTCTTTCTTTATAGCCATAAAGATAGGCTTAAGACTTTAATGATGCTCTCGTAGGAATAAGAGTTGAAGAACAAAAGAGAGCATCAAGGAGCAAATACCAAACACATTTAAGCCTAACATGCTTCCTATGCATAGGAATATTGCAATAGAATAATTCATTGAAGCACAAAGCAATAAGCATAGGAAGACAAAACAAGTGCAGCTTCAAAACCTTCAACATAAAGAGAGGAAACTTCTTATTATTAAGATATTTAGAACCATGTCTCCCTCTCTCATTATAAATTTCAGTGGCATCATGGATGAACTCAACAATATAACTATCACATAAGGCATTATTTCCATGATCCAAAAGCATAAAGGTGTCATTACTCTTCATATAAGCAAAATCTTTCTTATTAGGAATAGTGAGAGTAAGACTATCATAACCATCATCATATTTAGGAGGCATATCATCATCAAAGTAAATTTTCTCCTCAAAAGTTGGGGGACTAAAAGTATCATGTTCATCAAACGTGTCATCCCCAAGCTTAGAGCTTTCCATGTCATTAGCAATATTGATATTCAAAGAAAGCATACTAATAACATCACCACCATCATGATTGTTATGCAAATAATAAAGTTCCATAGGTTTTTTAATTTTCTCTTCAAACACATCATGTCCCAAAGCAAGGTAGAGCTTATAAAGCTCTCTCATATTTTTGTTGTTTTCCATTAAGCAAAACTAGTGAAAAGACATAAAGAAAACTGAAAGGTAAACTAACAAGACTAAAAAGCAAAGATAAAAGATAGCGTGCAACTCCCCTATCTTGAAGAGTGGAGTCCCCGGCAACGGCGCCAGAAAACTTTGCTTGATGGCTTCTCGCCCCTCGTTGGTTACCCCAAGTGGAAGGTTTGAGATGCAGTGTAGCGGTAGTTTTCCCTTGGCAAAGATACCAAGGATCGATTTCCCCTGAGACTCCTAGTTTCAACAAGAAGGTGTCAACTGCTAACGGCGCCAGATATTAGCAATCAACGTGGACCTGCACACAGATACAAATAACTTTGCTCCCAACGAGTACAGAGAGGTTGTCAATCCCTCCGGCCTTGTCGTTTACAAAGGGTCAAACGCAAGAGATAATAGTGATAGGTATTGCTGCAACTAGTATGTAAAAGTAGAAAGTAAATAGTGGATGTGATCAGTGATGGTAATATGGACCGGGGTCCCATGATGTTCACTAGTGATGTCTCTCTCCCAAAAGACGATAAAACAGCTATGTGAGGTAAACGAATTACAGCTGGGCAATTGACAGAATTATGTGCGCAAACCAATGCTAACTATGTTGCAAGAAAGGTAGAGGTTCAAAGCATGGGCGGTACGCCAAGGCAAGTAGACCGAAATCCATCTGCATCTACTACTAATCATCCACCTTGAGATATCTATCCAGAACATCTCGCTGGTATTAAGTTGCGAGTCCCACCCATAGTGTAAACTCAAAGCAACAGACAACTGCATTAAAAGAACTTTGCGTAAAGTAAACAATCCTTGCACCCGCGGGCACAAGCACCGTTGTTTTCCCCCTTGTGGCAACATCACATCCCCTAGACTCATGTTTCTGTCACTCAAGCTAGTCATCGAGGGGCATGAACCCACAATCAAGCACAACGTTCCCTCTTGGAGTCACTACCAACTACTTGGCCAAAGCAATAAATAACAACGGAGAACATGCAAGAATTACTTACGAACATAAATATAAAAGAGGTGAATCAAATATATTACTCAAACACAATCTGAACATAATCTCACAATCCATCGGATCCCAGCAAACTCAACATAGCAACAACATAAGGATTACATATGTGCCTCGATCATGTAGGGCAGCTCACGAGGTCTAATTAGTGAAGCACAAGAAGGGGAGGAGAACATCACATAGCTACTGGTCATGGACCCATGGTCCAAGGGATACTACTCACAACTCATCCGGGAGGCGTCCATGGTGGTGGAGAGGCTCCCGGTGGTGATCCTCCCCTCCGACAGGGTGCCGGGAAGAGTTCTCCTGGTGCTCCCGATCTTGGAAGCGCGGCGGCGGCGGAACAGAGATGGGATCGCGAAAAAGGGTTTCGTCCTCGAGGGTTTCGGGACGCGTGTTAAATATATGCCAAAGGAGGGCATCAGCAGAGGCCTGGGGGGCCCAGGCGCCCCCCCGGCGCGGCCAGGAGGGGGGCCGCGCCACCAGGGCGCCTGGAGCCCTGGTGGCCCCCCTCCGGCCCTACTTCGGCCGTGTGGAAGCTTCCGGAACGCTGATTTTTTATATAATTTTTCCGGGATTTTTCTGACAGTTTTCGTGACGGGAAAACCTGAAATACAAAAACAGCAGAAAACAGAAACTGGCACTGGGGTGCACTGAGTTAATAGGTTAGTCCAAATATGATCAAAAGTGTATGGAAGTGTATAAATATCATAGCAATATCACACAAAAGAGGCATGGAGCAAGCAGAAATTATAAATACGTTTTAGACGTATCAGCACCCCATGTATTCTTGGTGATCCTGATAAATATCATAGCAAGATCACACAAAAGAGGCATGGAGCAAGCAGAATTTCTTGATAAACGAAAACTTTTTGATTTATCAGGATAGCCAATGAAGTGGCAACTGAAAGTTTTGGGATCTAACTTTGCAATATTTGGATTAAACACTTTGGCCTCAGTTGGGCTCCCCCCACACACTTAAGTGTTGTAGGGAGGGCACTCTTCCTGTCCACAACTCGTACGGTGTTTTGGGCACCGACTTGCTAGGTACTCTATTGAGAATGTGAATGGCGGTTTTAAGCGCTTCCATCCATAATCCCAATGCCAAGGTGGAGTAACTCATCATGCTGCACACCATATCCATAAGTGTACGGTTACGCCTTTCAGCTAATCCATTTTGCTGAGGCTCGCCCGGCATTGAAAACTGGGTCACTATGCCAGTCTCCTGTAAGAACCTTTCAAAAGGTCCAGGGATTTGGCCATATTGAGTGTGCCGACCGTAATTACCCCCCCCCCCCACGGTCAAATATTACTATCTTTATTCTTTTTGCTGGAATTTTTGTCTATATTGGGCCAGCCCAATAGCAGTTTAAGAAATTCCTAATAAATCCTAGAGGCCTACTTAGCCCATTCGTGCAAGGCAAGGGCACTACTAAAGTTTAGTCCCACATTGCTAGTTTAGAGGGAGCTGAACCTCCTTATAAGGGAGGTTCTTTCCCCACTTGTATGAGCATGAGAATAAGAGGGACATCCACGCGCACTCCTCCTCCGCTGCCCGCCGCGCCGCGCCGCGGGAATGAGCCGAGCCGATGTCTAAATTTTTGCCACACATGACGGGTATACGAAAGGTCACGCGGAAGCTGAAAACGTTCTCTGTAGTCGACACTGAATGAACGGCTGCAGCTTGTTCGTTTCGTCTCCCTCGTTCCCTTCAGCTCTCGTCGTTGGCTTCTCGCCTCCTTCTCTTGCGCCTATAAAAGAGAGGTCGCTCCTCCTGAGAGAGACGCATCAGAACCACTCCTTCCTCTCGCCACCGGTTCCATCTCTGAGCTGTTGCTGTC
Organism: Secale cereale; assembly: GCA_902687465.1. Taxonomy (NCBI): domain Eukaryota; kingdom Viridiplantae; phylum Streptophyta; class Magnoliopsida; order Poales; family Poaceae; genus Secale; species Secale cereale. The sequence continues at coordinate 17,216,241 of LR738711.1, forward strand.
TTCCTCATCCCGACTTGCGGCGTGCACCGCAGGTCAGGATAGTAGGCCTCCGAAACTGCACCACTTTGAGTCCTGTACGGGAGAAGGGTGATGAGGTTTTCGGGGAGCGCTCAGCACGACTACTGGCTGCTTCATCATGGACGATCCGGACGCCGACAATTACTTCCCCGATGACGACTTCTTCCCCAATATCAACAACCTCCTCTACGACATGGCCGGCGAGGATGTCAACCCCAAGTCCAGTACTGCTGCTGTCCCGTATGTGTTCTTGATCTTTCTGTTAGAAGCCCTGTCGCAGTTCCTTGTTCTAGTGTTTTCCTTAAATATGTTAGGTTCTACTTCATATTTTTTTTCGAAAAGGGGCTTTTATATCCCCGGCCTCTGCATCAGAAAGATGCATACGGCCATATTATTAAAAGTCAAATAGGTCCAACAAAGGTCTTACAGACTCCGAATACAAAGGGAACCAGGACCGCCACAGCCGGCAGGCAAAAGAAAGATAAGCAACTAAACACCTATCCTATTACATGACCGCCATCCAAACCGGTTGTAGATATCCCGAGCTACCGTCTCCCATCGGATAGACGCAGTAACCAAAGGCTCCCTGGCCTCCGTCTGAGTGAGTAGCGACCACATACGGATAAGAGTAGTGGCCCTGAAGATAACCTGCAAGAAGTGAAAATTTGTTGTTCTGTTAAAAACCAAATCGTTTCTGCAGTTCCAAATAGCCCATAGTAAAGCGCATACTCCCACTCGGATATGTTTCGTTGTTACTACATCAATCCCATGCAACCACGTCCCAAATAGCGTGTGTATGGAAGACGGGGGGTTTATATTAAAGGCTATCTGTACCGACCTCCATAACATCTTTGCCATAGGGCAATCTAGGAAGAGGTGTCTAATAGATTCATCGCGATCACAAAAACTACATCTTTTAGACCCCGTCCAGTTCCTTTTTGCCAAATTATCTTTAGTTAAGATGACCCGTTTATGTACAAACCACATAAACACTTTGATTTTTAGAGGTACTTTTACTTTCCACACATGTTTCGAGCTAGGAACCATACTAGTGTTAATAATATCCAAATACATGGACTTCACTGAAAACACCCCATTGTTAGCTAGTTTCCAGCGCAGCTGATCTGAACATTGAGAAAGTTGGACATCCATCAGTCGTCTCACAAGATGTAGCCAATCTTCCCAACGGTTTCCCACTAACGTCCTTCTAAACTGGATATTTAGGGGAGTTGAATGTAATACCGTTACAACGTAAGCGTCTCTTTGTTGAACAATATTATAAAGAGACGGATATTGAATTGCCAGAGGTGTCTGCGCTAGCCATATATCTTCCCAGAATCTTGTGGATGTACCATCTCCAAGCATAAATTTCGCCCTATTAAAAAAGGTCCTTCCAAAAGGGCGAATCAGTCGGTCTGACTGTCACCTGGGATCGTGTTTTGGTCTGAAGGTACTTATTACAAAGAATCTGTGCCCAGGTGGCGTTCGTTTCACAAGATAGCTTGTATAACCATTTACTGAGTAAGCATCGATTCTTCACCTCTAAGTTTTCAATACCTAGACCCCCTTGGTCTTTCGGTCTGCAAATGATATCCCACTTAGCGAGTCTATACTTTCTTTTGGATTTACTTCATATATGCAACTAGTTCTACTTTCTAGTCTACATATATTTAGTTACAGTTCACATATGAAGGTGCTATTTACCTTCTCTTTGTCAGATCGCATGACTTGCTCGATTACTGCTATATTAGTCATGCTTTATCTAGTATTTCTATTAATAAAATCCTTCGGTAAATTGCTCATATTTCCAACAATCCAAAAACCTTATTATAGGCAATTTACCCCAAGTGGTTTTGCTGCTTCCATGAAACCTCCTGTGTTTGAGGGTATCCACTATAAGAGGTGGCGCGTGAGAGCCGTTCTATGGTTTCAAACCATGAGCCGCTATGACGCCAGTCTTGGCAAACCTGAAGGAGATTATGATGCTCAGCAGGAACAAGCTTTTCTGAAAATGGATACCCTGTTTAGGGCTGCTCTCTTGAGTGTTCTTGGTGAGAGCATAGTTGATGCTTATGCGTCAATTGATAATGGAAAAGATATGTGGGACGCACTCGAGGCCAAGTTTGGGGTCTCGGATGCCGGCACCGAGCTGTACATCATGGAGCAATTCTAGGATTACAGGATGACTAAAGAGCGCTCCGTGGTTGAGCAGGCTCATAAGATACAGTCATTTGCCTAGAGAACTTGAGCACTTCAACTGCATTATACCGGACAAGTTTGTTGCCGGGGATATCATCACTAAGCTTCCTCCTTCTTGGAGGAACTTTGCTACCTTACTGTAGCATAAGAGGCAGGAGTTTTCCGTTCCGGATCTCATTGGCACTCTTGATGTGGAAGAAAAGGCGAGAGCAAAGGACACACGTGCTCGAGGTATTGAGGGAGGATCTAGTGCCAATCTGGTACAGAAGAAGAACTTCTAGCCCCACAAGTTCAAGAACAAGGGCAAGTTTGATGGGAAGAACAAGGTTGTGCAACACACCAACTTCAAGAAAAAGAATGACAAGATGAAAGGTGTCTGTCATGTGTGTGGAGATCCTGATCATTGGGCTCCTAGTTGCCCTAATCGCTATGACAAGCATCATCTTGGGAAAGGTGGCAAGACCGTCAATGTTGTCATTGGAGATACTGACATGAAGGATGATGGGTATGGTATAATTCCCACTATTCTTTCAGTATGTCATTCTCCAGATTGGTTGATTGACACGGGTGCTAATGTGCATGTATGCGGTGATATTTCCATGTTTTCGTCTTATCAGACCGCAGGGACTTCAATCGTGCTGATGGGCAACAGTTCAAGTGCTTCTGTTCGTGGTGTTGGCACGGTCGATCTGAAGTTTACTTCGAGGAAGATCGTGCGGCTGAAGAACGTGCATTATGTCCCCTCCGTCAATAAGAATCTTGTTAGCGGATCTCTGTTATGTGGAGATGGCTACAAGCTTGTCTTTGAGTCGAATAAATTTGTAATATCCAAGTATGGAAAGTTTGTTGGCAAAGGCTATGAGTCAGGAGGCCTGTTTCGTTTATCCTTGTCAAATGTTTGCAATAAAGTTGTTAATCATGTTTGCAACAATAGTGAATCAAATGTGTGGCATTCACGTCTGTGTCATGTTAACTTTGGTTGCATGTCGCGACTAGCCAAATTAAACTTAATCCATAGTTTCACCACCGTAAAGGGATCTAAGTGTCAAGCTTGTGTGCAAGCTAAGCAACCTCGTAAGTCTCACACGACTGCGGAAACGAAAAATCTTGCACCACTAGAGCTCATACATTCAGATCTATGTGAAATGGATGGTGTTTTGACAAAAGGTGGAAAGAAATATTTCATGATGTTAATTGATGACTCCACTAGATACTGTCATGTGTATCTTCTGAAATCTAAGGATAAGGCTTTGAACTTTTTCAAGATCTATAAAGTTGAAGTGGAAAACCAACTTGACCGGAAAATCAAGAGGCTCCGGCCGTGGTTGATGGTATTTTTCCAAAGCATTTGATGCTTTTTGTGCGGAACATGGTATAATCCATGAGAGGACGCCTCCCTATTCACCTCAGTCAAATGGGGTGGCCGAAAGAAAGAACCGCACTCTAACTGATTAGGTTAACGCCATGTTAGATACATCGGGTCTATCCAAGGCATGGTGGGGGGAGGCAATATTGACTGCATGTCATGTCCTAAACCGAGTTCCCACAAAGAACAAATAAATAACTCGAGGAATGGGAGAAGAAAAGGTTAAAACTCTCTTATCTACGAACCTGGGGTTGTTTGGCGAAAGTCAATGTGCCGATCTCAAAGAAGCGCAAACTTGGACCAAAGACTGTGGATTGTGTTTTCCTGGGATATGCTTTTCGTAGCATTGGATATAGATTCTTGGTTGTAAAATCTGAGGTATCTGACATGCATGTCGGTACAATCAGGGAGTCGAATGATGCGACTTTCTTTGAAGATATCTTTCCCATGAAGGATATGGCTACCTCATCTACTCAGGAGATGCCTAGTTCATCGAATCAAGAATCAGTTACAATTATTAAACCTACCATTTCGATGGAACACTTTGACAAACCCGTGGAGGAAAACAATGAAGCTCCTATTAGGAGCAAGAGACAGAGGACTGCAAAGTCCTTTGGTGATGATTTTATTGTCTATCTAATAGACGACACTCCCAGTTCTATTTCAGAGGCCTATGCGTTTGAAGATGCTGACTACTGGAAGGAAGCGGTTCGTAGTGAGATGGATTCCATCTTGGCGAATGAAACTTGGGAGATTACTGATCGTCCCTACGGGTGCAAACCTATAGGGTGCAAATGGGTATTCAAGAAGAAGCTTAGGCCTGATGGTACTATCGAAAAGTACAAGGCACGGCTCATGGCTAAGGGTTATAACCAAAAGGAAGGTGAAGACTTATTTGATACTTACTCACCTGTGGCACGATTGACCACTATTCTAGTTCTACTTTCACTAGCCGCCTCACATGGTCTTCTCGTTCATCAAATTGATGTTAAGACTGCTTTCCTAAATGGAGAGTTGGATGAGGAAATTTATATGGAACAACCAGATGGGTTTGTAATAGATGGTCACGAAGGAAAAGTGTGCAAATTGCTAAAGTCTTTGTACGGACTCAAGCAAGCACCAAAGCAGTGGCACGAGAAGTTTGAAAGAACTTTAACAGCTGCAGGCTTCGTTGTAAACGAAGCTGACAAATGTGTATACCATCGCCATGGTGGGGGCGAGGGAGTTATCCTTTGCTTGTATCTTGATGACTTACTGATTTTCGGAACAAATTTAAATGTTATTAAGGAGGTCAAGGATTTCCTATCTCGTTGTTTTGAGATGAAGGATTTAGGAGCGGCCCATGTTATTCTGAACATCAAGTTGTTGAGAGACGATGATGGTGGGATTACATTGCTTCAATCTCACAATGTGGAAAAGATCTTGAGTCGCTTTGGCTATAGTGACTGCAAGCCCTCTCCAACACCATATGATGCCAGCGTGCTACTTCGAAAGAATCAAAGAATTGCTAGAGATCAATTGAAATATTTTTAGATTGTTGGCTCGCTTATGTACTTAGCCAGTGCTACAAGACCTGACATCTCTTTTGCTTTTAGAAAACTGAGTCGGTTTGTCTCAAAACCAGGAGATGTGCATTGGAAAGCTCTAGAGAGAGTTTTGCATTATTTGAAAGGCACTGCAAATTATGGAATTCACTACACCGGGCACCCAAAGGTGCTTGAAGGGTATAGTGACTCAAACTGGATCTCAGATGCTGATGAGATAAAGGCCACGAGCGGATATGTATTCACTCATGGAGATGGCGATGTTTCTTGGAAGTCTTGCAAGCAGACCATCTTAACAAGGTCAACAATGGAAGCAGAGCTCACAGCACTAGATACAGCTACGGTCGAAGCGGATTGGCTTCATCGGCTCTTGAATGACTTGCCGGTAGTTGAGAAACATGTACCGGGTATTCTTATGAACTGCGACAATCAAACTGTGATCACGAAAGTGAGCAGCTCAAAGGATAACATGAAGTCGTCAAGACACATTCAGAGAAGGTTAAAGTCTGTCAGGAAAATTAAAAACTCTGGAGTAATTGCATTGGATTATATCCAAACGTCTAAAAATCTGGTAGATCCTTTTACTAAGGGTCTACCACGAAATGTGATAGATAATGCATCGAGGGAGATGGGTATGAAACCCACAATATGAGTTGTTCACAGTGGTAACCTAGTCTGTGATCGAGATCCCGTGAATTAGATGTGGAAGACAAGTTGTTGGTCAACTGAGAGGAGAGTATCCTTACTATCAATACTACTCCATGAAGATGCAATACTCTCCTAAATCTGTATGACAGGTTGATGTATATCTTAATGTGTTCTCAGTGGCTCATGTAAGCAGAGATGTTGTCCTGCAAAACAGCTTTTGAAGAACACACCTATATGAGTCTGATTGTCAAACATCGCAATCTACGAGAGTAGGGTTCTCGCTAGTAAACTCATGAAAGGTCACGGAGTATGACGCATAAGCTCCATCCGCGGGGAAGACCCACGATAGGCAAGTATCGGTCAAGGCTTTGTGTGAAGCTAGATTCGCAGAAAACTTGCAGTTCAAGGCCCAGTCCACTGGTCAAGTTGCTTACTAGTGTAACATAGAGTTCTAGGTGGAAGTTCAACTTAACAGTCTCCACTGCAGTACCAGTATATAAAACAATGTTTTGGAACCAAAGGCAAATTTTGTGTGCCTCTGGGATCTGGTGGGGGATTGCTGGAATTTTTGTCTATATTGGGCCAGCCCAATAGTAGTTTCAGAAATTCCTAATAAATCCTAGAGGCCCACTTAGCCCATTCGTGCAAGGCAAGAGGCACTACTAAAGTTTAGTCCCACATTGCTAGTTTAGAGGGAGCTGGACCTCCTTATAAGGGAGATTCTTGCCCCGCTTGTATGAGCATGAGAACAAGAGGGACATCCACGCGTGCTCCTCCTCCGTCGCCTGCCTCCCCACGCCACGCCTCGTCACGATGCGCCGCGCCGTGCCGCGGGTTGCGGGAATGAGCCGAGCCGATGTGATAAGGTTTGAGTCCTGTACGGGAGAAGCGTGATAAGGTTTTTGGGGAGCGTTCAGCGCGACTACTGGCTGCTTGATTACGAACGACCCGGACGCCAACGATTACTTCCCCGACGACGACTTCTTCCACAACGTCAACAACCTCCTCTACGACATGGCCGACGAGGATGTCAACCCCAAGTCCAGTACTGCTGCTGTCCCGTATGTGTTCTTGATCTTTCTGTTACAAACCCTGTCGCAGTTCCTTGTTCTAGTGTTTTCCTTAAATATGTTAGGTTCTACTTCATATATGCAACTAGTTCTACTTTCTGCTCTACATATATTTAGTTACAGTTCATATATGAAGATGCTATTTACCTTCTCTTTGTCAGATCACATGACTTGCTCTACTACTGCTATATTAGTCATGCTTTATCTAGTATTTTTGTTAATAAAATCCTTCGGTAAATTGCTCATATTTCCAACAATCCAAAAACCTTATTATAGGCTATTTACCCCAAGTGGTTTTGCTGCTTCCATGAGACCTCTTGTGTTTGAGGGTATCCACTATAAGAGGTGGCGTGTGAGAGCCGTTCTATGGTTTCAAACCATGAGTTGCTATTTTTTAGAATCCTCAAATTCTAAAAAGATATGCTCGAATTTCAGTGTTTTTAGAATCCTCAAATTCTAAAAGGAAAAAAAGATATGCTCAAATTTCAGTTTTTTTTATTTTAGTTAAAATCTGGTCAAACTATGGTCAAACTACTTATTGAAGAAGTATTAGTGTTACTAAATAATTATTCAAGAATATTAGTGTTACTAAATAATTATTTCAGTTTTTTTATTTTGGTCAAATTTGGTCAAACTGTGGTCAAACTATGGTCAAACTACTTATTCAAGAAATTTTAGTGTTACTAAATAATTATTGTTTTTTAGAATAATAGTTTCAAACTCAAACAGTGAAATGTGTGACTTCATGCTCAAGCTAAACTCCCGAAGGTTAATAGGATTGACATCTTACTATTGTCAGGAAGACAACAAGTGCAGACTTGGAAACGAGGGGGAATAGAACCCGAAAGTTGAGTGTGCTCAGGCTGGAGTAGTGAGAGGATGGGTGACCGGCCGGGATGTTAGATGATTTGGAATGATGGGGTGAATAGAGATTAGAGGTTAAATTGAGCAGTGATGAGGGGTGGGTGATCAGAGAATAAATTGTAAAATAATTCAGAAATTTGAAAATCGGAAAAAAAATTCAAAAAAATTCAAAAAAATCGCAAATTTACCTTTAGTCCCAGTTGAAAGGTGGAGCTCTAGACAACAGCCACATGGAGGACCTTTAAGGGGGGAGCATTTGTATCGACCCTTTAGTCCCGGATCCAAAGTCGGGACTAAAGGCCCTTATGAACCGGGACAAATGGCCCATTTTCTACTAGTGAACTGAAGAAGAATTATCAAGTTCTTCCATCCACTGATCCCGATAAGCCGTTTCTTGCTAGGACATCCAGTGAACCCATCCACCGAACCCACTAATTCAAATTATCTCTTCTGCCTAAGCACATACTGATTGTAATGATACTCTGAATTCTCTTTGCTATTGAGTGAGTCGTGGGAGCTGCCTTCGTAGTAAATCACTTGTTCTTGCATTCAAACCATGAATCGTAGACTCCTGGACATCTACCTCTGTACACCGCATACCACTTCATCTACAAAGATAGAGAAAAAAGGCAGAGAAGGAATGTAAGGTTAAAAATATCACATTATACATAATCCACGTAAGCGTTTATCACTCATACAATCAAAACGATCGCAAGTGGCAATCTAAGTAGTCCATATCAGCACCTACATGACTATATCACTAAATCAACGCCAAACTATCTAGGCGGACTACTGGGAGGTGTAGTCGGTGGAGTCAGAGTACATCGGGGCATCCCCTACGGTGGAGGACCAAGCGTCGTCGGGGATGTACGTCGGACTCAGTGGCATCGACTCGTTGCAATCCTTACGTGGTGGGGCCTTCTTCTCCTCAGCTGGCGGATTCTTCTTGGCCAGATCCTCAGAATACTTTATTAGGATCACCTGTGGGTGCTTCTCATTGAGCGCCGCCAAGCGGTCCTCGATGATATTCTCATTGACCACGGAGTCGACCCTAATGGAAGATATAACGTCGGAGGAAGCCATAGCTGTGAAATCGATCGGTGCTAACACCTTTCATCACACAATGAAAAATAGCATAAGAATCAAACATCAAAGATTACTTCTAAGCAAATTAATCATGATGGACACTATCTCACAGATATATCGATTTTCGGTGATGGTCAAGCTGGGCTAGTCCGCCATCGGCAAAAGACGATTTTCTTTCTCCAAGAACAACTCTCATCTCTCTCACGTATATATGGTGGAACTCTCTCTAGTGGTGGTATATATGGTTGACACTGTCTCACGGATATTTCGAATTTCGGCGATGGTCAAGCAGGGCTAGTCCATCGTGCGTGAAAAATGTATATCACAAGACGAATTAGCCCAGATTGACCGCCGTCGTCAAAAGTCGATTTTCTTCCTCCAAGAACAACTCTCATCTCTCTCACGTATATATGGTGGAACTCTCTCTGGTGGTAGAATATATGGTGGACACTATCTCACGGATATTTCGACTTTCGGCGATGGTCGAGCTAAGCTAGTCCATCGTGCATGAAAAATCTATATCACAGGACGAACTAGCCCAGATCAACTGTCGTCGTCAAAAGTCGATTTTGTTCCTCAAAAACAACTCTCATCTCTCTCACGCATATAAGGACAAACTAGCCCAGATCGACCCCCAACGACAACAATCGGTATCTGTCAACTATCATCGGGGTGACCTCCATAGCATCCATAGAAACAACAAGAACTAATAGATGCAAACAACAAAAAATTACTCAAAAATCAACAATTACCTATGCATTATCAACAATTATCCATGTAACATTATCAACAATTATCTACATTCATCCATCCTTCTTTGCATCCAACTATGCATTCATGCGTACATACATACATCCATCTATATATTGATACATACAAAAAACTGCAAAAAAATTACTACAAAAAATATTCCATGCATTAATACATACATATATACATTCATACATCCATGCATCCATACATACACTCATGCATACATACAAGATCGAGAAGGGGGAGACGAAGCTCACCAAGAGGGGGAGATGGTGCCGGCGGGGTTGGGGGTGCCGGTGGGGTTGGGGGAGCCGGTGGGGCAGGGGGAGGGCGCCGGCGGGGTTGGGGCGGTGGGTTCGGCGGGGCGTCGATGGGCGGGGGGCGCCGGAGGGGCACGGGGGCACCGGAGAGAGAAGTGAGAGAGAAGAGACCATGCAGGGGAGTTAAGTGTTCGCCGACCTTTGCCGAGCGTCCGTCGGTGCGGCTCTCGGTAAAGGTACTAGACCTAGATCTAGGGTTCACACATTTTCCGAGAGTCACGCTCGCTAAAGGATATAACCTAAGATCTAGTTCACGTTATTCCGAGAGCTGCACTAGAAAATGCCACACGTACCGAGACCTACACTCGGAAATGACACTCCTCCCTCATCTGCACAAGCCCTAGGAATGCCACAAGGACATCACAAATGATTTCCCATGCCGCTAATGGGCATGATTTCATGTGTCACCTTACTGGTCTGCAATTCCAGATAATGAAACCCTACCCGACCAATAAATTTATTGAATATTGCACACGTCTCCGAAAAATGCGAGGCCGTAGCACGTGCCATGCGGTTGCCCCCTCTTACAACACAAGAAATTTCGAGGCCAACAGAGAAACAGGACAAGCACTTCCTGCACAAACCAGACACGTTCCCTCTTGATACCCAGATACTATCTCGGAGACAATGCGGTTTACAAGCGGCCTCAGGGGAGGCTTACTCGAAACGCATCCAAACTGCTACCACACACTACAGGGGCCCTGTGATGACACCGTGCCAGATCCCGAGCAATCCTACCATCATACAATTTTCCGAGGATTTCAACGGTTGCATCAGGAATGACACGGAGGTACATTCGGTAACCCGGTGGCAGGGCATGCACCTCCCTCGTCTATGCAAGCCATAGGCATGCCACAAGGACATCACAAATGATTTCCCATGCCGCTAACATGCATGATTTAACGCGCCGCCTTGCTGATCTGCAATTCCAGGCGATGAAACCCTAGCCGAGCAATAAATTTCTCGAGTATTGCACGTGTCCCCAAAAAATGTGAGGCCGTGGCACGTGCCATGCGGTTGCTTCCTCTTACAACACGAGAAGTTTCGAGGCCAACGGAGAAACTCGACCAACACTTCCTGCACAAATCAGACACGTTCCCTCTCGATACCCAGATACTAGCTCGGAGACAGTGCGGTTTACTCAAAACGCGTCCAAACTTTTACCACACCATACAGAGGCACTGTGATGACACCATGCCAGATGCCGAGCAATCCTGCCATCGTACGATTTTCTGAGGATTTCAATGGTTGCATCAGGAATGACACCGAGGTACTTTCGCTAACCTGGTGGCAGGGCATGCCCCTCCCTCGTCTGTGCAAGCCCTAGGCATGCCACAAGGACATCACAAATGATTTCCCATGCCGCTAATTAACGAGCATGATTTCATGTGCCGCCTTGCTGATCTGCAATTCCGGGCGATGAAACCCTAGCCGGCATCCTGTGATGACACCATTAATAAAAAAACGCTGGCATCCACCATTAAGAAGATGGCCTATTACTTTGAATGTCCTGTGCTCGAGAGAGGTGAACATTCAAAGTGATAGTCCATCTCCTTAACAAGAGTGTAATGAATACCGAAACTTACTGCATTTGGACTATCCCAGTATTTAAACAGGTTTTGTTGGTTGCCTCTAGGCGAGGTGGGACTAAACTTAGATGGTGGCCTTATCATTACCGAGAGCAGCTCTCGGCAACGTTAGTTTATCGAGGGCGACTCTCGGGTAGCTCTTGCTCTACCGAGAGGTACTCTCGGTAAAGGTGTGATTTACAAGGAAAAAACGTCATCCACCATTAAATAAGAAGATGTACTAGTGATAGTCCATCTCCTTAACTAGAGTGTAATTAATACTGAAGCTTACTGCATATGGACTATCCCACTATTTGAAAAAGTTTTGGTGCTTGTCTCTAGGCAAGGTGGTACTAAACTTCGATGGTGGCCTTATCATTACCGAGAGCACCTCCCGGAAACTGTTGTCCTGCCGAGAGCTCCTTTCGGTAACAGTGTGGATCATAAATTCGAAAAAAGTCAGCATCCAATTTTAGAATACTTGACAGCCCTTATGGAGGCCCGGACGGTCTACGACGTTGTCATGTCATCCATTTTTAGAATACTTGACAGCCCTTACAGAGGCCCGGACGGTCTATGAAAAAATGTAACACAAAACACAAGTCATGGCATTTTGAAACTTTAGTCATTATTTTTGCCAAAATCTAACAGAAACTTTAAAAGATTTGAAATATCAGACGAAAACATAGAGGGCAAAAGAACACACACAAAAAAGGAAAATTGGATGTGGCATATACTTTGCCGAGCGTCGGGAAACGACTCTCGGTAATATAGGAAGTAACTGATCGAGCCACCGGGTGCAAACCGACATGCCATGTGGCTCCTCTTTGCCGTGCGTGGCTCTCGGCGTCTGCGCCGTTTGCCGTGACCCAGTGACGGTAAAGTAAGCAGTTCCTGTGAGGGCAGGTTTGCCGAGAGTTGCTCTCGGCGTTGTTTAGTTTGCCGAGTGCCCGTGTTTTGGCTCTCGGCGAAGACGCCGACACCCGGCGTATACAAAAATTCCAGTAGTGTTCATATGTGAAACCGATTAATTCTAATATGTGAAATTGCTTATCTCTAAATTTAATTCTGCAAAATTGAAATGCAGTTTTTGATTTGTGTTTCACATTTGTTGCGAAATGCATGTTCTGGAACTGAAACGAGCGTGCCCAGTTTATTGAAAAGAGTGAAATCAGTCTTCCGTAAGAGCCGAAATCAGTTTATTGAAAACGAGTGAAATTAGCTTTTAAAAAGGTAAACGATTGTAGCCGGTCGACTGGCTAGCGTTTCGGTCGGAGGCTGGCTGCGCCTCGTATGTTTTGGCAATAGGCTAGCCTGGAAAAGTCATGAACGCGTATTTATTTCAGCCCATGTACAAGTCCATGTGTTCTCTCCTTGACCACACACGTCCTTCTCCTTTTTATTTTAATTTTTCTCACCAAATTCACCATCCCTCCTCTTCTTCTCCACACAGGTGGAGAGCTCCTTCCGTCGAAACTCCATGAATCTACCTCTCAACATCGTCCTCCTACCAACCCATTGATGTGATAATTTCCTTCTTTAATCCCTAAAATACAGTCGTGGCCGGCGAGGCGGCGAAGCTGCATCAGTGTCCCGATTTAGGTCGGCGAAGCTGCAAGGCGCAATGCGCCGCACTGTTTTGCTACAACCAGCTATGGTGAAGCTGCAACCGCCACGAGGCAAAGCTGCAACCAACGTGCGACCGGTGTTCAACAGAGCTGCAACCAGCATCACAAATGCGCGACCGGTGTTCAATTGCTATGCACATCACATTTTTTTTGCTGGATCCAGATAAAATGAGGGTTGCAATCGGTGTTCAACAGAGCTGCAACCAGCATCACAAATGCTATGACCAACGTCTTTTTTTGCTGGAAGCAGAGAGCGGTGTGGATGTGACCAACGCGCGGAGAAGCGGCAACCGGCAACTCCAAATGCTACAACCGACATTTTAAAGAGCTACATTTGTTATCTGAAAAATCTTCAACGGGAGACGGGGAAGCTGGGGGCGGCCGCCGTGCAACCGCAACAAGCTGCAACCAGCCGCTGAGAATGCTACATCTGGTATCTGAAAAAGCTTCAATGGGAGACGGGGAAGCCGGGGGCGGCCGCCGTGCAACCGCAACAAGCTGCAACCAGCAGCTGAGAATGCTACATCTGGTATCTAAAAAAGCTTCAACGGGAGACAGGGAAGCTGGGGGCGGCCGCCGTGCAACCGCAACAAGCTGCAACCAACAGCTGAGAATGCTACATCTGGTATCTAAAAAAGCTTCGACGGGAGACGGGGAAGCTGGGGGCGGCCGCCGTGCAACCGCAACAAGCTGCAACTAGCAGCTGAGAATGCTACATCTGCCAATTGAAAAAGCTTCAAATGGGAGACGACAAACCAACATTGGCGAGGGACGAGGACGGGATCTGCGAGCAGGCCGAAGATGGGGACGACGGCGACGAGATATAGTTGGAATGGTGAACCATCGAAGCTGTAGCCATGGGGCAGGGGAGCTGCGTACTGCATGTGGCGGTTGATGTTGCGACGACACAACCCACCACAAGTGGGAGATGCTACGACCGTAGTCGACGGATGCGACAAGCGGGTCGCGGGGTTCATACATGGGGATCCGCGAAAGCGACCATGGCCAGCGAGCAAGCCGGTATAGGGACGTGCTACTGCGACGACGAATCACAGCAAAGCGGCGGATGCACGGGTAAGCTGCAACCCATGGTAAGGAAAGCGTCAACCATGGCTTTGTAGAAGCTAGGGCGAGCGTTTGCAGAAGCTACAACAAGTGAAAGCGACGCGACAGCTGTGAGCCTGTGACCGACGATGTTGGAAGCTGCAACTGGCTGAAGGAAACGTTGTGACTGGCGACTACCTATGCTGCAACCGTTTTGTATGATTTTTTTGTTGGACCGGCGAGATGACAAAATACTATATGGGAGATTATTTGTTGGGACCGACTATACGGCAAGCTGCAACCGGCAAGATGATTTGCTAGGACCAGCGATAGACCATGTTCCAACAAGCTTTTCATGTCAGGCGACTATGCCAAGTTGCGATGGCCGACGATGATGCAGGGTGACGACGGCAAGCTGCGACGTTGGATGGGGCATGCACGAGAACTGGAGCGTCTCGAAACAACGGCAGCGCCTTTTGTGCGGGCGGACGGCAGGGTGCCGCGAGGCGGCCGCGGCAAGGTTCGACGGCAATGCAGGCGGCCACAGCGAGCTGTGACAACGGACGCGATGTTCATGGGAGCTAGGCGCAGCGAGTTGACAAGCAATGGTGCGGCGCATGGCAACCGCAACGCGTTCATGCTAGCAAATGGCGGGTTGCTTGCGTTTAGCGTGTTTAGTTTTGCTTGAGTTTAATATGTTCAGCTTTGCATGTCCGACCACAAAAAGCACGCCGATCCAACGGTTACAGCTGGAACAAATCCAACGAATGTGCTACGACCGGCGGGGCAATTCGGCCGGCGGATCGGCCCAGAGTAGCGCCCTTTTAAAAATTACTTAAATCTGTTTTCTGGAAGAATTGAAACAACTTTTGGAATGGATGAAATTGTTTTTTATTAATGAAATCAATTTATTAAGAAGATTTGAAACTAGTTTTTTTTAGTATCAGTACAGACGCAAGCGCTCATATACACGCACATACACTCTCCCCTATGAACGCACACACGCACACCCTACCCCTATGAGCACCTCCGAGAGACTAAGCCGGCATATCATTTTGAGATTTACGAAGTCACCATAGGCGCCTACTGAAAGCGCATCGCCGAAAATCCTGAAATAAATCTAGTAATAATGCGAGTACCAGGATTTGAACCCTGGTGGGTTGGGGATAACACTGTCCACCTAACCGTCTCAACCACATGTTGATTCGAGAAACTAGTTTTTAATATTACTGAAAAACTAGCAGAGTGGCCCGCTCGATGCGCGGGCTAGAGTTTTCTAAAGCTCATTGAAACATCAATGTTATTATGTAATTTTTAATGGTTTACATGAAATATATGTTTGCCGTGTATACTATGTAAAATATATATCAATGTGAATATCCAATCACTACAAACTTTTGATTGCTTCAACATAACAAAGATATGTTGTGTAAGATATTAGGGAGGAGAAAATAAGTGCGGTCTATTCTTTCCAAGACATATAGCATCACATATATTCATTGGATCCCATCACATATAGAAAAGAATTACTTATCACGGAATGATCTTTGAAAGTTTCTCATTCTCTTAAAAAACTCATAATGTACGTTTATTTCATATGGTTGCCATGTAGCATGTTTTCATTATTTTACTAATAGAACCACACAAAAATTCATAATAAAAGATCAGCAATATTATATATGCAAGTCCCTGATTAGTGAGCGAAGCAAGCATTGTAGTATTTTCACGACATCATGGCATTATTTAAACTTTCAATGTATTGAATTTTATTTTAGTTGTTTATACTCTAGTAAAATGTTTACCAATTCAGCAAAAGAAGTACTATGTGATAATTTCACCACTGCCGACATGGATGCCATTTATCATTGGCTTATCCATTGGTCCTCTTACGAAAAAAGTACATTCCAATTCTATATAATGGAAAGATTGATGAAATAATAGCTCAAACTGATACAACGCATCTGTTATATTGACAAATGTACCACTCGGCAAGAAATTTTATCTCTAACCATCTTAAGCACGAGGGACATTATTTGTGGAAACAAAGAAGTCAAATCAAGCGACGATATAATAGCCAGGTCAAGCATATAGTACACATCCATTTCTAGAAAAATAAATTAAGCTACATGACATTCTGTCAATTCAAATAACTGCCATATGCTTGCGGCAAGTCTGGCCTGATGCCTGGTATGAAGGAACTTATCCTCACAACTAAAATAACAGCCATAATCAGGTTGTTGCACGTGGACTCAGTCATGAACATTGATATAACTTCTCCGTCGACCATGCAGAAAAGCAAAGGGATAGTGGGCATGTATCCACTAATAGACTTGCTGCGACGCAGATACATGTGGAGAGATGTGAGGGCCGTAAAGACAGAAATAGTCAGGGTTCTTAAATATGGAGAGAAAATAATGGATATGCTAATAATATGAGATTATCAAACTAACTGTAAAATCAAAACATAATATAAAGCCAGTAGGGCTTATAGTTGTTATACCTCGTGATCAATTTGAGCCAGTTATCAAAATAGGGCATGTCGGGTATCAACACAATTTTCTTTTTTTACTAACGCGACCTTCCAATTAGAAAATTAGAATTAGAAATTTTAGCACTGTTCAAGAAATCTTCCGATTCAGCGATTTATCATCCGATTTATCGCTACTCTTGGGGTGACCGATAAGAATATGCCTTATCTTCATCATTTATCGTTTGGGCCGATTTATCGCTATGACAAGCGATTTATCAGGAATCTATCGATAAATCAGGCCTATTCATAGCACTAATTTTGCAAAAACTATGTTTATTTGTGGTTTTTGGACCTTGTTATGTAATTTGTACTATTGTCATATTTTGTTCATCATTATACAAGGATTCAAAGGCTGGGAATCAAGGTAACACTTCTGTCAAATATTGTTTTGATGTTGAACATATCATATTTTAGTGTTGGGAACCTAAGATTTGCAAAAAATGGCCGATTAATAGTCGACCGATAAAATCGATTAATCGGCCGATTTCCGATTAATCTCTAATCCACAGCTGTCCGAGACGATAACGATAAGCGATATCCTCAACATTGGATTTTAGTATGGATATTTACAAGCGTTTTTTATGGCATGTCAGCTACTCGCAGACCCGGAAACTACAAAAACTATGCATGAGGATATCTACCAAAGCTTGCTGGGCCACCAATTTGAAAGATTAGATTACCTATAATCGAGATCACCAGGAAAACAATAGATCAGTATGCACGTCATATATGTCATTAGTATAATAAAGCGTACTACAGTTTCAGAACGGAACATACCTACCGGATGAATATGTTTTCTGCACCGTTTCCCTATAGAATCATACTTTTCATATGTAATTATGAGCTTCCAAATTTTGTTAAGATGATGTATTTGCTTAAAGCCATGACGTACATATTAGCCAGTAGGAATACTCTGCCATCCCTCCAATAGCACTGGCACAAATTTGCCTGCAATTTTGAGAGGAAAATAGTAGATATATGGCTGTCTAATCCCACATAGACACGATTAAACAAAATCAGATGGAGGAACTTGCCGTATGTATTGAATGCATATTCTAAATATTGCCTTGGATGACCAGCTCCTTCACAACATATGCACCTGGATTGGAGCGAGAAAAAATAAGATGTAACTCAAATGCCATGCTCTAGGTGGCGCATAGATCGCTCTTCCCAGCCAGCGCCAAGGGCCTTAATTCGCTCAACTGTATTGCAACAACATCATTTTTTGTACGGACTACATCAAATAGAGAATATAATATATGATAAACAAAACTAAACAAAATAAATTTATATCCGCTGTGTATGGTCGCTAGTATCAAAATCAGGGCTCGCAGCAGAAGATAAATAAACAAATCCATTGTTTAAACATACGACAACAATATAGAGGAATCCATTATATAGGCAAAACCTAACTTGATCGCTATGTTGCATGAATCTTCGTCAACTGTTCAACACAGTCTGTAGGAATCAAACCTAGGGTTCATACAAGACAGAACAAACAACTGCATACATCACTTTCTAGTTAGGTGCAACACCACACAGTAAATGCCGTCCATATGTATTATAGACGACCAGTAACCTATACGAACTCCATCTGCCAGATTTCTTGGACACATCAAAGTGGATTGTCACTATATTACCGGTGGAAATAGATGAGGATGAGGATTGTCAATTTGTCACCACATGCAGTCTTAAGTCTGATGAGGGTGTAGTAGGGGAACCTATGATACTCGGGGAGGAGGCTTGATTGGGGGAGAGGAATCAATAATGATTCTCAGGGAGGAAGCTTGATTGGGGCGCCCAGATTGAGGGTTTGCGGCAGCTCACATGAGGGCGCAGCAGAGAAACTGATGGATCTCAAGGAGGTCGTGGAATAGCTCGGCAAGGAGGCTTCGGGCATCTAGGTAGAGCATTTATGCCGCCTCCCTTGAGGGTGCGGCAGAGGAATCAATGGATCAGCACGAGGAGGAGGCGCCTAGGTCGAGAGTTTAGGTGCTCAGGTCGTGCGTGGTATATGGGAGACGTGAGGGCAAGTTTTTTTTTTATGAGTTTTACGTGAGGGCAAGTACGATTAAATTAATGACATCTAATTTATTGATCTAAGGAAAACAACCTTTCGTGGAATATGTAACCTCCTGTGGGATATGTAATGGCAAAGGTGGGTAATTTTCCTTTATTATATTTATCGAACGGCTATAGATTTTCAGTCAATCCATTAAACGGTCAGATCTTTCTAATTATTGTGGTAATTTCTAGGCTATTTATCTGTTTTCTGGTTAGCCCGTAAAGTGCTTTTTATATATAATTAGTAGATGTCAAAAAAATTAACATTTCCGGTCCGATTCCGGACGGGGACTCGGAAGGAAATTGCCGTGGACCGTCTTCGACTCTGCTCCGGTCCGCATGGAACTGGATGACGCGTTGATGGCCTTTATATGCCTTCCCCGGCGTCCTTCCGACGGTGTACCTAGCCAGCTGTTTTCCCATACCCGCCGACGAAGAGAATTCTTGAGGCAGCGCCATCTTTCTCCGATGACGACCACGACGGGCGTCCAGCTCCAGCCCAGCTTCCGCACCATCATCGATCCATCGCTGCTGCCCCCCAAGAAGAGGGCCGCAGCGGCGTCCCCATCTCCCTCGACGACCACGACGGGCTCGCAGCTCCAGCTAGCCGCCGGCTGCAGCCTCCCCACCATCCAGATCCACGAGTCGCTGTTGCCGCCCAAGAAGAGGCCGACGAGCTCCACCACCAGCGCCTCCTCCTCATCTCTTCTGCTGGTTTCACCTCCAATGAAGAGACGGATGGATTACTACGTCGTCGACGCCGGCGCCAAGATGGCCGCCGCTCTGCAGCAGGCCGGACTGCCGGCCGGGCCGTGCGGCGCCATGGCGTCGAAGCGCGCCAGGAAAGCCAGCTCCAGATACAGCGCGGACGTGTGGACGCAGTGATCAAGCAGACTTCATTCAGCAGCTGCTTGATTACGACATGGCTTGGAGCTGGCGAACAGATTACAAGGCTGCGTCACCGTCAACGTACTGTACTAGTTTCTGGAACTGGATATTGTCTCCCTTGTTTCAGCGGTTAATGTTGGTAATCTGCACTACCGATTTCCAAACTCTCGTCGTGAGTCCTGAGAGCCGGCTTGTGTGCGGCTTTCTAAATGTATAATTTTTTCTGAAATGAAGTGAAATATGTTCAGATTGCTGTACCGGAAATTAACTGAATATGTTCAGATCGGAATTAAGCTTTCAGATACAGGTGGTGAACTTCTAAACTACATATACCACCTTTCTATCATGATATAAGACGTCTTTCGACACTGTCGTGGTGAAATAGCGAAAATGCAAGGAAGCAACACCGACAAACCTGAGATACCATCGTAATGACTGGTTTTACTTTTTGGCCAACTATATATTCTCTCAACTCTCGACTAAGTCAAAGTAGATGCTTAATGATTGCTAGTGAAGTCATGACTTTCCTTTCAGGGTAAAGGAATTTCGCATCCATAATAATATTGAATAGAAAGACGCACTAAATGGATCGAGGTCGAGGCTATAGAGGAGCGCAATGTGGCAATTGAAAAAAGAAGTTGGGAGTCCTAGTAGAGGAAGTGAATTCAAAGAAGATGGATAAAGAATGCAAGATCGTGTTCATGGATAACTCTACGTTTGATGCAAGATAAGTAGAGTATGTAGAGTTGATGAAAACTCAAACTCAAGCATCAAGGATGGGAGAGGGTACGAGGGGGAGTGGAAACGGGAGTGGGTGATGCTCTTTGTTCAATTCCATTGCTCTATGTTTGATTTATATATTTTAATTAAACCATATGTTACATGTTTGACTTTGAATTTGTCTTCGAATTTTGAACTTGGGAAGTGTGGATTTGGATTGAAGTCGACTTGTTCAAAGTAGAAATCATAATATTTTGAATTATGGTGTTGTGAAAATAAGTATGCGTAATGTTTGCATAAGTATAAGGAGAAATAAATAAAAAATGATTATTGGGGATGGTTTGTTTGGCGATCTGCAAAAGCTGCCCCCAACAACCAGATTTTTTTGTTTGGACAGCACAAATAACACCTTATTGGGGGATCGTTTATTGGAGAACCGGTGGAGCTGCGCCAAACCTGAATAAATGGATCTTCACGCATTTAGAAACAAAAATCCTACGCACACATCTTTCCATAGAATTCGAGACAACATATAAATCATCATACTCCTTGCAGTCATAGCCTTAGTCTTCGTCATAGTCCTCCCTCTCTATTGTGATGGTGGCCACGACATCGGTTTCTTTACTAGGCACGATGCACAAGCATTGCTTTGGTACCTCATCGTGTCCCATTTTCCACTTTGACTCCTGATTATGTCCTGGTGCGCACGAGAAACCCACGGTGATTCGGACATTTCCTCCCGGAGTTTCTGGCTGGACACAGACGAGTGAGACGCCATGGCCGTAGGACTCCAGCGCCTCCATCTCGAGCAGGAAGAGGCGGTTGTATTTGGTTTTGAGAACACGAGAGCCCGGCTGCACCGGGACTTTGAATGGCTGGAATAACTCTATCGGTGTTGTCGGCAACTTGTGCACGGTGGCAAGATGGTCCAGGAGCACAGCGGTTGGCGCGACGAACCCGCAGCCGGAGATTGGGCACAAGCACGGGCCGCAAGGGCACTGCCTCTCGTGCTTGTCCTTCTGGTAGTAAGCGACCGTCGTGGAGCATCCGTGTTTGCAGGGAACGAAGATGTTGTCAACGACGCGCTCCATGATGTAGCAGCGCTGGACGACCATCCGTTCGAAGAACGGAAGCTTCTCCTGGCAATGCCGGCAGATGGAGTTTCCCTTCGAACACTGCAATGCAGACAGATCACAGAGGCAGAAAAGTGTTTAATCTTCTTGTTCATCGGATGCTGATACGTACGTTGCACTTGCACAACCAACCACCAACGAACGTAACCAGTCAATTGAACCACGTAGTGCATGCATACCTGGAAAATGGGAGGCCTGAGGGGCTTGGAGCAGACGGTGCAGTCGAATACCTCCATCACCGTGCTCACATTCTGCCTCTTGCAACCGCTTTTTCTTTCCTCCTGGTCGCCGTCTTCTTTCCTCTTATTGGAGTTGCTTGTATCCTCCATCAGCGCCTTCTGTACTTCACCCAAAGAAGAGATAATGTACTGGCAACGTCAATCCCCAATATATATTGAGAGTTCCGTACAGTAGTACTAGTAGCTGTAACTATGGATAGTAGAGTAGTTACTCCGGAAGTTGGACAGGCCTTTTGTTTCGACTTCCAATAGCCATTAACTCACCAACATTACCGAGGAAGCAGCTACATTTGTTCTCGATCACTGTTCCTATCAAACAAGAATTTAATTTTGTAAACCAGCAAAGCATGCATGCACGCATGCAATTGATACAGGCTGTTGCTACCTCGTTGGATATGTGTACACGCCACAACAAAGAGATGAAACTACATAGTACGACGAAGAGCATTGCTATGCACATGACGAAGAGGATTACCTGACACAACATATCAGTGCGTCCATGCGAATCATGAAAGCAGAGCAGACGGCTGGATTAGCATCGTGCAACCAGTTTATCGTCCGCAGAGCAGTTTCGTATGATGAACCATGAGCTTTAAGACGGCGCCTTCAGAAAGGTTATGGGAACGGAGGGCCGTTGGGCCTGCCAACGCCCGATCCAAAGATCAAAGTTTGCCCTAAAGCAACACGACATGCAATGACAATCTCTACGACGCCTTTAAGAATGGACGAGACGTCGCCGCCGCCAATCTGCCCGAAGAAAGAACAAGATTTCACCCTGGCCAACACTTATTGAAATATGGAGTGGGCTTTAGGCCCATCTAATAATTTCTGAATATCTCTAAGGACCCATGTGAGTTTTAATTGGCACTAAGTGTAGTGGAAAGTTTAGTCCAAACCCGCTAGTGGAGAAGGAGTTGAACCTCCTTATAAGGATTTCTGTTCGACATGCTATTGCTGAAAAACACAACCTCAGATTTCAGTCCCATGAGAACGAGTGAATTGCAGAAAACCACCACATTGAAGCGTCGTCTTGCAGAAAAGACTCTTCTACGAATTTGTGCCACATAACACTGATTTTTGTCCTAATCATTTGCAGAAACCACGAAACCTTCCGTTTGAACATTTTAACCTCTCTTATGACACGTGGGTCTAAGGATGGCAATGGGTCGGGTTTGGATCGGGTTGAACAATATCAAATCCATATCCATATCCATGAAGACAGTCTTTGCCCGCCCATGAAAAAATACATGGGTGAAAAATTATGTCCATGTCCAAACCCGATGGATATCCATACCCACTGGATATCCATTGGGTCCTCTCTAGACATATAAATAAGACATAACACAATGTTAACATAAGATCTTACATTCATCACTTCGTGGCAGGCTAGGCTTCACTTATGGTAAATCAATGTCCACTAACAACATAAGATCATTTAGTATTTTTTTCTAACAAATGAGAATGACGAGTCATTTAACAAGGAGATAAAAATAAGGGAAGGGCATTGGGGTTTGTTACAGTGGGGATTGAATGTAAACTAATAAAAGTTATCACGAGGATTGTGTAATTTATTTTGCATGTTTTGGATAACAAAGTGTAAAATTGCAGTGGGACATGTGACTGCGGGGTAGGGATAGCAGAATTTTGCCATTAAGTCATACTATCAGGTCGGGTTTGGATATACCCACGGGTACAAGATTATATCCATGCCCTACCCACGAGTAATCGGGTCGGGTTTGGGCGCTGCCCATGGACACAAAAGCATATCCAAACCCTATCCATTCGGGTCGGATATCCATGGATATCCATGTCCATGGATAAAATTGCCATCCTTACGTGGGTCCCGCATTTGCTGACGTGGAATAACGTTTCGTGGTAGACGCCGTTAGACTGGTATTTTTCCAAAAAGAACCTTTCTCCCAATCCCTCCCCTACCCAATCCATATCGCCACCGGGCTTCCCTCCTCGCGCCAGCTGATGTCGTCGCCGGCGGCGTGCGTGCAGGGACATGGCGAAGTGCGCCAGAGAGGGATGTCAGAGACGTGGAGCAGCTGCTCCGGCTGGGCCAGCGGACCTCGCACTAGTCCGCCGCGAGCAGGTCATCTGGGAGCGGCGGCGGGGCTTGTCTACGCAGCCGCCTGGTGTGGCGACCTGCCGGAGCTGCAGGACGCCTGCGCCCTCCTCGTCGTGCCGGAGCTGCAGGACACCCGCGCCCTCCTCGCCGCCTAGTTCGGCAGAGCTGCAGCGCCAGAGCCCCACTTCGCGCCGCCGCCGGAGACCCACTTTGCACCGCCGCCAAGTCCCTGCATCGCCGCGCGCCACCAACCTACGACGGGGCTCGCACCAACCTCCCGGCTGTCCCCGCCTGCTCGTGCCTTTGCTGCCTCCTCCCGGTGGCGCCAGGAGTTGCGTCAGGCCGGGGGAGGGCGTGGCGGAGGCAAGTGACGCTGGGGGGAGGGTGGACGACGGCGCGCGGTGGTGCGGGGTCCGGCGGCGCGTGGACGCGCGTCAGGCCGGGGGAGGGCGTGGCGGCGGCTGGTGAGGCTGGGGGAGGGTGGCCGGCGGCGGGAGGTGGTCAGGTGGATTGGGAAGAGGTGCTCGGCTGCTGTGTCAGCCCAAATCCATAGAGGTAGTTGATTGTTTTTTGTTTTTTGATTGAAGGGTGTTTCTGTAAAACTACATGGACTGATTTGTAAATCCAAAAAATCCCTCATCTAACGTCGTCTACCACGAAACGTTGTGCCACGTCATCAAATGCGGGACCCACATGTCATAATAGAGGTTAAAATACCCGAGCAGAAGGTTAGGTGGTTTCTGCAAATGATTAGGATAAAAATCAGTGTTTTCTGGCACATATTCGTAGAAGAGTCTTTTCTGCAAGACTACGCTTCAATGTGGTGGTTTTCTGCAATTCACTCCATGAGAACATTGCAGAAGAAAAATATATACATATCTGAAAGTGAATACTACTAGTTGGTGGCTTCTTTTAAGGGCACCCCTAGGCGCCGACGCGCGACCCAATTTTCGGCCGGTCGGAGCCCAGCCGTTCAATCTGATCCCAATAAGTCATCCGATCTGGCATCTCCCACCTCCCTGACTCGTCTTCAACCTCCGCCCCCACGCGCATCTGCCCCTCTGCCCCACGCACCTCCGCTTCCATGCGTAGCTCCGCGAGCGCAACAGCGGCCGGCCGCCATCCACTCGCCTCTCTCACCCGACGCCTCACAGCCCCTTCCTGCTGGTTGAACTAAACTTCCCCGCTCTTCAATTCCAATTCCAATCGTTTGCCGGTTGTAGCTTTTTTCTTCTACGGGATGCACCTTCACGGTCGCATGCAGCAAAACACGACGCCGGTTGTAGCCGGATGGGAGGCCGGTTGTAGCAATTTTTTATGCCAGTTGTAGCTCGCAGCTCCGATGATGTTTACTCCCATCCCATCCCCATGTCAGGGGCACACCGCCGGTGGTAGTTTTCCTTGTTGCCTTTGCAACATATCTCGTCGCCGGCGGTAGCTTCTCTGTTGCCGGTTGTAGCAAAAATTGTGGACTGCCGGCGCTGCCACAAACTTCGCCGTCGTCATTGCAAGATATCTCGCCGTCGGTGGTAGCTTTTCTTTTGTCGGTTGTAGTAAAATTCGCGCACCGCCATCGCCGCCACAAACCTCACCGTCGCCGGTTGCGACATCGCTGGTTGTAGCACGACCGGTCGCCGGTTGCTGCACGTGCTAGTGGCGTAGTAGCAAGGCTGGGCAGCGGTGTGTGTGTGTGTGTGGTGGGGGGGGGGCACGGCCATGGCGTGGTGGAGGATGTGGGGGAGAAGAATAGAGGATGCCTCATCGGCCACACAAGATCTCGCTCGAAAAACACGGAGCGCGGGTGGAAGAGAAAAAAGGATAAGGACGGCGCGGGGAAGAAGAAAAGGAAGACTAGTCTTCGTGGGTTCACCCTGCCACGTGGTTGCGTATGAGTGGATTGTGCACGCACGCGCGTACGCGACCGATCGAAGCTTCGGCCGGCGCGCGGGCGTCAAACATTTACCTTCTTTGAATGCGTGCTCTTCTGTTATGTAGAGATGTAGATATTCTTTCAAGAGTTCTCTTCTGTTATTATTAGGAAAAGGTAATGGCTCGCAATAGTAAAATTAACTTCTTCTTTTTTTGCGGGTGAATAGTAAAATTAACTTCAACCAAGAGCTAAATTAGAGCAGCAAAAAGATGTGTACTCTTGTCAATGCCACACGACTGATGATCCTTCTGGTTAATCCCATTTCGTAACTGACATATATTCAGTGCCGTTGCTGGCCTGCTTCTGTTTACCTAACTCTTTATCTACCACGCCTTCAAATACTCCAACCAGTTCACAAAACAGAGAGAGGATCCAGGGCATTATTTCTTGGCAGAGATGAAATCCCCCAAATCCAAGTTACAAAGATGAAATCTACCGCCATGTTGGTCGAGAGTCTTACCTGCATCTATGCACGTTCCGTCAAGGGGGTCATAGACTTTCAGTCAAGTTGTTGTTGTTTGAGTAGATAAGCAGTAAAACAATAACTTGCCATCATGCATCACCGTCAATGGCATGTGAATATATTTGTATAGAAACGCCATTGGGATAGTGTATGCTTTGCCCCAGATGCTCTTGCCGGAGTCCTTCAGGCTCCATATGTGGGCGTATCCATGACCAATGCTCAACATCTCTGAATGAACCAGGCATAACGTGCCAGTGAGCTCGCCTATCTGGTCGGACCACCCCAGCTGAAATCCCACTTTCAGGGGGCTTTTGATCACCTTGTACCACTCCTCGCTCTCAATGTCAAAGCAGATAACCGTGTCTGTGTTGTGATATGTTGATGATGCTAGAGCATATAATACGCCACCAATCACCACGGGACTGCAATGCTGCTTGACGCGAAGTGGGGGTGACTGCGTCATCCTCCAACCCGCGTCCTCATCTTTTAAAGTGAGGGCTTCACAAGTCATAGATCCGACGCAAACCGCCTTGTGCGCAACCGACAGGGTGTCGGGACCGAAGCCAAGGATTGAATACCGTGTCTTGGCTGGTTTGAGGCAGGCGAAGACCACCACCTTCCCCGTAGCAATGTCCATCAATTTGGCATCACCGTCCTTGACGTTTATCGTGAATACAAGGCCGTTACTACTCGGGAGAACACGGGAAAACCGATCTGTCTTGAGCTCCCTTAGGATGTTTCCACCCATGTCCACCAGCTGCACACGCTGGTCATCGTCGCAGCTGATGAGTAGCGGCTGCGACCTGGACTTGTGCAGGGCGCGGAACTCCGGGCCGCAGATGAGGGAGTCCCACCCTCTGGACACGCACCTTAGCCGGTAAACGGTCTTGATGGACAACCTCGAGAGGATGTCGGAGATGACGTCGTTTGGTACGAAGACGCTGGCGTCTCCTTCACCCGGTGTAGAGGCCATGGCGGAAGGCAGCGTCTGACCTAGTTGTACATGGCGGCTGGCGTGACCTGGTGGAGATATACTTTGATCGACGAACTTGACCTCACGTACGGCTCCAGGCCGCACACCGGCTGGGCCGGAGCGGGCTCAATTCTACACATGGATAGAGTTGAAGAGGCCTGCAAACGGATGTCAAACTTGATAATACATGTCATGTTTCTGGAAAAAAAACTTGTTAATAAATTTGATCACAGCGGCCTCTTCCAATCGGTGAGACGACTTGCAGCAGCGGAGCTTCATCGGTTTGTTTGATGAAAAAGGGTTTCCCCTCCTTTATATTCTAAAGTAGCGAACAGCTCGAGCCATACAACCCGACACCATACCACAAGGCTCCCAAGGCAAGATTCAAGGGTGTTAAAGACAAGCAACACCACTCCGGACAACTCCCAACACACACAAGATATACATTAAGCGACGCTAGGACAGGCCGAAGCTCTCAAAGCAACACACAAAGAGACGAAGCTGAGCGCCGATGACCCGAGAACTCCAAGACGGTGCCTTTAGGAAGGGCATGACGCAAGAACGCCACCACCGCCTGATCCAATTATCAAGATTTTCATCCGGAGATATGCGGAGGCCACAGAGCAACCGCGACGAGCCCTTGAAGAAGGGAATAATACCCAATGATGCCGCCACCGTCGGTATGACCAAAATCAGACAATATTTTCACCCTGGCAACACGCTCCACCCAGCCACGGAACACCGACCACCAGCCACCACGCTGCCATGCAACCATGACGGCCAACCAACACCCGAGTTGCGAGCCCCGCCCACGAGCACCGCAACTCCCACCAGCCAGGCCGCCATCCGGCATCCAGATCACCTAGAGCACCTCCGTGGGCATGAGCCGAGCGTCAACAATCAATCCAGATCACCAATGGAGCCGCCAGTGACCAGCCTTACCAGAGCATGTCACGACCAAGAGACACCAGGCCAGGGAAAGAGGGAGGAAAGGGGGCGGACCTCGTCCACGACCGGCGCATCCTCGCGGCGGAGATGGGTGGCCTCATCGCGATAGAGCCACCCCTCCCTCCCAATGGCCTAACCAATGGCCTCCCCCAAGCCACCCCCATTAGCGCCCCGCCACGGCTCCCAACAAAGATCCGCAAATGGCCAGAACCAGCCACCCGCCCATGACAGGGGAGTGTCGGACCGAACGTTGCCTGGAGCCAAAGAGAAACACTAGGAGGACCACCATGAGCCGCCCGCAAACGCGCAGACAAAAGATCCAGCCGCCGCCGCTGCCGCACCCGTTCCACATCGAGAATCCGCCACACCGCAGCAAGAGCGACGTTGCTCAGCCACGGACCACACACGGAATGGCGACCATAGCCGCCGCCTCCATCCCGCTCTGCCCGCCAAGACCAGCGTCAGAGGCAGGGGCCCGGCCTGATCTATGTGGAGCACACTACCGCCGGTATCCACCCGCGCGCAGCCGCCGCGCTGCTACTGCGAGTCTAGGCCGCCGACGTCCGCCAACCCGCGCGTACGCCGCCTCCACAAGCACATGTCGCCACGCCATCGCAGCCCACGAAAGCACAGTGCCTCCTTGTCAAGGAGGTCCAATGTCAACCTTCAGGCGACGAGCGAGAGGGGTGCATAGGCCCCGCGGCCGCCAACGCACAACGGGCTTGGCCCGGAGACGCCGGCCGGCGGCGGCGTGAGAGGAAGAGGTGCGGGAGGCAGCGGCTAGGGTTTCCCCCCGGGGCGCATATCTGGTTCCGTTTGGAGTTGGACGAGTACCTCGACGGCGTGAATGGGCCCATAGCCGATTACAATAATGGCCAGATCGTTTTGAGATTGCTTACTTTTGTTGGCAACCGGTGTACTTTTGGACCTTATGGAATGGAGCAAGCCACGCCGTTTGAGCTCCCTGCAGTTGGTGTACTTTGGCGATGTGGTTTTTTTGAGCTCGGGCTTCTGGACACCCCTTGTCCACATCCTCCAACATTGCTTTGAGATCCGTGCTAGACAACTAACTTACTACACCTATTTTTCTTCTTCGAAATGAAACAACGTATAAAGTTCAAACTTTGCGAGACACCAAAATATATTCAATAGAATGTTGGAAAAACTTGCAGATTTTTGGGTCCAACATAAATATACAAAATGCAATTCTTATAATTTTAAAATGGTATTTTTCGTAATAATGATTCATGAAAAATCCAAAAGTTTTTTCCCACATTCTAATTAGAATGTTTTGTTGTGGTGTAAAGTTTGAAGTTCATATGTTGTTCTATATGGGAGAAACAAAAAAGACAGAAGTACTTGCACGAATCGCGATGCAAAAATAAGTGGCTAGATAATTGTATGTGTCCTGAAGCCTATGCTCTACAACATGTTTACCTTCAACGAGCCTTCGGAGTACATTCGTGATGTGTTTGGTACATACGTCAAGATGAATGCCAAACCCTTAACCACGAGGTCATATATAGATCCTACCAGGGATTCCTACTGCAGAAACAAAACAAGACCCACTTTGAACAATGTAGCCAGACCCATGGTTATTGTGTTGATGATTTCATCATGTAGTTAAGTTTCGCAAATCAAGTAGCCTATGGCTAAATGTGCAATCGCCTATTCACCCTATCTTTGGCCGACCCAGGCTGACTCCATGCGGCCATTACAAAATATGTTGCTAGCTCCACTTAATTATGCAACATAGTTTATCCGCAACCAACATTCCTTTCTATCTGTCGAAATATAGAAAGGCCATGCATTTCGCAAATGAAACCTCCGTTAAGTTGTTCAATGATTTGAGATTGATGCATGTGTTTATTTTACTGATAAATGACATTTCATTCAATCATCTGTGTTAAGTTGTAATTGTCACATCTTTGTGGCGCCTTAGATATGTCTATATTAAGGGAAAAACATGACATTTTGGACATCTAGTGCTATATCAAACACGCAACTTTAGAATAATTTTGTGTTCAAGGCCTTACATCTCTACGCAACAATATGGTGGTGTATATTTGGATTGAGCCACAGAGGTATCCCGGTGAGTGTGGACTCTCCATGGATTAATCATTTATGGTCCACACATGAAGGCTTAATGTTCATCAATGCAATTGACCATACTGCAAATATATTAAGTTAGATTCTCCGAATATATGCTGAATGTCTTGGAGAAGCAGTGAACTGTTAGTTTTTTCAGTCCTAATACATCATTGACCTTTGGGAGAGAACTTGAAAAAACACTTGGTATAAATGTTGAGGCATTGTCTATACATTATCTAGGGTTACCAACAACGGTACACATAATCACTAGTGGAACTATTTGGTATTACTGATAAAAGAAATGGGCGGTATGAGTTTAGGTAGTGTTCGGTTCAACTATGGATTATGAAAATGGTGCTATCAGTTGTGTGTTGCGACAGAGCTGGAAGTTGTGTCGGTGAATCAACTTTTAAATAGTGTATTTAGTAGGAATTACTCGTAATGCCCTCAATGGCACGAAAGAGTTTTATACGCCAATGGGCCATAAAACACCGATCTGTAAGTTAATTGACATAGATGACCATTTGGAAAGGAAAATTCTATTTTGAAATGTTGCATATGTAGATATCAAATATCAATGACATGCGTCACATTTGCAATTTATTTTTCATACAAGCATCTTCACATTTAAAGGCCTCACATTTACAATTTAATAGTGAACATGGACTCGCCATCCATAGCAACAATTCATAGCAGAAGTATAACAACCATTCACTGATTCCTTCAAGCTCTAGTGAAATATAGCAACCATTCACAAGTTGAATGATCTTGCCATCTTCAACGTCCAACTCATTTGGCAACAAAAATGACCATCGGGAAGTAATCTCACTAATCTATAAGAAAACATCCGTAAAAATCTACCATCCAATTTTTCTGTAACAATATGTACTAATATCGTTTGGTATGATGCACTTTGTACTCACCATTTGCTCATCAAACAATGCAATTCACACATAAAATCAGGAAAAAAATTGAAAGAGAGCAGGAAGGCTGATGCAGGAGGGGGGAGGGAGGAAGGATGGCCAACACCAGAGTAAGGAGGTTCGATGCATGAAGGAGGAGGATAACACGAGATTGAGGAAGGAGGAGAGATGAAAGCAGCTATGTTGCAGGGCAGCGCAGAGCCAGGCAAAAATGGAGGAAGGTCGACACATGAGGATGCAAGAGCCGGGGGACCGCTCGAGGGCAGGCAAATGAAGTAGGGGCCTACTCGAGGGGTGTTAGGATGTGAAGGGATTGCGGCTCAGGTAGGCATGAAATGAAATCGTCTCTTATAAGAGAAACCATCTCTACATGCAATCCAACACGTAGAGTCACGCACTACTAGAAAAAAGCATGCTAGTGGAGCACCACTTTTGCCTACTAATGGCGCACTAGTGGTGCGCCACTAGCACCACGCCATTAGATTTTTTTACTAATGGTTCACCCCTGGTGCGCCATTAGTATCTGGTGCACTAATGGCGCACCAGTCAGTGCGCCATTAGTATGTCCATCTGTGCGCCATTAGTATGCCTCCCAAGGGGGCCATATATGTACCCATGTGCTTTGGCATACTAATGGCGCACTGATGGGTGATGCGCCATTAGTATCATCTGGACAGTGCGCCATTAGTATATAGAGTGGTGCGCAACTAGTATGAATATTAGGGATTTTTTTTTCTTTTCTGATATTTTCGCAGGATAAAAAATATATTATTGGACAGAATTTAGACAACACCAGATTCATCGAATACAATAGAAGGTTAGTCTCCGAATACCATTCATCATATTAGTCTCCGAATTCAAAAGACCGAACAAAGATAGAACATTATATTACAAGTCTCGAGACCGCGAGTAGCGAGTTTGTCTTCACATTACAAGTCGATATCGATCATCTAAACTACCATCACATAGAAGAGAGCTGCGGTCATCACGATGAGCATCATCGTGATGAAACTCATATTCATCCGGTTCCTCCAACGCTCCCTCCTCTCTACCGCTAGATAGCGCGCGTATCTAGATTCCGCCTCCGCCCTAGTGGTGTACCCTTTGTAACTGTTACCGCTGAAACGGTGAACCTGTCTCCGACACTCCTCCCAGTCGTCGTAGACTCCGGGAACCTTACCCTTGTACATGACATACGACGGCATCGCTATGCACTAGCCAAACGAAACGTTAGTACCAATTCACAGACAATACATAAGCAATATATAAGTATGCAACAAAAGGATCGGAAGAGAAAAGCAAGACATTACATAAGCAATGAATAAGCAACGCACGTCCTTGACGTGGCACGCGCCTCACAAACCACACACACGGGCGGGAACGTCGAGGACCGGCTGCGTTCGTCCCCGAGACAGAGTCTTCGGTGGGTGATCCCGTGATAGAACGGGCCTAGACTTGGTCTGTCATCTCGCAATGACATGCACTAACACGAAGAAGCAGTTATTCTCCGTTGCCTACCCCCTCTAGGTGTCGAACAACGTCCTAGACCGCCGGGGCCACCGGAGGGGTGCCGGTCTCTAGAACCGGATGAGGCCCATCCAAAGAAGAAAACACAAGACAGTAATTATGATGTGCTAAGGTTGTTTGCCAAGAATGGAAGAAAACAACAACAAAAGTATAATACATATTATCGAGAATGCACAAGAAGGAAAGAGATCTAGGTTAGATGCTTTACCGAGAGCTTCTCTTGGAAAAGGTGGCCATTACCGAGAGTATTATCCTGCCTACACCTAAGGGGTCAATTACAGGCATCTACCATTTGTTTTCCATGCTTCCGAGAACCAAAATTACCATCACAGTTGCCCCATAAACAAGCATGTTTGTGCTTCATCCTACATACAACTCACATAAAAAATTTCTCATTTTCACATGCTACCAATACGTCCGGCTCAGGCTTCAATGTACACAACTATATGCTTCACTGCTCTAACCACAAGCATATGTCTATTGCAGGACACTTACGACCATCGCGCGCTAACCACAACCATTGCTGGCGGTTCCGTTTCCCCGTGGTCGTGCACGTGCACGTGTGTGTGGATATTTTCCAAAAAAATGCCCCTAGTATAAGAGGAGGGGAACGGGCACCGGCCGCATCGCCCACCCCATTTCCCCCAAATCGCCTCCCTCTCCCTGATGTCTACACACGCTTCTACTCTTGTAGACTATGTTGGGCCTCCAAGCGCAGAGGTTTGTAGGACGGCAGCAATTTCCCTCAAGTGGATGACCTAAGGTTTATCGAACTCAGGGAAGTAGAGGTTGAAGATGGTCTCTCTCAAGCAACCCTGCAACTAAGATACAAGAAGCCTCTTGTGTCCCCAACACACCTAATACAACTAGGAGTTGTATAGGTGCACTAGTTCGGCGAAGAGATGGTAAAATATGGATGATAGGAGTGGCAAAGCAAAGTAATATAAATCTGTAATAAAAAGTGCAGCAAGCAAACAAGTGGTAAACGTGAGCACAAATGGTATTGCAATGGTGGAAACAAGGCCTAGGGTTCATACTTTCACTAGAGGCAACTCCCAACAACATTAACATAATCGAATCACATGATATTTACCATAAAACATGCAATGGAGACGCACCCGGAGGTCATTCCTTCGTGGTCAAGAGAGGACGAGAATTATGTAGGGCTACAAAAGCACACCTCAAAGTTCGTAGTTCTAAATCTAAGGATTTCCCAATGTCACCGCGGCCATCCAAAGAGAGTCCCACAATCACCACAACATATCAATGTTTGGGAAATCGCTTATCGTTATCGTATCGGTCGGCTGGAGATAAGAGATTAATCGGGAAATCGGACGATTAATCGATTTTATCGGTGGACTATTAATCGGTCAGTTCTTTTTACAAGTCGTAGGTTTCAAGCACTGATAAGATAAAAATAGATACAATCTTCAGTAAAACAGCATGCCTTTAAATATGACAATACTACAGAACACTACATCAATATATAACAGTAGCACATGCCCTTTTTTGCATGTTCCAAAATTCAAATAGGGCAGCAATTCATACTACAACAGTGCATATGATAGTAAGTAGGACAACACTACAGCAGCACATGTACTGTTTTTGCACGTCTCATAGAGTGCATATATAATAAATATTGCATGGCAGATACACTTAATAGTTGAAACTTGAAAGCTGTACAGTACAGCAGTGCATATAATAGTCTTGCTGCTTTGCTTTTGCTAGCGCCCAGCAGCAGTACAGCAGTGCATATAAATATTGCATGGCAGATACACTTAATAGAAGAAGGTCCAGAATAGTTCAAAGTTCAAACAAGTTTAACAAGGCCATCAGAAAACATAAATAACATAGTTTCTTGCTACTTTGCTTTTGCTAGCGCCCAGCAGCAGCACACAGCCAAACGCCAATCAGCTCATAGTCCTTCCTTTGCTCTCTGATTCTCACAACTCACAACCAAAAGTCCAAAATAAAGTACTAGGCTGCTAGAAAGCATAAGACATTTTCAATGGCATAGGATTCAAGGTTGCATACGATCTTCCTCATCATTGTCACTGGTTTCTTCTATCCCATTCCCAACCACATCATCATCAGACTCGAACTCTATATCATCCTCATTGATAGGCACAATGTCATCTTCATCATCGGAAACGAACTCTTCCACTTCATGTAGTTCTCTCACCCTTTGACTTCTACGAGGCTCCATTGCATTGTCATCTTCGGTTTCCCCCATCTCATCATCAATGTAAGCATCTTCACATATCCAATCTTGGGCCGTCGAAGCATCTTCACCAAGGAGGACATCACAAGATGATGAGTACTTCCTTCGCTTGTCTAGCATTCTTCCATTGAATTGAATATAAACTAGATCGTCCCTACGACGCACATCTACTTTATTTCTCCTCTTTGCATCTACCTACAAATTGCAAAGTGAAGCTTAGAGATTCACATATTGTCAAAAACAAAGTAAGGATCAGATTTGAGTATTTGCAAGCTGCGAATTACTTGTTCAAAAACGCTCCAATTTCTTTCACATCCGGATGAACTTGTGGTTAAGTTGAGTATCCTCAAAGCCACGTGCATCAAGGTAGGAGTTTGTAGTCCATAAGTTGCCCACCACTCCCCTACATTCATAGAAAATTGAAACTATAATGCACCAGCCCAAAACTTCCAGAGATGCAATATGGCAAAATTATCATTGAGAACAAGCTTACCGGCATTGTAATTTTGATTGGTAATGGCTCTTGTGGCAGACACCTTCCCAAACATGCCTTCCTTCTTCTTAAACTTGGGCAAGTCTGTGTTAAGAGCTTTATCCTGCTTGTCATCATCACCATGATAAAATTGTTCAATAGCCTCCATCAACCCGGACATGACTTCTACATCAGTAAAGATGCTTGCGGTAGCATAGCTATAATAAGGATTCAAGGCATATGCTGCCATGTGCAATATGGTATCTAGCCTCCCATTCATCTTGCTCTCCATGGCTGTTGTGATCACCTTGTAATCCTTCTCCGAACTTTCAACCGCAAGCATTATTGCCTTCTTTGTTTCTATTATTTGTCCATACATAGAGGCCATTGTCTGCCCATCACTATCAGCCAACCGAAGTAACTTCACCAAAGGCTCGAAAACCTTGCATTCCAACATAAAACATAGACAAGCACAACATTAGTATATAACTATTGTGTCATGATGAGACACGATGAAACAAGATAGAATTTTTGGTTCATCTAACCATACCTTGATGCAAAGAGACACATTTTTCCAAAATGCCCTACTCATTATTGTGGCATGAGCCACCTTCCCTTTCTTTGTTCTTGTGTGTTTGCAATCTTCCCAAGTGGGACTACAACACATATCCGTTAGTTGCTTCCTCTTAGCAGCAAGACTTTGCAAGGTGAGAAATGCCGAAGCAAATCTAGTTACTCCCGGCCTAACAATATCTCTCTTTTTTGTATGATGCCTCATCAATGCCAAGGTCGCATGATGTGCATAAAGGAAACATGTCATCTCCTTGGCTTTGGTTATTGCAGGAGCAAACTGCTTCTACTTCCCAATTGCTTCTACCATCAAGTTGATTGTGTGAGTTGCACATGAGGTCCAAAATATCCTGGGCCTTTTACTTTTCAACATCGCCTTTGCTCCCATGTTGTTTGATGCATTATCCGTGACTATTTGCACAACATTTTCAGCCCCTACAAAACATCATTGCAAAACACAATAATCAATACATAACATTCAGCACACAAGCACATGATGAAAATTTGAAAAACAATGAATGAGAGCAAATTAAAAAGTTTAGATTAGTACCAATTTTCTCAATGCACTCATCCACATAATTGAAGATGTATAGACTTGTGTGTGCAAAGGCCGATGCCTCCTTTGATCCAAGAAAGGCTGTCCCCAACTTGCAATGCACACACAAGTTCATGATGCTTCTCCTTTTCTTGTCTATCCAAGCATCGGTCATGATAGAGCACCCGGTATCCGCCCTCTCAACATCATGTGGCTTCAACAAATCCCTAGTCCTTTCCACCTCTTGCAACAACATCTTCTCTCGAATCATATATTGTGAAGGTTGCTTCCAATTAGGACCATAACGACCAAGAGCCTCACAAAACTGTTTGAAGTCATCATCATTTATAGCATTAAAGGGTACATTCTTCTTGTACAACCATCTAGCCAAATATTGCCCTACTCGGTAGCTCCTCTCCTTATCAACACTATCATTAATATTCCGCTGAAATTTCATCATGTTCAACGGGATCGAAGGGTCGATTGGAGCAAGATATTGATCCATAGGCCCCTTCTTCGGATCACCTTTGCCAACTTCATTGAGCTCTTGTTGATCATCCTCATTTTCATTGGCCTCTATGGTCACCAAAGCTCTTACTTCATCCTCTTGTTTTTGCTTTTCCTTCTTCCTCTTCTTTGGTGCCTCATGTGCAGCCTTACATCGAGCTTTCTGATCTGGTGTGGCTTGCAAATAACTTGTTACTGTCCCTTTAATTCCAGCTATGTGTTGCTTCATCCTAGTCACCCCTCCTGACATCTCTTTTCCACAAAGAATGCACTTGACTCTTTGCAGATCATCTGGATCAATCAGCACAACAAATTCCCAAGCCATGTCATCTGAGTTTCTCTTAAGTTTGGAACTTGCAACCTCTGAAGTACCAGAAGCAGACATCTACAAACATCACAAGGGCATCAACATTTATTACTTTATTAGCAGCACTACACAGCAAGCTCTACAAATCTACAATACCAAATTATCAAGGAATTGCAGCATATATTCATCTATAGCGACTTAAATCAAAGGGCAGCAACAGCATGTATTAGACATTTACACTTAAATCAAAGGGCAGGAGCAGCAACATCTATTCTACTGGTCTACAACTCTACATTAGCATCTACACCTCTACACATCAGCATCTAAATTTATCTTGCACAAACAAAACTAAAAAAAGTAAAAAGAAAGAAAAAATGCCATGCTGCTGTGCTGCATGAGAGAGTCCAGTCTTGCAATTGCATTACACTGGAAGGAGCAGAGTTGGCCTCCTTGGTGCCGGAGGAGGGAGTGGCAGAGATGGCGCCGTGTGCCGTGTACTGTTGCAGGAAGTGGTGGCGGCGGCGAGATGCTCCTGGAGGGACGGGAGTCGAGGAAGGGGTCGCGGTGCTCTGCTCTCCTGGAGGAAGGGCGGCCGTGGTGGTGGCCGCGAGATGCTCCGGCCGTCGAGCGTGCTCCTGTAGGAAGGGGGTGCGTGGTGGCTGCCACGAGATGCCCCGACCGTAGGGCGTCGTACGTCGGGCTCCTGGAGGAACGGCGGAAGTGGTGGCGGCGGCGAGATGCCCCGGCTGCCGGGCGTAGGGATCCTGGCGGCGCTGCCTGCTAGCTAGCTGCGGAAAGATGGAGAGGGCGCAGGTGACTGGGGTGTTGGGGAAGAGGAGGAGTGGAGGAGGAGATCCAGAGGACGGGCAGCAACAGCAGTGCTAGCTCCGGCCGCTGGAGCCAAGCAGGGTGGCGGCGACAGTGTGGATCGGGCAGGTGGAGGCGGCAATGTGGATGGGGAACATGGCGGCGGTGTGGACAGGAGGAAATCCTACCGAGTGGGAGACTGGGAGTAATGTTTTGCGGGGGGAAAGGAGGCCCATTTTGAGGTTTCTGTGCAGA
Source organism: Secale cereale (assembly GCA_902687465.1). Taxonomy (NCBI): domain Eukaryota; kingdom Viridiplantae; phylum Streptophyta; class Magnoliopsida; order Poales; family Poaceae; genus Secale; species Secale cereale. The sequence goes on from LR738711.1 coordinate 17,254,526, forward strand.
TTGGCCCATACCGATTAATCGGAATATTCACGATAAATCGGTTGTCAGGCCGATAAATCGGCCCAACAGATTAATGTCGACGATATGGCCTTATCTTAGTGGCCACACCCCGAGTAGCGATTAATCGTCCGATTAATCGGCGAATCGGCCGATTTCTTGAACATTGCAACATATCTAAAGGATAGTCAAAGACAAGCACCAAGAGACTCTCAATCTTCAATCAACACACAAGAGAGGAAATCACTCATGAAAATATTTTTCTAATCCATGTCCAATAGACCGCTGTCACCTTGGTCTCGGGGATTATACTAGATAAAGACAAGTGAGTACATCAATCCAATACATAGAGGAAGGGGAAATATCATGGGATCACCCTAGATTAACATAGCCTATGATCACAACGAAGATCACATCATGGGAGAGAGAGATAACCACATAGCTACACGTACGAGCCCTCGGCCCCGGAGAAGACTACTCACACATGGACATGGTGAGGAGGATCTTGATGGTGGTGTTGATGGAGAGGTGCAGCCCTGCGAGGAGGAGGCGGCCGGCGGCGGCCACGGAGGCGGCGGCAGCGAGGAGGAGACGGCGGCGGCCCTAGGGGGCGGCGGCGGCCCTAGGGGCAGCGGCTCCTTGGCCCCCCTTCTTCCTTGTGGATGGTGCTGCAATGGTTCTGGTCCTCCCCTCCAAGACGGCGGCTTGGGAGGAGAAAAATTCGTGGCCCTTGGTGACCTAGGTTTCCTCTCTTTATATAGACTCTCGGATTCCCGTCATCAGATTTTGGGCCTCAGTAAAATGGGCTTTACTCGGCCGTCCGGACTCCGATTTGGACGAATTATATATCCAGAAGCATCGCCTCGAAATTCCCCACAACTTTCGCAACTAGACTTTTTCCGTTTGATGTCATCTTCGGGCCGGAACATGACCATCTTTAAAAAACGTTCTCAGACAGATTTCAGGAAAGTCAGAGTCCTACTCCAATACGACTCCTTTTGCGTTTTTGTCAATTTCCAAGTAATTCCTACACAATAAAGTATAAAACAAGAACATTGTGCACTTTTGCAACCATTAGTAGGTTAGTCCAAATATGATCAAAAGTGTATGGAAGTGTATAAATATCATAGCAATATCACACAAAATGGGCATGGAGCAAGCAGAAATTATAGATACGTTTTGGACGTGTCAACATCCCCAAGCTTAATTCCTGCTCGTCCTCGAGTAGGTAAATGATAACAAGCATAATTTCTGTGGTGACATGCTATTAACCATATAAGAACTTTTCATAGTCACATGACAAGTGCTTACTGAGACAATGAATCTATAGTAATTAAGTTGCCTCATGAGAAAATCACAAAGAACTGAAAGTTTTACAATATGATACTGAAACACTCAATAGATTTGCAATGAGCATGGTGTGCAAATATGACAAAGTGATATCTCGCTTGCCCCCTTTAGTCAAGCAAAACATAAATGCAGGGGCACCTCCAAGGTTTAAGTGACGACTAGATACAATGATTTCAGAATAAACGATATCATAATCATGCAAAAGACAATGGTACTTTGGGACAATGCACATTACACTCAGAATGACAATCATGCTCTAAATAGTTGGTGCTTTAAAGAAGGTGGAGACTCTCGAACCGTGGCTTTTGATGGCAAGGTTGAAAAACCGTGGTCGGAAACAAAGACAAAACATGTACCAGAGCTCTTGGTTTTAAAAACAGAGGTAATAATTATTTTTTTAGATTATGCATATTTCGTCAACGAATGCTAGCAGATAACTCAGTTACTTCTCGAGCTGGACAAGTTTCGAGGAACGGCTCCCGAATGAGTACGATCACATCCTCTTAATCTCCTTTGTTTATCACTGCCAAAGTTTTCTGATTTCTCATGAACAAAGCGTGAAGGAGGGTTTGTTTGTTGTATAATTTTTTAATGAGCCGGGCGCACTCTATGCCAGTTCCTTCTCGTATTATGGGTTTGCACATTAGACATGCAATCCCGGGGTGAAGCTTGTCCAACTTAAAAAGATCATGAATTAACTACTACTTCCTCATGAGCTAAAACAGAGGCACAAAAGAGAAATGCTTTTTTTGAATAATTTCGAGATGGTACATGAAAGTCTTCGTTAGGAATGGCAGGTAAATACCATGTATAGGAAGGTATGGTGGACTCATATGGCATAACTGGTTTAAAGGATTTTGGATGCACAAGCAGTCAGTCCGCTTAGTACAGGCGAAGGTTAGCAAAAGACTGGGAGCGACCAACTAAGAGAGCAATGACGGTCATAATCATGCAGAGCGACAAAGCAACATTGAATCAGGCATGGAAGTTATATCGCTACTCAGAAATTAAAGATCATCAAGGCTTGATAGACTTTCTTTACAGTGTTGAATACGCGTGAGCATACGCCAAGTCAATCAAAATAAATTCTTGGGGGAAGATACCACTAAACCATACCACATCATAGGCAAACAAATCATGTTGGTACTCCAATAACACATTGAGAACCCCCCAGCTATTTGAGACTAACCATAAGAAAACATGAACTACTAAGCACCATTATGCACATAACATTTTTATCATAGACATATCAACCAGTGCAACAGAAGCCAACTCTCTTAACAAGATAAGCATGATAAATAAAGATAGTTCCAGCGACCAACTAAACAAAAGCTCTTTAAAAAGATAAGCATGAAAACTAAGAGCTGAACATGATAGTAGTTATTGAAAGACAAAGAACACACACAACAAAGATAGACATGAAAATTCTATGTTATGTTCTAGGTTGAAGTGGAGCGGATCTCTCTCCCACACAAAGAAAGCTGAGTTCCAACTCGTTATGAACACCAAGCAAAGCTAAAGAAAACTAAAAAGGAAACTAAAAGCAAGACGCTCCAAGCATAGCACATAACACATGAAGTGATAAAAATATAGTGGAACGAAAGACGAACTGATAATTGTTGATGGAGAAGGGGATGCACGGGGGCATCCCCAAGCTTAGACGCTTGAGTCTTCTTGAATATGTCTTGGGGGTGCATGGGGGCATCCCCAAGCTTGAGCGTTTGACACTCCTGAATCTTTTTATCATCTTCCCTCGCACACTTGAAAACTCCCTTCATACATAACTCATCATAATCTGATTAGCGAGGTTAGTATCCTTAATAAAATAATTTTTCCTTGCTGGAAATAAGGATATTCTTGAAGTTCTACTGTTTCTCAAGATTGCCAAAAGGTTTTTGCAAAGAAAAAGCAAGCTCAAGGTTTGCAAAACGAAGGAAAGGCAAAACAGGACAGAATCTGTGAAAAACAGACCAGCAGGTATTAAATGATTTTTTCGGGGCACTTCTGCAACTCAAATCAAAAAACTCAGAACAAACGCCCGAAAGCCAATTGTATAGAGCACGCTGTTGAAACAATTCAGACCAAAAAGATGATCTGGTGATTTTATACGAATTTTTCTGTCCAAGGACATAATCTGTTTCCTGGACATCACGTCACAACTTTTGAACTTTCTTGCAATCAGAGGCTAAACTTGGCACAAAGCTGAAAAATAAAGATACAATGATGTTACTACTGTAGTAACAAACATCAAGACCACTAAAACTGAAAGCAAAGATAACAAGGGTTGTCTCCCTAGAGCTCTTTCTTTATAGCCATAAAGATAGGCTTAAGACTTTAATGATGCCCTCGTAGGAATAAGAGTTGAAGAACAAAAGAGAGCATCAAGAAGCAAATACCAAATACATTTAAGCCTAACATGCTTCCTATGCATAGGAATATTGCAATGGAATAATTCATTGAAGCACAAAGCAATAAGCATAGGAAGACAAAACAAGTGCAGCTTCAAAACCTTCAACAAAGAGAGGGAACTTAATATTATCGAAATATCTATAAGCATATGTTCCCTTCTCATAATAATTTTCAGTGGGATCACGAATAAACTCAACGATATAAGCATCACATAAAGCATTGTTACCATGATCCACATGCAAAAAAGATACTCTTACTCTCCACATAAGCATCTTTGGGGAGCCCATGGTTAGGACATTTGAGCATTAACGTTTTCAGTCTCCCCCAAGCTTGAGCAATGCTTTCTCCATCACGAGACCTAAAGTTATAGATATAGTTCCTGTCTCGATGAATTTCATGAAGAGGATAAAACTTAGTATAAAAGAGAGACATAAGCTCTTGCCAATCAAGCAAGTGCGGGTTATCGAGAAGCTTATACCAATCTGAAGCTTTATCTATAAGTGATACGGCGAACAATTTCCTCATGACAAACTCCCTTGATACACCTACAAGCTTAAATAATGAACATAGTTGTGACAGATATAGCAAGTGTTCACCGGGATGTCTGTCTCCTGCATAACGATTAGCCAAAATATAATCGATAATACCAGCCGGTATTTTATAGGGCGCAATTTCAGTAGGAGGAGGAGCAACCACCACATGTGTGGGGCGTCTTCCCACAAGCAACGAACTAAGAATGCGGTTTTCCATAAACATAACTAGTGAAATAAAAACAAGAAACAAAAAGATTTAATTGCAAGATCTAAAGATATACCTTCAAGCACTCACTTCCCCGGCAACGGCGCCAGAAATAGCTTGATGTCTACACACGCTTCTACTCTTGTACACTATGTTGGGCCTCCAAGCGCAGAGGTTTGTAGGACAACAACAATTTCCTTCAAGTGGATGACCTAAGGTTTATCGAACTCAGGGAAGTAGATGTTGAAGATGGTCTCTCTCAAGCAACCCTGCAACTAAGATACAAGAAGTCTCTTGTGTCCCCAACACACCTAATACAACTAGTAGTTGTATAGGTGCACTAGTTCGGCGAAGAGATGGTAAAATATGGATGATAGGAGTGGCAAAGCAAAGTGATATAAATCTGTAATAAAAAGTGCAACAAGCAAACAAGTGGTAAACGTGAGCACAAATGGTATTGCAATGGTGGAAACAAGGCCTAGGGTTCATACTTTCACTAGAGGCAACTCCCAACAACATTAACATAATCGAATCACATGATATTTCCCATAAAACATGCAATGGAGACGCACCCGGAGGTCATTCCTTCGTGGTCAAGAGAGGACGAGAATTATGTAGGGCTACAAAAGCACACCTCAAAGTTCGTAGTTCTCAATCTAAGGATTTCCCAATGTCACCGCGGACATCCAAAGAGAGTCCCACAATCACCACAACATATCTAAAGGATAGTCAAAGACAAGCACCAAGAGACTCTCAATCTTCAATCAACACACAAGAGAGGAAAGAACTCATGAAAATATTTTTCTAATCCATGTCCAATAGACCGCTGTCACCTTGGTCTCGGGGATTATACTAGATAAAGACAAGTGAGTACATCAATCCAATACATAGAGGAAGGGGAAATATCATGGGATCACCCTAGATTAACATAGCCTATGATCACAACGAAGATCACATCATGGGAGAGAGAGATAACCACATAGCTACACGTACGAGCCCTCGGCCCCGGAGAAGACTACTCACACATGGACATGGTGAGGAGGATCTTGATGGTGGTGTTGATGGAGAGGTGCAGCCCCGCGAGGAGGCGGCGGCCGGCGGCGGCCACGGAGGCGGCGGCGGCGAGGAGGAGACGGCGGCGGCCCTAGGGGGCGGCGGCGGCCCTAGGGGCAGCGGCTCCTTGGCCCTCCTTCTTCCTTGTGGATGGTGCTGCAATGGTGCTGGTCCTCCCCTCCAAGACGGCGGCTTGGGAGGAGGAAAATTCGTGGCCCTTGGTGACCTAGGTTTCCTCTCTTTATATAGACTCTCGGATTCCCGTCATCAGATTTTGGGCCTCAGTAAAACGGGCTTTACTCGGCCGTCCGGATTCCGATTTGGACGAATTTTATATCCAGAAGCATCGCCTCGAAATTCTCCACAACTTTCGCAACTAGACTTTTTCTGTTTGACGTAGTCTTCGTGCCGGAACGTGACCATCTTTAAAAAACGTTCTCAGACAGATTTCAGGAAAGTCAGAGTCCTACTCCAATACGACTCATTTTGCGTTTTTGTCAATTTCCAAGTAATTCCTACACAATAAAGTGTAAAACAAGAACATTGTGCACTTTTGCAACCATTAGTAGGTTAGTCCAAATATGATCAAAAGTGTATGGTAGTGCATAAATATCATAGCAATATCACACAAAAAGGGCATGGAGCAAGCAGAAATTATAGATACGTTTTGGACGTATCACTCCCTCCTCTCTCCTCTGCCTCATCGTCTCCCTCACCGGCCACCCCACCTGCTCGCTCACCACCACCGCCTCCCTCTCTCCTCCTGCTTGCTTCTGGCTCGGATGGAGCAAGGCCGTGGCGAAGATGCCATGACAAAAGGAGGTGCTTGTAATGCCCCGGATGTAATACTTTCCCTTTTGAGCATATAATATATCTCCGGCTTCATCTATTTCCATTCCGGGTTCTTTGTCTTTCGGGTTTTCGTCGTTTTGTTGTGTGCGTGTGTGGCATTCATTCATATCATGTAGACATGTGCATCGCATTGCAGTTGTGTTCTCGGTTGCATCCGGTTCCGCGTGTTTCTTCCCGTTGTCCGTTTCGCGTTCCGGAGCTCCCTCACGTGTCCGTGGCGTCCCGTAGGCCTACTTTGCTGTTTGGGCATGTAACGTTGCCGGTGTGGCGCGAGACTTGCCGTGTGTTGTTGTTTTGTTGTGTGTAACCTGCCTGTCAAATCTCGTCGCGTTTGGAGTCCGTTTGCTATCCCAACAGTTTTTCATGTGGGCCCAAAGTGCCTCCACTTTGTGGCCCAAGACATCCCTACAACAGCCCACTTACATCCTCTTGGCCCATCCTGACTCCCCTCGCGATCGGATCCGTCGGATCGCGATCGGAGGGCTCCTAAACACCTAAAAATCCTAACCCTAGCAGATCTGATATTTATAGACCCCTAGGGCCATTTTGGGCATCCGTAACCTCTAGCTTCTCCTCCCCTATTTTTTTTGGATCCAACCAGCCCCCAGCCACCACTTGGCAGCTCCCCGCCGCCGTTTCCTTCGATCCCAGGTCAACCGCCGCCGTCGTGCTCGCTGGATCGAAAGATCCAGTGCCCCCGATCGATCGGCCTCGCCTCCCAGCGCCTGGCAGATCGAGCTTCGCCCGAGCCAGGCCCTTGGACCACATCGCCGCTCCCGCGAGGCCCAGGTCCAGCCGCCATCCTTCGCGGGACCTCCAGCGTGTGGACCACTTCGCCGCGCCATCCCGCTGGGCCGCCTCCCTCGCATCTCCCCGCCGCCACGGCCCATCTGCTCCGCCGCCAGCCGCGCCCTCCAGCACCACCGAGGGCCAAGGCCAACTCCTCCCGCGCTCCAGATCCGCTGGGCCAGCCAGCCAGCCGCCAGGCTCCGCCCCTCCAGCGCCGGGTGGGCCGCCCCAGCGCCCAAGCGCCCAAGCCGCGGCTTCGCCTGGGCCGGTGGCCCGATCCGCTGCGCTCTCCAGCGCTCCACCACGGGCCCGAAGCCTCCCAAGGCCGGCAGCCGCGCGGGCCGTCGCCTCCGCCGCGTGGGCCTTTCGCCTGGGCCTCTCCATCCCTCCGCCAGGCCGGACCCGAGCCCGTTGACCTTTCCAGCCAGATCTGAGGTTATTTCAAAAAAACCTAGATCTATCCCTGTTGATTGCTTGTGTGCTGATGCCTTTTTCAATTGATGATATCTTTTAGTGTGTAACTCCGTTTTGCGCAAATAGCATGTCCAGACGTTCGTGGTGATTAGCATTACGTTTTATCTTTTTGTGCCATGCATGTTAGAGATCAGCTAGGTGCTTGTTTTTCTGTTGCAATAGTGCATCGTGATAAAACTGCTGCTATGTGATGTTTTTATGCCATCTTTGCTATGTGATATCTTTTAGCTCGTTTGTCCGAATGATGCAAATGACATGTCCACGTGTTCGTCTTGCCATGCTCTACATGTTGTTTGTGTTAGGTTGCATGATAGATTTATTCTTGCCATGGTTATCCTCGTTGCAAAGTGCCATGTGGCTGTGATGTTATTTTCACTTGTTATGAAATGCCATCTTGTTGAGCTCATTGCTATCGTTGTGTTTATCTCCATGATGCATGCTTGCATGTTTCGGAATCACCTTCATGTGTACTTTGATGTGGTGCTTACCACTTGCCATGTTTAGTTTCGAGGTGACTTAAACTTTCTCTTTTAGATGCCATGATGAAACTGCTGTTTTAACACTTAGTGGTTTTTCACTAAGTCTGAAATCTGTAACGTTCCGATGCCATGTTTGCGTGCTGCTCTAGGACACACCATGATAGTTTTTGGGTGGATCTTGATGGTTCCTTGTAGTATATATTGTTGGCTTTCCATTCATGTTCTCATATGCTTATTTAAGTGGATGTAGCATGTTTATCTTTTGCTCCAAAGTTTCAATAAAATTCTGCTGTCAGAATTTTATTGTCAAGTTCAATATGTCCAAGCTTGTTGCTATTGATCCGTGGCTCCTTTGGGGGTGCACCTTTGAACTTATTTGCTGTAGGATATGTCTAGTTTATGTTCATGCTCTTTGCCATGTTGTTTGAGTGATGTAGCTTAATTATTTTGTGCTCCGAAGTTGCTATGTTGCTGTAATTTTCAGTTTTCGCTCGTTTCTTGTTTCGGGCATAACTTTTAGCCCGTAGCTCCGATTTCAGCGAGTCTTATATGAAACTTGATTGATTTTCCGTGTAGATTCATAATCTCCTATTGTTATCATGTTTTGAGGTGATTTGCTTGAGTGCTATTTTCCGTGCTCCGTGTGCTCCTTAGTGCATCCATCATGCATCCATCATTTTGAGTGCGCATTGCATCTTGTTGATTCGTGCCTTGTGTGATTGAATTGTTTAGAGCCAGAAGCTGTGACCGAGTACGAGTACGAGCACGAGGTTACCAACGAGGTTGAGCACGAGGACCCTTCTTACGATCCGAACGACTACACTTCACGCAAGATGACCGAACCCCGATAACATTACTATCTTTGCCTATTGCTAGTAGTTCCGCTCTATAGTTTTGCCTCGATGCCCATGTCTTTCCTGTCAGCCTCCTACTTGTAACCATTACCATGTTTAACCACCCTACCTATGCAAACCGTTGCTTGGCTAAGTACGCTTCGCTCAGCCCTTCTTATAGCATTGCTAGTTGCAGGTGAAGATCGAAGATGCTTGCTTCATGTTGGAGTTTGTTGGGTTATATCACACTATATAAATGCTAAATGAAATCATCTATATATTGGCAAGGGTGGAAGGCTAAGCCTTTTGCTTGGTGATTTGTTCCACTCATGCCGTTAGGAACCGTATAAACCGGTGTTATGTTCCTTGATTATGCGTTCTTAACACGGTTGGGGTGTATTGGACCCCCTCGATAAACCGCTAAGTGCTAAGTCTTTTCCAGCAAGTCCCAACATTGGTACTATTTGCCTAATAACAAATTAAACTTGCATAGGGAGTAATTAACCCTCTTTCTTAATCAACAACCCCGGGCCAGTGCTCCACATGAGTGTTGGTCCGAAACGGGGAGCCTGCGGGGCCGCCTTGGGGCAACTCGAGGTATCTGGCATACACCCGTAGCTTCGCCCATCCGGTCGTGTGCTGAGACTTAGATACGCTCGGCTACTATCAGGGTGTCGACACGCCGGGAGGATTTGCTGGATTAGCCTTACCTTAGTTCGGAGTATCTTGAGCACGGGATTCCGAGAATACTCGGGTCTTCCCACTTTGGAGTTGCGACTCCGCGGATCGTGGGCTTGTGATGGGTCAAGTTGGAACACCCCTGCAGGGTTATGAACTTTCGAAAGCCGTGCCCGCGGTTATGTGGCAGATGGGAGCTTGTTAATATCCGGTTGTAGATAACTTGACACAATGCTTTCAATACACTACCAGCGTGTGTACCGTGACTGTCAATTTCCGAATGGGGATTCGGGAGTTGAACACGGTGGGGTTATGTTCGTTGAGCTGTAGCTAGGATCACTTCGTGATCATCCCTCGACCGAGGCTTTCTCTTCTCGCACTCTTTCACGTAAGCTAGTTGCTAGTTGCTGCTGCAGACACTTATTCTTTTCTTCAGCCTTTTCCTCTCCCAAGGCTTAAATAGTCTTGTTACCCGGGAACGGGATTGCCGAGTCCTCTGTGGCTCACAGTTACTTCACCACACCAGATGCAGGTCCAGCTGTGAGCTATCCAGGTGATGGCACCGAGCTTGACTGGGAGTACGACGAGGAGCGTAGTCGATACTATGTTCGTTATCCTGATGATCAGTAGTGGAGACTTCTACTAGGATTCGATCCGACCTGTGTATTTAAATTATGTTTGGGTATCTTATCTTTTGGATTTTACCTTTAGAGGGCTGTGATGTTTTAATGTATGATGATTGAGACATGTATTGTATTTGTGTGACGTGGCGAGTGTAAGCCAACTATTTTATGTTTTCCATCCCCCTTTTACATGAGTTGTGCAAAGATACCAGACTTGCGATCATTCCAGCATGGGGTTATGTCTCTAAGTCGTGCCTCGACACGTAGGAGATATAGCTCCATCCTGGGCATTACAGTGCTGCATCCCCACGCGCTGGATCGGTCGCTGCGGCGGCGGGTGTGGAGGAGAAGAAGGTGGCCATGGCGGCCTCCGCCGTGCCGGAGCTTGGCGTGACGGCGTCGAGCGGCCCATCTCATGGACCTACGGAGGCCAGCGGCGAGCACGTGGACCTGCAGGTAATCCTTGCCAGCAGTCCCCTCCGTTTCTAGTTACCCCCATTAAGCAGTAGATTTAGGTGTTAGGTTTTTGTTGTTGTTGCTATTTGCTACATCGATCCCCTTCTCATAATTAATTAGGGTTTTTAGATGTTTGATTGATTGATTTATAGTGAAAGGTTAAGTTTGGTGTGATTGCATCATCCAGTAGATCTACTAGTTAGGGTTTTTGAGTTAGATGTTTAGTTGGGGGTTTTTGGTATTGGATTCAATTATAGCCACTGATATGTGGAATCTATGATTGAATTAATCATCCAGTGGATGTAGTGTGGTTAGGGTTTTTTTGTATTGGATTAATTTATAGGCAGTTATATGTGGAATCTGTGATTGAATCATCTAGTAGATGTAGTGGTTAGGGTTTTCTAATTAGATGTTTAGTTAGGTTATTTATATTAGAATCTGGATTGCCGCATGTGCTCAGATTCTGTTATGTGTTGTATATGTTGTTAGATTTGTTGTGCATATTCCCTCAATTAATTGTTGAAATGAACACGGTACGTTTATAACTAGTGCACAATTTCAAAATAGTTAGGAGCTTCACTTCATTATCCATAAACTAAAATAACTAGTGCGCAATTTCAAAATAGTCAGCATGATCTAAAATTTTAGTTTGACCAAGCTATCATTGTAGAATGCTTGATCTTTGGATAATTTTAGGTCAAATTACATTTTAGGTTATTAGAAGCACAATGCAGATTGCTTGACCTTTGCATACTGTGTTATATGTAGTTAGTAGTATAATTGAATTAATTACTTATATTGCAGAATGAGGAAGCTGCTGGCAACAAGAGGAAGCTGGACATCGCTGGGTTCAACGACCCGTCTGATTCTGACGACGACGAGGAGGTAACCCCAAGCTGTTTTTTGGCCCTGTTTGGATGCATAGGTTAGAGCTAGTTTGGGGTGCTCGCCATGGATCTCTTCAAGGTCTACTACATCTAGCCTACCAGTTCAATGTCGTAGCTGCTACTATGTGTTTTGGTAATAATCATGTTCTGGGTTCCCATTTATCTAGGACTGGGAGCATCGACCAGGCACAATTTGCTTGATGTTATTATGTTATTATGTGAACTTGTGCTTGCATCTTTGGTGAACTTCTGCCTTATGTTATTATGTGTGATGTTCTAATGCCCCTACTGCTTCTTTTGAATCATTCTTTTCAAGACAGAATATATGTTCTCTAGCGCATGTCCAAATTTGGGATTTATTTGTACATCCTACTAGTATGTGTTAATCATTTGCTGGGATGGCATTTGCTTCGATCATAGGATAGTTATCTGGATTGAGTAATGTTGATATGCATCTTACGTGTGGGACAAATGATCAAATCAAATTGCAGTTTTAGCGCATGTAAAATTGAGACCTGTGATTTGAGTTCAGTTTGGTTAGATTTACCTGTGGTCTATTTCTGTTTAATTAATTCCCGGACGTTCGTGGCTAGCTATATGATGTTTGTTAATTAAATTCCAGTAGATGGCAGTTATCTGATGTTTGTTTGTTCATTAAATTCCAGTAAATGGCAATTATCTGATGTTTGTTAATTACATTACTCTAAATGGGAAGTATGTATTTATGCAAATCATTTGTATGTGCAGTACAACTCTGGAGATGAGGTGGAAGAGTGGAACCACAAGTCCTTCATTGAGAACGAAGCCAACAAGATCAGGGAGAAGGGGAAGGCGGCGTACTACAAGTGGGGCAAGTTCAGGTGACCATACTGCACCACTAAGACAATTCCCAAGGATGGGATGTATGAGCACCTTATGTCGCATGCACGCGGTTTAAAGACGAGTGGGAGGGACCTGAAGATCAGGGCAGAGCATGCAGCCCTCCTGAAGGCTATGAGTCCCATCTAGTCACCCTCTGTGAAGTTGATGATGTTTAACTTTTGCGCTAGCTAGTATGCTTGTGAACTGTGAAGTGTTTGTGAACTGTTAAGTAGAATGGCAGGTTCTTAAGTAGTATGGCAGCCTTAATTAAACCCCATCTAGTATGTCTCTGGCATCCATATGTTTAATTTTCCTAGTATGTCTCTGAAGTATATCAACTGTCTAGATGCCGGCAGACTCTTAAGTACCCCATATGTCCTATTTTTAGCAAAGTCATGCTAAAATTCACGGAAAATTTCAGCATGAACTTTGCTGAAAATAGGACATATGGAGTACCCGAATTTGCCGGAACGGAAGTTAATCGACATTCCAGCAACACTGTCCATCAACTTTTCACTGAATGAATGTGTATTGTGACGATAAATGGAACAACCGTAGATATTATTATTTTCAGTGCAATGTCCTAAATTTCAAAACGAGGATTATCTACCCGTCCTTAACATACTAACTTGGTTCTCCAGAGTACTTAACAGTTAAACATAATGTCCAAATTAGACTGCCAAACCACCAAGACTTGAACAAGTATGAGCATCAAATCGAAGTTGCAAAAGTGCATCATTCAGGAACGAGGAGATTTGACATGAACAAGCACAAGAAAATAAAACTATATGCATCATACATGTACTAGCTAATAAAATTGAGATGGAGCTCACCAACGACTTGCAGCCGACGAGGTCGAGGAGGACGCGAGCTGATGCTGGAGAGGCGGTGACGAACCAGCCGCTGCCGGAGCCTGAGATGGGAGGCCGTGACGAACACACTGCAGCGCGGATCTTAGCACTCCACGAGCTCCGATCTGGTCGGCTTCGAACTGGACCATCGGCGATTCGGCGGCACAGCGGGCACAGCGGGCACGAGCCAGCGGGCACAACTGGAACATCACCTCCGGTATGCGTACTCGCCATATTTATCTGACACAAGCTTGGAGGAGGATCGAGGTGGAGAGAATGAAGGGAAAGTGAGTGGATAGGTGTGGCTGTCCAAAATATCTAGCTGGTCCTACTTTACTAATGGCGCACCAGTCATCAATGCGCCATTAGTAACTAGTGTTACTAATGGCGCATTGACGGCTGGTGCGCCATTAGTAGTTTTGAAAAAAAAAATAGTACCGGCGCACTGAGTTGGAGGTGCACCATTACTAGTTAATCTAGTAATGGCGCACTGTGCCACCGTGCGCCATTAGTATGTCTGTAAAAAAAAGTTGTTACTAATGGCGCACCGTATATCTTGTGCGCCATTAGTATTTGTACACTAATGGCGCACCGACACCTGGTGCGCCATGAGTATATACTAATGGCACACCATATGTCTTGTGCGCCATTAGTGGCCACATCATCTATAGCCCTTTTCCTAGTAGTGACGTATTTTTTTAAAAGTGGGATCTACTATTATGAAGATGAAACGTATATAGGTAAGATAAAATTTATTGGGTTACTTGGGTGTAAATTTGTGCGTGCCTTTGGATACCGCACTATAAGAATTTGTTCTGGGATTGTCCTGAAGTGAAGCTATTAGCCCAAGTAAACTGCCAACCTAGGCGAACGGTTTAACTTAGGTACATGTTTTCAATTAATGATAGCATTTAAGATAAAAGGCCACCTAGGATCGTACTTATTATTTCACTTTTCATCATGCTAGTGGATAATGTTAAAATCTCCACCCACCAACATGTTAAAGATTCTGATTCACATATGAAAACAAACTACGAAAGGGAAGCGTGCTTGAGCTCTGGTTAGGCGGCCCCATAGACCGCGAGGGATTTTTTTTAAATGAAGGTGATACGTCCAAAACGTATCTATAATTTCTGCTTGCTCCATGCCACTTTTGGGTGATATTTCTATGATATTCATACACTTCCATACACTTTTGATCATATTTGGACTAACCTACTAATCCAGTGCACCCCAGTGCCAGTTTCTGTTTTCGGCTGTTTTTGTATTTCAGGTTTTCACATTACGAGAACTGTCAGGAAAAATCCAGAAAAATTATATAAAAAATCAGCGTTCCAGAACCTACCTTGCGCCCGAAGTACAGCCGGGGGGGGGGGGCACCAGGGCCCCAGGCGCCCTGGCAGCGCCCCCCCCGGGCCGCGCCGGGGGGGCGCCTGGGCCCCCCGAGCCCCGTCTGGTGCCCCCCTTCGGCATATATTTAGAGCGTCCTTCGAAACCCTCTGGACGGGAACTCTTTTTCGCGATCTCATCTCTGTTCCGCCGCCGCCGCCGCTTCCAAGATCGGGAGCACCAGGAGAACTCTTCCCGGCACCCTGCCGGAGGGGAGGATCACCATCGGGAGCTTCTCCACCACCATGGACGCCTCCCGGATGAGTTGTGAGTAGTCTCCCTTGGACCATGAGTCCATGACCAGTAGCTATGTGATATTCTCCTCCCGTTCTTGTGCTTCACTAATTAGTCCTCGTGAGCTGCCCTACATGATCGAGGCACATATGTAATCCTTATGCTGTTGCTATGATGAGTTTGCTAGGATCCGATGGATTATGAGATTATGTTCAGATTGTGATTGAGTAATATATTTGATCTACCTGTTTTATATTTATGTTTATAAGTAATTCTTGCATGTTCTCCGTTATTATTTATTGCTTTGGCCAAGTAATACGTAGTGACTCCAAGAGGGAACGTTATGCTTGATTGTGGGTTCATGCCCCTCGATGAATAGCTTGAGTGACAGAAACATGAGTCTAGGGGATGTGTTGTTGCCACAAGGGGGAAAACAACGGTGCTTGTGCCCGCGGGTGCAAGGATTGTTTACTTTACGCAAAGTTCTTTTAATGCAGTTGTCTGTTGCTTTGAGTTTACACTATGGGTGGGGCTCGCAACTTAATACCAGCGAGATGTTCTGGATAGATATCTCAAGGTGGATGATTAATAGTAGATATTGATGGATTTCGGTCTACTTACTTTGGCGTACCGCCCATGCTTTGAACCTCAACCTTTCTTGCAATGTAGTCAGCATTGGTTTGCGTTCGTGGTCCTGTCAATTGCCCAGTTGTAATTCGTTTACCTCACATAGCTGTTTTATCGTCTTTTGGGAGAGAGACATCACTAGTGAACATCATGAGACTCCGGTCCATATTACCATCATTGATCACATCCGCTATTTACTTTTCGCTTTTACTTACTATTGCAAACATTATCTATCACTACTATCATTTGCGTTTAATCCTTTGTGAACTACAAGGCCGGAGGGATTGACAACCTCTCTGTACTCGTTGGGAGCAAAGTTATTTGTATCTGTGTGCAGGTCCACGTTGATCGCTAATCCGGCGCCGTTAGCAGTTGACACCTACTTGTTGAACCTAGGAGTCTCTGGGGATTCGATCCTTGGCATCTTTGCTAAGGGAAAAACTTCCACAACACTGCATCTCACACCTTCCACTTGGGGTAACCAACGAGGGGTTAGAGGCCCATCAAGGAGTTTTTCTGGCGCCGTTGCCGGGGACTCCACTCTTCAGGATAGGGGAGTTGCACGCTATCTTTTACCTTTGCTTTTTAGTCTTGTTAGTTTACCTTTCAGTTTTTGCTTTAGTACTTTTTATCGAAAATCACAAAAATAGTTATCTTGTTTGCTTGCTACTATGGGTTCTACCAAAAACACTAAATGGGAGGAGTACACCCCTTCTTCCATTACCCCAATTACCACTGTCGGGATCTACAAAAGTAATAAACCTTGTGATTATATTAGTCTTGACGGAGGGTTATGCCCATGGCATGGTCTTCCAGGAAAAGAGTATGAGCCTCAATTTAAAATTGCTCCTAAGCTTCCCCAAACTTGGGAAGACGTTCAAACTCTTATAATAGAGAGCGATTCAAACAAAGAGGATGACACTACAATTCTGCCCAATAATGATAAAATTGATTTTGATAATTGTAGTATTTCAGAAGTTGTCACCTTTCTGCAAGGAATGGCCAAAGATCCCCACACTAGCACGCTTAATCTTGCCTTCACAGAGCATGTCACTAATGCTCTCATCAAAGCTAGGGAGGAGAAACTTAGAGTAGAAGCCTCCATACCTATAAAGCTAGAAGATGGTTGGGATCCTATGATTAAAATTAAGATAAACAACTTCTCATGCTATGCTTTATGTGATATTGTAGCTAGTACTTCCATTATGCCCAAAAGACTATATGATATGCTTAAATTGAAACCTTATGATTCTTGTTCTTTTGGTGTTCGTCTCGTTGATTCTTCCATAAAGAAACCTTTGGGGAGGATCGACGATGTTCTTATCGTTGTTAATGATAATTATGTTCCCGTTGATTTCACTATTATGGATATTGAATGTGATCCTTCATGTCCAATTATTTTGGGACGCCCCTTTTTACGCACCGTTGGTGCTATCATTGACATGAAAGAGGGTAATATAAAATTTCAGTTTCCTCTCAAGAAAGGGATGGAACACTTCCCTCATAAGAAGATCAAGTTACCTTTTGAGTCCGTTGTACGGGCTAGCTATTCCTTTACTCTTGATAAAACTTGATCTATATGCATTATGCCTAACTTAAAGGCATAAAAGAAAGCGCTTTTGGGAGGCAGCCCACATGAATAAATTTTTATATTTTGCTTTTGTTGTGTCTTGATGTTGTTTACTACTGTAGCATCATCATTGTATCTTTGCTTTTCATATTTGTGCCAAGTATAGCCTCTGATTGCTAGAAAGTTCAAAAGTTGTGAGGTGATGTCCAGGAAACAGATTATGTCCTTGGATAGAAAAATTCGTATAAAATCACCAGACCATCTTTTTGGTCTGAATTTTTTCGACAGCATTCTCTATATAATTGTATTTCGTGCGTCTGTTCTGAGTTTTTTGATTTGAGTTGCAGAAGTGCCCCGAACAAATTAATTACTACCTTCTGTTCTGTTTTTCACAGATTCTGTCCTGTTTTGCTTTTCCTTCATTTTGCAAACCAAGAGCTTGCTTTTTCTTTGCAAAAACCTTTTGGCAATCTTGAGAAACAGTAGACCTTCAAGAATATCTTTATTTCCAGCAAGGTATAATTATTTTATTAAAGGTACTAACCTCGCTAATCAGATTATGATGAGTTATGTATGAAGGGAGTTTTCAAGTGTGCGAGGGAAGATGATAAAAAGATTCAGGAGTGTCAAGCGCTCAAGCTTGGGGATGCCCCCATGCACCCCCAAGAAATATTCAAGGAGACTCAAGCGTCTAAGCTTGGGGATGCCCCCGTGCATCCCCTTCTCCATCAACATTATCAGTTCGTCTTTCGTTCCGCTATATTTTTATCACTTCATGTGTTAAGTGCTATGCTTGGAGCGTCTTGCTTTTAGTTTTGTTTTTAGTTTTTCATAACGAGTCGGAACTCAGCGTTCTTTATGTGCGAGAGAAACACGCTCCACTTCTACCTAGAACATAACATAGAATTTTCATGTCTATCTTTGTTGTGTGTGTTCTTTGTCTTTTAATAGCTACTATCATGCTCTGCTCTTAGTATTCATGCTTATCTTTTCAAAGAGCTTTTGTTTAGTTGGTTGCTTGAACTCTCTTTAATTATCATGCTTATCTTATTAAGAGAGTTTGCTTCTGTTGCATTGGTTAATATGTCTATGATAAAGATGCTACGTGCATAATGGCGCTTAGTAGTTCCGGTTTTCTTATGGTTAGTCTCAAATAGCTGGGGGATTCCCAATGTGTTATTGGAGTACCAACTTGATTTGTGTACCTATGTTGTGGTATGGTTTAGTAATATCTTGCTTCGAGAATTTATTTTGATTGACTTGGCGTATGCTCACACATATTTAAGATTGTAAAGAAAGTCTGTCAAGCCTTGATGATCTTTTATTTCTGAGTAGCGATATAACTACCATGCCTGATTCAATGTTGCTTTGTCGCTTTGCATGATTATGATCATCATTGCTCTCTTAGTTGGTCGCACCCAGTCTTTTGCTAACCTCCACCTGTACTAAGCAGACTAACTTTGCAATACATAGCTCATCGAAAAGTAGCTTAAAAACTATTGTGGTAAAGAATATGTTGCCTATGTATCTTATTTCTTATAAGTTGCTTGCTCAGTGGTAACCATGTTTCTGGGGACGCCATCAACTGTCACACATTTGTTGAATATCATGTGAGTTGCTATGCATGTTCGTCTTGTCGGAAGTAAGGTTGATTTGCCATGGGTTGATTGAGTATGCATATTGTTAGAGAAGAACATTGGGCCGCCAACCAAAGCCATGCATCATGGTGGAAGTTTTAGCTTGGACATTAATCCTCAATCTCTTATGAGAATATGCTTATGCATTAAAGAGGAGTCCATAATCTATTTTCTATGTTGTCCCGGTATGGATGTCCTCAAGTTGAGATCTATCAAAAACGAGAAATCAAATGCGATTTATCTCCTTGGACCTTTGTACATGTGGCATAGAGGTACCCCTTTGTGACACTTGGTTGAAACATATGTAATGCAATGATAACCCATGGAAATCCGAGCTAATTAGGACAAGGTGCGAGCACTATTGGTATTCGATGCATGAGGCTTGCTACTTATAGGATGTCTTATGCATGACACATATGAAGTACTACTACCGTTGACAAAATTGCTTCTATGTTTTCAAAATAAAAAGCTCTAGCACATAACCATTCTTTTACTTTTATGTGGAGTCTCCACCTTCTTTCTTCAAGCACCAACTACTGAGAGCATGATTGTCATTCTAAGTGTAATGTGCATTGTTCCAAAGTAGCATTGTCTTTTGCATGATTGTGATATCGTTTATTTTGAAATCATTGTATCTAGTCATCACTTAAACCTTGAAGGTGCCCCTGCATTTATGTTTTGCTTCACTAAAGGGGGCAAGCTAGATATCACTTTATCATATTTGCACATCATGTTCATTGCAAATCTTTTTGATGCTTCAATGTCATGTTGTAAAACTTTCAGTCATTTGTGATTTTCTCATGAGGCAACTTAATTACTATAGAATCATTGTCTCAGTATTCTTTTGTCATATGACTATAAAAAGTCCTATATGGTTAATAGCATGTCACCACAGAAATTATTCTTGTTATCATTTACCTACTCGAGGACGAGCAGGAATTAAGCTTGGGGATGTTGATACGTCCAAAACGTATCTATAATTTCTGCTTGCTCCATGCCACTTTTGGGTGATATTGCTATGATATTCATACACTTCCATACACTTTTGATCATATTTGGACTAACCTACTAATCCAGTGCACCCCAGTGCCAGTTTCTGTTTTCGGCTGTTTTCGTATTTCAGGTTTTCACATTACGAGAACTGTCAGGAAAAATCCAGAAAAATTATATAAAAAAATCAGCGTCCCAGAACCTACCTTGCGCCCGAAGTACAGCCGGGGGGGCCACCAGGGCCCCAGGCGCCCTGGCGGCGCCCCCCCCCCGGGCCGCGCCGGTGGGGCGCCTGGGCCCCCCGAGCCCCGTCTGGTGCCCCCCTTCGACATATATTTAGAGTGTCCTTCGAAACCCTCGGGACGGGAAATCTTTTTCGCGATCTCATCTCTGTTCCGCCGCCGCCGCCGCTTCCAAGATCGGGAGCACCAGGAGAACTCTTCCCGGCACCCTGCCGGAGGGGAGGATCACCATCGGGAGCTTCTCCACCACCATGGAAGCCTCCCGGATGAGTTGTGAGTAGTCTCCCTTGGACCATGAGTCCATGACCAGTAGCTATGTGATGTTCTCCTCCCGTTCTTGTGCTTCACTAATTAGTCCTCGTGAGCTGCCCTATATGATCGAGGCACATATGTAATCCTTATGCTGTTGCTATGATGAGTTTGCTGGGATCCGATGGATTATGAGATTATGTTCAGATTGTGATTGAGTAATATATTTGATCTACCTCTTTTATATTTATGTTTGTAAGTAATTCTTGCATGTTCTCCGTTTTTATTTATTGCTTTGGCCAAGTAATACGTAGTGACTCCAAGAGGGAACGTTATGCTTGATTGTGGGTTCATGCCCCTCGATGACTAGCTTGAGTGACAGAAACATGAGTCTAGGGGATGTGCTGTTGCCACAAGGGGGAAAACAACGGTGCTTGTGCCCGCGGGTGCAAGGATTTTTTACTTTACGCAAAGTTCTTTTAATGCAGTTGTCTGTTGATTTGAGTTTACACTATGGGTGGGGCTCGCAACTTAATACCAGCGAGATGTTCTGGATAGTTATCTCAAGGTGGATGATTAGTAGTAGATATTGATGGATTTCGGTCTACTTACTTTGGCGTATCGCCCATGCTTTGAACCTCAACCTTTCTTGCAATGTAGTCAGCATTGGTTTGCGTTCGTGGTCCTGTCAATTGCCCAGCTGTAATTCGTTTACCTCACATAGCTGTTTTATCGTCTTTTGGGAGAGAGACATCACTAGTGAACATCATGAGACTCCGGTCCATATTACCATCATTGATCACATCCGCTATTTACTTTTCGCTTTTACTTACTATTGCAAACATTATCTATCACTACTATCATTTGCGTTTAATCCTTTGTGAACTACAAGGCCGGAGGGATTGACAACCTCTCTGTACTCGTTGGGAGCAAAGTTATTTGTATCTGTGTGCAGGTCCACGTTGATTGCTAATCCGGCGCCGTTAGCAGTTGACACCTACTTGTTGAACCTAGGAGTCTCTGGGGATTCGATCCTTGGCATCTTTGCTAAGGGAAAAACTTCCACAACACTGCATCTCACACGTTCCACTTGGGGTAACCAACGAGGGGTTAGAGGCCCATCAGAAGGCCACCACAAAGAAGGCGCCAAAAAAGGAGCTAAAAATTTGGCGCTATCTAGTCTGCACAAGTTAGATAAGGTATAACTTATGGTCCATAGTTGTCTCGGACAAAAACATTGCTTTCAAAGTCACAATGACCTCCGTTATTCCAAAACATACCTTTCATTCGTGAGACATTTTGAAAAGTGATTCATCAAACTACAACGGATCATCAAAATGTTGTAGACCTATGCTCGTCAGCTACTTAAACCGGGGCAAAAAATGGTTCCATCTGACCATACGATTGCCCCTCCTCGCCAGGAGACAGATCCTGACGCAAATGCTAAATAGAAGAAATTGAAAACACTAGTGATCGTCATCCTGACTATTTGCGATCGACACCATGTTATGTAAAATAACCAATGCTCTATTAGTTTCGAATCCTTAACTGCTTGATCTATTTCTATCTTTAGATTATTTACTAGTGGTTATATCACTTGCTTGGTCATTATATATGGAGTCACACATAGTTGGAAATTTAGAGAACTTAATTGGCCGCAGTTCCCTAAATTTGCAACGAAACTATTAGAGAAAAAAGCGGAGGAGGTGGCAGCCCACAACGGGGACGAAGGGGAGTAATCATCTAATCAGAAAGTATTTCGAAAATTAACATAAAGCCATTCCCTTAATTGTTTGGTACAAGCCATCAACGAGGGTTTAATGACAGTTTTGTTGTTACACCCTCTATTCATGTTAT
>LR738711.1:17276759-17341503 GCA_902687465.1 Secale cereale
GAGAGAGAGAGAGAGAGAGAGAGAGAGAGAGAGTACAACCATCTCTTCAAAATAGCTATGATTTGGTATCTACATGCACAAAACCCTCAAAGAAAATATACTATTAAATTTGTGTTAAAAATTAAGTAGCATTTTTTTATTTTAGTTTCTCAGCAGAATTTCATATGCAAATAATTATTTAAAGTTGGATCATTGAGATTATCCATATCTAAGTTATCAAGTACGGTGTATTTTTGGACCATATGAAAATTTCCAAGTTTAATAATAGAGGAATAATTTCACATATTTAAGAACGACCGTAGGAACTAGGAAATGAGATGGAAAAGTTGAAAAAAGCTAAAATAAAAATTCTTTCTACTTAGGTTTTCTCTACCAATTGACAAGAATAGCTTAATACAATAAAATATGATATATGTTACCTATTCCATTTGATGGAACGTCCAATTCATTGCCCAGGAGCAGAAATTTTATCAATGCCACAACTGATAGATATTTAACTACATTATAATACCAACTAATTGATTTTTAACTATAAATTCATAATACCAATTAGTGTGAAACTGAATGTTAACCTGGTAACATAATGATACAACCTCATAACAATACTGAAAACAACTCACGCGTAAATGTAATTCTACGTATGGGTTTATTATAATTTATAAAGGACACATATTGTATAAACGACGCATATGATCACTAAGAGCATCTCCAGCCGTTGCGCCCCCAAGACGCGCCGAAAATCGCCGCTTGGGGGCGAGCCGGCGTTATTTTCGGCGTGGGGGCGAGCACGTCCCCAGCCGTCGCCCCCAGGTCGGGCCCCAGATGTCCCCACAGTTCGGCCAAATTTCAGCAAACACGGCCATATTTGAACAAACATGACATATTTCGGCGAAATTTAGACGTTTTTTACACGAATAAAAGGGACGAAAAAACCCTAAACTACGGCTGATGCTTCTCCTCCTTGACACGGCCGCCCCGGCGCGCTGCTTCACTCGAGCCGCGGGTCGTTGTCGCCCTCGACGTGCGCGAGGACGCCGCTGAGCGTGCGGCCAGGGACGCCCCATCACAGGCAGCGGCCCTCGCTGTTGTTGCGGCCGCGCGGCATCGGCGCGTTGTTGGTGGAGACGAGCCGCTCCTCCTGCCGGCGTTCGAAGTACATCGCCCACGCCGCGTGGTTGTCGGCGGCGTACTCCGGGAGCGCCCTCTCTGCGACCGCCAGGGACGCCCGCGCACGCTCGATCTCGGCGTGGAAATAGGGCGTCCCGGGGACGGGCAGAGGGGGGACTGGGACCCTGCCGTCGCTGAGCCTCCACCGCGACGGAGCGCGTACGTCGGGCGGCGCGGGGTAGTTGGCCTCGTGGAGGAGGTAGGCTTCCCACTCATGCAGCGAGCATCGGCCTAAACCGTTGGCCGCCGCCGCGTCGCCGAGGTACCTCGCGCTCATGGTTGCTGGGGGAGAGAGGCTCGAACGGCGGAGAGAGGGGAGGAAGTGTGGCGGCGAGGAGGGGGAGGACTGCCGATGGATTGGTGCCTCACCGGCACGGCCAGGGGCGCCTTTTATAGCGGCTCGGGGGCGGCCGTGTGCGAACGCGTGGCGGAAGGCAGGGCGGCGTCGCCGCACTGCACCGCCCGTGAATCAATTGTCAGGCTGACCGGCGGCAGCCTTGGCATTTATTTCCCCGCGGAAAAACGGAGACGATGAGGACGACCAGCCTTCGTCTCGCTGACGCGCCGGTCCCGCCACTTTTTCGCGCCAAAACGTTCCCGCCGGCGCCCCCGGGCGCCCCCCAGCGCGCCGGGTTCGGGTGGGAGCGCGGTGATGGCCTCTCGCCCCTCGTTGGTTACCCCAAGTGGAAGGTTTGAGATGCAGTGTAGCGGAAGTTTTCCCTTGGCAAAGATACCAAGGATCGATTTCCCTGAGACTCCCAGTTTCAACAAGAAGGTGTCAACTGCTAACGGCGCCAGATATTAGCAATCAACGTGGACCTGCACACAGATACAAATAACTTTGTTCCCAACGAGTACAGAGAGGTTGTCAATCTCTCCGGCCTTGTAGTTTACAAAGGATCAAACGCAAGTGATAATAGTGATAGGTATTGCTGCAATAGTAAATAAAAGCGGAAAGTAAATAGCGGGTGTGATCAATGATGGTAATATGGACTGGGGTCCCATGATGTTCACTAGTGATGTCTCTCTCCCAAAAGACGATAAAACAGCTATGTGAGGTAAACGAATTACAGCTGGGCAATTGCTAGGTGGCTTCTCACCCCTCGTTGGTTACCCCAAGTGGAAGGTTTGAGATGCAGTGTAGCAGAAGTTTTCCCTTGGTAATACCAAGGATCGATTTCCCAGAGACTCCCAATTTCAACAAGAAGGTGTCAACTGCTAACGGCGCCGGATATTAGCAATCAACGTGGACCTGCACACAGATACAAATAACTTTGCTCCCAACGAGTACAGAGAGGTTGTCAATCACTCTGGCCTTTTAGTTTACAAAGGATCAAACGCAAGTGATAATAGTGATAGGTATAATTGCAATAGTAAGTAAATAGCGGAAAAGTAAATAGCGGATGTGATCAATGATGGTAATATGGACCGGAGTCTCATGATGTTCACTAGTGATGCCTCTCCCCCAAAAGACGATAAAACAGCTATGTGAGGTAAACGAATTACAGCTGGGCAATTGACAGGACCATGTGCGCAAACCAATGCTGACTACATTGCAAGAAAGGTTGAGGTTCAAAGCATGGGCGGTACGCCAAAGTAAGTAGACCGAAATCCATCAATATCTACTACTAATCATCCACCTTGAGATATCTATCCAGAACATCTCGCTGGTATTAAGTTGCGAGCCCCGCCCATAGTGTAAACTCAAAGCAACAGACAACTGCATTAAAAGAACTTTGCGTAAAATAAACAGTCCTTGCACCCGCGGGCACAAGCACCGTTGTTTTCCCCCTTGTGGCAACAGCACATCCCCTAGACTCATGTTTCTGTCACTCAAGCTAGTCATCGAGGGGCATGAAACCACAATCAAGCAAAACGTTCCCTCTTGGAGTCACTACCTACTACTTGGCCAAAGCAATAAATAACAACGGAGAACATGCAAGAATTACTTACGAACATAAACATAAAAGAGGTGAATCAAATATATTACTCAAACACAATCTGAACATAATCTCATAATCCATCGGATCCCAGCAAACTCATCATAGCAATAGCATAAGGATTACATATGTGCCTCGATCATGTAGGGCATATCACGAGGACTAATTAGTGAAGCACAAGAACGGGAGGAGAACATCACATAGCTACTGTTCATGGACTCATGGTCCAAGGGAGACTACTCACAACTCATCCGGGAGGCGTCCATGGTGGTGGAGAGGCTCCCGGTGGTGATCCTCCCCTCCGGCAGGGTGCCGGGAAGAGTTCTCCTGGTGCTCCCGATCTTGGAAGCGGCGGCGGCGGCGGAACAGAGATGGGATCGCGAAAAGAGTTCCTGTTTCTGTTGGGGAACGTAGCATAATTCAAAAAAAATTCTACGCTTTCACCAAGATCCAACTATGGAGACATCTAGCAACGAGCAAGTAAGAGTGCATCTACATACCGTTATGGAGATTGCGAGCGGAAGCTTTCGAAGAAGCGTGGATGAAGTAGTCGTACCCTTCACGTTCTTCGTCACCGATGATCTAGCGCCGAACGGACGGCACCTCCGCGTTCAACACACGTACGGTGCAGCAACGTCACCTCCTTCTTGATCTAGCAAGGGGGGAGGAGAAGTCGTCAGAGATCCGGCAGCACGACGGCGTGATGACGGATGCAGTGGAGATCGCAGCAGGGCTTCGCCGGGCGCCCTGCGTTGGGAGTATGGAGGTGTGACGGGAGGGGGAGAGGCGCCAGGGCTTGGGTGCGGCTGCCCTCTCCCCCCCACATATATATAGGGGGCCAGGGGGGGCGCTAGGACCCCCTGCAGATCCAATCTGCAAGGGGGCGGCGGCCAAGGGGGGTTCCTTGCCCCCCAAGGCAAGTGGAGCCCCCTTCCCCCTTAGGGTTTTCACCCTAGGCGCATGGGGAGGTGGGCCCCCTTGTGGTGCGCCAGCCCTGAGGGCTGGACACTTCCCCTTGCGGCCTAGGGGCCCCACCGGGATGGGTGGCCCCACCCGGTGGACCCCTGGGGCATCTCCGGTGGTCCCGGGACGCTCCCGGTGACCCCCGGAGATCACCCGTTGGCCGAAACTGGACTTCCTATATATCAATCTTTACCTCCGGACCATTCCGGAACTCCTCGTGACGTCCGGGATCTTATCCGGAACTCTGAACAACTTTCGGGTTTCCACGTGCATTTATCTCTACGACCCTAGCGTTACCGAACCTTAAGTGTGTAGACCCTACGGGTTCGGGAGACACGTAGACATGACCGAGACCACTCTCCGGTCAATAACCAACAGCGGGATCTGGATACCCATGTTGGTTCCTACGTGTTCCTCGATGATCTTCATCGGATGAACCACCGTGTCAAGGATTCATTCAATCCCGTATGTTATTCCCTTTGTCCATCGGTACGGTACTTGCCCGAGATTCGATCGTCGGTATTCCCGATACCTTGTTCAATCTCGTTATGGCAAGTCTCTTTACTCGATCCGTAATCCATCATCCCGTGACTAACCACTTAGTCACTTTGAGCTCATTATGATGATGTTTTACCGAGTGGGCCCAGAGGTACCTCTCCGTCATACGGAGTGACAACATCCCAGTCTCGGTTCGTACCAACTCAACAGACACTTTCGGAGATACCCGATGCATACCTTTATAGTCACCCAGTTACGTTGTGACGGTTGGCACACCCAAAGTACTCCTACGGTATCCGGGAGTTGTACAACCTCATGGTCTAAGAAATAAATACTTGACACCGAAAATCTTATGCATTACGAACTATACGATCTCGTGTTATGCTCAAGTTTGGGTCTTGTCCATCACATCATTCTCCTAATGATGTGATCCCGTTATCACTGACATCTCATGTCCATGGTCAGGAAACCGTGACCATCTGTTGATCAACGAGCTGGTAACTAGAGGCTTACCAGGGACTCATTGTGGGTTGTGTATTCACACATGTATCGCTGTTTCCGTACAATACAATTCAAGCATGAATAACAGACAATTATCATGAACAAGGAGATATAATAATAATTCTTTTATTATTGCCTCTAGGGCATATCTCCAACAGTCTCCCACTTGCACTAGAGTCAATAATCTAGTTACATTGTGATGAATCGAAGACCCATAGAGTTCTGGTGTTGATCATGTTTTGCTCGTGAAAGAGGTTTAGTCAACGGGTCTGCTACATTCAGATCCGTATGCACTTTACAAATATCTATGTCTCCATCCTGAACATAATTCCGGATGGAGTTGAAACGGCGCTTGATGTGCTTGGTCTTCTTGTGAAACCTGGGCTCCTTGGTAATAGCAATAGCACCAGTGTTGTCACAGAAGAGAGTCATCGGGCTTGACGCGCTTGGAATGACTCCTAGGTCGGTGATGAACTCCTTCATCCAGACTCCTTCCTGCGCTGCTTCAGAAGCAGCTATGTACTCCGCTTCACATGTAGATGCTGCCACCACGCTTTGCTTGCAACTGCACCAGCTGACTGCCCCTCCATTCAAAATATACACGTATCCGGTTTGAGACTTGGAGTCATCCAGATCTGTGTCGAAGCTAGCAACGACGTAACCCTTTACAACGAGCTCTTCGTCACCTTCATAAACGAGAAACATATCCTTAGTACTTTTCAGGTACTTCAGGATGTTCTTGACCGCTGTCCAGTGCTCCGTACCGGGATCACTTTGGTACCTCCCTACCAAACTTATGGCAAGGTTCACATCAGGTCTGGTACACAGCATGGCATACATGATAGAACCTATGGCCGAGGCATAGGGAATGACACTCATCTTTTCTCTATCTTCTGCCGTGGTCGGCGATTGAGCTTTGCTCAATCTCATACCTTGCAAAACAGGCAAGAATCCTTTCTTTGATTGATCCATATTGAACTTCTTCAATATTTTGTCAAGGTATGTACTTTGTGAAAGACCAATGAGGCGTCTCGATCTATCTCTATAGATTTTGATGCCTAATATGTAAGCAGCTTCTCCAAGGTCCTTCATTGAAAAACTTTTATTCAAGTAGGCCTTTACATTTTCCAAGAATTCTATATCATTTCCCATCAGTAATATGTCATCCACATATAATATGAGAAATGCTACAGAGCTCCCATTCACTTTCTTGTAAATACAGGCTTCTCCATAAGTCTGTATAAAGCCAAACGCTTTGATCACCTCATCAAAGCGAATATTCCAACTCCGAGATGCTTGCACCAGCCCGTAGATCGAGCGCTGGAGCTTGCATACCTTGTTAGCGTTCTCTGGATCGACAAAACCTTCCGGTTGCATCATATACAACTCTTCCTTGAGGAAGCCGTTAAGGAATGCTGTTTTGACGTCCATTTGCCATATCTCATAATCATAGAATGCGGCAATAGCTAACATGATTCTGACTGACTTCAGCATCGCTACGGGAGAGAAAGTCTCGTCGTAGTCAATCCCTTGAACTTGTCGATAACCCTTAGAGACAAGCCGAGCCTTATAGATGGTCACATTACCATCCGCGTCTGTCTTCTTCTTAAATATCCATTTATTTTCTATGGCGTGCCTATCATCAGGCAAGTCCACCAAAGTCCATACTTTGTTTTCATACATGGATTCTATCTCGGATTTCATGGCTCCAAGCCATTTATTGGAATCTGGGCCCGCCATCGCTTCTTCATAGTTCGAAGGTTCACTGTTGTCTAACAACATGATTTCCAGGACAGGGTTGCCGTACCATTCTGGTGCGGAACGTGCCCTTGTGGACCTTCGAAGTTCAGTAGTAACTTGATCTGTTTCTTCATGATCATTATCATTAACTTCCTCCCTTGTCGGTGCAGGCACTTCAGGAACAGTTTCCTGCGCTGCGCTACTTTCCGGTGCAGGAGGGGTGACTGTCACCTCATCAAGTTCTACTTTCCTCCCACTCACTTCTTTCGAGAGAAACTCTTTCTCCAGAAAGCATCCATTCTTGGCAACAAAGACTTTGCCTTCGGATCTGTGGTAGAAGGTGTACCCAATCGTTTCCTTTGGGTATCCTATGAAGACGCATTTTTCCGATTTGGGTTCGAGCTTTTCAGGTTGAAGTTTCTTGACATAAGCATCGCAACCCCAAACTTTTAGAAACGACAGCTTCGGTTTCTTGCCAAACCAAAGTTCATACGGAGTCGTCTCAACGGATTTCGACGGAGCCCTATTTAAAGTGAATGCGGCAGTCTCTAAAGCATAACCCCAAAAAGATAGCGGTAAATCGGTAAGGGACATCATAGATCGCACCATGTCCAACAGAGTACGATTTCGACGTTCGGACACACCGTTACGTTGAGGTGTTCCGGGCGGTGTAAATTGTGAAACAATTCCACAGTTTCTAAGGTGTGTGCCAAATTCATGACTTAAATATTCACCCCCACGATCCGATCGCAAGAACTTTATTTTTCTGTCACGTTGATTCTCAACCTCATTCTGAAATTCCTTGAACTTTTCAAAGGTCTCAGACTTGTGTTTCATCAAATAGATATACCCGTATCTACTCAAGTCATCCGTGAGGGTGAGAACATAACGGTAGCCTCCGCGAGCCTCAACACTCATTGGACTGCACACATCGGTATGTATGATTTCCAACAAGTTGGTTGCTCGCTCCATTGTTCCGGAGAACGGAGTCTTGGTCATCTTGCCCAAGAGGCATGGTTCGCACGTGTCAAATGATTCATAATCAAGAGACTCTAGAAGTCCATCCGAATGGAGCTTCTTCATACGTTTGACACCAATATGACCAAGGCGGCAATGCCACAAGTATGTGGGACTATCATTATCAACTTTACATCTTTTGGCATCTACTCTATGAATATGTGTATGACTACGTTCGAGATTCATCAAAAATAAACCATTGACCAGCGGGGCATGACCATAAAACATATCTCTCAAATAAATAGAACAACCATTATTCTCTGATTTGAAAGAATATCCATCTCGCATAAGACGAGATCCAGAAACAATGTTCATGCTCAAAGCTGGTACTAAATAACAATTATTGAGGTTTAAAACTAATCCCGAGGGTAGATGTAGAGGCAGCGTGCCGACGGCGATCACATCGACCTTGGAACCATTCCCGACGCGCATCGTCACCTCATCCTTCGCCAGTCTCCGTTTATTCCGCAGCTCCTGTTTTGAGTTACAAATGTGAGCAACTGCACCGGTATCGAATACCCAGGATCTACTACGAGTGCTGGTAAGGTACACATCAATAACATGTATATCATATATACCTTTGACGTTGCCGGCCTTCTTGTCTGCTAAGTATTTGGGGCAGTTCCGCTTCCAGTGACCCGTTCCCTTGCAATAAAAGCACTCTGTCTCAGGCTTGGGTCCATACTTTGGCTTCTTCCCGGCAACAGGCTTGCCAGGCGCGGCAACTCCCTTGCCGTCCTTCTTGAAGTTCTTCTTACCCTTGCCTTTCTTGAACTTAGTGGTTTTATTGACCATCAACACTTGATGTTCTTTCTTGATGTCTACCTCCGCTGATTTCAGCATTGAATACACCTCAGGAATGGACTTCTCCATCCCCTGCATATTGAAGTTCAGCACGAAGCTCTTGAAGCTTGGTGGGAGCGACTGGAGGATTCTGTCAACGACCGCTTCATCTGGGAGATTCATTCCCAGCTGAGACAAGCGGTTGTGCAATCCTGAAATCTTGAGGATGTGCTCACTGACAGAACTGTTTTCCTCCATCTTACAGCTGTAGAATGCGTCGGAGACATCATATCTCTCGACTCGGGCATGAGCTTGGAAAACCATTTTCAGCTCTTCGAACATCTCATATGCTCCATGGTGCTCAAAACGCTTTTGGAGCCCCGATTCTAAACTGTAAAGCATGCCGCACTGAACCAGGGAGTAATCATCACTACGCGACTGCCAGACGTTCAAAACGTCTTGGGCCGCATCGGGAGCAGGTGCATCACCTAGCGGTGCTTCTAGGACATATGATCTCTTGGCAGCTATGAGGATAATCCTCAGGTTACGGACCCAATCCGTATAGTTGCTACCATCATCTTTCAGCTTGGTTTTCTCTAGGAACGCGTTGAAGTTGAGGGAAACCTGAGCGTGGGCCATTTGATCTACAAGAGATATTGTAAAGAATTTAGACTAAGTTCATGATAATTAAGTTCATCTTAATCAAATTATAATGAACTCCCACTCAGAATGACATCTCTCTAGTCATCTAAGTGATACACGATCCGAATCGAGTAGTCCGTGTTCGATCATCACGTGAGACGGACTAGTCATCAACGGTGAACATCTTCATGTTGATCGTATCTTCTATACGACTCGTGTTCGACCTTTCGGTCTTCCGTGTTCCGAGGCCATGTCTGTACATGCTAGGCTCGTCAAGTGAACCCTAAGTGTATCGCGTGTGTAAATCTGTCTTACACCCGTTGTATGCGAACGTTAGAACCTATCACACCCGATCATCACGTGGTGCTTCAGAGCAACGAGCTTTAGCAACGGTGCACAGTTAGGGGAAACACAATACTTGAAATTTTAGTGAGAGATCATCTTATTTACTACCGTCGTTCTAAGTAAACAAGATGCATAAACATGATAAACATCACATGCAATCAATTAAAGTGACATGATATGGCCAATATCATCTTGCTCCTTGGATCTCCATCTTCGGGGCACCATGATCATCTTGTCACCGGCTCGACACCATGATCTTCATCATCATGAACTCCATCATCGTGTCTTGAAGAAGTCGTCACGCCAACTATTACTTCTACTACTATAGCTAACGTTTAGCAATGAAGTAAAGTAATTACATGGCGTTATTCAGTGACACGCAGGTCATACAATAATAAAGACAACTCCTATGGCTCCTGCCGGTTGTCAAGTTCATCAACATGCAAGTCGTGATTCCCTATTACAAAAAGATGATAATCTCATACATCACATATATCATTCATCACATCTTCGTTCTTGGCCATACCACGTCACAAAACACATGCTGCAAAAACAAGTTAGACGTCCTCTAATTGTTGTTGCAAGTTTTACGTGGCTTCTATAGGATTTCTAGCAAGAACGTTTCTTACCTACGCCAAAACCACAACGTGATTTGTCAACTTCTATTTACCCTTCATAAGGACCCTTTTCATCGAATCCGATCCGACTAAAGTAGGAGAGACAGACACCCGCCAGCCACCTTATGCATCTAGTGCATGTCTGTCGGTGGAACCAGTCTCACGTAAGCGTACGTGTAAGGTCGGTCCGGGCCGCTTCATCCCACAATACCGCCGAATCAAGATTGACTAGTAACGGTAAGAAAGTTGAACAAGATCATACGCCCACAACTGCTTTGTGTTCTACTCGTGCAAGATGCTACGCATAAAACCTAGGCTCAGATGCCACTGTTGGGGAACGTAGCATAATTCAAAAAATTTCTACGCTTTCACCAAGATCCAACTATGGAGACATCTAGCAACGAGCAAGTAAGAGTGCATCTACATACCGTTATGGAGATTGTGAGCGGAAGCTTTCGAAGAAGCGTGGATGAAGTAGTCGTACTCTTCACGTTCTTCGTCACCGATGATCTAGCGCCGAACGGACGGCACCTCCGCGTTCAACACACATACGATGCAGCAACGTCACCTCCTTCTTGATCCAGCAAGGGGGGAGGAGAAGTCGTCAGAGATCCGGCAGCACGATGGCGTGATGACGGATGCAGTGGAGATCGCAGCAGGGCTTCGCCGGGCGCCCTGCGTTGGGAGTATGGAGGTGTGACGGGAGGGGGAGAGGCGCCAGGGCTTGGGTGCGGCTGCCCTCTCCCCCCCACATATATATAGGGGGCCAGGGGGGCACCAGGACCCCCTGCAGATCCAATCTGCAAGGGGGCGGCGGCCAAGGGGGGTTCCTTGCCCCCCAAGGCAAGTGGAGCCCCCTTCCCCCTTAGGGTTTTAACCCTAGGCGCATGGGGAGGTGGGCCCCCTTGTGGTACACCAGCCCTGAGGGCTGGACACTTCCCCTTGCGGCCTAGGGGCCCCACCGGGATGGGTGGCCCCACCCGGTGGACCACCGGGGCCCCTCCGGTGGTCCCGGGACGCTCCCGGTGACCCCCGGAGATCACCCGATGGCCGAAACCTGACTTCCTATATATCAATCTTTACCTCCGGACCATTCCGGAACTCCTCGTGACGTCCGGGATCTTATCCGGGACTCCGAACAACTTTCGGGTTTCCACGTGCATTTATCTCTACGACCCTAGCGTTACCGAACCTTAAGTGTGTAGACCCTACGGGTTCGGGAGACACGTAGACATGACCGAGACCACTCTCCGTTCAATAACCAACAGCGGGATCTAGATACCCATGTTGGTTCCTACATGTTCCTCGATGATCTTCATCGGATGAACCACCGTGTCAAGGATTCACTCAATCCCGTATGTTATTCCCTTTGTCCATCGGTACGGTACTTGCCCGAGATTCGATCGTCGGTATTCCCGATACCTTGTTCAATCTCGTTATGTCAAGTCTCTTTACTCGATCCGTAATCAATCATCCCGTGACTAACCACTTAGTCACTTTGAGCTCATTATGATGATGTTTTACCGAGTGGGCCCAGAGGTACCTCTCCGTCATACGGAGTGACAACATCCCAGTCTCGGTTCGTACCAACTCAACAGACACTTTCGGAGATACCCGATGCGTACCTTTATAGTCACCCAGTTACGTTGTGACGGTTGGCACACCCAAAGTACTCCTACGGTATCCGGGAGTTGTACAACCTCATGGTCTAAGAAATAAATACTTGACACCGAAAAGCTTATGCATTACGAACTATACGATCTCATGTTATGCTCAAGTTTGGGTCTTGTCCATCACATCATTCTCCTAATGATGTGATCCCGTTATCACTGACATCTCATGTCCATGGTCAGGAAACCGTGACCATCTGTTGATCAACGAGCTGGTAACTAGAGGCTTACCAGGGACTCATTGTGTTCTGTGTATTCACACATGTATCGCTGTTTCCGTACAATACAATTCAAGCATGAATAACAGACAATTATCATGAACAAGGAGATATAATAATAATGCTTTTATTATTGCCTCTAGGGCATATCTCCAACAGTTTCGAGGGTTTCGGGAGACGCTTTAAATATATGCCAAAGGGGGGCATCGGAGGAGCCTCGGGGGCCCAGGCGCCCCCCGGCGCGGCCCAGGGGGGGCGCGCCGCCAGGGCGCCTGGAGCCCTGGTGCCCCCCCCCCGGCTGTCCTTCGGGCGCACGGTAGGTCCTGGAACGCTGATTTTTTATATAATTTTTCTGGATTTTTCCTGGCAGTTCTCTTAACGTGAAAACCTGAAATACAAAAATAGCCGAAAACAGAAACTGGCACTGGGGTGCACTGAGTTAATAGGTTAGTCCAAATATGATCAAAAGTGTATGGAAGTGTATAAATATCATAGCAATATCACCCAAAAGAGGCATGGAGCAAGCAGAAATTATAGATACGTTTTGGACGTATCAACATACCCAAGCTTAATTCCTGCTCGTCCTCGAGTAGGTAAATGATAACAAGAATAATTTCTGTGGTGACATGCTATTAACCATATAGGACTTTTTCATAGTCATATGACAAAAGCTTACTGAGACAATGAATCTGTAGTAATTAAGTTGCCTCATGAGAAAATCACAAAGAACTGAAAGTTTTACAATATGATACTGAAACATCAAATAGATTTGCAATGAATATGATGTGCAATTATGATAAAGTGATATCTAGCTTGCCCCCTTTAGTGAAGCAAAACATAAATGCAGGGGCACCTCCAAGGTTTAAGTGATGACTAGATACAATGATTTCAAAATAAACGATATCACAATCATGCAAAAGACAATGCTACTTTGGGACAATGCACATTACACTCAGAATGACAATCATGCTCTCAGTAGTTGGTGCTTTTAAAAGAAGGTGGAGACTCAACATAAAAGTAAAAGAATGGCCCTTCGCAGAGGGAAGCAGGGATTACTCATGTGCTAGAGCTTTTTATTTTGAAAACATAGAAACAATTTTGTCAACGGTAGTAGTACTTCATATGTGTTATGCATAAGACATCCTATAAGTTGCTAGTCTCATGCATCGAATACCAATAGTGCTCGCACCTTGTCCTAATTAGCTCGGATTTCCATGGATTGTCATTGCATTACATATGTTTCAACCAAGTGTCACAAAGGGGTACCTCTATGTCACCTGTACAAAGGTCCAAGGAGATAGATCGCATTTGATTTCTCGTTTTTGATAGATCTCAACTTGAGGACATCCATACCGGGACAACATAGAAAATAGATAATGGACTCCTCTTTAATGCTTAAGCATATTCTCATAAGAGATTGAGGATTAATGTCCAAGCTAAAACTTCCACCATGATACATGGCTTTGGTTGGCGGCCCAATGTTCTTCTCTAACAATATGCATACTCAAACCATTCAACCCATGGCAAATCACCCTTACTTTAGACAAGACGAACATGCATAGAAACTCACATGATATTCAACAAAAGTGTAACAGTTGATGGCGTCCCCAGAAACATGGTTACCGCTCAGCAAGCAACTTATAAGAAAATAAGATACATAAGCAACATATTCTTTACCACAATAGTTTTTAAGCTACTTTCCCATGAGCTATGTATTGCAAAAACTGAAGGTTTTAAAGGTAGCACATGTAAATTTACTTGGATTGGCGGTGAAATACCACATATAGGTAGGTATGGTGGACTCATATGGCACAACTGGTTTAAAAGGATGTGGATGCACAAGAAGTCAGTCCGCTTAGTACAGGTGGAGGTTGGCAAAAGACTGGGAGCGACCAACTAAGAGAGCAATGACGGTCATAATCATGCAGAGTGACAAAGCAACATTGAATCAGGCATGGAAGTTATATCGCTACTCAGAAACAAAAGATCATCAAGGCTTGACAGACTTTCTTTACAGTCTTAAATATGCGTGAGCATACGCCAAGTCAATCAAAATAAATTCTTGAGGGAAGATATTACTAAACCATACCACATCATTGGCAAACAAATCATGTTGGTACTCCAATAACACATTGGGAATCCCCCAGCTATTTGAGACTAACCATAAGAAAACCTGAACTACTAAGCGCCATTATGCACGTAGCATCTTTATCATAGACATATTAACCAATGCAACGGAAGCAAACTCTCTTAATAAGATAAGCATGATAATTAAAGAGAGTTCAAGCAACCAACTAAACAAAAGCTCTTTAAAAAGATAAGCATGAATACTAAGAGCAGAGCATGATAGTAGCTATTAAAAGACAAAGAACACACACAGCAAAGATAGTCATCAAAATTCTATGTTATGTTCTAGGTAGAAGTGGAGCGTGTTTCTATCCAACATAAAGAACGCTGAGTTCCGACTCGTTATGAAAAACTAAAAAGGAAACTAAAAGCAAGACGCTCCAAGCATAGCACATAACACATGAAGTGATTAAAATATAGTGGAACGAAAGACGAACTGATAATGTTGATGGAGAAGGGGATGCACGGGGGTATCCCCAAGCTTAGACGCTTGAGTCTCCTTGAATATTTCTTGGGGGTGCACGGGGGCATCCCCAAGTTTGAGCGCTTGACACTCCTGAATCTTTTTATCATCTTCCCTCGCACACTTGAAAACTCCCTTCATACATAACTCATCATAATCTGATTAGTGAGGTTAGTACCCATAATAAAATAATTATACCTTGCTGGAAATAAAGATATTCTTGAAGGTCTACTGTTTCTCAAGATTGCCAAAAGGTTTTTGCAAAGAAAAAGCAAGCTCTTGGTTTGCAAAATGAAGGAAAAGCAAAACAGGACAGAATCTGTGAAAAACAGAACAGCAGGTAGTAAATGATTTGTTCGGGGCACTTCTGCAACTGAAATCAAAAAACTCAGAACATTTGCACGAAAGAAAATTATATAGAGAACGCTGTCGAAAAAATTCAGACTAAAAAGATGATCTGGTGATTTTATACGAATTTTTCTATCCAAGGACAGAATCTGTTTCCTGGACAGCACCTCACAACTTTTGAACTTTCTAGCAATCAGAGGCTATACTTGGCACAAATATGAAAAGCAAAGATACAATGATGATGCTACAGTAGTAAACAACATCAAGCCACAACAAAAGCAAAAAAAATTATTCATTGGGCTGCCTCCCGAAAGCGCTTTTTTTATGCCTTTAAGCTAGGCATAATGCATAGAGATCAAGTTTTATCAAGAGTAAAAGAATAGCTAGCCCGTACAACGGACTCAAAAGGTAACTTGATCTTCTTTCGAGGGAAGTGTTCCATCCCTTTCTTGAGAGGAAACTGAAATTTTATATTACCCTCTTTCATGTCAATGATAGCACCAACGATGCGTAGAAAAGGACGTCCCAAAATAATTGGACAAGAAGGATCACATTCAATATCCATAATAGTAAAATCAACAGGAACATAATTATCATTGACAATGATAAGAACATCGTCGATCCTCCCCACAGGTTTCTTTATGGAAGAATCAACGAGACGAACACCAAAAGAACAAGAATCATAAGATTTCAATTTAAGCATATCATATATTCTTTTGGGCATAACAGAGGTACTAGCTCCAACATCACATAATGCATAGCAAGAGAAGTCATTCAATTTAATTTTTATCATAGGATCCCAACCATCTTCTAGCTTTCTAGGTATGGAGGCTTCTACTCTAAGTTTCTCCTCCCTAGCTTTGATGAGAGCATTAGTGATATGCTCTGTGAAGGCAAGGTTAATCGTGCTAGTGCGGGGGTCCCTAGACATCTTGTGAAGGAAATCAATAACTTCGGTAAGAGTGCAATTATCAAAATCAAGGTCACTAGCATCAAGTAAAGTGGTAGTGGTGTCCTTTAGGTTCACATGTTTGGTAGTTTCTATAGTCATAGCATCACTATTAATAGGTCCATCGGGACCAGGAGTACATTGGGTGCTAAGAGTTTGGATATCCTCAACAACTTGGATAGTAGCAACAGTGTGGTGGGTCGGAAGGCTCTTAATTCTATCTTCTTCCTCCCTTTCTCTAGCCCATCTCTCTTTAAGTTTAGCCATCATCCTAATATTTTCATTAATTTGCACTTGAATAGCATTCATAGGAGTGACCTTCCTCTCCTCAAGAGGAGAAGTTCTAATTTTAAGCAATTCTACCTCATTGGCTAAATTGTCTACCTTTGAAGAGAGATCACCTAGTTTGTTTAGTTTTTCTTCTACACTATTATTAAAAGCTTTTTGGGTAGTGACGAAATCTTTAAGCATAATCTCTAGTTCAGTAGTGGAGTTCCTGGTGCTAGGATAAGCATTGTTGTTCCCATAAGAATTAGAGGGGAACGGTCTAGGATTGCTACCAAAGTTACTCCTATAAGCATTGTTGTTAAAATTGTTTCGAGAGATAAAGTTCACATCTACTTGTTCTTGAGCAATTAAAGAATTTAAAGGAACATCATGAGGATCAACAGAGGATTGCTTCGAAAGTAGAGACATGATCAAGTCAACTTTTTCATTTAAGGAGGAAATCTCCTCGACAGAGTTTACCTTCCTACCTGTTGGAGCGCGTTCGGTGTGCCATTGGGAATAGTTGGTCCTCATCTCATCGAGAAGCTTCGTGGCAGCACCAAGTGTAGTTGACATAAAGGTTCCTCCCGCGGCCGAATCTAACAAGTTCCGCGAGGTAAAGTTCAAGCCTGCATAAAAAGTTTGGATAACCATCCAAGTAGTCAAACCGTGAGTAGGGCAGTTCTTGATAAGAGATTTCATATGTTCCCAAGCTTGGGCAACGTGTTCATTATCCAATTGTTTAAAATTCATTATGTTACTTCTCAGTTGGATAATTTTAGCAGGTGGATAGTATTTTCCAATAAAATCATCTTTGCACTTGTCCCATGAATCTATGCTATTTCTAGGCAAAGACTGAAACCAAATTTTAGCTCCTCCTCTCAAGGAGAAAGGAAAAAGCTTAAGCTTAACAATATTATCACCTATTTCTTGGTACTTTTGCATATCACAAAGTTCAACAAAGTTGTTCAAGTGTAAAGCAGCATCATCTCCAGCACCGGAGAATTGATCTTTCATAACTAGATTCAGTAAAGCAGGTTTAATTTCATATGAAGGTGCTGAAGTGGCAGGTGTAGTGATAGGTGTGCTGATAAAGTCATCGTTGTTGTGACTAGTGAAGTCACACAACTTGGTGTTCTCGGTGGAACCCATTGTAGCAAGCAAGCAAGATAACTATTTTTGTGATTTTCGATAAAAGATACTAAAGCAAAACTGAAAGGTAAACTAACAAGACTAAAAGCAAAGGTAAAAGATAGCGTGCAACTCCCCTATCCTGAAGAGTGGAGTCCCCGGCAACGGCGCCAGAAATTGCTTTGCTAGGTGGCTTCTCACCCCTCGTTGGTTACCCCAAGTGGAAGGTTTGAGATGCAGTGTAGCAGAAGTTTTCCCTTGGTAATACCAAGGATCGATTTCCCAGAGACTCCCAGTTCCAACAAGAAGGTGTCAACTGCTAACGGCGCCGGATATTAGCAATCAACGTGGACCTGCACACAGATACAAATAACTTTGCTCCCAACGAGTACAGAGAGGTTGTCAATCCCTCCGGCCTTGTAGTTTACAAAGGATCAAACGCAAGTGATAATAGTGATAGGTATAATTGCAATAGTAAGTAAATAGCGGAAAAGTAAATAGCGGATGTGATCAATGATGGTAATATGGACCGGAGTCTCATGATGTTCACTAGTGATGTCTCTCTCCCAAAAGACGATAAAACAGCTATGTGAGGTAAACGAATTACAGCTGGGCCATTGACAGGACCATGTGCGCAAACCAATGCTAACTACATTGCAAGAAAGGTTGAGGTTCAAAGCATGGGCGGTACGCCAAAGTAAGTAGACCGAAATCCATCAATATCTACTACTAATCATCCACCTTGAGATATCTATCCAGAACATCTCGCTGGTATTAAGTTGCGAGCCCCACCCATAGTGTAAACTCAACGCAACAGACAACTGCATTAAAAGAACTTTGCGTAAAGTAAACAGTCCTTGCACCCGCGGGCACAAGCACCGTTGTTTTCCCCCTTGTGGCAACAGCACATCCCCTAGACTCATGTTTCTGTCACTCAAGCTAGTCATCGAGGGGCATGAACCCACAATCAAGCATAACGTTCCCTCTTGGAGTCACTACCTACTACTTGGCCAAAGCAATAAATAACAACGGAGAACATGCAAGAATTACTTACGAACATAAACATAAAAGAGGTGAATCAAATATATTACTCAAACACAATCTGAACATAATCTCATAATCCATCGGATCCCAGCAAACTCATCATAGCAACAGCATAAGGATTACATATGTGCCTCGATCATGTAGGGCAGCTCATGAGGACTAATTAGTGAAGCACAAGAACGGGAGGAGAACATCACATAGCTACTGGTCATGGACTCATGGTCCAAGGGAGACTACTCACAACTCATCCGGGAGGCGTCCATGGTGGTGGAGAGGCTCCCGGTGGTGATCCTACCCTCCGGCAGGGTGCCGGGAAGAGTTCTCCTGGTGCTCCCGATCTTGGAAGCGGCGGCGGCGGCGGAACAGAGAAGGGATCGCGAAAAGAGTTCCTGTTTCGAGGTTTTCGGGAGACGCTTTAAATATATGCCAAAGGGGGGCATCGGAGCAGCCTCGGGGGGCCCAGGCGCCCCCCCGGCGCGGCCCAGGGGGGGCGCGCCGCCAGGGCGCCTGGAGCCCTGGTGCCCCCCCCCCTGGCTGTCCTTCGGGCGCACGGTAGGTTCTGGAACACTGATTTTTTATATAATTTTTCTGGATTTTTCCTGGCAGTTCTCGTAACGTGAAAACCTGAAATACAAAAACAGCCGAAAACAGAAACTGGCACTGGGGTGCACTGAGTTAATAGGTTAGTCCAAATATGATCAAAAGTGTATGGAAGTGTATAAATATCATAGCAATATCACACAAAAGAGGCATGGAGCAAGCAGAAATTATAGATACGTTTTGGACGTATCAGCAATTGACAGAATTATGTGCGCAAACCAATGCTAACTATGTTACAAGAAAGGTAGAGGTTCAAAGCATGGGCGGTACGCCAAGGCAAGTAGACCGAAATCCATCTGCATCTACTACTAATCATCCACCTTGAGATATCTATCCAGAACATCTCGCTGGTAATAAGTTGCGAGTCCCACCCATAGTGTAAACTCAAAGCAACAGACAACTGCATTAAAAGAACTTTGCGTAAAGTAAACAATCCTTGCACCCGCGGGCACAAGCACCGTTGTTTTCCCCCTTGTGGCAACAGCACATCCCCTAGACTCATGTTTCTGTCACTCAAGCTAGTCATCGAGGGGCATGAACCCACAGTCAAGCATAACGTTCCCTCTTGGAGTCACTACCTACTACTTGGCCAAAGCAATAAATAACAACGGAGAACATGCAAGAATTACTTACGAACATAAATATAAAAGAGGTAGATCAAATATATTACTCAAACACAATCTGAACATAATCTCACAATCCATCGGATCCCAGCAAACTCATCATAGCAACAGCATAAGGATTACATATGTGCCTCGATCATGTAGGGTAGCTCACGAGGACTAATTAGTGAAGCACAAGAACGGGAGGAGAACATCACATAGCTACTGGTCATGGACCCATGGACCAAGGGAGACTACTCAGAACTCATCCGGGAGGCGTCCATGGTGGTGGAGAGGCTCCCGGTGGTGATCCTCCCCTCCGGCAGGGTGCCGGGAAGAGTTCTCCTGGTGCTCCCGATCTTGGAAGCGCGGCGGCGGCGGAACAGAGATGAGATCGCGAAAAAGGGTTCCCGTCTCGAGGGTTTCGGGACACGATACAAATATATACCAAAGGGGGGCATCGGCGGAGGCTCGGGGGGCCCAGGCGCCCCCCCGGCGCGGCCAGGGGGGCCCGCGCCACCAGGGCGCCTGGAGCCCTGGTGGCCCCCCTCCGGCTGTACTTTGGCTGCTGGGAAGCTTCTGGAACGCTGATTTTTTATATAATTTTTTCGGGATTTTTCTGGCAGTTCTCGTAATGGGAAAACCTGAAATACAAAAACAGCAGAAAATAGAAACTGGCACTGGGGTGCACTAAGTTAATAGGTTAGTCCAAATATGATCAAAAGTGTATGGAAGTGTATAAATATCATAGCAATATCACCCAAAAGAGGCATGGAGCAAGCACAAATTATAGATATGTTTTGGACGTATCACGCGGCGCCAATTTCGGCCGAATCCGGCGAAAAACAGGCTCGTGGGGGCGCGACTGGGCCGATCGGGAATGACCATCGGGAAGTAATCTCACTAATCTATAAGAAAACATCTGTAAAAATCTACCATCCAATTTTTCTGTAACAATACGTACTAATATCGTTTGGGACGATGCACTTTGTACTCACCATTTGCTCATCAAACAATGCAATTCACACATAAAATCAGGAAAAAAAAGAAAGAGAGCAGGAAGGCTGATGCGGGACGGGGGAGGGAGGAAGGATGGCCAACACCAGAGTAAGGAGGTTCGATGCATGAAGGAGGAGGATAACACGAGATTGAGGAAGGAGGAGAGATGAAAGCAGATACGTTGCAGGGCAGCGCAGAGCCAGGTAAAAATGGAGGAAGGTTGACACATGACGATGCAAGGGCCGGCGGACCGCTTGAGGGCAGGCAAATGAAGTAGGGGCCTACTCGAGGGGTGGCAGGATGTGAAGGGATTGCGGCCCGGGTAGACATGAAATGAAATCGTCTCTTATAAAAGAAACCATCTCTACATGCAATCCAACACATAGAGTCACATATCTTTTTAAAAGTGGGATCTACTATTATGAAGATGAAACGCATATAGGTAAGATAAAATTTATTGGGTTACTTGAGTGTAAATTTGTGCGTGCCTTTGGATACCGCACTATAAGAATTTGTTCTGGGATTGTCCTGAAGTGAAGCTATTAGCCCAAGTAAACTGCCAACCTAGGCGAACGGTTTAACTTAGGTACATGTTTTCAATTAATGATAGCATTTAAGATAAAAGGCCACCTAGGATCGTACTTATTATTTCACTTTTCATCATGCTAGTGGATAATGTTAAAATCTCCACCTATCAA
Organism: Secale cereale; assembly: GCA_902687465.1. Classification (NCBI taxonomy): domain Eukaryota; kingdom Viridiplantae; phylum Streptophyta; class Magnoliopsida; order Poales; family Poaceae; genus Secale; species Secale cereale. The sequence goes on from LR738711.1 coordinate 17,298,089, forward strand.
CATGTTAAAGATTCTGATTCACATATGAAAACAAACTATGAAAGGGAAGCATGCTTGAGCTCTGGTTAGGCGGCCCCATAGACCGCGAGGGGAATTTTTTTAAATGAAGGCCACCACAAAGAAGGCGCCAAAAAAGGAGCTAAAATTTTGGCGCTATCTAGTCTGCACAAGTTAGATAAGGTATAACTTATGGTCCATAGTTGTCTCGGACAAAAACGTTGCTTTGCAAAGTCACAATGACCTCCGTTATTCCAAACATACATTTCATTCGTGAGACATTTTGAAAAGTGATTCATCAAACTACAACGGATCATCAAAATGTTGTAGACCTATGCTTGTCAGCTACTTAATCCGGGGCAAAAAATGGTTCCATCTGACCATACGATTGCCCCTCCTTACCAGGAGACATATCCTGACGCAAATGCTAAATAGAAGAAATTGAAAACACTAGTGATCGTCATCCTGATTATTTGCGATCGACACCATGTTATGTAAAATAACCAAGGCTCTATTAGTTTCGAATCCTTAACTGCTTGATCTATTTCTATCTTTAGATTATTTACTAGTGGTTATATCACTTGCTTGGTCATTATATACGGAGTCACACATAGTTGGAAATTTAGAGAACTTAATTGGCCGCAGTTCCGTAAATTTGCAACGAAACTATTAGAGAAAAAAGCGGAGGAGGTGGCAGCCCACAACGGCGACGAAGGGGGAGTAATCATCTAATCAGAAAGTATTTCGAAAATTAACATAAAGCCATTCCCTTAATTGTTTGGTACAAGCCATCAACGAGGGTTTAATGACAGTTTTGTTGTTACACCCTCTATTCATGTTATTGCCCCCCCCCCCCTAATATTTCTTGTCTAATATTGATCATAAAAATGGTAGAGAGAGAGAGTACAACCATCTCTTCAAAATAGCTATGATTTGGTATCTACATGCACAAAACCCTCAAAGAAAATATACTATTAAATTTGTGTTAAAATTGAAGTACCATTTTTTCTTTTAGTTTCTCAGCAGAAATTCATATGCAAATAATTATTTAAAGTTGGATCATTGAGATTATCCATATCTAAGTTATCAAGTACAGTATATTTTTGGACCATATGAAAATTTCCAAGTTTTAATAATAGAGGAATAATTTCACATATTTAAGAACGACCGTAGGAAATGAGATGGAAAAGTTGAAAAAAGCTAAAATGAAAATTCTTTTACTTAGGTTTTCTCTACCTATTGACAAGAATAGCTTAATACAATAAAATATGATATATGTTACCTATTCCATTTGATGGAACGCCCAATTCATTGCCCAGGAGCAGAAATTTTATCAATGCCACAACTGATAGATTTTTAACTACATTATAATACTCCCTCCGTCCCAAAATTCTTGTCTTAAATTTTTCTAGATACGGATGTATGTAACACTAAAGTGTAACTAGATACATTCGTATTTGGACAAAAGTAAGACAAGAATTTTGGGACGGAGGGAGTACCAACTAATTGATTAGTGTGAAACTGAATGTTAACCTGGTAACATAATGATACAACCTCATAACAATACTGAAAACAACTCACGCGTAAATGTAATTCTACATATGGGTTTATTATAATTTATAAAGGACGCATATTGTATAAACGACGCATATGATCACTAATATGATATTTTTGGGAATGTTATAACAATCATCCCTAAAATCAAAATGATTGGTTTCCATCTAGAATGTGATATTTTATTTGCTATAGAACAGTATTCTTTAATGTCACATACTGTGGACATGGATATATAGAACCGTCAATTTATTTCGTTGTCACTTTCAACAAATTAAAGGGCTGCCCTCGCATTTGTGAGGGCCACCATGCTAGTACTACTAGTTATTACTACTAGTACTCCACTCAAAAAAAAAGTTATTACTACTAGTACTAACTAGCAAAGTGGCCCGCTCTATGCGCGGGCTAGAACTTTAGAAAGATTATTATAATGGGAACATATTTGATTTGTGTTAAGAAAAGAGACCAAAATGTGAATATAAATCTCATTGTTTGTAGTTACAATAACAATATTGAACAAATAGTTTACTTAATTTCATAAGGATCCTTTGTAATTTGGTCTTCCCTTTATTAGAATAACTGTTATCATTTTTGTTCCACATGTAACAGTAATGGGGAGGTAAATGCAAATAAAATGAATTTCAATATTGTAATACAACATTATTCGATAACACATTTCATTACACAATATCAAGTGTCCAAAGGTTATCCGCCTATTTTTATTGTTTGTGCAGATAATAATCAAAATGATTCGAACTCTTGCAAATACCGAACATACCCAATTTAATTATTACTTAGGATAGCTGATGCAAGTGAGTACGTCTCTCTGGAACCATGCATAAAAGTATGAATTATTCAACCTCTTTCTAGGCATAAAAACAAATTATCTAGAGCTTGATGGGCGCTTCTAACATTACAGGAGGTGTCCATGTAGTACTGCAGGTGAACATGGTCACGGATAGAGGTTATAATACATGGAGCAAAAGATCCAAAATGTACTTCATGTGTATAAAAAATATGTGAATCTAAATGAGTAGATAATAAAACTTGAGCGATGTATGAGCTCTGCGTAGAGAAGGGAAAGATAGTCCTATACTTTTATAACAATATGGTGACACAAGACCAATGTAAGATTAGAAATTTTTAGAAAGGGAGCCCTCCTTCAAAACATGTAAAAACCGGACACTTAGATTTAAGTGTAGTGCTTCCAGTTCATCTTAACAATATATATAGGCTTTTGAATTTTGATTTGGCCTCGATGCGACATCTTCTTGAACCATAGGGTTCCCACGGCATGTGTGATTTAGAGATGCAAGGAATAATAGAGCTTCTCCTTCCAAACATATATGGTGATGGTGGTTAAAAGAAAAAGCATCTGTTAGTCAAACTGCGATAACACCACACAATATAGTGCCAAGTGAATACGATAGTCCTCATCGCGAGGAAAGAGCAATAAATATCCCCCGTATTGCTGGATGTAATAGATGTCATGATTTTTTTGCCAACATCAGAAAACTCCAAGCCAATTGACAATGGAATCTCCCATGGAATCGTTCTGTTAGCGTAGACTGAAACCAGTTCTCTGTTGAGGAATATGACTGAATAATCTTGTGGTTTTTTAATGCATTCGCTCATAATCACAATATCCGAAATATGACCAATAAAGTAGGAGCTACCAAGGATCTCAGGAGTTGTCATTCACAAACTTCTCAAAAGAATTATAAGCATAAGAAAGACTACACTCTTGAGCATCCCTTGGTCCCCACTCTGTAGAAATTTTGTGAGCTCATTCCAGGTTAGAACCACAACCAAGGCTAGGGTACTGCCCATAATTCAGGCCGATTTCTCCAACTGTGCAATTAGTGAAGAAGCTCCTTGGAGCTAGTATGTGTGACAATTTGTCTGTCCAAATAATGTGTATCAAAAATATTCCCAACTCCCAATTATTTACTCGGTGCTAGACTGAACAAAGTTGTGCAATTATACGATGTAAATGTTTGCGACATTATTCAGGTAAGAAACTACTTTGCAAGCCTATTTTCTTACGATTCGGTGGAAAAAAATTCAAAAATTAGAATTGATGGTTATCTAGAAACGTATACATTATAAATTTTAACATAATACATCCAATAAACTAAATGTTTGACCACTCCCAATTTAACTGAACTGGTATGATCTTAACACCTAGATGAGCTACTGGAGGTCCATAGAATAACATGACACCTAAGAAAACATAACCACTTGGCTTAGTGAACATCTAAAACTAAAGTATGTTCATAATGACTTGTGGTGTTGATAAATATGTGATCATTGTAGTTGTACTCCGCCAAAGGACATGGAAGTTGTTATGTGGTTCTACTTGAACTTCGTACGGTGTGTGGACAAGTAAATGTGCAACTACAATTCCATTTCTAGAAGCTAAATCTGAAGAAGGTACATAGGTGAGAATGATTAACCAACCAAGATTCAGGCACGAACCATTATGTGATGTATTAATTGGAGATATAGCAATGCAATATTTTATCAATGAACTGACACTCAGCTATAGCTTCCTGGTCAAAGTTTATGATATTTCATTGTTTTTTTTTAAATACACGTTCATCATAGCAGTAATAATACGACTGATATGTTATTAGAAAAAAAGGGGAATTAGATGCATAACATCACCATGCCTAATGCCATATCAGATGCGTATACTGGAACTTTGATTCAAATCCACCATTTTCAACTAATTGAACGTGTTCAACTGGCAATAGATTTTTTCTAAGTCGGTACATATGTTGTAATGAATAATAGCGCTATGTCATGATTTACCACCCCATTAAATCAAATCTACCTGAAATATTGAGCATGTGCAGCTCATAACTAAATTTCTCTTCTGCATATAATTGCATCTATAATCAGCAAACCACCAGAAAGCCTCGGTTGCCCATATGATTCTACAAAACTGTGCAAAGTGCCAAGTAATTAAGATGTTCATTTTAGATAAATGTACCTGGAGCTTGAGGTGCATCTGTGGCACTACCGGAGAGCTCGGCGAGGAAATCCACAGACTCATTTCTATTCTGTGTGATCTCTTTTTTTCCTTTCGAATCCACCAATCCTGGGCCATCGTTTGCTGCTGAATCCATTGATCTGTTCTCCCAATGTCTGGTGCTTCCTCGAGTTACACGGCATATTTCGTATGTTGATTTGTGTCTAGAATAAGCTGTTTCCAGCAAACATCATAAGGATTTTTCTCACTCCAACTCCACCTCAAACATTCTACTAAATCAAAATTTACAATAAGATGAAATTCTCTGCAACTGTAATATTAGTACATACAAATAATACTGGTAAATTCTCTGATGACGCACCTAATATGCCCTAGCCATGCATGATATCGATCATGTTGATGGATGATATATCCCTAGTAATTTGGCAGAGCCCCTGCGTGCTTCTTAAAAAAAAGTACTAAAATTAATGCATTGCTATTTACAATATTTTTTTGAAGGATTTTAATCTAGTATCCTCTAAGACGTGATGGGGTGTAAGAAAAGAATGTACTGTTTCAGCACCGATTATTTTACCTGCAGGACGTTTTTAGCACCCTCTAATTAGATTTTTATTGGTGTCATTGAAGTTTACTTTGCTTTGCTATTAGCAAGAGCTGGGCACTGTATTTACAAAACCAAACACTGACCTGACACGCTGCAGCTGGGCGATGAGATGCGTGAAGCTAATCTTGTTTTTACCTTAGAGAATAATTAGACAACCTTGGTCTTCTCTCCTTTGCATCTCCACACCTCCCACCAACAGAGTTCTGGCAGAATATAATTCATCTTTCAATGGCTGTATCTTCTCAATATCTTTGCTGCGCACCAATAGCTAGAATTGTACTAATCTGCCGAGATTAACTGCATGAAAGTACGTTGATGAACACCCGATGCGCACTATATGATTCAAAGGATGGAGCTGGCCTCAACACGCATGGACGTATACAGCAGGGAACAAAACTGATTTATTCCCTGTGTGCAAAGGCTGGCCACGCTATCTAATTGAATCAAGGCCAGCCAGAAACCCACGTCTACGTGAAACATAGCACTCTCTAGTGGATGAAATCTTACCGCTGATATTATGTATAGGTACACAGCTTTCTTCTGCCCATTAATTGCTTCGGTCTTCGGGCTAGATGTGCAGGCAACAGATGAAGCTAGCCGTGAATATGTAGTATATGTGGGCAGGTAGACTCTTAACTAATTGATTCACGGCCGGCCGGAAACTCACGGCCACAAATTAATCTCAAGGTTAACAAAATAGATAAAGCTAGCCGGTAGCTAGTTGATTCATGGCCTACCGGCCAGTTCCGCTGTGACCAAGTAACTATTCTCAACGGGGCTAAAAAAGTGAAGGAGCAAGGAATTGAAGGAGAAAAAAAAGTACGTACAGGTAAAACTAATCGAGAGCAAGAGCTCGTTGGTCATTCTTTGATATTAACAGCCAATTAAGCGGTTGTGGGATCTACAAACGTAGCATCTCTGTGATCACCTACCCAATCTTCATGAAGCATCTTGGTCCAGTATCTAATCTGCTCCATGCTATGGCGATAGGCTCTCTGTACTTGATCCGCGGGATCATAGATCAGGGGCATACCTGGGTGGATCAAGGGGGCCAAGGTTGAAGTAGACCGTTGGTTCACAACATCGACCTTCTGCAAAGGGATCATGGCCGTTGTTGATGCCTGTGCAGAAGATGTTGAAGCCGCCGACAGATGAGACAATACATGCCTTCAAATTTATCTTTTGTGAGAATTTCTAGCTTATTTATCTTTTCTCTGGTTAACCCATCAAGCGCTTTTTATATATAAATAGATGAGAAGATAGGTCAGCTAGATATTTTTTTTGTTGTGTATCTTACATATCCGTTTCAGCTCCTCAGGTTATATAGCACAATGCCCACAAGAATGATGGGCACGTGCGCTTAGCTGCCCAGCTTGTTCGAGTCTGAGTCTGACCACCAGCGCAGGATCACCATGGTTCCGCTCGTCTTCCTGATCTACTTCGAGGTGGCAGGCGGACCGTACGGCTCCGAGCAGGCGGTCCGCGCCGTGGGGCCGTTGTTCACCCTGCTCGCCTTCCTCGTTTTCCCCATGGCGTGGGGCGTCCCGGAGTCGCTGGTCACCGCGGAGCTCGCCGCCGCGTTCCCGGGCAACGGCGGCTTCGTCCTCTGGGCAGACCACGCCTTCGGCCCGCTGGCGGGATCGCTCCTCGGCACGTGGAAGTACCTCAGCATCGTCATCAACATCGCCGCCTACCCGGCTCTCGTGGCCGACTACCTCGGTGGCGTGGTGCCCTCTGTCGCAAGACCAGGCAGGGCACGCTCAGCTGCGGTGATCGGCATGACGCTGCTCCTCTCCCTGTTGAACTTCGCCGGCCTGAGCGTAGTCGGGTGGGGCGCCACGGCGCTGGGAATAGCCTCGCTGGTCCCGTTCGTGCTGATGACGGCCATGGCGGTGCCCAAGGTACGGCCGGGGCGGTGGGTGACGCGGGTGGAGGGGAGGAAGAAAGACTGGAGGCTGTTCTTCAACACGCTGTTCTGGAACCTCAACTACTGGGACAGCGCGAGCACCATGGCCGGCGAGGTGGAGCGGCCGGAGCGGACGTTCCCGCGGGCACTGGCGGCGGCGGTAGTGCTGATTGCCGTCAGCTACCTGCTGCCGCTCATGGCCGCGACCGGCACCACGGACGCATCGCCGGACGCATGGGTGAACGGCTACTTGACTGATGCCGCAGGTACCCACAGACGCTTACTATTTTACATACAATTATTACAATAATGATACTAGCAGATCGGGTTCAGTCTTCTTCACTAGTACTCCCTCGGTAAACTAATATAAAAAATTTAGAATACTAAAATAGTGATATAAACGCTTTTTTATTAGTTTACAGAGGGAGTACCAGGGAACCAAATCAGGTGGTGTGGTGATGATGACAGATCTTGACTTTTGACTCACTAATTGTGTGGTGGCGATCAGAGAGATGGTGGGCGGTAGACCTCTCCACTCCGATGGTTCAGTCTTCTTCACTCCGTACATTCGGCCCTATTGTGAGACAGTAGTTGCTTACGAAATTAAGACATGTACAACATCTTATCCTCACTGACAAAGACAACTCACTGTAGGACACAAAGCGGTATCGTTAGCTCTAGCATTTATGACACATCACCATAATGCCTATTTTTTCAAACCGCATTTGGCTGCAACAACGTTAGTTGAAAATTCTATATCCTATATATACCTAAATAATTCATCCCACAACGTCTATTAACCATCTTAACATGCGAATATGCCTCCTCAACAAAGGTCCACCACATCATGCATGAGAAAAAAGGTTTTCATTATTAGCTGACCCCAAGCACATATCCCACATTACCACATATGCCACCTCATCAAAGGTCAATTCAACATGCTTGAGAATTTTCTTCCATTATATTATGCCATTTATATTTAAAATATTTTTGACTGCACAATAGTAACCAAATATAATGTATAGGAGTTCTATTTATTTTTAGTTTTAAATCATACTCCCTCCGTCCCATAATATAAGAACGTTTTTGACACTAGTATGGGGTTAAAAATGTTCTTATATTTTGGGACAGAGAGAGTATATTATTAAATCAACTATGGGTGATTCATACAATCAAATGTGTGGGCATCGATAGGAATAATTAGATGCACCAGTAGACTTGGAGATGTTAGAAAACGATAAAGATGAGATTATGACTTGACAATGGGCCATACAGCTGCTAGAGCTGCACTAGTGAGGTGGACGGCAGCAGACCACTGGCTAGACTACAGTTACGATCCACTGTCCATTCCGAGGGAAGGCCCTGTAGCTATCAAGTGCACATGTGAAAAATTATTGTAAAGGCAACGAAAAGAACATAATAGACGCATGATGCTCTCTACTGTGGTGAATACTCAAGAAAAAAGTCGTAGGCATGGCATGCTTGTGCTACAATTGAGTTGGGCGAAATCCAGTGAGTGCATGTTACAATCAGCCTTCTAACTTATCTCATAATTTTATTGTATCTAAACAGGCATCATCGGGGGTCCATGGCTCAAGTACTGGACAAGGGCAGGTGCAGTAATCTCCTCCATTGGCATGTTTGAGGCCCAGATGAGCAGTGGCGTGTTCCAGCTCCACGGAATGGCGGACCTAGGCCTCCTCCCGTCCGTCTTCTCCACCCGTGCCACTTGCACCGGAACTCCATGGGTTGCCATCACTGTGTCAACCGCTGCCACCATTACGGTCTCATTTCTCGATTTCGATGATATCGTTGCGATAGCTAACTTCCTCTATAGCCTCGGCACGCTGCTCGAGTTCTCCTCCTTCCTCTGGCTCCGAGCGAAGTACCCAACACTAAAGCGCCCTTACCATGTGCCTCTGCCATTTCTCGCGCTCGTGGACATGTGCGTTGTGCCATCGGTGTTCCTAGCCTATGTGTGCATGGTTGCTAGGTGGAGGGTATTCGCCATTGCCGCAGGGCTGGCCACACTTGGGGTCGGGTGGCACGCCCTCATGAGGGTGTGCAGAGCCTATAAGTTTCTCAGCTTTAGCGTGCATGAATCATCAGGCTTAGCAGGATGATTTGCGCATATGCGTGACAAGATTTAAATGTATCATATGTTTGATATTAATCTCTCTTCAATATATAGGTCCCATCGTAACTTGTAGAAATATAGCAAAAATATATGTCTTGCAAAAGGATGAATGCATTTTGGATTTTCTGTTTGATCCAAACTTTGGACTTTTTTCATCAAGTGTATTGAATTGTTGGTTTGTATAAATAATAGCATAAGACTAGTTGCATTGTTGTGTAAAATGCATTACACATATCTATGGGATTCCCTTGGTGCCATCTTCCCACAATAATCATTTGGAAAAATCACCAAAATCAAATTCAAATATTGATAGCTTATATATTGGCTAACATATCTCTGTATCCTCCTGCACTTCATTGGATTTAGTGCATTGGTGTTTCTTGATTGGTACAATGCTATTCACCGAGATCTTGGTTGCCGGCTGTGTTCAGCCTTCAAAGACTAGACGTAATCCCAGACTTCCAATATTTGGTTTCTACTCGGTTGATTGATTGGCCATCTAAGTTCTTTTAAGGTCTTCATTAGTTTCAATATGATACTACTGATACATAAAGTACCACTCTCTCCACGCCTCATGTTTAATGAAACTAGCACATCGCCAACACAAATGAGCATGTGACGGCTTCAATGCATTTTTTGTTAAACACAGTTATGATGCCATATAATTTTTGTGTACAAATCAATCTAATTTTTTGGCTTCAATTAAGATTTTATCTAGGTTTTATGAATTAAATAATCTTAGAACATTGTTAAAATATTGTATTGCTTCTTGTTCTCGTGATTCAAATATGTTTTATCAAACTTTGTTGCCTAGTACTCCCTCTGTTACATAATTATTGGCATGATTTTAGTTAATTTTTTAACTAAAACCACAACAATAATAGTACATCCTAATAACCCTTCCCATAAGCTTTACTTGAATCCATGTGAATTATTAATCACAGATAATATAAAACACCTTCATAAAATATGTTAAATGTTGGACATATAATTGAGCTATGCCAAACCAAGATATTGTCACCAAATTCCATTACTATCTAAATTAATACTAGTCCTGAAAAAATAGGACATGTTTTTCTTTGGCACGCTTATCATTAATATGCAACTAAACTATTTAACTTCTCAAGACATTCTACTTAGTAATGTGTGTGTGCGCGCGTCTATATATACACTCACGCCTAGAATATATATATGGCTTTCCTATCAACACTAGCACTAGAGGTAGCTAGCAGAACTGTTAATTTCTTTCAAGATTCGTACTTTTGTGTGGATAAAGTTCCTATTTGTTGATTTATGGTTGGTCACATTTATTAAAGCAAAGGCCATGTGAGGTACCTTTCCGTAGCAGTAGACGAAAACAGCAACCTAGCCCATGTGTTGAGAGGAGTAATCAGAGAGGTCCCTGTAAAATAAGTAAAGAAGTAAACAAAATTGACATTGCCATATCTTGATTGTAAATTAACTATATCAGCAATATTACCATCAGCGGTCACCTTTGTCCCTAAAAACACTGTCATCTGCAACATGTGCTTGTGCTTGTGCACCACCACTGCATGCCTCTTCCCTAACCTCTTGCAACTTGCAGTAAAAGAAATTTGGTGAGTTTCAAAATAATGAAACAAATTATGGCATTGGAAACACAAATGTTTGTAATGCCCAGTATGTGACTATACCTCCCACGTGTCGAGGCACGACTTAAAGGTATAATCACATACACTAGTAGATAAAGGGGGATCAGACCCGGTTCATTTGGGCCTTTAGCCCCGGTTCTGGAACCGGTGCAACAGGGTCGGTACTAATGCTCTGACCCTTTAGTCCCGGTTCAATCCAGAACCGGGGCAAAAGGGTGTCCACGTGGCCTGTGCACCGAGTCCAGGCAGGAGGGGCTTTAGTCCCGGTTGGTGGTTCCAACCGGGACCAAAAGGCATCCACGTGTCAGCATTTCTGTAGCTGTGGTTTTTGTTTTTTTTTTTGAAAGGGGAGGGGGGGTTTTAGGTTTTGGGGGTTAATTTAGGTGTTTGATATATTGTGTTAGCTAGCTAATTAATAGAGAGAAGTGTTCTCTCTTATGTCCGTGCTTTTGGTCGACGCTACATACTACACATACGTATATATATGGACTAGAGTCACGCTAGCTAGCTAGCTAGCTGCTAGCTACTAAGCAAACAAAGGAACAGAAGATCTCGTATATATAATCAACATATATATATATATGCATACAGAGAGAAGTAATAATATCGACCACCTCTCCTTCTCCGAGAGATTGGTCGAACAACAAGTTCTCGTATATCTATCCGACACTACCGGGCACATATATACAATAATTATCTCTTACAAAAATAATCTCCTAACACATGGATGCAGGGTCCACATAGTATTCTCCGTCTTCAGCGATCACGTGTTCAAGGAAGAATGCCGCCAATTCCTCTTGAATTGCTCGCAGACGATCTGGTGTTAGGAGTTCATCCCGCATCTGAAACATCTAATTTGAAGTAGGGGGTCAATACATGAAATGATGCTATAAATTTGTGAATATTATTGATTGCTTACGCACTTTAAATTGTTCATCAGTGTAGCCCCGCTCACAGGTCGTGTGGCGGATGGACTCGCAAATGTAGTATCCACAATAATCATTCCCGGGTTCCTGCCACAACCACTTTACAAGAAATAGAGCTCAATCAAACTGATAAGCAAGAATGCCAAATTGGTATTGATGAAACTAGCTAGCGCTTGAATCAAGATATAGGAGATGCGTGCGCGGAACATGCTACTATATAGTACTTACTTTCGGGTATCTAAATTGTAGCTTCTTCGGCAGTCCCGGAGCTTTTTTGATGAATGTTTTCCAAGCCCTGCCAGACAAAGGAAACAATTAGTTGATATCAGAAATGAAGTTGCTGATATATATGCATGGTGGATAATATTGATCGATTTAACTTACCTGGCTAGCATTTGAGTCATGTCCGCATACTCCTCGGGATCTTTACGTTTAGAGTCGAAGACAGTTACTATTCCCTTCTCAAGCTTAATCTATAAGAGAATATAGTGGAAGCTGCGCACGAATGCATGAGATCATTACATCACTATAAACTTGACTGATATATATAAGGGAAACCAAATATGCACAAGACATTAACACTCACTTGAAGTTGTAAGGAAAGAGTATTATATCTTTGTTTTCATTTACCACCAACGATCGTAGCAAGTTGGTCTCGGTATCGCCGGGACGCAATTTAACCTCGGTTGCATCTATGAGGTATGTGTTAATAAACCCAATATCACCTACTTGTCTTTTCTTCAATTCGACGATCTTCAATCTGCATAATATAGTGAGTATAATTATAAATACATGCAATGAAGATCAGCTATATAGAGAGACTTAATGACAGAAGTAGTACTACTTACAGACAGTAGCAGGTGATCGTTGTTTTATCGAGGGCCAATTGATTGAAAAATTGATAGAACTCCTCAAATGGAACAGGCAACAGGTCAATTCCAACGAGGTCATGCTCAGGTTTAACTCTCAAATACAAGTTATTCCTCCCCCCAGACTCTCTGCAGATTTTCATGTACCAATCATGCAATCTTCGCATATTCGTTGATAGAGATCTTTCATTTTTTACGAGAGGCTTTTTGTACTCGTATCTTTCTATCTGCACGTCCATGAAATCATAGTGTACATCGTCGGACGCGTAATCTGCAAGATTGGTATAACCGGGCACCATCCTCGGATCATTAGCGACCATGTCGCTAGACACCTTGAGCGGGGGGCACGATTGGTTCGCTTGTTCGCTGAGCTGGGCAATTTGTTTCCCAGCTCGCCCTTCTGCTAACCTCTGATCACTTTTTGTACTTCCGGACCGCTTGGCATCTTGAAATGTCTTTTGAATAATGCGGTCATAGTTGCCCTTCGGCTTACTTTTCGCTGGTTGCTTCAGGGCAGCAAGAGTGCGCTTTGCTTTCACCGCATCTATCTTCTCCTCTGGAGGTGGATGTCTCTGTGCTTTCAACCCTTCAAAAAAGTCCTTCACTTCGCCTTCAGCGATCTTCGTGTTTTCCTCGTCGGACCTCTCGTACGGTAACTTCTCTAGAGGCGTGAGAGAAGGACCGAATCTGCATCGCCTCCCGCCTCTGGCTGTACTGGTAGACGTCGCCGGACCAGACGAAGCGGCTGTCTTTTTTACTTGCTTAGGCGCCGGAGCAGGAGCAGCCGGAGCGGCGGCAGGTCTCTTCCGCCCTTGATGATTAGGCGAAGGAGGAGCTGGCTGTCTGCTCGGGCGCGCCGGCGGCGAAGGAGGCGGAGTGCCGCCACGCGCCGGCGGCGAAGGAGGCGGTGTGCCGCCACGCGCCGGAGAAGGAGCCGGAGTGCCCTGATGGTCACTCGCCGGAGAAGGAGCCGGAGTGCCCTGATGGTCACTCGCCGGAGGAGGAGGCGGTGGAGGAGGCGGAGTGCCCTGACTCGTCGTCGGAGGAGGAGGAGGCGGAGGCGTCCAGTTCAGAATGTTGATTAGGTCCTTCCGCCATAGGCATGGAGTCTTCAGTGAAGAACCCAGCCGAGTCTCCCCTTCACCGGTAGGGTGGTCAAGCTGGAGCTCCTCAAATCCCTCCGTTATTTCGTCGACCATCACCCTAGCATATCCTTCTGGAATCGGCCGGCAGTGAAAAGTGTCGTCTGGTCCAGAAGGATAAACAGAGCCAGCAGCCGCCTTGACCTTCAGATTCATCCACTGTGCCATAAGGTGGCAATTTTGGGCCTCCGTGATAGCATCCACAGGATTCCTGGCAGTAGCCGTCAAGGCAAGCTCTGGCTGAGGCAGCTCGGTGGAAGCCACGCTGCTTCTCCGCTGAGATGGCGGGGTAGCTTCGGGGGAAGCTTCGGCAATTCTTTCCCGATCTGCTTCCCGTTCCTCTATCGCTTGTATTCTGGCCCGCAGCGCCTGGATTTCGGTCATCTCCATTTTCTTCCTCCTGTCGTGGCATTTGTAGCCTCCTGCGTCCGGAAACCCAGCACGCCACGGAAGGGAGCCTGGCGTGCCTCGTGTCCGTCCAGGGTGCTCAGGATTCCCGAGGGCCATTGTCAGCTCGTCGTTCTCTCTGTCGGGGATGAACGTCCCTGCATGCGCTGCTTTGATATACTGCCGCATCTTCCTGAGTGGTGTTTCCATTTGCTTGTCCGTCCAAATGCACCACCCTGTTACAGGGTCCAAGGATCCGCCAGCCCCGAAGAACCAAGTCCGGCAACGTTCTGGCCAGTGCATTGTCTCTGGTTCGATCCCTTTCTGAAGCAGATCATTCTCAGCCCTGGCCCACTTAGGCCGGGCTACGAGGTAGCCGCCCGACCCCGTGTGATGGTGATGCATCTTCTTTGCAGCATTTATCCGGTTTGTCTCCGACATCTTCTGACTCTTTTCCGACTTCTTATGGGCCACAAATGCGGGCCAGTCATCTTTGATCTTCTCATATATGCCCACGAATTCTGGAGTCGTTTTCTCTCTGACAAACGTATTCAGTTTTTTCTTCCATGCCCTGAATTGGTCTGCCATCTTCGAAAGTGCATAAGACTTGATTAAGTCCTCTTTAACTGGGCATGGCTTCGCCGGATCAACATCATCTCGCGGTAGGATGAAGTTTGACTTCAGCTCAGTCCAAAGATCTTCTTTCTGCATATCTGTGACATAAGTCACCTGAGCGTCGTTTGCAGCCGGCTTTAACCATTGATGGATGCTGATCGGGATCTTGTCCCTAACCAGAACCCCGCACTGATTAACAAATGCGTTCCTTGTGCGGATGGGTGCAATCGGCTCGCCGGAGCGCGAGATTTCTGAGATCTCAAACTTTTCATCCGGCCTCAACTTTTTCTTCGCTCCTCGTCTCTTTACCGAAGATTTGCTCGATCCGGAGGGCTAGAAAAGGAACAAAGACGAGAGTTAATGAATGAATCAATTAACTAGTCAGCACATGCTTAACTAACATATATACCTCCTGGCCGGACTCGGTTCGGTCACCGGAGCCAGCATCACGGTCTCCTTCTTGCACCGGCATTGGGTCACCGGAGCCGTCCTCACCGTCTACTTCTTCCATGTGCATTGGGTTACCGAATTCATCAATATCATAGCCTAGATCTTCCAGCCGCAGCTCTTGTTCGACCTGCTCATCGGTGTCGTTGAGATACAACCTGATGGCATTTTGTCCGTCTGCGATTATGTCCATCAACATCGCTTCTTGTGCTAGGTCTCGGGTGTTGTCGTCCATTGTTTCTACAAATATTTACAACATGCCAATTATTATTCAAACATGACAGATGGATATATTAATGGCAAACGTAGAACTAGCTTCAACCCTCGACTGCTCGGCGATCCACAAACCCTAGACCCCCTCATGTCACATTTTGTCTAGCTAGTGTCAAAGGATTCAACAAAACCAATACTTCATCATTAGGCAAAAGTAACAGTAGAATGATGGTACGAAGCTCTCCAAAGTTGTTTTGGAACGGAGTCCCAGATAAGATAATCCGTAACAAAAGACTGATTAACCTATCAGGAACTCCGTTCCAAAACATCTTTGCATAACTTCGTACCAACATGCCCCGGTTACTTCTGGCAAATGATGAAGTCATGGAATTTTTCAATACTTTGACACTAGCTAGGCAACCTCTCTCGACCCCTCGACCCCCGACTGCTCGGCGATCCACAAACCCTAGACCCCCTCATGTCACATTTTGTCGAGTGTCAAAGGATTCAACAAAACCAATACTTCATCATTAGGCGAAAGTAACAGTAGCATGATGGTACGAAGCTCTCCAAAGTTATTTTGGAACGGAGTCCCCGATAGGATAATTCGTAACAAAAGACGGATTATTCTATCAGGAACTCCGTTCCAAAATATCTTTGCATAACTTTGTACCAAAATGCCCCGGTTACTTCTGGCTAATGATGAAGTCATGGAATTCTTCAATACTTTGACCCCCGACTGCTCGGCGATCCACAACCCTAGAACCCCGACTGCTAGGCAACCTCTCGACCCCTCGCCCTTCGGCCTCTCGATCGGTCCCTCGACGACCCTCGACCCCTCGACCTTCGGCCTCGGTCCCTCGACGACCCTCGACCCCGGCCCCCCCTAATGTCGAAGTTATCGGGGAGAGGGTGTATACATATCCGATAAAAAAAGAGGAAGAAGAAGAAAAAAGGAACCGCTAGAGGAGAAGATCGAAGAGAAAAAAAATAAAAAAAAAGGAGAAGAAGAAAGGAATAGAGGAGAAGAAGAGAAAATTTCTCTTCTTCTCCTCTATTCCTTTCTTCTTCTCCTCTTTTTTTTCTTTTTTTTCTTCTTCTTATTTATTTCTCCTCTTCTTCCTCTCCTTCTTCTTCTTTCTTTCCTCTTTCTTATTTTCTTCTTTCCTATCCTTCTTTTTCTTTTTTTTCTTCTTCTTATTTATTTCTTCTCTTCTTCCTCTCCTCTTCTTCTTTCTTTCCTCTTTCTTATTTTCTTCTTTCCTATCCTTCTTTTTCTAAATTTGTAACTTTTGCATATATATATAAAACTTTCTATATATATTTAGCATATATAAACAAAAAACTATATAGCCACATACACATATATATACATCACATATACACACATCACATATATACAGCAACTTCCTAAGAAAAAATATATTTATATACACATAAATATATATTTAACATATATATTTAGCAAATTCCTAAGAAAAAAAAAGATATACACATACATATAAATACAGCAACTATATATACATCAACTATATATACTGCAATTTATATAAACATAAAAAAAATATACACATATATACATATATATACACAGCAACTATATATATATACAGCAATATTAAACATATAAAAAAAAGGGAGCCGGCCCTCACATCGGCAGGGCTGGGCGGCGCGACGGCGGCGGGGCGGGGCGGCGACAAGGCGGCGTCGGGGCGGGGCGGCGCGACGGCGGCGGGGCGGGGCGCGCGGCGGCGCGGGGCGACGGGCCGGCCGGGGCGCGGCGACGGCGCGGGGCGGGGCGACGGCGCGGGGCGCGGCGACGGCGCGGGGCGGAGCGACGAGGCGGCGTCGGGGGCGACGGCGACGGGGCGACGGGGGCGACGGCGACGGCAACGGGGACGGAGCAGATCGAGGGAGGCGTCGGGGCGGGGAGAAGAAGGAAACTGACGAAAATATCGCAAGTCCTGGTTATATAGGAGGGGCATTAGTCCCGGTTGGTGGCTGAAACCGGGACTAATGCCCCCCTTTAGTCCCGGTTGCTGCCTCCAACCGGGACTAAAGGTCCCTTTTCAGCAGCCCAAAGGGCGGGAAGGTGGGGCCTTTAGTCCCGGTTGGTGGCAGCAACCGGGACTAATGCCACCCTTTAGTCCCGGTTGGTGGCAGCAACCGGGACTAAAGGCCTTGCCGCGGTGCGGTGGGAAGTTTAGTCCCACCTCGCTAGTTGAGGGAGAGCAGCACCAGTTTATAAGCCCCGCTGCCTCTCTCCTCTCGAACTCCTCTAAAATGCAGGCCTAAGGGCCTAAACTGACAATGCTTTGCCTGTGGACTTGCTGGGCTTTCTACGGGCCTGAATCCTGGCCCATGGTTGGGTTTCTAGTCGTATTCAGGCCTTGTGGGCCCAGCAGGTGGCATATTTTTTCTTTTTTTCTTTGTTGCTTTATTTTTTAGTTTTGTTTCTACTTTCAACAAAATACTTACTGTTGCTATTTTTATTTATTTGTTTTCTTTGTTTCTTTATTTATTTGATTTTGTTTCTACTTACAAAAAAATATTTATTGTTGCTATTTTTTTTTCAAGTTTTTTTGTTTTGTTTTCTGCATTATTTATTTTCTTTTGTAAAACCAATTACGAACTTTCTGTTAGTGCAAGTAGTATTCAAATTTGAATAGTTTAAATTTGAAATTATTTGTTTTCTTTGTTGCTTTATTTATTTTATTTTGTTTCTTTTCAGCAGCCCAAAGGGCGGGAAGGAGGGACCTTTAGTCCCGGTTGGTGGCAGCAACCGGGACTAAAGGGGGGCATTAGTCCCGGTTGGTGGCAGCAACCGGGACCAAAGGCCCTGAGCTGGCGCGGGTGCGGTGGGATGTTTCGTCCCACCTCGCTAGCTGAGGGAGCTCGAGAGTGGTTTATAAGGGCTGCTGCTCCCACCCTCTCGAGCTCCTCTCAAATGCAGGCTTCTAGGCCTAACTCTGCGCGCTGCCCTGTGAGCTTGCTGGGCCTTATATTACAGGTGGATCCTGTGCTATAGGCCTTGCAGGCTCACTGGGCAGCGCCCAATATTTTTTTTTTCCTTTTTTGCTTTATTTATTTCTAAGTTGTTTTTTGCTGTATTTAGAGTTGCTTTATTTATTTTATTTTCTTTGTTTATTTCTAAGTTGTTTTTTGCTGTATTTAGAGTTGCTTTATTTATTTTACTTCCTTTATTTATTTTCTTTGTTGCTTTATTTATTTTATTTTGTTTATACTTAATTACAACAAAATACTTATTGTTGCTATTTATTTCTAAGTTGTTTTTTGCTGTATTTAGAGTTGCTTTATTGATTTTATTTTCTTTGTTTATTTCTAAGTTGTTTTTTGCTGTATTTAGAGTTGCTTTATTTATTTTACTTTCTTTATTTATTTTCTTTGTTGCTTTATTTATTTTATTTTGTTTATACTTACAACAAAATACTTATTGTTGCTATTTATTTTTCAAGTTTGTTTTGTTTTGTTTTGTTTTGTTTTGTTAGTGCAAGTAGTATTGAAATTTGAATAGTACAAACGGACAATGGTATCATACTCGTTTGTTACAAAGTTGGCATGGTATCATCATAATAGTTGCGGAAATAACTCTTCACTTTTTCTTCGCTTGTGTCATTTGCTTATTGCGCCGTAACCATGGATAATCTTCATCGTTTATCAGGATGCTTGGGTCAGCCTTGACTTTGAAGGGAGGAATTTCATGAAACTTTTCATAATCTTCAGACATGTCTGTCTTGCCCTCCACTCCCAGGATGTCCCTTTTTCCTGAAAGAACTATGTGGCGCTTTGGCTCATCGTATGATGTATTCGCTTCCTTATCTTTTCTTTTTCTCGGTCTGGTAGACATGTCCTTCACATAGATAACCTGTGCCACATCATTGGCTAGGACGAACGGTTCGTCATTGTATCCAAGATTTTTCAGATCCACTGTTGTCATTCCGTATTGTGGGTCTACCTGTACCCCGCCTCCTGACAGATTGACCCATTTACACTTAAACAAAGGGACCTTAAAATCATGTCCGTAGTCAAGTTCCCATATGTCCACTATGTAACCATAATATGTGTCCTTTCCCCTCTCGGTTGTTGCATCAAAGCGGACACCGCTGTTTTGGTTGGTGCTCTTTTGATCTTGGACTATCGTGTAAAATGTATTTCCATTTATCTCGTATCCTTTGTAAATCAATACAGTCGAAGATGGTCCCCTGGACAACAAGTACAACTCATCACAAACAGTGTTGTCACCTCTGAGACGTGTTTCCAACCAACTGCTGAAAGTCCTGATGTGTTCACGTGTAATCCAGTCGTCGCACTGCTCCGGGTGTTTGGAGCGCAGACTGTTCTTGTGTTCATCGACATACGGGGTCACCAATGTAGAGTTCTGTAGAACTGTGTAGTGTGCTTGAGTCCAAGAATAACCGTCCCTGCATATTATTGAGTCCCTTCCAAGCGTGCCTTTTCCAGTCAGTCTGCCCTCGTACCGCGATTTAGGGAGACCTATCTTATTAAGGCCAGGAATGAAGTCAACACAAAACCCGATGACATCCTCTGTTTGATGGCCCATGGAGATGCTTCCTTCTGGTCTGGCGCGGTTACGGACATATTTCTTTAGGACTCCCATGAACCTCTCAAACGGGAACATATTGTGTAGAAATACGGGCCCCAGAATGACAATCTCGTCGACTAGATGAACTAGGACGTGTGTCATGATATTGAAGAAGGATGGTGGGAACACAAGCTCGAAACTGACAAGACATTGCGTCACATCACTCCTTAGCCTTGGTACGATTTCTGGATCGATCACCTTCTGAGAGATTGCATTGAGGAATGTACATAGTTTCACAATGGCTAATCGGACGTTTTCCGGTAGAAGCCCCCTCAATGCAACCGGAAGCAGTTGCGTCATAATCACATGGCAGTCATGAGACTTTAGGTTCTGGAACTTTTTCTCTGCCATATTTATTATTCCCTTTATATTCGACGAGAAGCCAGTCGGGACCTTCATACTGAGAAGGCATTCAAAGAAGATTTCTTTCTCTTCTTTCGTAAGAGCATAGCTGGCAGGACCTTCATACTGCTTCGGAGGGATGCCGTCTTTTTCGTGCAAACGTTGCAGGTCCTCCCGTGCCTCAGCTGTATCTTTTGTCTTTCCATACACGCCCAAGAAGCCTAGCAGGTTCACACAAAGGTTCTTCGTCACGTGCATCACGTCGATTGAAGAGCGGACCTCTAGGTCTTTCCAGTAGGGTAGGTCCCAAAATATAGATTTCTTCTTCCACATGGGTGCGTGTCCCTCATCGTCATTCGGAACAGCTAGTGCGCCGGGGCCCTTTCCGAATATTACATGTAAATCATTGACCATAGCAAGTACGTGATCACCGGTACGCATGGCGGGCTTCTTCCGGTGATCTGCCTCGCCTTTGAAATGCTTGCCTTTCTTTCGACATTGATGGTTGGTCGGAAGAAATCGACGATGGCCCAGGTACACATTCTTCCTGCACTTGTCCAGGTATATACTTTCAGTGTCATCTAAACAGTGCGTGCATGCATGGTATCCTTTGTTTGTCTGTCCTGAAAGGTTACTAAGAGCGGGCCAATCGTTGATGGTCACGAACAGCAACGCCTTTAGGTCAAATTCCGACTGTTTGTGCTCATCCCACGCACGTACACCGTTTCCATTCCACAGCTGTAAAAGTTCTTCAACTAATGGCCTTAGGTACACATCAATGTCGTTGCCGGGTTGCTTAGGGCCTTGGATGAGAACTGGCATCATAATGAACTTCCGCTTCATGCACATCCAAGGAGGAAGGTTATACATACATAGAGTCACGGGCCAGGTGCTGTGATTGCTGCTCTGCTCCCCGAAAGGATTAATGCCATCCGCGCTTAGAGCAAACCATACGTTCCTTGCGTCCTTTGCAAACTCCTCCCAGTACTTTCTCTCGATTTTTCTCCATTGCGACCCGTCAGCGGGTGCTCTCAACTTCCCGTCTTTCTTACGGTCCTCACTGTGCCATCGCATCAACTTGGCATGCTCTCTGTTTCTAAACAAACGTTTCAACCGTGGTATTATAGGAGCATACCACATCACCTTCGCAGGAACCCTCTTCCTGGCGTGCTCGCCATCAACATCACCAGGGTCATCTCGTCTGATCTTATACCGCAACGCACCACATACCGGGCATGCGTTCAGATCGTTGTATGCACCGCGGTAGAGGATGCAGTCATTAGGGCATGCATGTATCTTCTGCACCTCCAATCCTAGAGGGCATACGACCTTCTTTGCTGCGTATGTACTGTCGGGCAATTCGTTATCCTTCGGAAGCTTCTTCTTCAATATTTTCAGTAGCTTCTCAAATCCTTTGTCAGCCACAGCATTCTCTGCCTTCCACTGCAGCAATTCCAGTACGATACCGAGCTTTGTGTTGCCATCTTCGCAATTGGGGTACAACCCTTTTTTGTGATCCTCTAACATGCGATCGAACTTCAGCTTCTCCTTTTGACTTTCGCATTGTGTCCTTGCATCGACAATGACCCGGCGAAGATCGTCATTTGGTTCCTCTTGATCTTCAGCAGCTTCACCCGTTGCAGCATCATTGGGCACATCGTCTGGTTCCTCTTGATCTTCACCAGCTCCCCCCATTGCAGCATCACCGTATTCAGGGGGCACATAGTTGTCATCGTACTCTTCTTCTTCGCCGTCTTCCATCATAACCCCTATTTCACCGTGCCTCGTCCAAACATTATAGTGTGGCATGAAACCCTTGTAAAGCAGGTGGGAGTGAAGGATTTTTCGGTTAGAGTAAGACATCGTATTCACACATTGAGTGCATGGACAACACATAAAACCATTCTGCTTGTTTGCCTCTGCCACATTTAGAAACTCACGCACGCCCTTAATGTACTCGGAGGTGTGTCTGTCACCGTACATCCATTGGCGGTTCATCTGCGTGCATTTATATATAATTAAGTGTGTCAAAAACCATTACAGAACATCATAAATAGATAATTAAGTGACCAAATGTATAAAAGTTCATCATCACATTAAAACCAAAGTACATACATATATAGTTCTCATCTAACAACATATATAGCTCTCCATACACATCGAAACTATGTAAAACATTTCAACGCGAAAACAAATGCTATCATAATCGCAACCAAGGTAACAATTGATCCAACGGCATAATGATACCAAGCCTCGGTATTAATGGCATATTTTCTAATCTTTTTAATCTTCAACCGCATTGCATCCATCTTGATCTTGTGATCATCGACGACATCCGCAACATGCAACTCCAATATCATCTTCTCGTCCACAATTTTTTTTATTTTTTCCTTCAAGAATTTGTTTTCTTCTTCAACTAAATTTAACCTCTCCACAATAGGTTCCATCTTGATCTTGTGATCATCGATAACTTCCGCAACATGCAACTCCAATTCCATCTTCTCCTCCTCCATTTTTTCCAATTTTTTCTTTAACGAAATGTTTTCCTCTTCAACTAAATTTAACCTCTCCACAAGAGGGTCGGTTGGAATTTCCGGTTCAACTACCTCCTAGACATAATAAAACATCTATGCATGTCAGGTTGGTCGGCATAACTATCATAAGCACTAAAACAAATAGTTATAAATTAAAGATAATATACCACATCCGAATCGTAGACCGGACGAGGGCCAACGTGGGCGGATATCAAAACCATCGCACTATATAATAACAAGCAATAATAAACGTAAGAAAATTAGACAAATATCTATCTAAAGCAATAATAAAAGTAAGAAAAGCATGGACATAACAAGAGGCTCACCACAGTGGTGCCGGTGACGAGATCGGCGGGGGCGATCGACGGCGGCGAAGAC
The DNA here is from genome assembly GCA_902687465.1 of Secale cereale. NCBI lineage: Eukaryota > Viridiplantae > Streptophyta > Magnoliopsida > Poales > Poaceae > Secale > Secale cereale. The sequence continues at coordinate 17,321,390 of LR738711.1, forward strand.
GGGGACGGGACGTGACGGACCGCTAAACCTAGACAAATCTCGGAGAAAATAGAGCTTCGAGAGGAGAAAAGCTTAACTAGTGTGGCTCGGGCATTCCACCGAACATGTTGTGTGCATAGGAGGTGAGCTAGAGCACCACTAACCCCTCTCCCCCTCGGCCAGAAAAAAAACAGAGCAGTGAGCTCTGCTCTTGAGTGAGGGGGTTTATATAGGCAACTCACTGGTCCCGGTTAGTGCTACAAACCGGGGCTAAAGGTGTGCCTTTGGTCCCGGTTCATAAAACAAACCGGGACTAATAGTGGTGGGCCAGGAGCAAGAGCCATTGGTCCCGGTTTTTAGAGCCAACCGGGACCAATAGGTCCAGACGAACCGGGACCAATGGCCCACGTGGCCCGGCCGGCCCCCTGGGCTAACGAACCGGGTCCAGTACCCCCATTGGTCCCGGTTCTAGATTGAACCGGGGCTAATGGGCTGGACCAATGCCCTGTTTTCTACTAGTGATACTAGAATGATCTCAAGTATGGTATCTTTGCACAACTCATGTAAAAGAGGGGATGAAAAATGTAAAAGAGTAATTGGCTTACACTCGCCACGTCACACAATGAAACACATTAACATACATCATCCAATAACATCAGAGTCCAGCTACGGACGAAGATCCAAATGAAAGATACCATAAATAAAGCAACACAAGGTCCCGATCATCCTAGTAAGAGGCCTACTGATCCTCTGGGTAAGACATGTAGTATCGCCCACGCTCTTCATCGAACTCCCAAGACAACTCTGAACCACCAGATGTGTAGTTCTCAACGGTACCTGCATCTGGTGTTGTGTAGAATCTGTGAGCCACGGAGGACCCAGCAATCCCGTTCCCGGGTAACAATAGTATCAAAGCCTTGGGTGTGGAACAAGGCTGAAAACAAGGTTGCAGGAACACTAGCACTAGCTTACGTGTTTAGAGCGAGAAGAGAGAATAAGTTCCAACGATCGTCAAAGTGATCACGAAGTGATCCTAACAACTCACGTCAAACATAACCCCACCGTGTTCACTTCCCGAACCCCTTCGGAAAGAGACCATCACGGTTACTCACGTAGGTAGTGTATTATGAACATGGTGTCAAGTTATCTACAACCGGATATTAACAAATTCCCATCTGCCACATAACCGCGGGCACGACTTTCGAAAGATCAAACCCTGCAGGGGTGTCCCAACTTAGCCCATCACAAGCTCACGATCTGTGGACTCGCAACTCCAAGGTGGGAAGACCCGAGTATTTTCGGAAACCCGTGCTCAAGATATTCCGAGAAAGGTAAAACTAATCCAGCAAGACCTCCCGGCGTGCCGACACCCTGATAGTAGCCGCGCGTATCTCGTCTCAGGCCACGACCGGATGGGACAAGCTACGGGTGAATACCAGATACCTCGGGTTTCCCCAAGGCGGCCCCGCAGGTTGCCCAGTTTGGACCAACACTCATGAGGAGCACTGGCCCGGGTTGTTAATTAAGTCCTCATGTTTGCAATGCCCTATGCAAGTTTTAGTTATTAGGAAAATGTAAAACCAATGTTGGGCCTTGCTGGAAAAGATTTAGCGCTAAGCGGGTTATCGAGGGGGGCCCATAAACCCCAACCGTGTTAGGGACGCAAAAATCAAGGAACATAACACCGGTTTAACAGTTCCTAGGGCGGCATGAGTGGAACAAAACACCAAGCAAGAGGCTTAGCCTTCCACCCATTACCAATATATAGATGATTTAGTTTAACAGTTTATATATTGTGATATCCCAACAATAACTTCATCATGAAGCAAGAATCTTCAAGTCTTCACCTGCAACTAGCAATGCTATAAGAGGGGTTGAGCGATGCGTACCTAGCCAAACAACGGTGTGCTAGGAGGGTGGTTAAAGAGTTTCAGGGCAACAATAGGAGGGCTGACAAATAGACATAGGCATCGAGGCAATAGCTAAAGAGCGAGACATCTAGCATAGGCAAAGATCGTAGTGATATCTGGGTAAGGTCATCTTGCATGTTGATTCCACGGAGGGATCGAAACCTTGCTCCTCAAACTCAGCCTCGGTAGTAACCTCGAACTCCGAATCAGCTCCCGGCTCTACCCAACACAAGAACACACATGGCACAATATCAAACACGGTGCAATGCACAATCAACATGATGCAAGTATGATGTGCGTATGCATGTGTAAGCAAATAAGCCTAAGGAGATGATGATGGAGAAGGCCTCATCTTGGAAAACCAAGCAAGCCACTCGATGGAGGGGAAGATTTTGGTTGAAATCGATATAAAGATCACCGGAAACGGACACACGGTTTGCAAATGGCAAGCAAAACAATATTCACGCAAAACTGCAGTTTACAGCAACATGACATCTTTGGAGCAAGAAATAATTATGCTATATCACTCAAACATGGAGACAAAGGGCATGGATGTGAAGTAGACATGATACTTAACAAGTATGAACCTAGAACACACCCAAAAACCTACTGGAACACAATTAACCAAGCATAGCAAGTTGCAATAAATTTATCTAGACTTAGACAAAATCTGGGAAGGCAAAAACATCATCACGATGCTGCCTTCGGAGGCACAAAACAACAATCATATCAACTCTACTAAGTGTATAAAGATCATGGACATGTAATAGACATAGCATACATCAAACAACTCCATTGGAGCAACTCCATAGGAGGCTTGAATCAATAACAACAAGCTTCACCAAATTGATCATGCCAATAAAAACCTGACAGGTAAATTTATAGCAACTTGAGAGCAAGAAATAAATAAGCTACAGCAGGCCATATATGCAAATAAGGGCATGGATGGATAGAGCATAACATGGACAACAAGGAATGATCATTTGACTTACTAAAACATGCATGGATTTGAGTGAGGCATCAAGAAAACATGGCATCAGGTTTAACAGATTCCAGACTTAGCAGTTTTTTCACAAAGTATAAAACAACACATTGGCATGTCATATTTACAAGCTTGTTTAAGTCACCTCAAGGCATATCATGGAAAGTGGATTGCACCACAGCAAAGACCATATGAATGAGCTTCTAAAGCATATTGACATGTGACATGAAGACAAACACATCAATAGAAATGAGCAAGTCAAAACAGCATCTCACAACAAGTTTCAGCACTTCACAGCCACATGCACTACAGCAACCATCATGTAGAACACTTCACAATGAACATTTTGACATATCATATGCTCCATTTGGACTAACATGCACAAAGTTATCAACACCACAAGCATGCAACAAAATTACAGATAACAGCAGTTTTAAACATATAGCACTCTTGCAACGATGATTAGGGCATCAAGATGAACTCAAACAAGCATGCCACAGTGGAACAAAATGAAGATCCGCAAATGGCCAGAACCAGCCACCCGCCCATGACAGGGGAGTGTCGGACCGAACGTTGCCTTGAGCCAAAGAGAAACACTAGGAGGACCACCATGAGCTGCCCGCAAATGCGCAGACAAAAGATCCAGCCGCCGCCGCTGCCCCACCCGTTCCACATCGAGAACCCGCCACACCGCAGCAAGAGTGACGTTGCTCAGCCACAGACCACACATGGAATGGCGACCATAGCCGCCGCCTCCATCCCGCTCTGCCCGCCAAGACCAGTGTCAGAGGCTGGGGCCCAGCCTGATCTATGTGGAGCACACCACCGTCGGTAGCCACCCGCGCGCAGCCGCCGTGCTGCTACCATGAGTCCAGGCCGCCGACGTCCGCCAACCCGCGCGTACGCCGCCGCCACAAGCACATGTCGCCACGCCATCGCAGCCCACGAAAGCACAATGCCTCCTCGTCAAGGAGGTCCAATGTCAACCTTCAGGTGACGAGCGAGAGGGGTGCATAGGCCCCGCGGCCGCCAACACACAACGGGTTTGGCCCGGCGACGCCTACCGGCGGCGGCGTGAGAGGAAGAGGTGCGGGAGGCGCCGGCTAGGGTTTCCCCCCGGGGCGCTCGCGGGGACGCCGCGGGAGGGGGGTTCGGTTTGTTTTTTGCATGTTTAGTTCCGTTTGGAGTTGGACGAGTACCTCGCCGGCGTGAATGGGCCCATAGCCGATTACAATAATGGCCAGATCATTTTGAGATCGCTTACTTTTGTTGGCAACTGGTGTACTTTTGGACCTTATGGAATGGAGCAAGCCACGCCGTTTGAGCTCCCTGCTGTTGGTGTACTTTGGCGATGTGGTTTTTTGAGCTCGGGCTTCTGGACATCCCTTGTCCTCACCCTCCAACATTTCTTTGAGATCCGTGCTAGACAACTAACTTACTACACCTTTTTTTTCTTCGAAATGAAACAACGTATAAAGTTCAAACTTTGCAAGACACCAAAATATATTCAATAGAATTTGGGAAAAACTTGCTGATTTTTGGGTCCAACATAAATATACAAACCGTAATTCTTATAATTTTAAAATGGTATTTTTCGTAATAATGATGCATGAAAAATTCAAAAGTTTTTTCCCACATTCTAATTAGAATGTTTTGTTGTGGTGTAAAGTTTGAAGTTCATATGTTGTTCTATATGGGAGAAACAAAAAAGACAAAAGTACTTGCACGAATCGTGATGCAAAAATGAGTGGCTAGATAATTGTATGTGTCCTGAAGCCTATGCTCTACAACATGTTTACCTTCCACGGGCCTTCGGAGTACATTCGTGATGTGTTTGGTACATACGTCAAGATGAATGCCAAACCCTTAACCACGAGGTCATATATAGATCCTACCAGGGATTCCTACAGCAGAAACAAAACAAGACCCACTTTGAACAATGTAGCCAGACCCATGGCTATTGTGTTGATGATTTCATCATGTAGTTAAGTTTTGCAAATCAAGTAGCCTATGGCTAAATGTGCAATCGCCTATTCACCCTATCTTTGGCCGACCCAGGCTGACTCCATGTGGCCATTACAAAATATGTTGCTAGCTCCACTTAATTACGCAACATAGTTTATCCGCAACCAACATTCATTTCTATCTGTCGAAATATAGAAAGGCCATGCATTTCGCAAATGAAACCTCCGTTAAGTTGTTCAATGATTTGACATTGATGCATGTGTTTATTTTACTGATAAATAACATTTCATTCAATCATCTGTGTTACGCTGTAATTGTCACATCTTTGTAGCGCCTTATATATGTCTATATTAATGGAAAAACATGACATTTTGGACATCTAGTGCTATATCAAACACGCAACTTTAGAATAATTTTGTGTTCAAGGCCTTACATCTCTATGCAACAATATGGTGGTGTATATTTGGATTGAGCCACAGAGGTATCCCGGTGAGTGTGGACTCTCCATGGATTAATCATTTATGGTCCACACATGAAGGCTTAATGTTCATCAATGCAATTGACCATACTGCAAATATATTAAGTTGGATTCTCCGAATATATGCTGAATGTCTTGGAGAAGCAGTTGTTAGTTTTTTCAGTCCTAATACCTCATTGAACTTTGGGAGAGAACTTGAAAAAACACTTGGTATAAATGTTGAGGCATTGTCTATACATTATCTAGGGTTACCAACAACGGTACACAGAATCACTAGTGGAACTATTTGGTATTACTGATAAAAGAAATGGGCGGTATGAGTTTAGGTAGTGTTCGGTTCAACTATGGATTATGAAAATGGTGCTATTAGTTGTGTGTTGCGACAGAGCTGGAAGTTGTGTCGGTGAATCAACTTTTAAATAGTGTATTTGGTAGGAATTACTCGTAATGCCCTCAATGGCACGAAAGAGTTTTATACGCCACTGGGCCATAAAACACCGATCTGTAAGTTAATTGACATAGATGACCATTTGGAAAGGAAAATTCTATTTTGAAATGTTGCATATGTAGATATCAAATATCAATGACATGCGTCACATTTGCAATTTATTTTTCATACAAGCATCTTCACATTTAAAGGCCTCACATTTACAATTTAATAGTGAACATGGACTCCGTAGCCATCCATGGCAACAATTCATAGCAGAAGTATAACAATCATTCACTGATTCCTTCAAGCTCTAGTGAAATATAGCAACCATTCACAAGTTGAATGATCTTGCCATCTTCAGCGCCCAACTCATTTGGCAACAAAAATGACCATCGGGAAGTAATCTCACTAATCTATAAGAAAACATATGTAAAAATCTACCATCCAATTTTTCTGTAACAATATGTACTAATATCGTTTGGGACGATGCACTTTGTACTCACCATTTGCTCATCAAACAATGCAATTCACACATAAAATCAGGAAAAAAAAGAAAGAGAGCAGGAAGGCTGATGCGGGACGGGGGAGGGAGGAAGGATGGCCAACACCAGAGTAAGGAGGTTCGATGCATGAAGGATGAGGATAACACGAGATTGAGGAAGGAGGAGAGATGAAAGCAGATACGTTGCAGGGCAGCGCAGAGCCAGGTAAAAATGGAGGAAGGTTGACACATGACGATGCAAGAGCCGGCGGACCGCTTGAGGGCAGGCAAATGAAGTAGGGGCCTACTCGAGGGGTGGCAGGATGTGAAGGGATTGCGGCTCGGGTAGACATGAAATGAAATCGTCTCTTATAAAAGAAACCATCTCTACATGCAATCCAACACATAGAGTCACATATCTTTTTAAAAGTGGGATCTACTATTATGAAGATGAAACGCATATAGGTAAGATAAAATTTATTGGGTTACTTGAGTGTAAATTTGTGCGTGCCTTTGGATACCGCACTATAAGAATTTGTTCTGGGATTGTCCTGAAGTGAAGCTATTAGCCCAAGTAAACTGCCAACCTAGGCGAACGGTTTAACTTAGGTACATGTTTTCAATTAATGATAGCATTTAAGATAAAAGGCCACCTAGGATCGTACTTATTATTTCACTTTTCATCATGCTAGTGGATAATGTTAAAATCTCCACCTATCAACATGTTAAAGATTCTGATTCACATATGAAAACAAACTATGAAAGGGAAGCATGCTTGAGCTCTGGTTAGGCGGCCCCATAGACCGCGAGGGAATTTTTTTTAAATGAAGGCCACCACTAAGAAGGCGCCAAAAAAGGAGCTAAAATTTTGGCGCTATCTAGTCTGCACAAGTTAGATAAGGTATAACTTATGGTCCATAGTTGTCTCGGACAAAAACGTTGCTTTGCAAAGTCACAATGACCTCCGTTATTCCAAACATACATTTCATTCGTGAGACATTTTGAAAAGTGATTCATCAAACTACAACGGATCATCAAAATGTTGTAGACCTATGCTTGTCAGCTACTTAATCCGGGGCAAAAAATGGTTCCATCTGACCATACGATTGCCCCTCCTTACCAGGAGACATATCCTGACGCAAATGCTAAATAGAAGAAATTGAAAACACTAGTGATCGTCATCCTGACTATTTGCGATCGACACCATGTTATGTAAAATAACCAAGGCTCTATTAGTTTCGAATCCTTAACTGCTTGATCTATTTCTATCTTTAGATTATTTACTAGTGGTTATATCACTTGCTTGGTCATTATATACGGAGTCACACATAGTTGGAAATTTAGAGAACTTAATTGGCCGCAGTTCCGTAAATTTGCAACGAAACTATTAGAGAAAAAAGCGGAGGAGGTGGCAGCCCACAACGGCGACGAAGGGGGAGTAATCATCTAATCAGAAAGTATTTCGAAAATTAACATAAAGCCATTCCCTTAATTGTTTGGTACAAGCCATCAACGAGGGTTTAATGACAGTTTTGTTGTTACACCCTCTATTCATGTTATTGCCCCCCCCCCCCCTAATATTTCTGGTCTAATATTGATCATAAAAATGGTAGAGAGAGAGAGTACAACCATCTCTTCAAAATAGCTATGATTTGGTATCTACATGCACAAAACCCTCAAAGAAAATATACTATTAAATTTGTGTTAAAATTGAAGTACCATTTTTTCTTTTAGTTTCTCAGCAGAAATTCATATGCAAATAATTATTTAAAGTTGGATCATTGAGATTATCCATATCTAAGTTATCAAGTACAGTATATTTTTGGACCATATGAAAATTTCCAAGTTTTAATAATAGAGGAATAATTTCACATATTTAAGAACGACCGTAGGAAATGAGATGGAAAAGTTGAAAAAAGCTAAAATGAAAATTCTTTTACTTAGGTTTTCTCTACCTATTGACAAGAATAGCTTAATACAATAAAATATGATATATGTTACCTATTCCATTTGATGGAACGCCCAATTCATTGCCCAGGAGCAGAAATTTTATCAATGCCACAACTGATAGATTTTTAACTACATTATAGTACCAACTAATTGATTAGTGTGAAACTGAATGTTAACCTGGTAACATAATGATACAACCTCATAACAATACTGAAAACAACTCACGCGTAAATGTAATTCTACATATGGGTTTATTATAATTTATAAAGGACGCATATTGTATAAACGACGCATATGATCACTAATATGATATTTTTGGGAATGTTATAACAATCATCCCTAAAATCAAAATGATTGGTTTCCATCTAGAATGTGATATTTTATTTGCTATAGAACAGTATTCTTTAATGTTACATACTGTGGACATGGATATATAGAACCGTCAATTTATTTCGTTGTCACTTTCAACAAATTAAAGGACTGCCCTCGCATTTGTGAGGGCCACCATGCTAGTACTACTAGTTATTACTACTAGTACTAATGAGAAGATAGGTCAGCTAGATATTTTTTTGTGGTGTATCTTACATATCCGTTTCAGCTCCTCAAGTTATATAGCACAATGCCCACAAGAATGATGGGCACGTGCGCTTAGCTGCCCAGCTTGTTCCTGGACACTCTAGCGAGTAAACTCACAATGGATCAAGAAATCCTAATGACCAAGCAATCATCACCGACACAGAGTCAGGAACATCCTCAGCTGCATGGCACTGTCGCGCCACAAGGCGATGGCTCAACGCCGTCCGAGTCTGACCACCAGCGCAGGATCACCATGGTTCCGCTCGTCTTCCTGATCTACTTCGAGGTGGCCGGCGGACCGTACGGCTCCGAGCAGGCGGTCCGTGCCGCGGGGCCGTTGTTCACCCTGCTCGGCTTCCTCGTTTTTCCCCTGGCGTGGGGCGTCCCGGAGTCGCTCGTCACCGCGGAGCTCGCCGCCGCGTTCCCGGGCAACGGCGGCTTCGTCCTCTGGGCAGACCACGCCTTCGGCCCGCTGGCGGGCTCGCTCCTCGGCACGTGGAAGTACCTCAGCATCGTCATCAACATCGCCGCCTACCCGGCTCTCGTGGCCGACTACCTCGGTGGCGTGGTGCCCTCTGTCGCAAGACCAGGCAGGGCACGCTCAGCCGCGGTGATCGGCATGACGCTGCTCCTCTCCCTGTTGAACTTGGCCGGCCTGAGCGTAGTCGGGTGGGGCGCCACGGCGCTGGGAATAGCCTCGCTGGTCCCGTTCGTGCTGATGACGGCCATGGCGGTGCCCAAGGTACGGCCGGGGCGGTGGGTGACGCGGGTAGAGGGGAGGAAGAAAGACTGGAGGCTGTTCTTCAACACGCTGTTCTGGAACCTCAACTACTGGGACAGCGCGAGCACCATGGCCGGCGAGGTGGAGCGGCCGGAGCGGACGTTCCCGCGGGCGCTGGCGGCGGCGGTAGTTCTGATTGCCGTCAGCTACCTGCTGCCGCTCATGGCCGCGACCGGCGCCACGGACGCATCGCCGGACGCATGGGTGAACGGCTACTTGGCTGATGCCGCAGGTACCCACAGACGCTTACTATTTTACATACAATTATTACAATAATGATACTAGCAGATCGGGTTCAGTCTTCTTCACTAGTACTCCCTTGATAAACAAATATAATTTTTTTAGAATACTAAAATAGTGATATAAACGCTTTTTTATTAGTTTACAGAGGGAGTATCAGGGAACCAAATCAGGTGGTGTGGTGATGATGATAGATCTTGACTTTTGACTCACTAATTGTGTGGTGGCGATCAGAGAGATGGTGGGCGGTAGACCTCTCCACTCCGGTGGTTCAGTCTTCTTCACTCCGTACATTCGGCCCTATTGTGAGACAGTAGTTGCTTACGAGATTAAGACATGTACAACATCTTATCCTCACTGACAAAGACAACTCACTGTAGGACACAGAGCGGTATCGTTAGCTCTAGCATTTATGACACATCACCATAATGCCTACTTTTTCAAACAGCATTTGGCTGCAACAACGTTAGTTGAAAATTATATATCCTATATATACCTAAATAATTTATCCCCACAACGTCTATTAATCATCTTAACATGCGAATATGCACCCTCAACAAAGGTCCACCACATCATGCATGAGAAAAAAGGTTTTCATTATTAGCTGACCCCATGCACATATCCCACATTACCACATATGCCACCTCATCAAAGGTCAATTCAACATGCTTGAGAATTTTCTTCCATTATAATATGCCATTTATATTTAAAATACTTTTGACTGCACAATAATAACCAAATATAATGTATAGGAGTTCTATTTATTTTTAGTTTTAAATCATAGTATATTATTAAATCAACTATGCGTGATTCATACAATCAAATGTGTGGGCATCGATAGGAATAATTAGATGCACCAGTAGACTAGGAGATGTTAGAAAACGATAAAGATGAGATTATGACTTGACAATGGGCCATATAGCTGCTAGAGCTGCACTAGTGAGGTGGACGGCAGCAGACCACTGGCTAGACTACAGTTACGATCCACTGTCCATTCCGAGGGAAGGCCATGTAGCTATCAAGTGCACATGTGCAAAATTATTGTAAAGGCAACAAAAAGAACACAATAGACGCATGATGCTCTCTACTGTGGTGAATACTCAAGAAAAATGTCGTAGGCATGGCATGCTTGTGCTACAATTGAGTTGGGCGAAATCCAGTGAGTGCAAGTTACAATCAGCCTTCTAACTTATCTCATAATTTTATTGTATCTAAACAGGCATCATCGGGGGTCCATGGCTCAAGTACTGGACAAGGGCAGGTGCAGTAATCTCCTCCATTGGCATGTTTGAGGCCCAGATGAGCAGTGGCGTGTTCCAGCTCCACGGAATGGCGGACCTAGGCCTCCTCCCGTCCGTCTTCTCCACCCGTGCCACTTGCACCGGAACTCCATGGGTTGCCATCACTGCGTCAACCGCTGTCACCATTACGGTCTCATTTCTCGGTTTCGACGACATCGTTGCGACAGCTAACTTCCTCTATAGCCTCGGCACGCTGCTCGAGTTCTCCTCCTTCCTCTGGCTCCGAGCGAAGTACCCAACACTAAAGCGCCCTTACCATGTGCCTCTGCCATTTCTCGCGCTCGTGGCCATGTGCGTTGTGCCATCGGTGTTCCTAGCCTATGTGTGCATGGTTGCTGGGTGGAGGGTATTCGCCATTGCCGCAGGGCTGACCACACTTGGGGTCGGGTGGCACGCCCTCATGAGGGTGTGCAGAGCCTATAAGTTGCTCAGCTTTAACGTGCATGAATCATCAAGCTTAGCAGGATGATATGCGCATATGCGTGACAAGATTTAAATGTATCATATGTTTGATATTAATCTCTCTTCAATATATAGGTCCCATCGTAACTTGTAGAAATATAGCAAAAATATATGTCTTGCAAACGGATGAATGCATTTTGGATTTTCTGTTTGATCGAAACTTTGGACTTTTTTCATCAAGTGTATTGGATTGTCGGTTTGTATAAATAATAGCATAAGACTAGTTGCATTGTTGTGTAAAATGCATTACACATATCTATGGGATTCCCTTGGTGCCATCTTCCCACAATAATCATTTGGAAAAATCACCAAAATCAAATTCAAATATTGATAGCTTATATATTGGCTAACATATCTCTGTATCCTCCTGCACTTCATTGGATTTAGTGCATTGGTGTTTCTTGATTGGTACAATGCTATTCATCCAGGGTTGCCGGCTGTGTTCAGCCTTCAAAGACTAGACGTAATCCCAGACTTCCAATATTTGGGTTCTGCTCGGTTGATTGATTGGCCATCTAAGTTCTTTTAAGGTCTTCATTAGTTTCAATATGATACTACTGATACATAAAGTACCACTCTCTCCACGCCTCATGTTTAATGAAACTAGCACATCGCCAACACAAATGAGCATGTGACGGCTTCAATGCATTTTTGTTAAACACAGTTACGATGCCATTTAATTTTTGTGTACAAATCAATCTAATTTTTTGGCTTCAATTAAGATTTTATCTAGGTTTTATGAATTAAATAATCTTTGAACATTGTTAAAATATTGTATTGCTTCTTGTTCTCGTGATTCAAATATGTTTTATCGAACTTTGTTGCCTAGTACTCCCTCTGTTACATAATTATTGGCATGATTTTAGTTAATTTTTTACTAAAACCACAACAATAATAGTACATCCTAATAACTCTTCCCATAAGCTTGACTTGAATCCATGTGAATTATTAATCACGGATAATATAAAACAACTTCATAAAATATGTTAAATGTTGGACATATAATTGAGCTATTCCAAACCAAGATATTGTCATCAAATTCCATTACTATCTAAATTAATACTAGTCCTGAAAAAAATAGGACATGTTTTTCTTTGGCACGCTTATCATTAATATGCAACTCACTGTAGGACAAAGACAACTCACTGTAGGACATAGAGCGGTATCGTTAGCTCTAGCATTTATGACACATCGCCATAATGCCTATTTTTTCATACCGCATTTGGCTGCAACAACATTAGTTGAAAATTCTATATCCTATATATACCTAAATAATTCATCCCCCACAACGTGTATTAATCATCTTAACATGCAAATATGCCCCCTCAACAAAGGTCCACCACATCATGCATGAGAAAAAAGGCTTTCATTATTAGCTGACCCCATGCACATATCCCACAATACCACATATGCCACCTCATCAAAGGTCAATTCAACATGCTTGAGAATTTTCTTCCATTATATTATGCCATTTATATTTAAAATATTTTTTGGCTGCACAATAATAACCAAATATAATGTATATGAGTTATATTTATTTTTACTTTTAATTCCTATATTATTAAATCAACTATGCGTGATTCATACAATCAAATGTGTGGGCATAGATTGGAATAATTAGATGCACCGGTGGACTAGGAGATGTTAGAAAACGATAAAGATGAGATTATGACTTGACAATGGGCCATATAGCTGCTAGAGCTGCACTAGTGAGGTGGACGGCAGCAGACCACCGGCTAGACTACAGTAACGATCCACTGTCCATTCCGAGGGAAGGCCCTGTAGCTATCAAGTGCACATATGCAAAATTATTGTAAAGCCAACGGAAAGAACACAATAGACGCATGATGCTCTCTACTGTGGTGAATACTCAAGAAAAAAGTCGTAGACATGGCATGCTTGTGCTACAATTGAGTTGGGCGAAATCCAGTGAGTGCATGTTACAATCAGCCTTCTAACTTATCTCATAATTTTATTGTATCTAAACAGGCATCATCGGGGGTCCATGGCTCAAGTACTGGACAAGGGCAGGTGCGGTAATCTCCTCCATTGGCATGTTTGAGGCCCAGATGAGCAGTGGTGTGTTCCAGCTCCACGGAATGGCGGATCTAGGCCTCCTCCCGTCCGTCTTCTCCAGCCGTGCCACTTGCACCGGAACTCCATGGGTTTCCATCACTGCGTCAACCGCTGTCACCATCCCGGTCTCATTTCTCGGTTTCGACGACATCGTTGCGGCAGCTAACTTCCTCTATAGCCTCGTCATGCTGCTCGAGTTCTCCTCCTTCCTCTGGCTCCGAGCCAAGTACCCAACACTAAAGTGCCCCTACCATGTGCCTCTGCCACTGCCCGCGCCCGTGGCCATGTGCGTTGTGCCATCGGTGTTCCTTGCCTATGTGTGCGTCGTTGCTGGGTGGAGGGTATTCGCCATTGTTGCAGGGCTGACCACACTTGGGATTGGGTGGCATGCCCTCATGAGGGTGTGCAGAGCCAATAAGTTGCTCAGATATAGTGTGCATGAATCATCAGGTATAGCAGAATGATTTGCGCATTTGCGTGACAAGATTTAAACGTATCATATATTTGGTATTATTCTCTCTTCAATATATAGGGCCCATCGTAACTTGTAGAAATATAGCTAAAATATATGTCTTGCAAAAGGATGAACGCATTTTGGATTATTTGTTTCATCAACTCTTTGGACTTTTTTATCAAATATATATATGGTAATGCAGAGCTATTGTGTTTCCCTATAGAAGTTGCAATCTCAGCCACATGCTCTTCTCGGGATCTTGTCCCATTTCTTTCCATTCAAACTTTTCTATCATTTTAAGAGTGTGAAATTTATTCCCTCGTTTGGGTTGGCTGCACAATCCATGTTCAAACTACGCCCATGCACAAATGGATAGTTCTTGAGAATAAGAAATGACAACCTAGTTTCTACTAGATGCTACTGCGCTGCACAATCGTCCTAACATCTCATACCACATGAATTTTGTACCTACATACGGTCCATTGTACAAACTCTTGCAGTTTAGCTTCAGTTCGACTTGAGCGAGATGATCTTCCGCTCCTTCGAGGCCGCCGGGCAGGCTGACCCCCAAGATTTTATGCACGAAGTCTCACACCCTTCAAATAATAAACTGCCGTCAAGCTAGGACCCAAACAACCAAAGTACCCCTTGCCTCAATCACCATTGTGACCATCCACCCCATCATCCTGTTCGGTCCTACCTTGGGCAGGTGCATCCCCTATCCAGGCCATCCGTTCGCTTTCATTGTCCTAGTAATCGTCCTTCTTGCTACCAATTTTGGCATCCCATGTGTCCCTATCGATACTGATGGTGATAGTGAGCACAACACGCTCGCCATCTTGGCGGTGCACCTAGGTGATAGTACATAGGCAACATTTCGGTAGCCCGTTAAACAGCGACGAGCGGAGGATAGTGCCCAGCATCGTGGCCTGGGACTGGCCGCTGAACCAAGCGAAACCGACGGAGCATCCGGTTACGTACTCATGCGCGTGTGCCTGGACGTGAACCAGCGGGGCCCCCGCGGGGTCTAGTGACCCTATGTGAAGCAAGAAAAGGTTGATGTCACTCTCTTCGTCTTCTTTGTAGTCGTAGCATTTTGTTGTGAGAATAATCCCACTCCACTTTATTTAATGTTCAAAGGGATCTTTACAATATCATGGGGAATTCCTAGCCATAGGTGGCGTCCAACCGTAAGAGAAGGCAAAAAAATTGCACGGTAAAGACCTTCAAAATTACAATTTCTACTTTCATGTCTAAAACGACATTCATCAAATCCGGTTCGCCTTGTATTGATCTCGCGTCCAATAGCTACATTGTCTCCTCCACTACCATCTTCGAGCTCCTTTGGTGCTGATAACAATCTGAAGCAACAAATAATTGCCGAAGAAGAAGATCATTGGTCAATTCTTGCGCTTCCCTACATGCGAGAGTCTCCAGAATCAATGGATCAACAATACACAAAAAGACCATAGCTGAAGAGCCAAAAAATTCTCCCTTTTCACTGCCACAAACCACTCAAACTTAGCCCACATGACCATTTCTCGAAACTCCATCAACATTAAATTTGCTGAAGCTTGCCGGTGGTGCTAACCATGCACCCCATGTATTCCTCGTGATCGGAATCTATGGTTTTTGTGGCTTCGTGTCTAACCTGCTTAGCTCTTCGATGATTCTTGATAAACAGATGGGTCGAGAGAGATGATTTGAATTCAGATTCGTGGATTGTCTTCCTTCTCGAGGACCAAACCGCCCACACAGAGACATCTACCCGAACAAACTCAGCGTGTGATAATGAACTCAGCAGCTCGAACAACACCTTTCTTGCACTTGCTTCATTTGTGCATATCAAATGTTCAACTAGGTCCTTGTCATCCATTGCCCAAACACATCTTGACATCGAACACTCCAGGAGCGAGTACCTCAATGAATCAGCCGCGCCACAGAGGCAGCATTTTGGTGTATCTGCCATACATTGCTGGGCTAGAACATCATATGCAGGCAGTGAATGTTGGGCTGATCGACACAAGAAGACTCGTATTTTGTTGGGACTTGGGTGTGCCAAACTGAGATACAACCCTTTTGTAACATATCATTAATAGAAGATCACAAAGTCTCGTCTAGCCGACCTCCTCTTTTAAATTTTGTGTGGACTAACATCGTGTACGCAGATCCAACACTGAAGAGATCATTCTTTTATTTACTCCAAGACCAGAAACCATTAACCCTATGTGTGCACAATGGGACAACGCATCCATGGGTATAAATGGTTAGCACACCGAGGGAGTCCTGGATTTGGGGTCCTCGAGTGTCCGGACTACTTGTTGTGGGCCAGACTGATGGGCCGTGAAGATAAAGCAGAAGACCATCTCCCATGTCCGGGTAGGACTCCTATGTATGTAGAAAGGCAAATTCGATGTACGGGTGTAGTGTTTCCTTCCTCCGCAAGTCAACTCTATACAACCCTAGGCCTCCTCCGGTGTGTATATAAACCGGAGGATTTAGTCCGTGGTGGCTAACAGAACGATCATCGGCTAGATAACTAGGGTTTAGCCATTACGATCTCGAGGTAGATCAACTCTTGTAATCCCTATATTCATCAAGATCAATCAAGCAGGAAGTAGGGTATTACCTCCATTAAAATTTGTGCATATTTGTGAAGTAAATGTGAAATGTACTGTACCAATAGAAATATTATCATGAAAAAGGTATCAAATAATACACTGCAGAATAAAATCATCTGCTAGAAGAAAATATTTATTTCAATTAAAAAATGCTCTCAAAATTATAAAAACAGTCTAACCTTGTAAAATTTCAAGAACTATGAACAATGTTTGCATTTTTAATTAAAAAAATCCATGTTTTTTAATATAATGTTTATGAATTATGAAAATGTTAACAAATTCAAAGAAACCTTCAACAATTTTAAATGTACGTAATTTTCCTAAAACTATCATGAATGATAGAAAATTCTCATGAGTTTTAAAAAAAATCATATAAAACACAAAAATAACATGGCAATGGAAGGCATAAGAAAAAAAAAGAAAAAATTGGCACCAGCACAGTGTGCCTGCCCACGAGTGACACGGGTGGTTAGCTGTGGGCTCATGCCGTAGTGGTGTAGGTTGTGTGGAAACCTCACAATACCCGCTGGCCCAGCCCATACCTCCGTCGCTCCAATCTTCCGCCGCCGTCGCCTCCTCTCCCGACGCATCTCCGGTGCTCTCCTCCGGCTCAGAGCAGAGCCCTTCTTCCTTCCCCTCCGAGTTGGCGTCGCCGGCGAGAAGTCGGCCTCGTCGCCAACGGTGACCTCCCGGCGGGTATTCAAGGTAAATTTCTTCCCTTTTGACCGCTTCTTCTTGAGACCATCACCAGTTGAGTTGCATGTAGTAACTGGTCCTCTACATGAACAAATAAATTAACGCAAAGCAGCCTAGATATTCCTGAGCCAAAATAGATTAAAATAAATAAAAGACATGAGCAAATTACAGCAGTTCAGGAATCAGGATGATTAGATTTAGCACATCTCTAATGCGTGCTCCAGTCCGGAGTGTCGCTTTACCCTTACTAGTCTGGCAGAAACACAGGAAGCCTTTCATAGCTTGTGCCTGCCTGCTATTACCAGCATATTATGTTGGAGACAGATTGGTGAGGTTGTTTGTGTTGATCGACAGGTGTCAAGCTCTGCTGCACGTTTAATTGTAACATCAAGCGAGTTTTGGTGGCCATGGACGTTGGCACCTCTAGCAAGAGACGAGTAGAAGCCCCGGGAGAGGGACAGAGCAGCGGCAACGGCAAGAGGCAGAATGTCACCATGGGGATGGACGCCCTCGACTGCCCGAGAGTCCCTATGTGCCGCGCGTGGGCGTCAAAACAAGCCAGCTTCGCTGAAGGATGGGGCGCCTGGGCCGGCCCATTTGGAGTAACAAGATTGGGATACAAAAAAAAGATCGCAAAAGCTGTGAATCGAACTCACGAACTACATTTCGTTAACAAGATACACTAACCAGTTAAGCTGATGACTTCTAGTACTACATTCACGGCGCGAGCTTTTAAGCCTTTTGAAAGTACACATTAATCATTCTGTAATATCCATTGAACATTTCGTAAATATATGTTGAACATTTTCTTACCATACAATGAACATTTTGAAGAATACATGCTGAACTTTCTGTATTATATGATAACATTTTTGAAACAAATGCGAATATACATTGAACAGTTTTCTAAGAAAACGCATTGAACATTTTTGTAATATACGTTGAACAATTTTCCAATACACATCGAACATTTGTGTGATATACACTGAACAAATTTCGAAAACATAGTGAACATTTATATTTGTTGAACAATTACTAATATACGATGAACATTTTTATGAATAAATGAATCTTTTGTGAATATACCATGAACATTTCCTCAATATAGGCTGAATATTTTTGTAACGTCCAATAAAATTGGTATAAATAGAGGGAAAAAAAGAAAAACAGAAACAGAAACAGCAAAGAAACAGAACAAAGGAAGAAACACGCAGGTGACCCTGGGCCGGCCCAAAGTGGGGCGGGGGAGGTCGCCCTTCAGCGAAGCGATTGCCTTTTGACGCTCACGAGCGTCAAATAGGAATCGCCCGACTGTCCCGTCTGCTTTCATCCCTTCAGGCCTCCCATATAACAGGTACATGCTGGAATTTTATCTACTTTGGTCCAACCCATTATTAATTTCAGAAATTCCTAGTAAATCCTAGAGGCCCACTTAGCCAATTCGTGCAAGGCAAAGGGCACTACTAAAGTTTAGTCCCACATTGCTAGTTTACAAGGAGTTGGACCTCTTTATAAGGGATGTTCTTTCTCCACTTGTACGAGCATGAGAACAAGAGGGACATCCACACGCGCTCCTCCTCCGCCGCGCCGCGTGAATGAGCCGAGTCGATGTCCTATTTTTGCCACGCACGACGGGTAATAAATCTGAACGGTCACACGGGAGCTGAAACGTTTTTCGGTAGTAGAGAATTAATCCGAACGGTGCAACCTCTTCGGCTGCTGCCTGTTCACTTCGCCTCCCTCTTTTGCGCGGCCTGTTCACATTTAGAAAACTGTTGATCAAGTATTATAAAAATTGTTAAATGTGTGCAGAAAAATGTCTAAAATTGATTAAAAAATTATGCAACATGAAATGTGTATAAACGAATGTTGACGACATAATTAGAAAATGTTCATCCAAGCATTTAAAAAGTATTGAACAGGTGTTTCAAATATGGAAAACTTGTATTTGAAAAATGTGAAATGTGTATTAAAAAATGTTGACCATATTGAAAAAATGTTAAAATTGTATTGGAAAATCTTAAATGTGTGTAGAAAATATTTTGACCATGTATTTTAAAAAAAATATTTGTCTTTGATTTTTTTTAAATGTGTATTGAGAAAAAGGTGATAGTGTATTTAAAGAATGTTGAACTTGTCTTTGAAAAATGTTAAATGTGTATAGATAAAATGTTGACCATGTATTCAGAAAATGTTAAAGTTGTATTTGCATAGTGTTAATCCGTCATTTGAAAAAAATGTTAAATATGCACAGAAAAAAGTTGACCTTGTATTGAAAAAATATATATCAAAATTTGCTAGTTGAAAAAAATGTTAATCAATCATTTGAATAATTTTGTAGAAAAAATGTTGACCATGCATTCGATAAATGTTAATCCTGTATTTTTAAAAAGAATGTGTATACGAAAAATGTATTAGATATATACCAAAAATCTTCATCGAAAACATTGAAACCTAGAGAGAAAACGAAAAAAATTGATGAAAAAGGCAAAAAAAAACCAGGCAAAACCAGTAGAAAGAGGGAAAAAACCAGGCAAAACCAGTAGAAAATCACCTAAACATTTGGGAGCGGTGTGTCGGCTGAATTTTCGGCCGGCTCGCACGCCACGCTGGCCAACGCGCCGTACACAGTGGCCCCGCGCGACCCGCCTCCTTTCCTATGCGCTCCATTCCCTACCTCCAGCCTTCACGCGCGTGGATCCCCCCCCCCCTCCTCACGGGCTGCGACTGGG